>CM053572.1:34288209-34410546 GCA_028646485.1 Cryptoprocta ferox | reverse complement strand
AAAAAAAAAAGACAACTCCCCTGTGCGGATGGGCGTGGTCTGGCGTCAGGTCAGGTCTCGGGGGCTGCTCTCTCCGAGGCCCCGCCTTGGTGGTTGCGGGGAGAAGAATGGCGCCGCTTCAAAGCTTTGCTGGAACGGAGCGTTGCAAGCCGCTCTTCTGAGTCCGATCTCTCTGTGCCGCGGGTGAGCCAATCCGTATTCTCCGGAGTGAGCTCCGCCTCACTTCCAAATCTCAGGCATCTTTGAGGTTGTCTTCTTTCTGGCGTCTGTTTCTTCTTTCCCCCACCTGCAAATCTGAGTTTTATCACTTCAGTCCTTCTCAGTTCAATCCATGCGGGCGTGCGCAGATTACAGAGCTCCCTGCTTCTCCGCCATCTTGCCCGCATCCCTCTATGTTCAAAGTTCCAGAGAAGCAATTAACCGCTGACATTAGGAGACAATGTGGTTACCAAGAATGTCAGAGAAGACATTATAGGGCAATTGAGCTGGGCCCTGTTGAGCATAAATGGAGGGATGAGTGGTGGACAACATTCTTGGCAGAGAGCACAGCAGGCACAGGGCTCAAAGTCCTTCCAGAAACTGGAAGTGGCTCACTGCTGCTAGAGCTTAGGACTTGTGAAGGGGATGGCAGTAAATGAGCTAGAAATTTATGGGTATGGAAGCTCTATAAACCAAGCTGAAGTGTTGATGTTGTCATCCTATAGGCCAGCATTGGCCAAAGGTTTTCTACAGAATACAAGTCTCTTATAGAATGTTAATATGGTTCAATTAATATAGAAAATTCTGGCTTAAACAAAGTTAAATTAACCTTTTTAATACAGGACTTCTCAGAGATCTTCAGTGTACATTGTAAACCCACAATAGAGGGATACATCGTGATTTTATTTTTTCTCAAATTCCATACCTCTTTTCCCAGAACACCAATTAACGCGTCAAAAGACACTGATGGTTGGGCACCATTGGGTTTTGGAAACTCTGCTTTAGGCAACGGACAACCATACAAGGGTTTAGAACAATGAGAGAACCAGATCTATAAGTTACAAAGATCATGCTCACTTAGTGAGGAGGATGGATTGGAAGGGGTAAAATCTGAAGACCTGATGACCTTAAGAAGTTAAATGAAAGAATAAGATTGAAAATTCATACATGTCAATTAGGAGGCAACAGTGGAAGGGATACACATGTGTATGCACAGTTGTATGTGTGTTCACTTAAAGCAAGCCCCACCTGTTGTTTATACAAGCCACGGAGGCCTTTATCAAAAAAAATTATGAAGCTCTTTCTCAACATGAGCAATTCTGATTCCAAAATTCTTTTGTACTTGTGATGCCTTTAGATCTCCCTATCATGCTCTGAGAGACTTTTAAAATCAGTTTCCCCAAGTGAGTATCAGCGAAGAGACTTGGCCACAGTTTCAGAGATGATGAAAGGCAGAGCCGGCCTCAGCCCTTTTCATTCCAACCCCAGGGCCCTCTGCATTCCATCCTGTGCCTTCTCAGCAAAGACTTGAACTACAGTTTGAAGGATATGTAAGATTTGCATAGGTTGAAAAATCAGCAAAAACTTTTTAGTTAGGAGAAATACAAGAAAAAAAAACACAGAAGCAGATACACACGGCACACAGCAAGTGCCAATCTGTTGCAGGCAAGAATCTTTCTGGGAGTTGCCGCCATCCTTCAGGGCAAGGCCAGCTCCAAGGGCCTGCGACACGCCCATGCTTGGATTAGTGGTCTGCTGTCACTCTTGAAATTCCCAATACTTTCTGAACAAAGGACCCCATGTTTTAATTTTGGATTGGGCCCCACATTTTATGTGGCTAGTCCTGCTTCAGGCCTCCATCAAGTGTTTGAATTGTCTGTTTTACCTTTGGGGGCTGTTCTCACTCAGCTAGATGTCTCTAAATCCTTTCACTGTCAACACTTACAAGTGTTGTAACAACAGTTACAAGTCTCGCAGGTCAACATTTGATTAGTCTCTTATTCGCACATAAATTTCAGCATTTACCTCTGCAATCGAGTTGTGAATTCCTTAGCACAGCCTAAGAAGGCTGGTGCTAGGGGCCCCTGGGTGGCTCAGTCAGTTAGGCATCCAGCAACCAACTCTTGATTTCAGCTCAGGTCATGATCCCAGGGTTGTGGCATTGAGCCGCACAAGGAGCCCTGCATCAGGCTGAGCTCAGAGCAGGGAGCCTGCTTGGGATTCAATCCTCTCTCTCTCTCCCACTCTCTCTGCCCCTCCCCTGCTCATGTTCTCTGTCTCTGTCTCTGTCTCTCTCAAAAATAGATGATAGATAGATAGACAGATAAAGAAGGTTGGTGCTAAGCACACAGTAGGCAGGTTGTAAATGTTTGATGTCGAATGAACATATGCCTCCATGATGAGCCCACTGACATAGAAAGTTTGATACTCCCTGGTAATGAAACCATGGCTTTGAGGGGTGCCTGGGTAGCTCATTTGGTTGAGTATCTGACTTCGGCTCAGGTCATGATCTCATAATCCATGAGTTCGAGCCCCACATCGGGCTCTGTGCTGACATCTCAAAGCCTGGAGCCTCCTTCAGATTCTGTGTCTCCTTCTCTCTCTGCCCCCATCCCCCTCATTCTCTGTCTCTGTCTCTAAAAAATAAATAAACATAAAGAAAATTAAAAAAAAAAAGAAACCGTGGCTTTGAGTTTGCCTAAGAAAGCTATGGGGTGGGAGGAAATGAAGCAGAACTGCCAAAACAATTCAGGGATGAGAACTGGAAACGTGAATAAATCTGGTGTCCACGTGGACAACAACAGAGCATATACTCATGACAGTATGCTGTGCCTTATACCAGTAGCTGACGCTGATTGGGTGTGTATTATATGCTCTGGATTATTTTAAATATCTCATATATACTAACCCATTTAATACTGTCAACAACCTTATAAAATAGATACTGTTCTTATCAGTATTTTGCAAATGAAATTTGAAGCACAGAGTGATTAAGTTGCCCAAGATTATACTGCTAGGAAATACCAGAGCTGGGATTTGAACGGCTGTTTCTCAAAAGTCATGCATTTGACTATTTGCCTCTGGCACTTAGCTGACCCGTTTTAGAAAGGAGTCTCACATCTGGCCTTACAGCATTACTATTAAGTGCTATATATGTGAGAGTCATTATTATTCTCCATATAAAAATATGCATGGGAGGTGATGGCACTGTAATTCTAAACTTGCATTTAATTTTGGACCTTTCTTTGGTCCCAGGTTTGTTTGTTTTTTTTCCTTTTCCTGTGCATGAAAGAGACAAAATGAGTCAGCATTTGGAAGCAGAAAGTCATTTAAACTATGTTTTTTTTTTTTTTTTCTGGGGAGACAGTAAAAGTCTTCATCAAATTCGCAAAAAGGATCTGTGACCCTACAATGTTACAGTCATTACTCAGGGCCTATTCTACTTTTCAGATACAAATTCATAAACTTTGATTATCATACTTTGTTCACCCTTATAGCCCTGTCAGATGCCAAATGGAAATTGCAGAGGTCTCTATTTGAGGCATGTTTAATATAATTACTTTTGCTCTATATTTATTCCATAAATATTTATTGAGCTTTAAAATATATATAGACTTGCTTATCAATTCAAGGTCCATCTGGCTTTTGAATTTGGCTTCTATGTCTTATCTTACTAGTATGGTTAACGACTAGGGGATTAACCTTGTCCGCACAACACTCTGAACTTATCAAAATGTTTTCCCACAGGATGAGCTAAGTTTATCGTGTGATATGTCCTATAGTTTCCAAAAATGCCTATACTTAGAAGTTTTTTCTAAAGAAGGAGGAAATGGCAGAATGTGGTAGTTTAGGGAAAGGGTGATTTATGCTGATTCTACCTGAACATAAAGACTACCTTCCCAGACTTCTGGAGCTGAGAGTCAAGAGGATTGATGCAACCCCACCTGCAGCCCTGCCTGGCCCATCTCAGGTCAGAAAAATGGAGATCATGAGGATGAAAAAGAGTATGGAGCTCTGTTATTCAGTTTTGTTCAGGGCTGGCCCCCATAACTTTTGAAGGAGAGTAAAGGTAATTTCTCCCCTTGATACTGACCTCAAAGTTTTGGGGAGTGAAGCCAACTTAATTTCCAATAACTTTCTGTTTAGCCTCTTAGAAAAAAGTGGTATGTCCCCCAAAACAAAGGTTGAGAAGAGTCATTGTGGATTGGTGAGCATGGGAGTCAGGACACCAGGGTCCATGCTCTCTGGTGATTCAGGCAAGTCAGTCCTTTTCACCAGGCTTTTGTTTTCTCTTCAGCAAGATGCTAGGCTAGACCTAATGATCTGTAAGCCACCTTTTAATGTGCGACTTGCTGGGTATGTGTTTAACATTACCTAGAGTTAACCAAACTAAAAAGTTTAAGAGCAGAGTTCCCAAGGCTGTCCTCACTTCCAACATCAACTGCAAACTGGGGATGGGGGGTTTCCAAAACTAACTTTAGTTTGAATAAGTTGCTAGAACTCACAGAACTCGCAGAAAGCTATTATATTTATGGTTGCAGTTTATTACAGGGTAAGGATACAGGCTAAAAGTAACCAAAGGAAGAGATGCATAGGGTGGAGTCAGGGAGGGTTCCAAACTTGGAGTTTGTCCTCAGGACACATAAACTCCCTCCACTGATGTATGACAACATGTGTAGAGTATTGTTAACCAGGGAAGCTTTACTAAGCCTGGTGTTCAGAATCTTTATTGGAGTTCCATTAAAATAAGCATGATCGATTGATTGATTGTTCATATGGTTGAACTCCATCACGAGGTCAATTGATAGCTCATGACCCAAATCCTTCCCACTAAATCACAAGGTCTTTCTGGTGTGGCCAGTTCCCCCCACCCCCGGTTAAACTGTTGAATGTGGCAGTCCCTTCCCTAAAAACCAAGACATAGCTATCGGGTCTGACATACGTTACTTCCCAGAATCCTAGGGCAAAAGCCAGGCCTCTCTTTGGGCCAGGCCAAATTTTTTACTACATAAGCATCCTAGATTTATTGTTCATTAAGATTCCCTCCCAATAGATCTTCATTACTAAGCAAACACACATTGACTTTCAGTCTTTCAAAAAGTACATTAGAGTAACCAATCTGTGCCAGGCACTGTCCTAGGTGCCAGGTACAGAAAAGGAACAAAAACATTCCTGTCTCCCTGGAAGTTAGGCTCCATTGACATAATAACCAAAGCCAAATAACATATGTACAGTCAGGCAGCAATACAGGGATAGAGAGTCCTGGGAAGGAGGAGTGCTATTTTATTTTATATGGTCCAAGAAGGTAGCTCAGAAAAATGATACCGGAGCAGACACTGGAATGAGGTGAAGCTCTTTGCTCTGTTGCTGTCTGAGGGAAGGCATTTCCTGTGGAGGTCCTGGGATGGGAGTGCTCTTCCTGGCGCGCGCGCCGCGTGTGTGTGTGTGTGTGTGTGTGTGTGTGTGTGTGTGGCAAATAATAAGAATGCCACTGTGTCTACCTGGGAGGCTGGGAGGTGTAGGGAAGGGACTTGAAGCAAGAGTTGGTAGTGATTCAGCTAAGAAGCAGGGGTGGGACGAGGGTGAGGGGGGAGAATAAGGACAGAGCTATAGCTGGGGCCAAATCTTTCCAGCATTTTAAGAAAGTTTTACTCTGAATCTGTAGAAAGCCAATAAAGGGCTTTGAGCAGAAAAGTGACATGAAGTGATTTGCATTTAAAAGGACCATTCTGCCTGCTGCATAGAAACCATTCTGTAGGGGGCGAAGGAGAAATCCCAGGCTCACTCAGCTCCCTCCTCAAAGTCTTGAAACCATCATGGTAATAAGAGATGGTAGTTGGCGCTTGGTAGCAGCAGCGGATATGGTGAGGAGTGGTTGGTTCTGGATGTATTTTGAGGTTAGAGTGGGCAGGATTTGCTGATGGAAGGATGTGGGGAATGAGAAAGGAAGGAAGTAACAGGAAGGGGGAGCCCGTGGGGTGGGGGTATGGTCATTGAAATACCAGGTCAGCTGTGAGTAATACTAGTCTAGAGGTCAGAGGAGAGATTGGTGTTCAAAATCCACGTGTGGGGTCTTGTCATCCTGTGAGGGGCAAGCCATGAGCCTGGATGAAGTCCCCTGGGACCAGATTGTGGCTAGAGGAGTCCAAGAACTTGGAAGTCTAGGGTATGTGTACTTCTAGACATTAGACAGAGAGGAGGGGCCAGCAAATGCACCAGAGAAGGAATCTGCCCTGAGGTAGCAGGAGGGTGGAGAGTGGCGCTGGGGAATTAGTGAGGAGAGAAATTAGTGTTGGGAAAGAAGAAGCGCTCAGCCGCACACACAAAACTGTTTATGTGTGCGCTAGAGGTAATGGTATATCTAATTGAGTAAATCTTCAGAAATTAATCCACTGATCACATGACCACAGAATTCCATTCTCTAATCCAATCTAAAAGAACAAATCGTTCTCAGCCAGATTCCTGTCTCTATATCTTTAAATTTCTCCACCTTTAGTGGTCATGACAGAGTCCAGGTACCCAGCTATGGGAATCCTTTTTTTTTTCCTTTTCTTTTTTTTTTTTTTTGGCCATGACATTTGCAGTTTGGCTGGAATTGAGGCTATACGTTCAAACTAAACAGTTGGCCTATGAGGGCCACTATACAGTGGCTGAATTACCCCTTTCTTGCTATCTATTATATGTTATTATAAGGTGTCATTTCAGCACTTTTAGAATCTGGATCTTTTTTTCCTCTATTAATTCAGCTTACTAGTTTTAAGGAAAAATGCAGATTGAGTTCAATTGTACTACTGTATTTAATATATATATGTATATGTGCATGTGTCTATATATATTTTCATATTCAGTTTTATTACTTTAAATACAGTTGTGAGGTTCCTTGTATTAATGTTGCTTAGTTTGGTTTTAGCATGACAATCTTATTCAAGTCCTTAGTAGATGAAAATTTCTCTTTGAAAGAATACAATAAAACTCACTTTATGAATAGAATAAACTTTTTGGAAAGGTTTATCTATACCTTTGCGGTAGCCATTAGGCATGTGGTGTTATTGAGCCCTAGAAATGTGGCTAGTTCTGAGAGGCACTGTATATGTAAAATACACACTGGATTTCAAAGGCCTGAGATGAAAAACACAGTAAAAATAGATCATTAATAATTTCATATTGATTATATGTGGAGGTCATAATATTTTTGATATAGTAAACAAAATATCTTTTTCCAACACTTTTTAAAACATTAAAAAATATTATTAAAATTTTTTCACCCGCTTCTTTTCACTTGCTAATGTAGTAACTGAAAATTTTTACACTTACAAATGTAGCCTCCATTACATTTCTTTTGGACAGAGTAGTTTTGTGCGTTTGGTAGCATATAGATTTATATCTGTGTCCCAATTTCCTCATGTACACAAAATGATTTTTGACCTTTTCAATACAAGGTTTCATCTGAAAAGGTGTTTCTTAACATTAAAAAAAACTTAAAAATTTTCTTATTACAAAAATAATACACCCTAAATTTTCTTTGACAAAAATATGAACAAAGATAACCACACATAACCACTGCACAGTATTTTTATGTATTGATTTTGACATACACATATTTTTTCACACATTTTTTTTTCACCAGGAAAGGGGAAACTCAGTATACGTTGGTTTTTTGACTTTTTAAACAACATAACATAAACATCTATCCTTGTCATTACATACTTTTAAATTTTTTCTGTACTATTATTAGCCTGAAAGATACATCATACTCCAAGAAGCAACACTGGCTTATGATAGCAGAGATTTTTAAATCTTTAATAAGAGCATTATTGAGATACTATACCATAAAAATTCACTTTTTTTAAAGTATGCAAGTCAGTGGTTTTAGTATATTCAGAGTTATGCAACTGTTGCCCTTATCTAATTTGGAACTTTTTCATCACCCCAGAAAGAGACCCCAAATCCATAAGCATTTACTCCTATTCCCCCACCTAATCCCTGCCACCTAATCTACTTTCTGTCTCTATGTATTTGCCCATCCTGAATATTTCTCATAAATGGAACATACCATATATAGTCTTTTCTCACTTCTTATGTTTACAGGGCTGATCCATGTTGTAGCACATATCAGTACTTCATTACTTTTTATAGTTGAATGATAATCCATTGCCTGGATATGTTACCTTTTATCCATTTATTAGCTGATGAACATTTGGGCTGTTTCCACTTTGGGGCTATTCTGAATAATGCTGCATCATGAATATTCATGTACAGGTTTTGGTGTGAATAAGAGTTTTCAATTCTGTTGGGCATATACCTAGAAGTGAAATGCCTGGGTCATAGGTGCTGCTTAACAGTTTGAAGAACTGTCAAACCATTTGTGGCTGCACCATTATACAATCCCACAAGCAGTGTGTGAAGGTTCCAATTTTGCCACAACTTCACCAACACAGTAGTAAGTGATTTTCCACTCAGAGGATATTCGTTCATAAGAGAGACAAATCAAAATCGCTTTCAAAAAAGAGTGACCTAGGGGCGCTCAGTCAGTTGAGCATCTAACTTCAGCTCAGATTATGATCTCACAGTTCATGGGTTCCAGCCCCATGTCGGGTTCTGTGCTGCCAGCTCAGAGCCTGGAGCCTGCTTCAGATTCTGTGTCCCCCTCTCTCTCTGCCCCTTCTCTGCTCATGCTCTGTCTCTCTCTGTCTCAAACATAAATAAAACATTTAAAAAATTTTTCAAAAAAGAGTGACTTCAACCCACCCCAACACACACACACACACACACACACACACACACACGCCAGGCCCCTATTTGTTTGATTTTGGGTATTTTGTTTGATTTTGGGTATCTTATTTATCTATATTAGCCTCCATGAAATGGAGATAATAATAGTACTTACCTTATAAGGGCTGCTGTTAGAATTAAATGAGATGATGCTAGTAAAACCCCTTGCACAGTGCCTAGAGCATAATATATGCTCAAGAAGTGTTAGCTTTTAATATTTTATCAATGGCTCAATACTTTTCCATTATATGTATCCACCATAATTAACCAATTCTATTGTTGGACATTTAGGTTGTTTCCAGTTTTTCATGACCAGAAACAACGCTCTGAGAAATAACCTTATGGCTAAATTTTTGCCCATATCTATGATTAGTTTCTTAGGATAAATTCTGTAAAGTGTTACTGCTTTTTGAAAGATATTTCCCAATACATATTCTTATTTGAATTGTATGAAATTTTCTTTTGAGAGAGGTAATCAGGAACTAGACAATACCCCTTGAGTATTGCCAAACTGGTTTGGTAAATTCTCACCTGTACCTAACAAATTATGCAAATTAAAACAATCTTGAGTAAGACAGCCTAAATTTACCTCTAAAATCATTGAATGAGAAATGGTACAAGAGGATATTCGGTCTCAGGCTCTCGGATCTGCACTCTTGGATTTCTGTCCCTCTTCCCGTATTGTGTTAATATCCTAATGAGACATGTTGAAGAATTACCAATGAAATCAGGCAGAATGGATGTTTTTGTTTTGTATTTAGGCAAATCCAGGCCCAAAGTAAGGAGACAGTGGAGCTTGAACAGTAGAAAAGGATGATTCATCAAGAATGGGCGTGCACCTGACATTGCTCATGTGGTCAGGTCCCTTATAGGGGCAGTCTCTTCCAATTGCATATCCAGCCTGGGAAGGATCCCTCAAAGGCTTTAGTCCTCT
The DNA here is from genome assembly GCA_028646485.1 of Cryptoprocta ferox. NCBI lineage: Eukaryota > Metazoa > Chordata > Mammalia > Carnivora > Eupleridae > Cryptoprocta > Cryptoprocta ferox. The sequence goes on along the minus strand of CM053572.1, from coordinate 34,400,861 downwards.
AATGGGTGTGGGAAAGCTTCCTGGTAAAGGTAGGCTTTTAAGAGACATTTAGCATTATGGCTCAAGTTTGGCTGCGTGGTGGGATGCTCTGGAATTTGAAACCGATTGGGAGATTTAGTATTGAGAATTGGAAGGAACTTTGTGTAGATGACAGGGATGGGCAGGAAGATATATCAATAAGTACTGTGTTGCTACTGGTGTGCTGGTAAATATTTAACAATCAGCTCTCAAAGCAAACAAACAAGAAAACCCAAAGCCCTGATTTATATAGGGGTTTTATTTTTAATTTCCACAATATACATAGCCCACCATGGCAGAGTTCAGATTTTAAGCTACCAACATGATGTCCCTCACTGCAGAGCTGGAAATAGATGTGTGTAATTGACCCACTCGGCTCCCAAAAGCCAGTATGTAGCAGTTTTGGCATATCACTGTTTATTTGCATAAATTACTCTACTTGGATAATTGAAGGAACGTTTTACTCTGTGAAATCCATTAAGTATCCAGAATCTAGATGTAATACATTTTCAGAGCAAAGTGTTTTGCTTTCTTTTCCCAGGTTAAATGGCGTATCAAAGGTTCCCTTGTGTGGTGTAGTACATGCAGTAGCATGCACAGAAAGGAATTATAAAGTTCACTAGAAGCTCAAGAGGTTGCCCACTGGACAATCAACATAGAAACCACCTCAGACAGACAGTTGTACACTCAGTGCTCAGTGATCCTAGAGAGGGATTTCGTATGATTCCACAACAGAGAAACGTGATGAGGTCTGCACGTATATAGGGTGATCCTAATTCCACAGGACTTTGTGGCTTATCGAGAGCTTTTTGCAAGATGGTAAAATTTCATATATCCCATTTCTAGTTGCTCATTAGGACAGATTGATAGGTAGTAAAACTCAGGTCTCTAAGTCACTTTTGTTCACTTAAATGATCCACTTGTAGTGTGTCTCTCCAATTCTGTGCTGATGGAGAACTCCAGGAGCCACTAGGAGAGAGAAGTAGCATCACAGCGCTAAGCAGTTAGGCCGTCTCTAGAAGCCACTCAACAACCCTGCAAAGGAGTTTCTATTATTTTCTTCTATTTTGCAAATACAGAGGCACAGAGATGTTAAATAACTTGCCAAAGGTCATGAAATTTATAAATGCCTGAGCTGGGATAAACCAGGACTGCCTGGCACCTAGGGCCTCTATTAAGGATCTCCAGACTAGCTTAGGTCAGAGGTTTTAATAAAATTGTAGATATTTATTGTGTTAATTGGACAGGATGACCTGAAAGGTTTTGGTGTAAGGCAGCACTAACCTAACCAGGGTGAGGGCATATGACAGTGTTGGGGGAGGGGGACCATGACAAGGGTGAGAAAAAAAAGAATGTGTCTACATTCCCTCATGCCGAATTGTGTAACTTGAGAAGCTTGTGTATTTGTAACTGGCCTTTTGTGTGTAAAGTACAAGCCTGAATTCAGTCCGCCTTTCAAAGTGTCTTCTGTTGCCCCTTTGGTAGCTTATGACTCCTTTACATTAACTGTAAATTATATACTAAGTTCCATGACAGCAGACTGACTATATATTTTATGCATGGATATTGCTGATCCGGTCTAGTCCCAGTGGCTGACATAGTAGGTGCTTTTCTATTTGTTCCTTAGTGATGGTAGGATGATAGTAAATATTCAACAAATAATAGCAGTATATTCTTTCCAAGATCATTCAACACACGATCTCATTAAATCCTACAATAACTCCATGAGGTAGATACTATTTTTCTCCCTAATTTAGAGGTTTAAAAAAATACCTTAGGGGAATTTTGTAACTTACTCAAGGACACAATAATAAGTGCCAGAAAATCAGCTTTGCTTGATATCAGAGCCTTAGCACTTAACATTATGCTATAGTCTGTCGACTGTAAACACATTTGTTGTATCTCTAAGAAAGCTCATATTATTAAAATCAGATGATAGAATTTCAGTTCTGTGAAGAAAGGGACGGTTTTAACTTTATACCCAGCACCTAGAACAATTCTTGGCATATATTAAATGCTCAGTAAATAGTTTTGGTCTGTATACATGCAAGAATCGGTAGGACAACTATTTCCATTGGACTAGAACTTACAAAATAAAAAATTACTGGCTCACAATAGTTGGGTGTTATTTTGTTTCTGGTTTTGTTTTTGTTTTGCAAGAATTTTAATAAGGATTGAGCTATAAAACCTAAACATTACAAGTATTTGTTAAACTGGAGAAATTCAGTAATTAATTCATTGAAGAAATATTTATTTACATCTATTCAGCAAATATAATTGAGCACCTACTAAGCACCAGACATTTAATTAATATAGGAGATATATTAGGAACAGTTGATAATAATAAGGAAACAACTATTACAGAATGTGGTGAGCTATGAGGAAGACCCCCCTCTCCCCAAAAAAAAGATGTAGAGACAGAAAATACCAGAGGAAGAGACTGTGGTTTGGTCATGTAATGCCTCAGTGAAGTAGGGACAGTTCAGCTGACATGCTGGAGAATGAGGAAGGAGCTTAGGGAATGGCATGTGCAAATTTCAAAAGCCTGTGGAAGAATTTGACATGTTGGAGGAATAAAAAGTTCAGCAGGTCTTCTGAGAAATGGTCTATATGGTCCTCTTACCACCACAGGATTGCAGGATTACCTTACCCTTACCCTTACTTCCTTTACCACGCGTCACTGTGTTCAAGCACAAAGCCAACAGCCTTATTTTTCTTGGTTTTGGTCCAGGCGCTAGTCTCCATTGCTTATGGTAGAAAAGAGTGGTCCACAAAGTTGAATCCTTGAAATCAACTTAATCCAAAGAGATCTATCTGGAGGAAGTATTTTGCCTGAAGCATGAAAGGGAACATTTAGTAAACCCAGAAGCATAATCTATGGAGGGGAATATTTCTCCCATTGGTTAGAGGGGAAAATTCCTGAAGCATGGCCTGGCCGGTGAGTCTGGGCCTACCTAGTTCGTCATGCCGCTGTGTTCCGATCTAGCCCACATTCCAGGAAGATAAGGGGAGAACTTCCAAATACTGTCCCAAGGTCTCCTGTCACAAGTTAAAGCCATTTCAACAGAAGGCAAACTGTCTTCTTACTGCTCTGAAAGGAACTCTAACCGACCCTTCCCCATAATGCTTATCAGCAAGAGAAGCTGAACTGTGTAAATGCAGGTGAGCCGACCACTGGAGCCTTGGTGATGGATACAGTACATCATGCGGAGGAACCAGCCATGAGCTGAGGCTGACGTGGATTAAACTTGTTACTAAAATTTCCTTTGTGGAATTCAAACAAATAGTCAAACAAGTATGAGAGGCTTAACCACCAGACGAGAATAAAATGAAATCTATCATAGGCTGAACGTCCCTTAAAAATTACATCAAAGAATATTTCTACGCTCTTCTTCATCTCGCTTTGTGGAGATGGGGACGGTGCCATTTTCCATCTGCCGGAAGCATCCACCCTTCGTGGAAATCTAATGGCAATTCCCAACCTCAGTTAAAAACTTGTTTTCCCATTTTTTTTGAACTTCAAATACTCCCTCAATTGTGTGAGCCGAAGCATTGTATGTATATAATTAACTCACGGGTCCCTCTGGGCTCATCGAGCTCAACTTGTGGAGTTTAACTGAGCAAGACGTTTGCTGATGTCTCTCCCTGCAGTGACACCCACTGAAACAAATACCTTCTACAAAAGGAAAATGGGCAAATTTCTTTTCCAGTTTGGCTTTTTTAGTGAGTTGGGTAGCTTCATAAATGATTTTTACTTGTTTCATAACAGTAGTGATCAAATTTTCTTTCATATACAGATTTTGTAATTTGCGGAAACGTGGGGGGGCCGGGGGAGGTGGGGAATTCTGCATGTTCCTCCTAGGTGAGGAAGCAGGGAGGCAGGCCTCTTTTTTGTATTAACTGGATCTTCGAAATCCCCTCAATGTAGCAGTGCTCTGTGTGGGCACAGGCTCCAAGGCATCTTCCATGTGGGGAGCAAAGGTGAGCGGTTCCTGCAGGGTCGTGTCTTCTTCGCAAGCAAGACCTACGGCGGGGCCTGCAGCATTCTGTCCAAAACAAAGTGCCCAGGGCTAGGGAAGGTGGACTTTTCCAGACTGACAGTGTTGACTCGCTTCGTAACTCAGCCCTCTGCTTCCCTCTGCCTGTGTAGACACAGACGCCCACAGTTAGAAGGGGACGTTGCCTCTGTTTGGAGTGGGGAAGTGGTATGTGGTCGCAGAAAAGTTCTGGCCCCTGCCCCACTTTCTGTTCCTAGCACAGGAGGCTTCAGTTAAGCCATGGCAGCCCTTCTTCCCATTCTCTCCTCGCCGAGGCTTCCAACCCCAGGCCTCGCCCTTTAACTTGCTTGAGGGACCGCAGACCTCGCACCGGGGTGAGCAGAAAGGGATCTGGATGTAGTCTCCCTGCCTACCCAGGAGGGACCTACTTCTCTTTGCGGTCCTGCAGCGCAGGTGTCCGGGGCACGGTCGCGAGCTGGGGACTCTGGGGGCTCGAGAAAACGGCGCCCTTGGCTGCGTGGCGCTGGAGGAAGGCGGTTGCCAGAGCGCGTCTACGACTTTCACGTGAGCCCGCCAGCGCGCTGCTTTGCTGCCCAGGTGCCGGTTCGCGGCTGCGTGCGCCCCACTGCAGCAGAGAGCAGACGCAGCCTCTGCCTCGACCACCAGCACTGCTGGGGAAGAGTCCTGGGGCTGCTGACGCGGTTGGGAGGAGCCTCGCCTTTAATGCACCAGCCGCCTCCAGCCTCCTCCTGCAGCAGCGGCAGCGGCTGCGAGTGCGCGCGTGTGGGTGTGAGGGTGAGTGCGCTGGCGCCGGCCGCAGCGCCCTGCCCAGCTCCCCGCCGCCGTCCTCACCCCCGCCAGCCGGAGCCGCCCTCCCCAGGGACCGGCACCCTGCTCCGCGCCGGGCCAGCCCGAATCCGGCCCCTGCCATCTCGCCACTGCAGCTCGGGTCCAGAAAGGCACCATTTTGTCGCGGCCGCCCGCTCTCCCAGGGGGAGGAGGGACCTTTTTTGCCTTTTGGAGCGGCTGCCAACGTGGGGAACCTGTTGGGCATCTCCCCAGCCCCGCTTGTGAGCGCCTCCCGGGCGGCGGGCGGGCCCGGACCCCTCGGGGCACCGCGCATCTTGGCACCCGGCGGCAGCGGAGCCGGGCGCAGCATCCTCGCTGGGAATTGGAGCTGGAGTGAGCGCACCGCGGGAGGAGCCGCCGCAGCCTCGGAGATCCCGAGTGGAGGAGGTGACAGCTCCATTGCCGGGTTTTTATTTTTTTTCTCTCCGCCTCCCCGTCTCCTCCTCAGGCTCGGACCATGGTGCAGTCCCACCGGCTCCCCTGCCCCCCTCTCCTGTGAGACTGGCTGCGGGGAGGGATCATGGATACTTGTCTGCCGGCTTCTGGTTCCCACGCAAGTAAGCCTGCTGTCAATGGAGGAGGACATTGATACCCGCAAAATCAACAACAGTTTCCTGCGCGACCACAGCTATGCGACCGAAGGTAACGCCAGCCCCGCCGCATTCCGCCGCTGGGGCCGGGCGCAAGTTGCGGATCGCTGGGCTCGGCGGGCAGCTGGGCGCCGAGCGGCGGAGACTCCTCCGGGCCCCGGGCTGGGGCGGGGGCTCGGCCCGCGGGGGCAGCGGCCGGTGCGCCCCACATCCATCCGGGCTCCGCGAGGCGAGCCCGGCGTTCAGCAGCAGGTGGACCCGGCGCCCACGGGAGTTAAAATGGCCCTCGGGGATTAGGCTTTTCTGGGTGGGGCTCCCGACTGGAAAGATGACCCGCTGAAGGCAGATGACCCCTCCCCCCGAGGTATTTGCCGGAGTCTCGCGGGGGAGATGAGGACGGGGCCCAGAAGGATCGTAGGTCCTTCCCTCCCTGAGCGGAATGATGTGTGTCTCAGTGGCTGCAGGGAGGGCATGGTTTCATTTCCTGCCCGTCTGTCTCTCCGGCCAGGTTACCTGCTCAGACAATCAGAAGCCCAAAAGGCCTTTTGCAAAGGGGCGAGCCCCTCTCCCCTTGAAAGTGCATTAGCAAGAAATAAAAAGGTAGCTGGGGAGACCGCGTTCCAGCAGCGAGCCAACGAGTCTGACACGTGGGGCGAGCAATGCGATCAGTGGGGCCTTTAAAATCACCATTATGAATTCTGCAGCAGTAGTTTCTGCTGAATCAACAGCCAGCAGAAAGCAAGAGGGTTCAGTAAGCTGAGCTTTGCCAAGAGGTGAAATTGTCGTCTCTCTCTCTCTCTCTCTCTCTCTCTCTCTCTCTCTCTCAGCTTGGTCTGACGTTAGCAGGCAGGCACGGAAAGTCAGCAGGTGAAATCTCATTCTGCCTTTTGTGTGTGAATAGAGAGTAGAGGCATTTTTTTCCCCAAACGCCAAAACTTTTGCATCTTTGCTTTCATTTTCTACCTGTAGGCCCTTTCCTTAACCACTCATAGAAAGCGTTGCATTATCACGTTGTAATATCCACGTGAGAAAATGTGTGTGAAAGGGCTTGAGGAAAATGTATTAAGGTATGTTAATTGTTGTTATCCTTGGATACTAAATTTTCTGTAATACTTAATCAAATCAATACTCCTAGGAAAAATGTGATGGGGATGGGGTAGTAAAGGAGTTCAGATTCTGAAAGAAATAAAGAGACAGTTTGAGGGCAAAGGTGGCATCTTTCATAAACACGCCCGTAAGTTTTAGATTAAAAAGAATGCCCAGTGCTATTGAAAATAGATTCTTCATTCATCATCATTATTGGAAAACATCCAGCTTAATATGTCCATGGTGCTAGACAGATTAAGCAGACTTGTTTGAGCTCTGGTGTTCAGGAGCTTAGAGATGGCTTTTAAGATGTTCAGCCTGTCCCTCCCCCATACAACCACCATACTTGCTGAATCTTTTTATTTGCAGGTGGTATAAGATGTTCTTTCTCAATCTGAAGTGCTTTGTCACTGACTCATTTACCAGGCAGATTATGATGAGCTGTGTGTCTGAGCGTGTTACCCAAGACAGAAGTTGGCCTTGGGTCTATTGGGTTTTCGGGGGATGCTTCTTTCTGATTGTGTCAACAAAGAAAGAGGGCTGTCTTCATGTTTTCTTCTGTGTTCTCCAAGTGCCGACACAGTAAACTTACTGAGCTGGGAAGATGGGCAAATTGGGGCCATGTGTATAAGACTGTCATCTCTAGGATGAAGAAATGAGTTAAAAATGGAATTCCTTAGTGCTTTCGGGGCCCTAGCTATTACCTGATCTCTGTTCCTATTTTATGGCATTTTTGTAAACTCTGATTGTGGTTAAAATATCTGGGTTCATATAGTTAAAACTGAGGCATGAATTTATAGCGAACAACTCTCTAAAATCTTTCTAAATCAGTCTCTCCAAAAATTCTCTCTGGCTTACACACACATCACACCGAAAACTAAACAAAAGCTTTATTTCACAGTAAGCCTTCAGGTTTCTTGACCTGATCTTAGTGAAAGTCTGGGAAGTAAAAAAAAAAAAATAGAACTTGGAAAATGTAAATACCAGAAGTTGGGTAGAGCGGGAAGTTCTCTGTGGTCTTCAGCTATTCATGTTAGGGACCATTCATGCAGTGGTGCTGGCCAGGGGGGCGGTGGGGGGTGATGTGACAGTTCATCCTCCTTTCTGATGAATACCTTGGAAGTACTGAGTATATCAGATCCAAATAGTCTTTGTTAAAGTCTTGTTAGTTGAGGGCTTGCCCCCAGAGTTCCTTCCTCTTTTATTAACTTAAATGCACTTTCTCTATAATCTGACCTTAGTTTCTAAGGGTCCTTCTATAGAATTTGCTTTTCTTTTTGTCTTCTTTAATATTTCGGCATTTTCCTACCTAGTCAGATACGTCAGGGTTTTGTGTCCTTTTTTTTTCCTCCAAAATCTCCTTCACATTTATCTCTGAATTTTTCTTTGCTTTGCTCAGATCATTCCACACTGCAGTATTCTATTTAAAGCTGAAAGGTTTTTGCTGTGTAGTTAGTGTGAAGGACTCTAAGCTCAATTTGCATTGTAAGTGGTAGCTGCGGGCAAGTTCCGCCAGCTAAGAGCAATGCAAATGCTAAAGGACACTTTTACCCAAGCTCTCCCCTCTTATTTTCTCTCCCTTTCCCTCTCTCTCTCTCTCTCTCTCTCTCTCTCCTCCCCACCTCCCTCCCCTACCCCTTCTCCCATGGGGAAAAAAAAGCATGCATGATGTGTATTTATTAAAGATACTTCCTATGACTCTTTTATTCTGGGCATCAAAGTTACCACCATCCCCAATCTTTATCTTTTTTCCTTTTTTAAAGTTACCATCTTTGAGCATCTTCTATTTTCAGCACACTTGCTGAGCTTTTTAAATAGAGCATTTCAATATCTCCAAGTCCTGCTAAGTGGATGCTATTAACATTTTCAAATAAGGAAACTGGGCAACTGAGGCCCACAGATGGTACTAATTTGTGAGGGTCACACAGAGGAGGGAGAAGCTTGTCTTCCAACTCAACACCCTTTCTAAGCCCATGCACCTCCATGAGGAAATTCTGCACTGCCTCATTTTCTTTCCTTCAACCATTAGCTCCTGTTATGAGAAGACCACAATGGTTTTATCTTTGTATGCAAATTGTGTTCCCATATGGCATAAAATTCTTGGCAGGGATTATCTGAAAGTGTGTATATGGGATTATATATGAGGAAAAGTGGGGTTGGAATGACTACAAAAATAAAGTCAACATAGTGTTTTTACTGTTTTTTTTTTTTTTTTTCAGATACGGAACTCTGGGTTTCCTAACCAAGGCTTTATCTCTCAAATCTCTCTGATTTATATGTGGATTTCTTTCTTTCTTTGCAGACTTGTTAGAACTGACTAAAACCCTCTCTCCATTAGAGCAGTTTGAGAGTTTTCTACATGAGTCTTCCTACTCTTACATGGGGCCACAGACAGAATAAATATTTTTTATAGGTGAGTTTACAGGAATGGCAATCTGGTTAGAAGAAGAAGTCAAAGAACATGTTTTAAAATGACTGTTCTCAGTTTCCTTACCTGTAAAATGGGAATAGCAATAGAACCTATGCCATAGGAAAAAATTGAGTACAGGAAAAGCTCTCAACACCATGCCTAAAACAAAGCTACACCTTGGTAAATGCTCTCAATACATTATAGCTACATTTGCGTAGCTAACACACTTTTTCCTTGGATTGTGTGTTGATCTGGGATGATCTTGAGGGGAATGGCTAGTGGAAATGACAGAGAAGTCACTAAAACCCACCAGTCTCTTTTCAGTTCAAGTGCCAGCCATGGATCTTGCCATTTAGTAATTTGTTCTAATGTACTTGCTGGTTATATTCTGGCAGCTAGTAAGTTCCATCTTCTTTAAGAGGCCTTTAAAAACCTATATGGTTTATACATTTTAAAAGAAGAACAAATTTACTTATACCATGTATTTTTAAAAATTATTATCATTATTATATAAGTATTAACTCATTCTGCCTTTAATTTATTCAACAAATACTCGTTGACTTTCTGCGGAGGTGATCCAGCATGGTCCAATATAGACATGACATTTGTCTGGTGCAGGAGGCAGACATTAAATAATTTTGCAAATAAATATATAGTTACCAAATGTGATAAATGATAGAAAAAGCACAAGATGCCTTAATATTATATATAAGGCAGGAAGGTGGATCTAATTGAGTTTGTAGGATCAGGGGTAGCTACTCAGAGAGTTTTAAGTTGAGAACTAAAGAATAAGTCAGGAATTAACAAGGGCTAAAGACATTTCAGGTAGAAGAGACCATAGGTACAAAGCCCAGAGGTTTGAAATAGTCCCACTGATTCAAAGATGAGAAAGCTGCCTGTGGCTAGAATATAGGGAACAAGAGGAAGCAGCGATGGATGAAAACGAGGCCAGAGCCTGCAGCTTACTTTGGAATCCACCAAAACCAGGAAAGATCCATGCTAGGATAGAGGGATGGATGAATGGATAGGTACATGATAAAGCAAGTGTGAAATGTTAATGGTGAAATTGAGGTGGTCTGTCAGTGGATAGTCACTGTAAATTTTTTTTTCCTATTTTGCTGTCTGTGTGATAATTTTCATAATAGTATGTTATAAAAGAGAGACTGGAGAGGTATTCAGAGACCAGATCATGTTGAGCCTTGACCATAAGGAGTTTGGACTTTATCCAAAGATGGATCGAAAGCCATTAAAGGATTTTGATCAGGGGGGAAATATGATCAGGTTTGTTTTTACTGAGCTCCGTCTAGCTGCTATGCAGGGATGGGTCAGAGGGCTGGGTAGGAAATGAATAGGAGTAAAAGGGAAATAATTAGGATGCCACAGCTGTACTCTAAGATAGTGGCAGTAGTAGAGATGGAGAGAATTAGATGACTTTGATACATTGTAGAAGAATGGATAGGACTGACTCGGTGTGATTGAGTAGAGATAGAGAAGTAAATGGGGATGAGTGTCAAGGACAACTCTTAGGACTTTGCCAGGAGAATAGATGCATAATGGGCCTTTTTACTGACACTGGAAAAAAAAGACTTTGGGAATTGATTAGTGTGAGACATTTAGCCTCACAGTGATACTCTCAAGCCATTGGATATCTGGGTCTAAAGCTCAGAAGAAAGATCGGGACAATGTATAATTGGGATGTCTACCGCATATTGAAAGTATTTAAAACCATGTGAATAGATGAGATGCCTAGGAGAGGAGCACTCCAGGGCAAAATTTGAGCCAACAAGGATACTTACCTTGGCTTGGTATAAATTCTAACAAAAAAAGGGCTTTACAATGGAATGCCTTGGGGTAAACATAATTAACCGCACACTGAAATTATTCAATAACACTCTGTGGTCATTTCTTAACAATGTGGTGACATAAGGAGAGTCCAGTCTTGGGTGATTTGAGTTTAGAGGGTCTCCAAACTTGAGTGAGATCTGTGTGATCTCTGAAATGTTACAGCTTTGGAGGAGCCCCAGACTAAAAGTGAGAAAGTAAAAGTCCCTGCTTTCTCTGCCCTACCCCCTGCTTCACACATGCTCAAGAGGGAAGCTAAGGTGAATTAAATGAGGAAGGTACATGAAAATGGCTTTTGATATGAAGGAGCTGGGAGGGCCCTGGAAAAATAAAAGGAGGTGATGTCCTAAGATGGATAGCTGCCTTGTAGTTTCTTAAGTTGCTTTGATATTTGTATGCAAATGCTAGATCAGAACAGTATTTCCAATGCATATGGATGAATGTTTGAGTTCTCTGCCATTCTCGGAAAAAACTGAAATGGAGGGTGGAAAGAAGCCGCCTTATACTATTGTAAATGACCTTTCTGGGGATGGGAAATGTTCTGCTACCAGACATAATAACCAGAGTGCATTGAAAATCACTAGCAAGTATTCATTATTAGCATCCAGGTCCCCAGGGGCAATCTCAAGCCCTTTATGAGGGCTGGTCAGAAACATGCCAATGAACCTGGGGTGAATAATATTAGGCCAGTCCTGTCAAAATATTGGTAAGGCTCAATGAAAAGAGCACAGCTGTAGACTGACATTCCTAGACTCTGGCATTTGCATTTACGAAGAAACTAAGCGTCTAATTTCAGCACTTAGCTAAGGGGAGAGAACTGAGGTGTCTGAAGTGCTGTCTATTCCAGGCATTTTCCTAGGTGTTTTCTCATGTGTTGACTCATTTAATCTCTTTGAACAGCCATGAGAGAAGTGTTGCATTAGCCTCATTTTTCAGAATAAGGGATTTTGAGCTTTTGAGCTTTGGAAAGAAAGTTGGTGTAAGGTCACATACTTGTAAGTGGTAGAACCAGATTGACCGCCATGATTTCCTGGACTTGAGGCATGTGCTCTTTGCCCGTCCATGCTATCTGGGGTCAGGATTTTAGTGGGGGGAAATGCAGGTTATATTCTTTGTTTTACATATATCCCAATGGTGCCGGTTCAATACTGCTGGATTGACTTGTTCCATCTTTTTCTTGAAGGGCAGTGCACATGTCTGTGCCTTCACCATTGTCCCGAGGAAGTTGAATTTCTCTACCCTGTGTCAGAGTCCTTAGCTGATCTTCTCTTCAAGGTGTATTCTACTCTATAAGGAAAGAAGGAAGATACTTACGGAATTGAACAAACTGTGAGAATTAGCTGGGTTTTAATACCCTTTTCCATGTCTCTCACCTCTAGTGTAGGATGTTAGTAATATAGTTCCCAGGCGTGCTGGGATAGCTCCACTGGGCCTACAGGCCTAAGTGGTGGCACTTCCTATAGTTGGAATTCTCCAGAACTGATGGCAATTCCTGTAGTTGGCTGAGGCAGTAAAAGGAATGGATAGAGGCAGCTGTGTGATGGCAGTTGTCCTTGGCGTATAAATGTGGAGGTGTCTGAGGCCTCCTTTTTGGCCAGAGAGGTTCACCCATGTCATTTGCCTTATCCTCCATTAATGAGATTGCTTTCACCAAACTTGTCATCTTTACCACCAATTTGCCTTCTTTTGCCTTTCCAATAGAACTCTAGAATTGGGCTGGAAATCAGAACAGACCAGAGGTGCCTGGGTGGCTCAGTCGGTTGAGCATCCGATTTCAGCTCAGGTCATGATCTCACACTCTGTGGGTTCAAGCCCTGCATTGGGCTCTGTGCTGACAGCTCAGAGCCTGGAGCCTGCTTCCAATTCTGTGTCTCCCTCCTCTCTGCCCCTCCCTCACTCATGCACTGTCTTACTCTGTCTCTCAGAAATAAATAAATGTAAAAAAAAAAACAAAACCAGACCAGATCTGGGGTGCCTGGATGGCTCAGTTGAGTGTCCAATCTCAGCTCCGGTCATGATCTCGCAGTTCATAGGTTCGAGTCCCGCATCAGGCTCTGTGCTGACAGCTTGGAGCATGGAGCTTGCTTTGGATGCTGTGTCTCCCTCTCTCTCTTCCCCTCTCCCACTTGCACTCTGTCTCTCTCTCTCTCAAAAATAAAAATAAAACATTAAAAAAAACTAAAAAAAGAAAAAAAGAAGAAGAGACCAGATCTGACATAACTATCGCATTGGAAGCAGATTGTTTTTACAAGACCTCTAGGAATTTTGTCTTAAATAACCCAGGAGCCCTTGAATTGTTATGCTGCAAGTCCACTGTGGAAAGAGTGGGGAGTCATGATGGTAGCATCTGCATGTGTGAAACCCACAGAAAACTAATTCATATTCATGTTGAAGAAGGGGTCATGGTAACAGAAAGGGATAAGTGTGCAGAGGGGGAAGTTAGACTCTCAGTTCTTTGCTTCAAAAGAAAGACACCTGATTGCTTACAGCAAATGTAGAGAAATGAAGGAGCCTCTCTGGGTTAGGGGCAAAACAGTGCATGGTGTCTAAGGGTCTGGAGGAACCCAAGAGGGCAGGATTTTAAGCCAAGAAAGGATTCTTCTAGAAGGTGTGTGCCAAAGAGTACCTTACCTGTGCTGAGTTTGATGCTGGGGGATTGGCAGCCTCCTCCTGCATATGCATTTCTGATTCCACTGCTGGGAATCCAGTCAGTAATGAACCTGAAGTAGTCAGAGAATGGCAGGCCACCTCCTCCACTTAATGTAGGGGGCTCATCTCTGTGATCCTCAGCAAATACATAAAGCTACAGAGGGTGGACAAGCTGTAAATGGCTCTCCTGGAGAATATATTGGCAGCGAGATGCAGAGCACTCCTAGGTGGTCTGAAAGACAAAATTTGCATCCTTAAGTACAAAATTTCACCAGGAGGTGTTGTATTGAAGAGGAGAGCTATATAAGAAACTTGAGGAGAGTAACATTGCTTCTGTAACTTGGCAGAAGTCAAGCTGGGGCCAGGGACACCCAAGTTAGGAGGTTGGTTGGCTCACAACACTGGTATTGTTGTCATTGACATTCTCTTCTATGTCTTTATGTTAATCAGGCAAATAATACATAAGTGCCTTCTTACCTGAAAGGATTCAAGCATTACAGAAGTAGACAAAGCAGGGGCACCTGGCTGGCTCAGTGGGGAGAGCGTGTGACTCTTGATCTTCAGGGGCTGTAAGTTTGAGCCCCACATTGAGTGTAGAGATGACCTAAAAATTTTTTTAAAATCTTGAAGGGGCACCTGGGTGTCTCAGATGATTAAGGATCTGACTCTTGGTTTTGGCTCAGGTCACGATCTCACAGTTGGTGGGTTTGAGTCCCACATTGGGCTCTGCGCTGACAGTGCAGAGCTTGCTTGGGATTCTTTCTTCCTCTCTCTCTGCCCCTACCCCATGTGCACATGCTTGTGTTTGCTCCCTCAAAATAAATAAATACACTTAAAATCTTCTTATAAAAAAAGGTAGTAGACAAAGCAAAGCATGAATTACTCTCTATCCCCACATCCATCCCACTTCCCTGCCCAGAGTTAGCAGTGTCAGTAGTCAAGTATGCTTCCCCATGGTCCCCTTTGTATGTATTTTTGTGTATTTAAATATACATGTACACATATACATTGGGGGAGGGATTGTTTGCATAACTGAATGCATACTGCTTGTTCTGTTTACACTTTGTTTATTCTCCCACTCAGAGATGCAGGACACCTACACTGGCCTTGTTCTTTTTTAATGGCTGCATAGTGCCCTGTGGTATGAGTGTATCATAGTTTATTTAGTAGTTCCCTTGTGGATGGATGGAAGGTTGTTTCTGTTTTTTTATATTATATACTATGCTGTGGTGACTCTCTCTCTCTCTCTCTCTCTCTCTCTCTCTCTCTCTCTCTCTCTCTTTCTCTATGTACTATGTTTGTCAAAGGTTCTCTTTGAATCTTCCTGACTTTACCATCTTGAAAGCCAAAATATTGGTTCCTATTTCTCAGAAAGAAGAAGCAAAGAAGGACTCTCTGGTCCTTCACTTCTTCTCTAATAAACCTTGGATAAGCCATGTAACCTTGTGAGCTTGAATTTCCTTACATAGAAACTGGGAATAGCTGGCCTATCTACTTACATGTGCACAGCACTGAATATTCTATAATGGCTTTGAATTTGAGTGTTAATAATGAATAAGGTTGATTGGTGGCAGTTGTGGATGGCTTGCTATGTGCCAGGAGCCAAGTTGGAGTTTTAAAGTATTTTTCTTGTTAAATACTCAGAACTCCATAGTTTGATACTCTCCTTAGACTCCTTTAAGCAGAGTTGAAGCAGAATGAGATTATTACTTGTCCAAGGTCACCCACTATTAAGTGGCAGAATAGAAGTCATTTCTGGGTCATTGTAATATATGACACACCTGTTTAAATTTTTTTAATGCTTATTTATTTATTTTGAGAAAGTGTGAGCCAGGGAGAGGCAGGGAGAGAGAAGGAGAGAGAGAATCCCAAGCAGCTCCATGCTCAGTGTGGAGCCCAAGGTGGGGCTTGATCTCACGACCATGAGATCTTGACCTGAGCCAAAATCAAGAGTTCAACGCTCAACTGACTGAGCCACCCAGGCGCCCCTGCACACACCTGTTTAAAACAGAAGTCTTGATGCTGACACAGGGAAAAGATCAGTCTTCTAAAGAAATACTATTTTGAATCCATCAATACACAGGGTCCAATTAGTATCAAGATTTTGAAAATAAACAGAGGGAACATTAGAAACATGTATGCAGTGACATAGAATGCACATCAGGAGACCTGGGTGTAATTCCCAGTCCTGCTGTCATAGTTAGTTACTTTTACTTTGTGGGCTTCAGTTTCCTAATCTCCTAAAATGAGACTGAAGATGGGGGAGAGGTGGCATGCTCCCCATAGATTCTTGTGGCTCTGAGTTTAGGTGATGCATTTTGTCTGTATTGATGCACTGTGTCATCTAGATCTCTCGGATCTAGTGAGACATCGTGCTAGACAGTGTGGGGGACAGAGGCTTGGGCTTTAAAGGGCCCCAGAACTCCAGGCTTGGCTGTAGGAACTGATGGGTCAGATCATCCTTCTGGCAAGAAGTCTCTGGTGCAGCCAAGAGGTGGAGCCAGAAAGGGAAGATCTCTTTGCCAAGAGCTGCTGCAGATGGAGAAGCCAGTCTGTCTGGGCAGTCCATGACTTTGAGAGGAGCAATTTGGCAAAGTTGTTGGCAGGAGCTGTCTTGCAGCATGAATGCTGGAGACTGTCCTGGGCTGGAGTAAATCAGGGATGCAGCAAAGGTGGCTGGTGGAACAAATAACCATCTGGTGAGCAAGGCGCTGCTCATCTTGCTGCACTGACAGCGGAGAGCGAGTGCCAATCGGTGAGGCTGGGCTCTCGGTGACGTGATCTGACAGGCACAATAAAATGTCGCCCCTGCTGTTGTACACTCCATGGAGGGGGTTATGAGCCCCATGTGAAGCTGTTCTTTCGGGAAACAGGAAGGCTCCCATCTCTTCCACTGGTATAGGGAAGGAGTTATCACTCAAACAAAACTGACTTAGTGTTTTTATCTCCAGCTGCTGTGGCTGGTGAGTACGGTGAAATAAAAGTTCTTGTTGTCAAGCATCTTTCCATCCCTTTGGCAGATGATACTGTCCGTCTTAAAACATGCTTATCCCTGTAAGCCAGACTTCAGGGAGTCTGTGCTGTGTTTGCTGCTTGGCTACACCAGGTGGCTGAGGGGGTAGAATCAGACCCCACATGGGTCTGGAATCACTTCCAGCAGTACTGGTTCTGTGATTTTGGATGGGTCACTCTGCCTCTGATTATTTCTTTTACTTATAAAATATGGCAGGGATTGAAGCTACACCTCCCTTGCTAGCATGCTACTATTTATATGTGAGAATTAAATACAAATGAATCCTTCTCTTACTCCATGTACTTGGGACCAGTGGTTGATGATCAGTTGGAAAAATTAAGTCAGAAAAAACATTTTTTAGTGCTGTTTTAAATTGCATTGCCTAATTTTGATAAAAAGTCTATTGAAGAATCAAGACTTCATCCTTGAATATGAGTCTGCTGACTGGGGCTTACATTTTTCTTGTACACACCACACCCCAAATGGCAAAGACCATGTCTGAGTTTGGTTTCCTTGAGGTTGAATGACAATATGCACACCTGAGAAGCATTCTTACTTTTAGATTTTTATGATTGCCCCCCATCTCTTCTCTCTCCCATATTTAATTTGACAATTCTGTCATCTTTTGAAACCATCCGACTTAGTTTATGTAAGAAATAATCCTTTTCTTCCTTTGCACACCACTCTTTCCATCACCTTCCATGATATTTGATTAAATAACAACTGTAACTGGCATCAAGAGATAGAGTAACAAACAGAGCTGACTTGCAGTAAACATGTTTCTCAGCCAGAGGAAGCAGGAATGTGCCTGTGTCCCAGAGATTAGCCTGCTAAGTTATCTGTGTGTATAGAGCATTTGAGTATAGAGTATAGAGGCCCGTTTTACAGAGTCAACTGAAGGTCTTTTTCATCCAGTGAGTCAGCTTCTTAGAAGCCTGTTAAAAGAGCCTCTGTTGTAATTATGGTGAGGAGGAAGACCACCATGGACTTGAGCACTTCCAGCATACCAGGAATTGAGTTAAGTACGCTATGTATGTTCTATATGATGTACTACATATGCATGCATATATATATTGTGCCCCATATTGATGTGTGTATATATGATACAGATAGGTGCATATGTGTGTGTCTGGATCATTTAATCCTCATAGCAAACCTCAGAAGTATTCAGAGTTAAAGCTTAATTAGGGGGGACTTTTAGGTCTTTTTCACCATTGTCCAATATCCATTTCCTAGTACAGAGCCTGGCAAATATCACTCCTTAGATGTTTATTAAGTACAGGGATAGGCTCCTATTTCACTGGTCATGAAACTGAGGCTTAGAATATTGTGTGATCTCCCCAGGGTCAGTCAGCAAACTCAGGACTTAAAGTAAAGGTGTGTCTGATACAAAAACGTATGTTCTTAAGAACACATATAAGGATATTACAATTTTTTTTTTACAAAACACTTGGACATACGTGTTACGTTAGAATAACCATCTAATAGGATAATAATTTGGTGTCATCTCCACTTTGCATAAGTCATCTCCACTTGCACAAGTATATAGATATTGTAGAACAGGAGTTGATAAACTTTCCTATAAAGAGCCAGGTAGTAAACATTTTAGGTTGTGCTGACCATACAGCCTATGTCCTAGCTACTCAACTCTGCCATGTTGCTTGTGGACATAGCTTTATTGTAGCAAAACTTGATTTACCAGTTCAGGTGGTGGCCCATGCCTGGTAGTTTGCTGACCCTCAATTCTAAAAAAATACTTGGAATCCATGAGAGCTTAAAAGACTGTTGGTCTTCTGAGTCAGTGGTGACGTTAAGTGCTAGACAGAAGTTTAGCTGAATAGGAATGGCTGGTCAGAGCGGGGACTTGGGATTCTGACAGGTGATGAGGAGTGGCAAAGGCTGTTCTCATGGAGAAGGAGGTCTTGCATAACATGAGGAGGCAAAAGTATGTGAGGAAAATGGCAGGTTGTTTGAGCACGTGAGCTAGAGGCTAGACACATAACAGACTGTTCCATAGCCCATTAGGATCCCTGCATATAACCACACCTCTGTTGGTGGTATCGCCCAAGTGTTCAGACTATAGTCATTTAAAAAAAATAATTACTATTGGAGCATCTCGGTGACTGGTGGGTTAAGCATCTGACTTCAGCTCAGGTCATGATCATGTTCTTGAGTTCGAGCCCCGCATTGGGCTCTGTGCTGACAACTCGGAGCCTGGAGCCTGCTTCGGATTCTGTGTCTCCCTCTCTCTCTGCCCTTCCCCCATTCTGTCTCTCTCTCTCAAAAATAGACATTAAAAAGTAAAAATAAAAATATTTATTATATACTAGGCACCATGCTAAAAATAGGAAAACAACAAAAAACAAAACTAAGACCCTACCCTCATAGAACCTGCATTCTCTTGGGAAGATATCCATGAAATAAACACAAACATAAGAATACAAATATAAATTTTATTAAATACTATGTAGAAAACGTAAAGAGACTATGGGAACAAAATAGATGCTCACTGATAAAAACTATAAAGAAAAGTGTAAAAAAGAAAATCAAATTTACCTCTAACCCCAAACATAATCATTAAAAATATTTTCAGTGTATTTTCTTCCAGGGTGTGTGTGTGTGTGTGTGTGTGTGTGTGTGTGTGTCGGAGAAAAGAGAAAGAGATGGATGAACCCTGGAATTAAATGTAAAATGGTATCATATCTGTTGCTTTATTTTTGGTTCCAAATACTACTATGGAGTGTTCTTCCGTAACATCCTATAGTTGAAACATAATTCTACCATTCACCTAATGCTCAAAGCTTAGATTATTTCCAATATTTTGCTGTAATAATTGTGTGATAAATAAGTGCATGAATCTAAATCATTTCTAGTTATTTTCTTAGGACAAGTTTCTAAAATCAAGATTGCTGGGTTAAATGAATAAATAACAAATAAATAAATAAATTTCTTGATACGAACAATTAACTTTCCAGATAATATTAATAAACTGCTTTCTACAAAATTTGTACCAAGGAGGACCTTTGCAGTTACTGTGGCCCTCTCCCACCATGTTTTGGTGTATATTTTGCCTCTGCCTTATGTTGTCACAGACTTTCTGAGGGAATTTATGCAGGTGAAGATTAGAAATAAATTCATTAAGGTAAAACCATTGAACTTTAATTTTCTCCTTTGCTCTTGTTCTTCCCCAATGCCCAAGTACTTTTCCCCATCTTGAGAGGGGAGGCAAGCTCAATTCTAAGCCACTGCTGTTAAATACATGGGTGAGTAGCTCGTTCCCTGGGATTTAGTTGCCCACCTATATTAAATAAAATGACATTCATGGTTCCAGGGCATCAATTGTAGATAAGTATATGGAACCTGGTGACCCAGAAATGTTCATTTTCCTCAAACTGATAAGTAGGTGACTTCAAAGAATGAGTGACCCACTATGACAACTAACATGGTTGTTTAATGAGCTGGCCTCTCCTGGGGTTCAAATTTGACATTACTGAAAGCTTTTTTTTCTAATACTGAGTGCAGTTTGTACCCAGGTAAATATGAAGAAACTAAACTTTACCTATCAGTGGCTTAAGACTTGCAGACATGTCTAGTTTTCCTCCAAAAGTTGGGTGCATGATTTGATGGAATTGAAAAGTATAAATCTTAGAAACTACCAGTGGGATTTGATTTTTAGTGAGTGATTTTAGTCCCTTGTCAAAGTTTACGGATTGTCTGCATTTCAGCAGTCGCTGGGGATTATAGGTAGGAGTTGATTTGAAGTCTCAATCTATTTTGTTTGGATTTGGGCATTTTTCTCCCTGTGGAGTATCTTGAGGTAGTGAAGTGAGAATATTAAGTTCTTTGAGACATTTAAAAAATTTTTTTTGATGTTTATTTTTGTGTGAGAGAGAGAGCGAACCAGGGAGGGGAAGAGAGAGAGGGAGACACAGAATCCAAAGTAGGCTCCAGGCTTGGAGCTATCAGCACAGAGCCTGACGCAGGGCTCGAACTCATGGACCGTGAGATCATGACCTGAGCAGAAGTCGGACACTTAACCAACTGAGCCACCCAGGTGCCCTGAGACATTTTTTTAACTTTAAATTTTTATGAAGTTTAAAAAAAATGATACATAGGTGGTGACCTAAGAGGTAGATATAATTTAAAGGATATATGGCTGGGTGGGTGGGTGTTGGGGTGGATGAATGGTCAATTAAATGGATGAAGATTTGTGAAGGTCAGTACGATATTCACTTGCTTCCTCAAAGGACTGAGTATTCAAGCATCTAGAAACATCAAGTTTCAATAATAATTTGGGATTGTAATATTCAAGTCTACATCTCATCTCCTTTCTCTTCTACCTGGGAAGCATAGCGCAGGTGGAATGGGGTGAAAGAGTAAGTACTGATGCATGTGAGCATGCTTCCAGGAATTCATCACTGGTGCTAATTAAAAAAATATGACAGAGGGGAGAAGAGCTGTTCTGAAACCCTGAGCCAACAGAAAAGACTGGGACAATTCAGTGCTTCTGGCTGACATCTTTTGCAGTGACCACTATCTAATCCCATCCCAGTTCTGTAGGATTAGCCCTGGATGAAACTAACATACTACGCTTTGAAAATCAGAGCTCTCTGGTCACTTGATAGGATGTAGGGAGAAGGTTTTTGGTGCAGTTCCATGTGTGAATGAGGTGTATTTCCCTATAGGTTCTCTGACCCCTTTCAGGGTCAGAGATCAAAGACTTGCTGAGGTCTCCGCAGGACCTAAAGAACTCTGTGCACTGTGGTGAAAAAAACAGAACGAAAAAGCAGTCTGATTGTCATCCTGTGCTTCTGCTGCCAACATGCTTACTCAGTCCCTGAGCCTCCTCAGCACAATTTGAGATGGAAATTTTCCGATCAGAATTTTTCCTATAAGTTCTAGAAACTTGGATTTGAGCCCATTCTGTGGGCTAGTTTTTTTTCTTTTTCCAGTTACTTGACAAGTGGGTTGCTTTTGAGTCACTCATTTGGATGGCCTTGATCTAGATGTTGACACGTGCTGAAAAGGCAAAAAAAATATTTTCCTACTTGTGCCTGGCCCTTTAGAAAGTTGGGCTATTGACTATTTTCTCATGGGCTTGTAAACATTACTGTTTCTTGCCTGTCCCCTCATCTCACTGCATGTCTCCTAACTGATGTCCAAACGAACCATGCTGGCTTGTGTTGCGTCCTCAATACCCCCAGCCCATCCCTGCTCCTGTATGTACCATTTCCCTTTTCCTTGAAGCTACATGGCCTGCTTTGAATCTTCATTTTCCCATGAATTTCTTTATCAATTCCTCAAGTTTTTTAACCATAACAACAGTGCTATGATATGTAGGTATTATCCCCATTTCATGAATGTGGACACCAAAATCCGAGTTCAGGTAGCCTGCCAGATAGAAGGGGGCCTGCACATTGTCTCTCCAGCTTTCTACTGGAAGACAAATATCCCAACTTTACTTCCTTAGTTTATCCTACAGAGGACAGTGCAGTGCTTTGCACATGGGTGCTTAGTAAGTGGTTTTGAATTTGACTTGAGTTGGAGAATAGATTGGTAATGTCTCTGTAGTTAGGACAGCAGCCAGCTACATATTCTTTACTCAGGAGTTTAAACTTATAGCTCTACCCAGACATGTTCAAGCTAGATTCTCCTACCCCCAGTGTAATTTGAAGATGTGCTATATTGCAACCACTTGGAAATTATACCAGCTAATTAAGAACATAGCCTATTCTTTCACTCATTTGTTGTTTATGGATTTGTTTTTTCATTTTACTCTTTAACCCTTCAGGTATTTATTGAGCGACTGAAACCTCATTCATGCTATCTAAGGTGATATACGATGATATAACTGAAAAAATATATAAATTTATAAATTTTATTAACATTGGGTATGAGGGAAGGAGAGAAATAAAAATAAGGAAGTCTATTACAAAATTGAAGGTAGCCACATCCATGATAAAAGGAATATGTATAATATGATTCCTTTTACATAAACTTCTGTGTGCGTATATAAAGAATTCAACAGAAAGAATGGCTAATAGATTATTAATAATGGTTGTCTCAGGCTGATGAAATTTAATTCTTAATATTTATATTTTAAATGTATTGACAGTTTTCAACATGTATAAACATTGTTTACATAATGGAAACAATAAAGCTGTCATTATAGTGAAAAACAATTCATGAAATATCTATTGGGTGCAAAGAATGAGACTGTGGGTATCAGAAAAATAAATACCCACCTGAGTTCTTCCTTTTACTCTGAAGTTCAAATTCTTCATTTGAAAATCAGTGTGAACCCTGGAAATGTAGTGATATGTGAAGACTGCTGTCAAATTCTGTAACAAGAATTCCATTCCAGTTCTCTTACCTATAGGTCTGTGTGAAGGGGATTTGGCAATGAGATTGGCCCTTAGGTTCAGAGCCACTGTGGTCCTGTGTCTGGGTTAAAATAATAACGGTAAGATGCTATCTCTGACCTCAGCCAATCATTTCATAAGGGGGCTAGGAAAGGATCTGAATGAGTCAGTGAAAATCTACTGCAATGATGGAAAAGCCATCTTAGAAAAAATGTCCTAGAGCCTGTGGGTCAGAGCCAGCCCCTCTGCACATGAAGAATCTCAGAATCTGTGTTTATTGACACAGAAGTTGGTTTTAATTACCCTGAAGGAATTCCTGGCATGTTTTGCCAAAGCCAGTCTTTAAATGTTTAATCAGTGGATTTCTGACAACCAGACCCAAGTAGAGAGGTCTGCGTATGGTGGCAGTTAGTCCAGTGTAGTATATTTCAATGTGGCTGTGAGGGATGGAACATAGGTATGTTTTATCAGAACAATGTAGGCCTGAAAATACCAACATCCACCCATGAAATGATCTTGGCTTTGGAAAGTATAGTATGTTTTATGTCTGAGAAGCCTCAGTTTCCTTCCCAGCCATTGATCATGATCTAATCAACCTCCACAACCTCTGTTTTTGGTGTCCTGAAAGTAAATTGAATTAGAGCTGGAGTTTGGGCGATCAATCAATCAGCTTCACAGCCCCACAACTAGTGACTTGAAAGGAGGAATATGCCTTTCCAAGTACGGGCCCAAGGAAAATATACACTTCTAATCTTTCCTTTGGCTTTACCCATTTGTGTTGACCTACAAAATATTTTAAGAAAAGAACTATAAAAGGAAAAGCAGCATGATGGTATCACATCACAAAGTCATTTTAATCTTTCAGATACCTTGAGGGGAAACCAGGGTCCAAGATAAACATGAAAGCACCAAAAAAAATTGTTTCCTTGATTTTCACCTCTTTGCTCTTGCATCTCTAGGTTGATTCCTCCCACTAAGAGTGTAAAAATAGTCAATAGTGCTGCATACTATCTTTGATTCATCCCTCCACGTGTAACTCCAGATGGAATCTCCTTTTTTTTTTCCTCCTTGCATTCAAATGTCCTTCACACTCTCCCCTTTCATGCTGTCCCAACTAATCTACATAGAGGCCAAATTCTTCTCTCTCATGTAGACATGCAAGGGAGATTAAGTTGGGACCTTGAAATCTGAATAGGAACCCAAAGTCATCTTTGGCAAAATACATTGAGCCTTCCTTTGAACTACTGAGAGTATCTCTGTCCTGTTTAGTGACATAGTGGTTTGGTGATGATCCTTTTTGCTTGCATGAAAAGGTTTCACAGGCTTTCATGCTGACATTCACGGATCTGGAGATTTGCCAAGCTTATAGGGAAGTAAGGCCAATGGAAATGAATCCCTCTTAACCATCACAACAACTGAGCAAACAGTTCCACAGATGTCTTTGGTACAGCTGATGACTATCATGTGTAAACAGTCCGTCTCCTCTTTTAAATTAGTCTGTCGGTAAGCTAACTTGGTTTAGCCAGGTTGATAGGTTAGTGACTAAATTTTAGTCAAGGAAAGAGTTGGATAAAATAGTAATGCTATCATACACCTGTGAAGGTGCTTTATATTTCTACAAAGTATTTTCACAGCTCTTATTCACTCTTCACAGAAAAATTGGAGAATGAGTTTCTCATTTCCTCAATATGAAAACTGAAACTTAGTGGAGTTAATCAACTTGCCCATGATCACATAGCTGGTTTGTGGTGGAGACAATATGGAAGTGCACAGATTCTGATCCCTGAAACAGAGCTTTTCCCATGATGTTACAACACTAAATCAACTTCCATTGAACTCCCAACTGGATGAAATTTTGCAGTCTTGGGAAAAAGTGTTCATTGTTGCTGACTCTCTCTGCAAGATTTTGGGTACCTACATCCTCAGCACAAGGTTCTTTGGGTGGAGTAACTTGGCATGTTTTTGGGTGTGGGGTATGTCTCAAATCCTTTTTTTTTTTAAGTTTATTTATTTATTTTGAGAGAGAGAAAATGAGTGGGGTAAGGGCAGAGAGGGAAGGGGAGAGAGAATCCCATGCAGGCTCCACACTGTCAGTGCAGAGCCCAGTGCAGGGCTCAAACCCCCGAACTGTGAGATCATGATCTGAGCTGAAATCAAGAGTGGGACCCTTAACCAACTGAGTGACCCAGGCGCCCTGGGTATGTCTCATTTCTAAGGTCATTTGTTGTTACTATTACAAATGGAAGGGTGTTGAGGCCACTCTCTTTGGTGCATACAGCTGGAGTTTGATGTGTCTAAAGATGTGGAGAAGACAGTAGACTTAGTTTTGTTTCATGACTGCATACTACGTGCAAATATCTAACTCTTGAATATCTGCCATTTAGAACAAGAAAATAGATAAAGAATAGATGAATTATCACTGACACCATTTTTTATTTTTTATTTATATTTTTTAAGTCAAACTTAATCTTTATTGGACGGTTCAAAGGTTACTATTTTCATTAATTTATTCATTGGTTTAATTAGTATTTATTTATTTATTTTTATAGTTTATTGTCAAGTTGGTTTCCACATAACACCTAGTGCTCTTCCCCACAAGTGCCCTCCTCCATGACCATCACCCCCCTTCCCTCCCTTTTCAGCCCTCAGTTTGTTTTCAGTATTCAAGAGTCACTGACACCATTCTTAGCCTGGAAACATAAGGGTAGGAAAGCTCCATTTACTGAGTGATTTTTCCATGCTATATGTACCTCTTTTGCTTCATTTCCATTTAAATATGTGAGCAATGAATTTTTTAAGAAGATGGCTTATTACTTAAGTCCTTGAAGCATAATTGCCCATATGGAAAATCGGGGCAGTACAAGTAACTACCTCCTATGGTGGTTGTAAGGACCAAGTGAAGTAGTTGTACGGTCGTTAATTCAGTACCTGACATAGATTAAACATTTCTCTTGAGTATTTCTAGAAGCCCTAACTGGTCATAAGTATGATTTTCACTGGACTATACATTTTTTCTGCCCTCCAAATCCCTAGCGTTTAGGATTATACTAAAAATTATACTTAATCGGTAGAGAACACTGACTCTGGAGACCACCGGTTTTGTATTCTGGCTCCACCCCTTGTGAGCACTGTGACCTTGGGCATGTGATTAATCATTCCTAAGCACAGTTGCCTCCCCTATAAAATACAGATAACAATGCTTAATTTCCCAAAGTTGGTGTGTGTGTTAAATATGACAGTGGATGTGATGTACTCAGGATAATTCCAGGTGCATAGTGTGCAGTAACTGCTAAATAATATGTTGGATTTTCATTAATATTACTTCATTCATCTATATCCTAAAACAGAATCATTACTGTCAAAAGGTGGTTGTTTTCATTACAAAACAGAGGAGGAAATAACACCCTAACCTTAATCTTTGATCCAGTACCCATTTCTGGATGATGGTTATTTATCTCTTTTAAATAATAAGTATAATCTATTATAATAATATATGGAATCTTATGAGAGTCTAAGTTAAATTGCTGCTCTTTTCTGAACATGAAATAAAACACTGGGAAGTGAAAATCCATTATCTACTCTATGCACCATCAGTAGGATAGTTTTTAAAGGTAATAGCTTTGAGATATTAAAAAAATTAATGATAATAAATTATAAACTTCTCTTTCTATATCAGTGGTATGCTGAAGCTTCTTTTTAAGGCTTAATTTTGTTGTTTTTTAAAAATCTTATAGCTTTATTTTTAGAACTTCTTCTTGTATTGTGTTATTCATAGATTCTCCCAGAGTATAATCTTAACAACTCTGAATATTTTGAGAGAAGGGAGCCTCTTCTAATCAATGATATGACCTGTTCCTGTTTGTGAATACTTCCAGTTGCTTAAAAGTTATGTGTACCAAAGCAGTC
Source organism: Cryptoprocta ferox (assembly GCA_028646485.1). Classification (NCBI taxonomy): domain Eukaryota; kingdom Metazoa; phylum Chordata; class Mammalia; order Carnivora; family Eupleridae; genus Cryptoprocta; species Cryptoprocta ferox. The sequence goes on along the minus strand of CM053572.1, from coordinate 34,374,138 downwards.
TTTTTTTTTTTTTTTACCCCTTGCTTCTAGCCCTATACTGTGAAGTTTTGTATCCTCGTATACATGCCCTCTCTTTAACTACATGAAGGCCACTCCCCTAACACCGCCCCAGCCTCTTCAAAACTCCTTATAGCCTTCTGCCTTCTGTTTTCAGCTTGAATGTTTATTAGAATCACGGTTTGTTAAATAGAAATTGCTAGGCTCCTCCCAGAGTTTCTAAATAAATAGGATTGCAAAACAGGCAAAAAAGTTTGCTTTCTAGTGGTGTCCCAGCTAGTGCCACTCCTGCTGGTCAAAAGAAAGCAACACTTTGAGAACCCTGGTCTCCAAAACCCAAAGGCAGCCCACTTCCAGATGAGAAGGCTGAAGCCCAGAGAGTTTTTATAGTGTGGCTATATTACCGTGTTAGCCTGGATTTTGACAGACAAGGAGTGACCTCAAAGAGGCCATAGTGGGGGCTTGGGGAGTGTGTAATGCACCTGTATGTTACCAAGAATTGAAACATCACTACCTCCTGGAGTTTGGATCTGAACCCCATGTTTGTCACAGGAGCCAAGGGACAACCCAAGACAGAGAATAGTGGCACAGTAATGAAGCATGAATTATCCAGATGAAAGCACCTATGGAAATAAAGGTATTAGTATTATTATTTATACCTACTGTTCTTAATAAAATAGCAATATGGAAGTGTCTAATATTTCCACTTGCTTAAAAGTTGTTCTAAGGACTCAAATCAGTTCCTTCACATTTTAAAAAGAAAATGTAGATAGTAAGCACTGTTTGACTTACTGTTTTAGGAACTAAGAACATGTTTTGATAACACGTGTTGTTGGTACACAGCAATAACAAGTAATGACTGGTTATAAAACTACCAGGAAAGAGGTGCAGCTCTGTAGTAACAGATCCTGCTGTATAGATGCTAGCAGTGTAGGTAGAGTATGAGGACCAGACAGATAACATTAACTGCTGTAACAGAGAAAGGGGGCAGGCTCAGTAGGCAAAGAAAGAGACAAGAGCTTCTTACTTTGTGTGTAATGAAGAATGAATGGCCTTACTAAATGGTAATTAAAAAATGTTTAATGTTTATTTATTTTTGAGAGAGAGAGAGAGAGAGCACGCGTGTGCGCGCATGAGCGGGGGAGGGGCAGAGAGAAAGAGAGAGAGAGAGAGAGAGATGGAGATGGAGATGGAGACACAGAATGGGAAACAGGCTCCAGGCTTTGAGCTGTCAGCACTGAGCCTGACGCGGGGCTCCAACCCATGAACCACCAGATCACGACCTGAGCGGAAGTCGGATGCTTAACCAACTGAGCCACCCAGGCGCCCCCTAAATGGTAATTTTGATTTAGGAAGGAAATCTAGACATGACTATGTAGGAAAAACAGTAACTTCTCACCTGTATTAAATGCTTGAAGGTCCTATTAGTATAAAGAGGAGTCATCGCACATGATTGGGATGAAGTAGCAGGAAGGTTTTTCTGTTAGCTTTGTGTTATTCATTTCTTGACATTGTGTGGTGAGACTGTTGAGCTTTACAGACTCCTCATTTGGCTGTGTTGCGGGGCCCTGGGCAACAACATCTTACATAAGAACTATAATTGTTACTTAATAAAAAGAATCATCAGAATTCTCTCTTGAGGTGGAGTTTGTAACAGAGATAGATAAAAACTCTGAGTCAGATTGAAGAGTAAGATCTTTAAGAAATGGTATGGGGAAAGAAGAGTTTCCAGATAAATATTTACTCTAGGAAAATGAAATTAAAAATGTGGTCAAAGACTTAAAGGGAGAGGCACCTGGGTGGCTCAGTCGGTTAGGCATCCAACTTTGGCTCAGGTCATGGTCTCGCAGTTCGTGGGTTCGAGCCCGACCTTGGGCTTTGTGCTTCGGATTCTGTGTCTCCCTCTCCCTCTACCCCTCCCCTGCTCAACCTCTGTCTCTCTCTCTCTTTCTCTCTCTCTCAACAATAAATAAATGTCAAAAAAAAAAAAAGACTTAAAGGGAGAAAAAAAAACAAGGAGCAGATGTGTGTATTCATATACATATATATGGTTATGTATATTCTCTGTCAGCTTATAGATCAGGGTCAGTCAGGCTGTGGTGTCCCAAGGGAATCATGCAACCTTAGCTTTATATTATATAGACTCTGCAAAGGTTCTGTTTCTTAATGTGCTTTTTTATATAAGAGAAGAGGCTTTGTTTTCCTCTAATACCTTGGACTATTTGTGATTGGAGACGGGGTTTACCTCTTTCCTTGCTATAGAAAGATTCTACATTTTTCTGTCTGACCTATTTTAATAAAGAGTTTCTATCTGTTGTAATTTCACTGTGCCTTTCTTGCATTCCTACCAACCAGGTAACCTTTTCAGTATGTTCTAATACAGTTTGGATGGGGAGTCTGAGTTTCATTTGATTTGGCGTCAGTTGCTGCTTTAATGAAATAAGACGAGATGAACGTCAAATGGGTTTCCCTGGAGCTGCCAACCTTGATGCCCTCCTGGCCGCCTCTAAGAGGGAAGGGAGAGGGTGGATTGAAATATTTGTGCTTTAGTCATGTTTTTTATGACCCATGTTGTGTCAGACTTAAAATTTCCAAAAGCACAAAAGCAGCAAGTGGGAAAGAGACAGTTCAGAGTTGGAATTTAAAGAGCTTGTTGTGAGAGAGAATGCTTTTCACCCCGCCTCATCAAGTCCAACTGTTTCTGAAAAATCCTTTCAAAGTACAAAGGCAGTGCCATTTTCCAAATGCTGAGGGATTGGTAACTAAGCATTGTGCATAGCTCTGTGATTGAGTGTGAGGTATAAAATGAATGAATGTGCTTTTGTTAACATAATGTGAGCATTACTTCAAGGCTTTATTTTCACAAGTTCAGCTACTTTCTTCCGAAATGGAATCCATTAAAATTCAGTTAAGGTTGCCTTGAGTTTTCATCATGAGGCTAAGGTTACTTAATAACAGTTAAGGGCATAAAGCCATGTATGACTATCTCTGACTTCCCAAACGGTGCTTCACTGAGATATAATACTGTGGTATGTAGTTGCATAGTGGTGTGAAAGGAGTCTGCCATGTAACCTTTCATTGAGTGGTGTGAAAGGGGTCTGCCATGTAACCTTTCATTGATTAAGTATTTATTGAGCACTTAGGTGCCTGGGGCGGTACTCTGCATTGGGATGCAGAGGTATAGTACACACACCTGGACTCTTCTCTTCAGGAACTCATAGACCAGTAGGGACACAGGACAACAAGTAAATACGGTTCAGTATGAGAAGTCCTGTGATGGGGTTGTACAAGGGACTGTGAGATGATGTAAGAGGACTCGGGGGAGAGCTCGTGAAGAAAGACATGGCTCTGCTGAGGCCTGAAGCCTGAGGAAAGGGAGTTAGGTGATAGGAGAAAGAATGAAAAGTGTTCCAGGTAGGGACAGTGGTGTGGTCAGAAGATAATGCTTTCATCTTACCTGAGTTACTTAGTAGTGGGTGACTTCAGGGAAAAGTCTGTCTTGAAGATTTAGTTTCTCTGCCTGTGGGGGATGGTGGTGGTGATGATGGTGGTAGCTGAGGTGGTGGCCATGGTGAGTGCTGGTTGTGATAGAGGAAGGGAAAAAGAGAAACAAAAGCAGTTAATATTTATTGAGCACCTACTATGTGCCTTGTTTAAGTCTGTTAAGCATTTCCCGGCATTCATTACTTATTAGAATTTTACAGTCACCATATGAATGTAGGTACCATTATTAAACGTGTTTTACAGATGAGAAAAGTGAAGGACAGAAACACGAACTCATTTGCTGAAGGTCACCTTGCTAGTAAGTGGAAAAGCCAGGACTTGAAGACAGAAGCTGACTCTAGAGTTTAGATTTTCCTCCATTACTATGTTATTAATAATCTCACTTTCTCAGGGGGGTGATAAAAATAAAGATGAACAGGGTAACTCATTTTTTTCTTATCAATCTATATATTTTTTTAATTTGCATCCAAGTTAGTTAGCATATAGTGCAATAATGATCTCAGGAGTAAAATCCAGTGATTCATCCCCTACATATAACACCCAGTGTTTATCTCAAGTGTCTTCCTTAATGCCCTTTGCCCATTTAGCCCATCCCGCTACCCACAACCCCTCCAGCAACCCTTAGTTTGTTCTCTGTATTTCAGAGTCTCTTATGATTTGTCCCCTCCCCCTGTTTTTATATTATTTTTGCTTCCCTTCCCTTATGTTCATCTGTTTTGTACCTTAAATTCCCCATATGAGTGAAGTCATATGATATTTGTTTTTCTCTGACTAGTTTCGCTTAGCATAATACACTCTAGTTCCATTCATGTTGTTACAAATGTCAAGACTTCATTCTTTTTAATCACCAATTAATACTCCATTGTATTGTGTGTGTGTGTGTGTATATATATATATATATATATATATATATATACACACCACATCTTCTTTATCCATTTCATCTGTCAATGGACATTTAGGCTCTTTCCATACTAAGGCTATTGTTGATAGTGCTGCTATAAACATTGGGGTGCACATACCCCTTTGAAACAGCACATCTGTATGTATCCTTTGGATAAACACCTAGTAGTGCAATTGCTGGGTCGTAGGGTACTTCTATTTTTAATTTTTTGAGGAACCTCCATACTGTTTTCCAGAGTGGCTCCACCAGTTTGCATTCTCACCAGCAGTGCAAAAGGATTCCTCTTTCTCTGCATCCTTGGCAACATCTGTCATTGCCTGAGTTGTTAATTTTAGCAATTCTGAAGGGTGTGAGGTGGTGTCTCATTGTGGTTTGGATAGCTCATTTGAAAGAGCTTTTTAAATTGCACAGGATGCTAGACTGTCCTTGTACATGTTGAGCTGAGGCATGAGTCATGTGCTCGGTAGTTAGCCTAGAATAAAAAGTAAAAACGGCGTCTGCAATGTATGGGCTGCTATCAATTGCTTTGTTAGCATCTCCTCTCATTCTATGGCCTTAGCACATTCATAGCCAAACATGGCATTCCCTGGGGGACAGTTTTTGAAGCAACAGGACAGTAGATAAGATGGACCATGGATTTGCTCCCAAATAGCAATTGCTATGTTAGAAAATCCTCAGATACTTCTGAGATTGTTCATCTCTCTGAATCACTTCATGCCCCTCTGTGATTGCTTAACACAAAATGAAATGGAGGCTTGGCAATGATCCAATTCAAGTGTCATAGCCTTTTGTATGGATAATCCAAACCCTCAAATGGAGTTTTTAAAATTCTGGACTACCTAGTTGATGTGTGGGTGGATGTACTATACACATATATATAATCTCTACCCCGCCTCCGCTTTTTTGCCACATAGACTCTGTTCCTGTCCCTTGATATTTCTGACATTCCCCAATGTGCTCCTTGCTCTTATCTGCACTCTAATCAGCCACTGTGTTAGGTATTTAGGACTGCCTGTACTAGTACCACAGAAGCAGGTTTGTGTTGCTGGCCGATATAACATTAGCAGTCATTGGGAACAATTGAATATGTTCAGAGCGGTGGCTGCTTACTCTCTGGGCCGAAGAGCATGTCTCCACTACAAAGGGAATGGCTAGTTCAACAATGAACCAAAATAATGAATTCTTCTGCATCACAGTTCAATGGCAGAGGCTAATTGTTAGTTTGTTTTTAGTCCCACTTGAGGCCTGATAACGGGGTTTCCCTCTGGAAGCTTGATTGAACTGGTGTGCAAGGCAAGGCTGTAATTCTGATAGACCAGTGAAATGCAAACAATTCTGTGTATTAATGGTCACTAATGACCTGTAATCAAGCTGTAATTTGTTAGGTTAAAAACAAAAATGCAATTAGTTTATTTATTCAGGAGGGTAAACAGAAGAATTTATCAATCTGCTGATGGTTCTTCTCCATTGAAGACAATAGGCTAGAATATTAGTCTTGAGCTGTGGCTCCTCAGAGCTGCCATTGGTCTGTTCTAAGATTCTCCCAGCTTCCTGACCAACCACCTAGGAGTCTAGGGCCTTTGTCAAAAGGGGATGAAAAGGACACTGTTCTTGGCGTCCTTTCTCTGTGGCTTTTCTTCTTGATAAGGTAACTACTTCAATATTAGTTTTTCTCTTTCTTCTCCACTATGGTCCCCTGCTTTAGCTAGCTAATTTTCTCAAAGTATCATCGTTCATCCAGCAACATTTAACCCATAATTGTTGAGGGCCAGTTATGCTGCCAACACTGTCCTAGGTCTTAAGGCTTATAATGGTTATGGAGAGAGTCTTGATTCAGTCTTTGTCAACTTTACTATCTCTCCATTCATGTCTTTAATATTTCTGTGCCACTAACTACTTCTTTTGAATTACTTATCATTAAAACCAAATGAAAAATCTCTTGCCACAAAATAGATGCTCTGTTGAGATACACATCTTAGAGGATAAGACACTCTGATCTTTTGGGGTACATCAAAACTGGCAATAGAGATTTGGGGCAATTATAGTGACTCCTTAGAAAAGAAACACTTTGTGCTTTCCCTGGTCATTTATTTAAATAAAGGGCATGAATACATTTAAATGCTTATCGGACACCATGACATTAAAACATAGACTCCTCTAATCATTTGTTAGGTGAAAACTCTGTGATCTACTTGATATCACAGAGTAGTGATGATGTAGGTTACCCCAATGAGACATTTGGATTGCTTAAGATCATGCTGAAACAGTGGAGATTATCTCACTCACATATAGCATGACTTCTTTTCTTATCAGCATTAGTCACACACTAATCTGAAATAACAATCAATCTGTGTTGGCTATTTCCTCCCACTTGGGGTAAAGCACCTTGGGTCTCTTGCTCAGCATGTATCCTGGGTCTAACACAGTGACTGCAATGTAATAAATATGCTCACTAAATACTTGTTGAGTGGAAAACAGACACAATGATTAGAGTTTGAAAACCAATGGTAGCACTTGGGATATTGTGAAATAAAGCAAAATTACTTGGTAAAAATAATCTTAAGTGTTAGTAGATAATCAGCACTATAGCTGACCTTTTCTGGTAGAATTGTTTTTTCACATCCCCTATGTCCACTTCCATACAATGCATATAATGTATTAATAAACTTCAATTTCAGTGCATTAATAACTCATGATAAAAGGGACCTCCTGTTTTTGTGGAAACTACTGAAGCCTAGCAGTACTCATCACAAGGGTACCCATCAAATTTCTTCTGTGAAACGACATATTCTTCGGAATCTAAAGAGGAGCCTTCATGTCCAAAGCCTTAGCAGTAGTGTGGATGGGTGTCCTGGTCTTTTTTCATCTGTTGATTCAGTGCATATGTATTGGGCACTTTGTGTGTGCCAGGCATAGGCTTAGGTACCAGGGATATGGAGTAAGAACCCCTCTGGGGAAATACATTAATCAAGAATAATAAAGATGAAGATACAGTTGTAACTGTGACAGGCACTGTAAAGGAAGAGTTTGTGGTGCTGGGAGAGTGTGTAAAAGGCTGTTGGACCCAGACAGGGAAAGCCTCCCTTGGTGAAGGGGTGATAGGACTTGGCTGTGGAGGGACAGGTAGAGAGAACTGCATGGACACGGGCCCTATAACAGTAGCATAGAGAAAGTGTGTGTCCCAATGAGTGAACAATGCCCCATGTGGTGTGAGTTCCCACAGGATGGGCATTAGAAGACCCATCTTGCAGAGGCTTGGAGGCATAAGAGGACTTTATTATCTTTTTTTATCCTACGAGTAGAGGGAAGTGTTAAAATGTTTACATGTAGGGAAGATGAGGAGCAGCAACCACATTTGTTTTTCAAAAAGATCATTCTGGCTGCAGTGTAAAGAACAGATTGGAAATGCTCCAGAATAGATTTAAGGAGACAAGTGATTTGTTCATGTGAAACTGACACAGAATCTACATAATATATGCCCATGTGAGGCAGTTCCCGTGTAAAGCATGTACCCTTCCGAGAGATTCAAGATGAGCTCCTCCGTAGTATAATATAGACCTCTTCAAATTTCCTCTGTGTCATGCACACACATTTACCCAGACATAAATTAGCGTCATTAATGCAGAGTGTCACATTAGAGCCCATTCCCCTTCTAGCTGATGCACTACTTCAGCACCTTCCCCTTTGTACTTTACCCTTCGCCTTCAAAGGCTGTTCTCAGGTCTTATTTTCCTCCCCAGAAGTGTGAGATTGGTTTTTCTGCTGTGCTATTAGAGTGATCCTCCACTTAGAGTCTAATCTGCCATGGCTTTGTGCCTGTTTGTCAGGAACTTCGAGAATATATTAAGACATTATACAGGGTGGAAGCTCTATTTTGACAATGATTATGCCTATTAGCTATTTTAATAAATGTAAATTGCTGTGGGGAAACAAACCATTTTATGCCACTTGAATCCCTTTCAAGGAAGCCTGAATCCTTTTTGCGTAGCTTAGATGCATTGCTGTCATTTTCCCTTCACGGAGTTGAATAAACACACTTAAATCAGACCTTTGTTATGCACCCTCTTACACTGTTGCCCTAATAAATTGTTGTGATTTTAGTCTTTGAAATCTGTATTTGGTAAAATTTGCAAATTTATCTGTATTCCCTTCCAGAATTGAAATTATTGGGATTGCAAGTCCATATGTGCACTATATGTGCCAACCACTACACTTGGGATAGCACAATAAATTAAGGCACTACAGCTTCCCTTAAGAAGCTTACGATCATTTCTGACTGCTGGAGCAAGAATAGGAGGTTAGATGGTCCATGTGGTGGTGAATTGAAGTTGGAGACATCAGAAAGAACTCATGTTTAACTTTATAGAGAAATACCTGATTACATAAAAAATAGTTATAAATGTGTGTGTATGCATGAGCTTATGTACCTACACTTTTTTTTTGTCACTTGAGCAGTAGCAACAGTTACAACTAGCACCCACATCTTGATTTCTAAAACCATTATCCAATGATCAGAAACAGGAATTCTTCCAGAAATGTCTCATTCTGGGACTAAGGAAGGAAATCTATAAGATGAGGCTAGAGCCTTTTATAGTGCCAAAATGTAAAGAAGTGCTCAAAAAAAAAAAATACAGTGATGGGAATATATCAAAGGGACACAGAAGTCAAATGAAAAAGTTCCCAATGTCTCTAGTGGAATAATTTTAGCAAAACAAAAGTAGTATTGGACTATAAACCAAAGTACAAAATAAATATCCATGAATCCATATTGATATGAATAAATTAATCCAAGCAGAGAGAAAAATCTCCTGTGGAGAGCTCCAAATAAATTATATAGATGACCTAGACTCAAAGAACATAGAAAATGGGTGTAGCTCTCCACTCTTCCCACAGAGTGGGCTGCATGTAGAGACTGCTATCAAAACAGTACAGATTGGAAGAGAGGTTTGGAAGAGTAAACTTACAGAAGAGAAACCTGACCAGCACTACTTCATCTAGGTGGTGAAGGTCCACATGAGTACTCATAAGTCATGTTGATAATAGGTAGCTGTGATGTGATATAATGAAAATGGCACTTTACCTCTGTGATCTTTATTTATGAGAGAAATATCAGACAAATTACAATAGAGAGACCTGCTGCAATGTACCTGACCATGTCCTTCAACACTGTCAAAGTCACCAAAGGCAAGGAAAGTCTGAGAAACTGCCACAAACAAGAAGGGCCAAAGGAAACCTGACAACTAAGTACAATGTACTGTTCTAGATGGGACTCAGAAAAGGGACATTAGATAAAAACTGAGGAAATATGAATTACACTGAATTTTAGTTAATAAAGCTGTGGTTCATTAAGTGTAACAACGTAAGATGTTTATAATAGTGGAAAGTCTGCAGGACATATATGGGAATTCTCTGTGCTATCTGTTCACTTTTTCTGTTAGTCTAAAACTGTTTTTAAAAATTAAAGACTAAGAAGCTTATAGTCTAGTAAGCGAGTAGGCAGTTGTAAGACATAGTAGGAGTGTGTATAGGGTCATTGGGAGAAACATAAAGGGGCTTCTAACTGGCCTTTCAAATTCTGACTTTACCTTTTTGGGCAAGTTACTCAACACTTCTGATACTCTGTTTGATCTTCTCTAAAATAATGATAAAACCTACCATGAGTCCATACAGGCTGTGAGGTCAAATTGCAGGAGCTCAAACCTCCAGCTACAAGCTAGGTGACTTACTAAACCTGTCGGGGGATTAGTTCCTTATCAATAAACAGGATACTATAAATCAGAGTGCTGTCCTGGGGTCTGGGATCATGTGTGTGAAGAGCTTGGAACGTGTCCCGGCACACCGTGCTACATTAATGTAAGCTTCTGTCTTCTTACAGGCTTATGGTGGAGACTCAATGGGATGATCAGAGGGAGTGTTTAGCACATGCCTGGCATGTTGTAAGCCCTCTATTGGTGGTGAGGGTGGTAGTGGTGGTGAGGGGGGAAGGAGCAGCAAGGGAAAGGTTCCTGGAGACCAGGAGAATTCTACACAGTGGCCTAAGAGCTGACCAGATAAAAGGAAGGTGATGGGTGTGGGATATAGCAGAAGGAAAAAAGTTTCCCAAGCCAAAGAAAGTATGGCAACTTTCCATAATTTCAAAGAGTTCAGAATAGCTGGAATGTGGAGCCTAAGGAGGAAGAAGAGGAGAAGAAGCAAGACTAGCATTATGTCTAGAATTGAAGACTGAAGTAAGGATTTGGACTTTATCTTGGGGTCAGTATAAGATTTGTACTCGAGAACAATCACTCTGGCTGTTGTTTATAAAAAATGCATTGGAGATGGAAGACCAGTTACGAAGTGAATTCAGTTGTACAGGTGAGAGATCATGGTGGCCAAGGTTATGGTAGTGACTCTGGAAGTAGGGTTAAAGCAAGTGAAGGCTAACAATAGGACAAATACGAATCATACAATTTTGTGAAGATCTGTTTCTGCCTAGGAGTCATATGTATTATAGTGTGTAATACCTGGACAATTTCCTAATATCTGCATAAAATTAAAAAGACTGTAGGATGATAATAAGAATATAAGGCAGTGACTTTGAGACTTGTATGCATTTTCCACCCCCAGTATATAACATCATAGACAGTTAAAAAAAATAAAAAAAAATAAGCACATAACAATCAAATTAACTCTGGAGTGCTCTAGACCAGAGTCATCCAATAGAAATACGTATAAACCATATATGTAATTTAATTTTCTAATAGTTATATTAAAAAATTTACGTGAAACTGGTGAAATTAATTTTAATAATACATTTAATCCAATTTATTGAAAAATTATTTCAACATGTGATGGAGATAAAATTATAAATTGTATATTTTCTGTTTTTCTTATATTGTCTTCAAAACTTGGTGTGCATTTTATACTTAGGATACACTCCGTTCACACGAGCCTCATTTCAAGTGTACAATAGCTACATGTGGCTGGTGGCTACTGTATTGGACAGCTCAGGTCTAAGGCTTCCAAACTCTTAGTCAGAAAATGTTTTTGGCTTTACACTTGCTGGAGAAATATTTTTTAAACAAGTTAGTCAACATTTTTGCTTTTATACATGCACATGCCAACAGACTTTAGTCTGCATACTCAAAAGTCTATTTCTTTCACTCATGTTTTCACTGAATGCCCAATATATGGTACTTAGATACCTATTCTATCAGCCCTGGCTGTGATTTACCCATTGATGTTTTAACTGTGAGCTGACCCCCCCACCCCACCCCACTCCCATCCCTCATGGTGCCTGTCCTTCATGGAGCTTACAGGTTTGTGGAAGAGATGTACAAAATAAAATAAAATGCAGTAAATGAAGTAATGGTAAATTATCTGTGATGAAAACAAACAACAGACAGTTACTGGGTAAAGATGGTGGGTTGGCTTCCCATAATCTCCACTGAGTTGACATAAACTGGGAAATAAAGGATTAAGCCACATACAATACTGGGGCAAGAGTAGATCCAGTGGAGGAAATGATGTGTGCAAGAGGCCTGAAGCTTGTGACATGTTGAAAGAATCAAAAGAAAATGAGGTTGAAGGTTTGTGAAAGAAGGAAAGGTAAACATTCAGTCAAGTGAAAAATGGAATAAAGTTTGTTCTATATACCCCACAATGTTCTTAATGACAAAAAGATGGAATAAGGTATGTGAAAGTTCTGTGGAGCCTATATAATGATCTATAGAGGCAAAATGATGAGAAGATGTATATGTGCTAAACCCAACTGGCTTTGTTGAGCTCTTCTTTGTAATGGAATCACATTTTCCAGTGTCCAGGGTGCTTTATGACTGGCATCTCAAACTTCTTCCCCAAAGATTAAGTTGCACAGAGTGAAGCTAGGGATATAGGTCTTCTGTCTTGCCTATAGTTTCTGATTTCCAGATAAGTGGTTGGCTATTTCTGAAACAAATGCCTGCAGATCCATAATGACATCTTGGTGGGTCCTTCCAACAGTTTGTATGTGTGGAGAAGGAACAAATATCCAAGAGGGCCAGGAAAGAAGATGACCTCTTATTTGTCTGGCATTCTGGAATATTTCAGTATAATTTTGAAATCATTATCTCCTGGTCATGGTAGCTGTGAAATCGATGAAGTAAGGAGAGCTCCCTCCAAATTATGGAAGAATGAGCTGAGGCAACTTCTCAAAAGAAGTAGGAGGTCACATGGTTAGTTGTGGCCAAAATCGATGGTAAGATTATATTTTCTTTTCTTTTTTTTTTTTTTTAAGTTTACTTATTTACTTTGAGAACAGGAGAGAGAGCATGAGTGAGGAAGGGGCAGAGAGAGAGGGAGAGAATCCTAAGCAGGCTTGCACTGTCAGGTCAGAGCTGGATGGGGGGCTTGAACTCATGAATCATGAGATGATGACCTGAGCCAAAGCTGGATGTGTAACCCCATGAGATTATGTTTTCTAACTTGTACTTTATCTGTCATGAGAGAATACCAGTGACTTTTGTGATCTTACAGCCTGTTATAAGACCTTTTAGGAATGTATAAAATAGGATTTGAGCTCATTGGGAATATATTTCCCTTGGGACTATTTAAAACCTAATTTCCTATATTGTATCACTGCTGGGGGAAGAGGGGAGGGATAGTTTTATAACCTTTCTTACTGATAAAGCAATTTGATTGCAAGTTCCAAAGTAATGAGTTAATGTACTTTCCCGAGTATAGTGCACAGTAGACTACTAAGTATCATTAGACAGCTAATAAAAAATATTTGTATTAAGACACAAATTTGTCATTATTTACAGAGTCTGATACCTGGATAATTTTTGAGCATTAAGATGGGTGTGAAATCTGCCTTTAAAAATTATTTACTGATTTACTGATTTGAGAGTTTATGAGCCAAACCTTCTAACAGTTACTACTTGGTGGTTATTAGTACAGAAGAAACACTGAAATATTCTTTTCTAAGTGTGTCAGTTTTCTCTGAGTTTATGGTTGGAGTATAGCCATCTGGAAATGGTACAAATAGAAATTTGACCCTGGTAGATATAAAATCGAGGTTGTTAAACTTTTTGGTGGGAGTGTGGGTAGGGAGGATTCATGAAACCCTTAGAAACTTTCATGAAAACTAAGGACCTTCTCCATAGGGAAGAATTGTCAAGAAAGTCGTAAACATGCTATGAGTCATGTAATTTTATTGAAGTCATAGGTTCACCTGAAGTTCATCCCTCAATGGCTCATCAAGTTTTTCACAAGATTGAAGAAAGTTGAGGTGAACAAATGTGGGAAATAAAATTGAGGTGTTAATGTGCAGTATATTAAGAGGAGAATATTGTACTCCGTGCCGTTAGTGGAGTATGGTTGTTCTAGCTTCAGAGTGACATGGCTAGGGAATATGGCTGAAGTCCTGTCTCAGAGGGCTCACTTGTGAAGCTTGTCCAGTTCAAATAGGATTTAGAATTTTAAAAGCTATCAAAATCAGACCTCTTCATTACTAACCTGATCTGATTCCCTTTCTGGCTAGCCAGAGAGGTACCACAGCTGTCTGGGTTGTGATCATCTCCTGCTTATAGGGAAGTTTGGGAGCTAGAAATGGGGTATCTCAGAATTAGAAATTGCAATTTGAAAAAAAAACCTGGCCCATTATCTTTTGCTCAGGAATAGTTAATGTTGCCTTTTGGATGAGATAGAACCCAGTTAGAATTAGAGTTGAGAGAGGGTGACATGGATTCAGGAGAAAGGGCATTATCGTAGGTAGATTCTGCTTTAAGTTTTGGTGCATTCTGTTTTCAAAGAGGAGAATATAAGACCTTGAATAATTACCCTGAATCTTCAAAAGTCTCAGCCTAAATTCTACTTTTTTCCCCAAAAGCCTCACTCTGTCCATCTCTTCTGAATCCCTATATCAGAGACTGAAAGTCATAATTTAATGCTGATAAAATAGCATATTAGGGCACCTGGGTGGCTCAGTCAGTAAAGCGTCCGACTTCGGCTCAGATCAAGATCTCACAGTTTATGAGTTCAAGCCCCACGTCAGGCTTTATGCTGACAGCTCAGAACCTGGAGCCTGCTTCTGATTCTGTGTCCCTCTCTCACTCTGCCCCTCCCCAGCTCATGCTCTCTTTCTCTCTCTAAAGAATAAAGAAAACATTAAAAATTTTTTTTTAAATAGTATATTAGTCACTTGAATTTAAAGCATGTGTGTCTTGTTTCTCCTCCTGGTCAAGGCTTCAAGCCTCCCTGAGGGTAGACATTATATCTCCCCCAGTAGAGAGTAAGCTCCATCGGGTCAGGGACCTATTTGTACTTTGATGACTGTAATCTCATCACAATGTCTCACATGTTACATGCAATCAATAGATAATTTGGAAAGAGCAATTCTAACATTTCAGCATTGTGTATTACGGTGTTTTTAAGCTATATATACCATACTTCCTGGTAATTGAAAGGAAAAGCAATTTACTACTCTTTCTCATTAAACCAAGTTAAAGTAAAAATAGGATTATTGGAAGTAGTATCTGTGACTGATATTTGAAGTCTTTTTGTCCTAGTTGATGAACCTCCTGAAAAGACTTGGGGTATTTGGGGAATGTCGAGATTTATGGACCTAGTGGGTTTATTTTTTGTTATGTGCTAGAGCTGTGCTTTTAAATCACAAGTTAACTCAAAAGAGAAATTTATTTGATTATTTTGAAGACAGAAGAAACTAAGACTTATTAAGCAATGACTCCTTAGGGACTGGGCTTTGTAATTTTACATATGTTATTATCTCATATTAATTATTAGAGCCCTAAAATAGTAATACATATTTTTTATTTAAAAACAATCAGAGAGGTAACTAACTTAATTTAAGTTTTGTGAGGACAAAGTACTTGGTGCAGAGGAGTCATTCAGTTAAATACAGAATTAAGTTCATCTATGGGTACTCAGTGAGGCAGCAACTGATCAAGTGTTAGTTTGAACTCAACGTTTTTGGTAGTTGAAACCCTTCCTCTTTCCACTCTTCTAAATAGAAATTCTTGTAGAGAAAAACAGAACCAGCATTACTAGTTTTTCATTTTAGCTCTTTGCTCTTTCAGCTAAGGCTATACAAGACTCAAGTTTTCAACATTTGGCCCCAAACATTATTTTCCTTTGTGCTATTTGCCCAGAGATGATGCTAAAGATAAACTTGATTTTCTGGTAACAACTCTGAATAATTGTGTTACAACACACTCTTCATGATACCCCAAGGAAGCAAAAACAAACATTTGGAAAGAAGGGTGAATAACACTGCAGAAATGGTGACACTGTATTTGCATTCTGTTTTGCTCCTCTCCATCCCGGGGGTGGGAGTGGGATGGGGGGAGGGGCTAGTGGCTGTCCAAACACAGGCAGGAAGTCAGCAAATTACAAATTTCTCTTATTTTATCATTCCAGATTGTAGACTTTTTAAAAATGGAATCCTGGCTGATTCTAAGATGCTGATGACTGTTTAGCGTGGTCAGCAGATTTATTAAATCTTTTTCTAAGCTATAGTAACGATGAGAAAAATAAAGTTTTATAAGGACAAGAAAGCTCTAATTCTTATATTTATCCTCCTAGCTGACACAAACACTAGATTTTTAATTCTAGTGTTTCTAGTTAGAAATCGCACCTACATTTTAGGACTCAATTTCAATCTATGTTATTTTTTTTGAGTCCTGCTTAAGTCATGTTTGCTTTTCTCATCACAGTGACAAGGGATGTGATGCCTGCCTGAATAAGAGGCGCCTGCAGGGCATGATTAGAACCAGCTCTTAACTAATGAGAAGTTATAGAGAGGGAGGCTAGGGATCAGTATGTGGAGCATTATTTTGGCATTGACCATCTCAAGACTGGAAGGGATGGTCCTAGGGGATGATCTTTTCATAGGGAAGATGGATACCCATTTTTCAGAAATGTTGAAGAGGGCAGCATGGGGAAGACTGGGCAAAACCTCTAAAGCCTCTTCTGACAAGAGTTTGTTTGGTTCTCATTTCCCAAAATGACCTTTGCTTTGGAAACTAGTAGTTTGCTTTGTTTCTTATTTTAAGGAAACTTTTACCTGAAGAGACAGAACAAAGGGCCAAGAGAAGATATATTGTTTAGGATTTGTTGAACAAGCTAGTTAGCCATAAATATGCTAATATCTAACTAACTGTCTCGGTCTCTGTCTCTCTCTGTCTCTGTGTGTGTGCATGCACAAGCACATGTGTACATGCGTGTGTCTGAGGATGGGGCAGAGGACAGATACTTGACGTATCCTGAGCCCTGTATCCATACCCACCTCAACTCTATACTATGGCTCACCCTAGAGTCTAGTCTACCCTCCTCCCTTTCTCTAAATGTTCTCCCTCCTATTAGGTCTGGCTGCATGTACCCTTCTCCCTTCCTTCATTCTAGTACTGTGATCTTGGAAAATCATTTAACTGTGCATTTAGCTCCCTCTCATAAAATGGAGATATTAGTGGCTTATTGCAACTTCATTATAAACGGTAGAGGTTGTACGCAAAATAGCAACATGGAGTCTGGCAAGTGGTAGGTGGCTATTTTTATTTTTCTTGCATCTATTTATTCAACAGATAAAGACATGGGCACCAGCATGGGTGTATGCTAAGCTCACTGTTAGGGATACAGCAGAATCTTTTCACTAAGGGCTCATCAAATACTGAGAAAAACATTCTTTTACTGCAGGGTGGGATATGGGACTACGGAGCAAACATACTTGGGAAATCAGCCTAGATACCCAAATTTCTCACAAATCAAATTGTCTGATTTCATTTTCCTCTATTCTAAAAGCAACTGTTATCTCTTTTGAACTTTTTAGTAGTGTGCTATCCAGTAAGGTCACCACATGTGTGGCTACTATGTTTTTGGCTATTTCACTTGGGAATGTCCTATAAGTGTAAAATACCTACCAGACTTCAAAGATTAGTACCAAAAAAAAAAGGTAAAAGATCTCATTAGTAGTATTTTAATATTGATTACATATAAAATGATATTGTGGATATATTGTGTTAAATAAAATATGAGTTAATTTTGGAGCACCTGGGTGGCTCAATTAGGTAAGCATCCAATTCTTGATTTCGGCTCAGATCAAAATCTCCAGGTTTGTAAGATAGAACCCATGTCCTGCTCTACGCTGAAGGTTCAGAGTCTGCTTAGGATTCTTTCTTCCTCTTTCTCTTCCCCTGCCCCCACCCACTCTCAAAATAAAATAAATAACACTTTTTAAAAATAAAATGATTAAATAAAATATAAATTTAATAAAAGGTAATATTAATTTCATCTGGATTTTTTTTCCTACTTTTTAATATGGCTACTAGAAAATTTAAAATTACATATGTGGCTCACATTTTATTTATTTTGGACAGTGCTATCCTAGTACTTCACTGTGCCATGTTATAGCCACATGAATTTATTCTGCCAGCCACCATATGACTCTAACATACTCCATTTGTGATATGGATTATTTTTGATTCTGAATTACAAACTCTAGGACACTATTTACCATTATTATTGATGCTGCTCTTGTCATAGCACCTAACGCCAAGTCTTCAATACATACCTGTTGGTGGATGGATAGGTGGACAGGAGCTATTTTCTGGGGCCTGTGAACTTCAGAGGAATGTAGTGTTCCATTGTCTTTAATACATATGGCAAGTTCACTGGCTGCAAACTGTCAAAACGTAACCCTACCTCACCAAGATAGTACTCTGCCAATTACATAATAAAACTCTAACCAGAAGGCTAATCAATATATCCTAATACTACATCTGTGTCTGCAGCTATCTCTGTGACCTTTGGCAATGAGTTGTCTCTACAAGGAACAGTTCTCAGAGTTCCACAAATGCTTGTGTTTTGCAAATGACAGAAATCTGCCTGTCACTCATGAGGCAAAGCCACAGAGCCTTCAAGGCACTGTCTCCTTGAAAGGACCAGAAGTAGGGAGAGCAGCAGTCTCTAAAGGATTGAGGTCAGCAAAGCAGGCAAACAGCATTACCCGAGAAGCTAAACAGGGTCAGTTCAACTTTACAAAATAGGAGTGGAGTACACTTAGCTTGAATTTGGAACAGCATCATCTCTCATTCTGACTCAGTACCCTTAAACAAAGGAAACCCGACAAGAAATGGAATTTTTTTCGTAGATCCCTATACTGTTATCTTGCAAAATATCCTTATATAGGATAGTTGGTGGTACATCAGTACCACATCATGATTGGACCTTTCTTAGCACATTAGTTGGAGACATTTCTCAGTGAAGAGCCTTGAGAAGTTTGTGAGGGGGCACACCCAAACTACTGATTGTAAGGGGTGCCACAGAAGCTCATACTCCAAGTGGGTTGGGCGTGAGTTAGAATTTTTTTACCCATTCAAGATTTAGCAAGTGGTGTCTTAACTGCCCTAGGTTTGTTGGCAAGTGAATGAGCAGAGAGTAGTAGCAGAATTACTTGTAGACCTAATAGTGGATTTCCTGTCACGACTTGGCCAAAAAATAATGGTAATAAAAATAATAGAGTGTTTATTATATGTTAGACATCTATTTGGGTATTAAATATGAATTAATGCATGTATATATCACAAGCAACTCAGTGAGGTTGCTGATGTGGTCATTACCTTCTTACCTAGGTTTGGGAAGGTTTTGTAACTTACCTAAGGTCACAACAGCTTTTGGCTTTTGGAGCTGGGACTCCAACCCAGATCATTAGGCTGTAACTAACATAATATACAGGCTATCTTTGATGCAGAATTAGCAGCACCTCTTTTCCTTAAATAAAGCAGTGTCTGGTGATCAACATTAGGCAGAGAGGACATTCTGTCAGCCTTATTCACAAACGATGAATCCTTTAGTGCTTATCTATATCATACGGTCTACACTGAAGAGGGAGCATGGGATGATAGAAGATGCATAGGGCTGGACCTGAGTCTGGCCCACCTCTGCCAGCTAACGACCTCTCTTTGTTCAACTATAGACTACAAGAGCTGGAATACACTGAGTTCTAAGGTTTTTGTACAGTGCAATTCTCTAAGTCTGAGAAACTTGAGGGGAAGGAGGGATGTGAAGCATTGGTCATTCCTCTCCAGGTTCAGTGTGGACAGGTGACAGACCAAAGATGAACATCTTCCTGAGAACTAATTCTGCCTCGTGAGGGTGGGGCCCAGGCTCACTCAACTGCAGAAGTGGGCTCCATGCTCCCTCGGAAAGTAGTAGACTGGAAACTCAGAACAGTCTGAAATTTTTGTTTGGCCACATTTCGCAATTTTTCCTTTCTTGATATGTTCTTAAAGGAACATTTTAATGTTATTTTCTCTCCCAATAAATTAAAATATATGTATTAGATGACAGGATAATTATAAGGCATTAAATTTTTTTCTACTAGAGTATAACTACAGATGGGCACATAAATCCTTAAGAAACTGTTTAGATTATCTTTTATTTTGATTTCTGAAGCCCGATTTTGGACCACAGACCAAAGCACTTGACCTTTCTGAAAATCATAAAGATTTATGTCTTCTCATATGGAAAATTTTATCAGTATTATGGCACCAATTGGAGGTCTATGCCTTGCTGATGAAGCCTGAATAATGCGGACATTAGGTGAGTTGACACAGGTGAAATATTTATAGGTTAGCCAAAACAAAAATGGTTGTGGCTAAACTAGGGCAAAAATTCAGTTTACCAAGAAAGACATGAAAAGCAGTGGTTAAGACTTCTGGCTCTTGATTCAAATAGAATAATTCTAAATTCTAGTTATGCCACTTACTTGTGACAACCTGGGTCAAGTCACTATCCTATCAAAATGTCAATGTCTTCATTTGTATAAAACATGAATGAAAATAATGGAACTTAACTCCATAGAGCTGTATGAAAATGGAGTGGATTTTGTAGGTAAAACACCTAAGATCTTACCTAGTGCATTCATTGCAAGGCCTCAATAAATGTTAGCTACTTCTATTATTAGAAGAAAAGCAATTTACCATCATAGCAGGTATCTTTTTAAAAAGTCTAGATATTGTAAAATCATATTTTACCAAGGAAGTTATTAGACAGTAGGTTAATGTAACCAGAGAAGTAGTAAGAGCATTTCCCCAGGGCTATTTTAGAGCCACAATTAGCTAAAACCCTGAGAAGTGTGTAGTAGTAGTAGTCATTTCTTAATCTTAAAGAGATGAACAGATTCATATAATGAGTCATCTTTAATTTCCCTGCAGTATTATGTGAAAATAAATACAGTTCTGCACATTGAATATTATTTGGTTCTTTGGACGCTCACTATTGATTGTTAGGAGACAAGGGGATCAATATTAATAAATGTTTGAAGTTGTCAGCTGTGCTACTGGAGGGAGGGTGGGAAGAAAGAGAAAGAGAGAGACAGAGAGAGAGGCATTACCTGCCTGACAGAGCACTTCGTGGTCCATCTCATTACTTTTCATTCACCAGAGCTTAATATGAAAATGCCTGGGAGAATGGAGAGACTATTTAAACATGTCATTCCCACAGTAGGTGAAGTGTCAGGATTTCATAACCATTGAATGCCCTAAAGTTAGACACTGCCTTGTCACATTGAAGGCAAAGTCAAGGTGGAAAATGCCATATTTCTGCTGCCAGTGTTCAAACAGTCTGGGGAACTTGTTGTAATGGTACAGACAGATTTTGTTTCAAGGCAGCCTGAGAACTTGGCTTGCTTAGATCCTTGCATATACTCTTGCTGTGACTAATGAGGGCTTAAAGTTCACAATGAAATTATTAGCTAGTTAGTAAACATTCCATGAGAGGGAGAGTAGTGCCGCTAAGTCTCCCTGCTGTTTAGGAAGGTAGGTAAAAATCTCACTGTAAAACGTGCTCACTCAAAGCCCTGTACATTGCACACATACGTAAGGTGTTCTGTTTGGTGGGCTTGACGCATTAGTGCTCAAAGTAATTGAAAGTGATGATCTAATGGGGAAATTTTAAAAACGATGATGCTAAAAATGAAGAAGTGATCAGGCTGGAATTGAAGAAACAAGCAAAACCAGCCTGTGACCTGTTTGCTGGAAGTATCTAGAATGTTTTAAGTAGTTGGCTCTCTGATATTAACAAAAGTATGACAGTGATGATGAACAGTATCTCCTCTATCTAGTTTGCAGGGGGCATGAGAGGCATGTACCTCAGGTGCTCTGTGAAATGGCAGTGTAGTAGCAAGTTACTGAATGGACTTGGAAACAGTAAATATTGAAGCTGATATATAGAAGATACCACAATTATAAAATGTGATACATGCAGCCTCGCTAACCAACCTGAAAGAAGAATGAACTAATGCTGAAGGTTCAGGCACTGTAGTTCTGCTTTATATTCATTATGGCATTTGAGTGTCCCATCAACCTGACTGAAAGGATAGGATTTTGTGATGGTGAAATCAGGATCACTAATTTCCATCCGGGAGCTAGCCTATGTCAGAGAGTGTGTTAAGCATGTGACATGAATTATCTCCTTTACTTATCACATTCCTCTAAGGTACATAGGATTAGTTTCATTTTACAGATGAGTAAATTGAACGGTATGGATCAAAGCCTCTCCCAGTAAGGATTCAAACCCAGATCTTTCTAACTTTTAGAAGCACTATGCATGTAGTAGTAATAAAAATGAAGTGTAAAGAAATCATAAAGAAAATGGAGAGGAAGAAGATAGAGGTACATCTTTTGAGTTTTAACTATGTACCAGGCACTCACCAATCTGTTTCACAGGAAGTATCCATGTTTTGCATGGATCCTGTGATCCTGGGAGCAGGATCCTCCCTATCCTGCTCTACCTTTTTTATCAATGAGAAAATAGCAGCTTATTGAAGTCAAGAAACTTGGTTAGTTTGAAGCAACTAGTAAGATGCAGACAAAGACTGTAAACAGTGTGGCTTTAGAACCTAAACTGTTAACCAGTTTGTGTGAAAAATAGATTATCATTATTTTATGACTGTTAATTTAAAAAAAAAAGAGCTTCCCTATAGTGTAAGGATAGTACATGAATAATTGAGGGTTCATGGGACAGACCCTGGATTCATGGTACAGTTAGAGACATCCCAGATTCCTTAACCATCTGTTTGAACTGGCCACCTTTGTGTCTTCTGTATAGACTGGCTTTATTTGTCTTATCTTCAGGACTCTTTCATATCTCTATGAAGTATCGTATCTTTATGATATCTCTATGAAATAGGGTATCTCCATGATCGCTCTGAAATAGGATGCTTATTCACCATCCCCATTTGGTCAGAATTTCCTCAGAGTGTGAGAGCGGAGCCAAATTCTTAGCTGAGGCTGTATCTCTTGCCTTTAGCTATGCTTGCCTTCATGAGAACAATGTGATTCTATCCGTGCTGCAGACTGAACAAGATGATGTGGTGATCCCTTGCCCAGTTTTTAATGATACTGTGTTACACTGTGTGTGAGCATTTATTAATATGTCTCTACTTAGAAAGCATAAAACCCACGTATTGTGCAACCCCACCAAAATATAATTTAGCCAAAATATAATTTAGGGTAAGTTGTTTTTCCCCTTATTCACCCTATAGGTTATTATAAATTAAAACAAAACAAAAGAAGGATTGGTGTCTGTAAAACTTTGGCCCAAAAGAATCATGACATGATATTAGGTATGGTAGCTGTGTCACTCTTGTCTTCCAATATATTTTCTTACTGTCATTAAAATAAAGATGAATTAAGACCATCATGATGTTAGATAGATCACACTAACCAGTTTTGGGGGGATATCTTTTCTTTGTATCAAGAAATATCTGATGTGTTACGCCATTTTTTGGTCCCTTTTTCTGTGTTAGGGGAAATATTTCTGATTCAGAAGGTATCAAAGTTTATTTTTTTCCCTTGAATAACTGCCAAATTGTTTTGTTCCTGATTTTCTGTATCAGGAAACAAGATTTCTGTATCAGGATTTCATTTTAGTAAGTCAGGACTATTAACCCATCTGGATGTTTTTGTCTCTGTAACCTATGTAAGGAGTTATTTGAACAACAGAAACAGTGATAAATCACGTGTGCTTTAGAACCAGTCCTGAGAATGAGAAAGGAGGAAAAAAAAAATTCCTCAGAGAGTTTGGCTTGCAGTAAAACAGCATTGTCGTGGTTTTAGTGTTGTCTGTTTTGTGTTGGAAAAGAAAATAGATCATCTTTTTGTCCATATAGTCACCCTGTGGTATTATCTCCATCTGGCTGTCTCTACAGCCCTGGGCCTCTTCGCTCTGTGTAAGTGTGTACCAGCAGCTATTAATAGCCAAGCTCTACCACAGTCTGCCGTCACAGATGGAATCTGAGCTTCCAAAGACTAAGACCATAAAGACTCATTACAAAGAAAGCAGTACATTCTTTGGCACTTAATGCAATTAAGCTATCTATAAATAAGGAACATTTTTAAAGCAATGCATCAGCCCCTGATTTTATTTTGTGGGTGTCACTTACTGATTGGGTTTTGGATACATCAGTTTCTCCTTAGGATGTTGTGTGAACCTGTAGTATTAATCCTAATACTACATGTAAAATTGCAAGAGAATATCTTAGTTTAGAAAAAAGTAATGCTTGAGGGTATATTTGAAAATTCCTTCATAACAAAGAAGCGGGGGGGGGGGGAAGCTTTGAACTAGAGACTGTGCATTAGGGATTGTAGAATCCATGGAGATCTGCGTGTCGATGCCAGGAAAGGGTTGCTGCTTAACCCCTTGAACTCTGACCATTGCAGGAGCCAGGATACCCACCATGAAGGAAAGCATCCTTGACTATTAGACACACACACTCCAAATATATCCAATGGAAACTCCTGATTCTTTCTCCCCTAAGCAAGGCAGAGATTGCTCTCTCTCAAGAAACTGTCTTAGTATTTCTATTTAAGAGTATAGGAAGATGATGGAAAAAGGGATTAAAGTCTATTCCTGGACCCTCTTTCTCCATGATCTCCTTGCTTTTCTAGTATTTACCAAGAGAATTAAGGGATTTATTAAATCAGATTAACTGCTTGTGTCATCTGTTCTACACTCAGTAACATCAGAGATTCAGCAAGGCCAAGAAAGTAAAAACCCAATGCTGTGCATAGCATTGATTCTTTATCAATACTTATTGTATAAATGAAAGAGAAAGAGATTTATTTTCTCATTATGTGTTAGAATGTATGTTCTATGAGGTCAAGAACATAATGTTTTTGTTCAGTTGTCTAACCTTAGCATGTACTGCAGTAAATATTATTGAATAAATGTATAAATATATGGAGTTAAGACATCTTGCATGCTTTTGAAAAGGGTTCATACAAATTCCTTTCCAGCTCTGCGCTGAAGTGCAGTGCCTCAATATTTTCCTGATAAAAAACATTTAGAACATAATAGATGTATTCTGGGTGCCCTTTCCCTTTTATTCCCGTCTAAGTTTTTATGATTAATAATACCTTTTCTTTTATGTACCTGGCAACAGAATTTCCAAGCACTTACTTCCCATGGTTCTTGAAAGTGATTCTCCTGTCAAATAAAATAAATGCATTTAGGAACATAATTAACCACTTGAACTAGATTTGAAATTTGCTACAAATAACTTGGGGTCGGGGTGTGGGTGTGGGCATTCAATGTGAGATAATAATCTCTGTCAATTTAGCTGGCTCATTTATTCCTTCCTTCATTTATCCCAATTATATACATAAGCTCCCGTGATATGTTTGGCACACAGGATGCATTAGCGAGTATGACAGAAAAAATAGCCCCAACTTTGTGGACCTAATGGGATCAAGGAGAGGTTGGGGGAAAAAGCAGAAATTCAGCAAGCAGTTTCAGTGAAATATATAGTAAGTGCTAAATTTAGTCCTAATAGTGAGCACCTACTATGAATCAGTCACCAGTAAGATTGGAGAAATAAAGTATAAACGTATTAATTTTACCTTATTAATTAATATATATTAAAAAGATAAGCGAGAAAATGGAGAGCTACCCCAAGACAGCAGGTGACTTATATAGTAATGTTTGATATAGGCAGAAGTGATATAAATACAAAGGAAGATGAAATTACTGTGAGTTGGAACCATCTGTGAATATTCATGGAGGAAGGAGCATATTGACTAGATCTTTAAGAAAGGAAAGGATTTAAATAGAAGGAGAAGGAATTGCACAATGAATGCAATTTTAAAATGATACAGTTACTAAAGTTGATAAATTTTGAGTTCTAGTAGAAAGAAACAAACAAAAAAACCCTCCAACAATGTACATCTTATTTGAATTTCTTTATAATGCAGGGAAATAACTTCTAAATGGTTTGATGATGCTGAATTGGTCATTTGTAAGTCAGTGCTCTTGTGATTCCAGTTAATTCCCCTTCTGATTTGTTGCATAATATAATCTAGGGTATTTACATCAAGGTAGAATTCACAAGGCAAAAGTTAGAGTAAATTTCCCTTTATTTTCTTGTTCCAAAAATTGTTTTCATTATGGTTTCTTTTTTAATTTTTAATTGTTATTTTAGAGAGAGCATGCATGAGTGGGGGAGAGGGGCAAGGAGAGAGAGAAAGAATCTTAAGCAGGCTCGATGTTTAGCTTAGATCTCAGTGCAGGGCTCAATCCCACCACCCTGAGATCATGACTTGAATGTAAATCAAGAGTCAGACACTCAACCAACTGAACCACCCAGGCGCTCCCTCATTATGACTTTTAATGTGTTAGATAATGTACTCTTAAAAGTTCCGATCCAGTATGAGACTCAAGAAATTCTAACCAACTTCTAAGTTAATCTATATCCAACGGACCCATTAGATTTAAAGCGCTGTGGGCATGATGACTAAGAGAATAAGCTTTGGATTCAGAATAACTGGCTTTAAATGTTGACTGTGTCACTTTTTCTTGACTTGGGCAGGTTAATTACAAATAAGTGACTTTATCCACAAAATGTGAATATTCAGATTAAATTAGATAATCTGTGCTTACATAGCATGCTAATTGGGACATTGTTTCAGTGAATACTAAGTGCTGGAAAGGAGATGATGTTGAGTCAGGAGATGCTTGAGAATTTGAACGTTAAATTTTCAGTGATTAAGCGGGATCTGAATTTCACATTTTCCAACTTTCTCTGCCATCTAACAAGTTATTCTTTTTGTACATTCCTTATCTCCTAAGACGCAATTTTAATTTTCATAGACCTGTTCTGAATTGAAGGAGACAACAAAACTTTGTGAGCACTGTGTCAACAATATCTGTGATACAGAAAAAATCTTTAAACATTTGTTTTTGTTTATTCATTTTTGAGAGACAGAGAGAGACAGAGCACGAGCTGGGGAGGGGCAGAGAGGGAGACACAGAATCCGAAGCAGGCTTCAGGCTCCGAGCCGTCAGCACAGAGCCCAGTTTGGGGCTCAAACCCATGGTCTGTGAGATCATGACCTAAGCTGAAGTCAGACGGTTAACTGACTGAGCCACCTAGGCACCCCCAAAAAACTTTAAACTTTTTGATATGATAAATGCTTACAATTTTTCTAGTATAATTTTTTTCTTTTTAAAAATATTTTTTAATGTTTTTTCATTATTTTTGAGAGAGAGAGAGAGACAGAAAGCATGAGCAGGGGAGGGTCAGAGAGAGAGGGAAACACAGAATCCGAAGACAGGCTTCAGACTCTGAGCTAGCTGTCAGCACAGAGCCCGATGCGGGACTCAAACCCACGAACCATGAGATCATGACCTAAGCCGAAGTCAGATGCTTAACTGACTGAGCCACCCAGGCACCCCTAGTATGTTATAATTTGAAGAGCACTTTGAAATATACGATTGCATTTGACCCTCCCCAAAAGTTAGTGAGTGGGTGATATCTGTTTTCACAGAGAAGGAAACTGACCACAGAGTAACTTAACTCAGCCAAAGTACCCAGCTAATAAGTAGTAGAGCCTAAATTTGAAACCACATATTCCAGCAAGTCCATAAATATTTCCACAACTTTTGTGCTTATAGTTTATTTGGAGATAGAATACTTAAAAAGAAAAATGCGGGCAAGTACAAATTAATATACCTCAATATGATTATTAATATCTGAAAGAAATAAGAGTAAAATGAGAGACTTGACCAAGATAGCATAATGAAACTAAAGCTTTCTAGAAAATCAGAATATTAGGAGAATCTGGGTGTTTTCTTCCAAATAAACATGGACATGTGGGCAACTGCACTATGAGATATCCTGTCATTTCTGAGTATGTGTCTCCTGCTGAACCAAAGGGGAAAGAGCAGCTTTTTTCAGCACCGGGGACAGCTCAGCAACTCTCTAAAGGGTTGTTCCATATACAGCATGAACAAAGTGCTGTCTGTTTGATAGCATCAGCTCTGCGAAGCCCAGGGGAGCTGACCTGACCTTGTAATGTTCACTCAGTGAGGAACGTAAATTTAAAATAGCAGTGGAGTTGCATTAAATGCTTATTCAGGAGGTTTCATTAGTGTCAATAAGTATGACACATTTGAAATTATTGATTTTTTTATTTTTCTCAATTTAGAATGAGGAGAGGGTCAATTAATTACTGTGAAGTGCCTTCATACAGCTTTCCTTCCATCTCTGTGAAAGCCCATTTCAATAATTACCACAGTTGAGTTTCACAAGTCTTTTTTTTTTTTTTTTTTTTTTTTTAGTGTACATTTCTCCTTCCCCCTTTTACTGAGTGCTTTTTCTTCAATGTATGGTTAACTCCCCTCTGTGATGATAGGGACCAAATGGAAATCCATAAATGCTAATCCTGTAGCTTTTAAAGAAGGGACCTACGAAATCCAAAAGCTGACTCTTAAGTTAGAAAGAGTAGAATATAGTGCTAAACAAGCAGTATCTGCCCTGACTGGCCTTAAGACCAAAGAGGTAGTCATGAGGAACATAAACTGAGGAATCGTGAGTTCTGGGCACCAATTTAGATACATTCCTGTTGATTTTTTTTTCTATGTCCTGAAACTCTAATTGATTTTTAAGGCTGGGATGAGAAGACGAGAATGTGTTCTGAGCTTTTGTAACAATAACCTCATGTTCAATAAGCTTTCTGATCATTAGTAAATTATACCCTTACCTGATTTGACATAATTAAAATACCCAATCTACATACTGCTTTCTGTAAATTCTGTAGCATCTGATAAAGAAAAATTTGTGGCTCACCTCTTTAAAAATGAGGAAGAGGAAAATGTAATTTGTTGGGAGTTTGTGCCTAGATTCACTTCACGTGTGCACCAGTCGTCAGCGATCCAGCCCTACCCTTTCAGATAGTACTTGCCTACTTGTAAGCAAGGACCATTTCAGCAGAAATTTGATGGAGTCTTTTCCAACTTTGCTTTCTAAAATTAACCTAAAATGAGGCAGTAGAGACTTCTGTTCTGCTGGTTTTATGGTCACTATGGTAGGCTACAGGGGAGCTGAGGATACTGTTATTTTTTTCATGTTATTAGGAGGAAAATTCAGAAAAACAGGGAGAAGAATCATTTCATCCTTCTCCTTAAGAAGAATGTGTATTTGTCATAGCTAATGGAATCACTTTTTAGGATTTTTAACTTTCAAGTTGATTAGGCATTATACCATTAGAAATAAAGTTTCCACATCATTCTAAATTTAATCCTGGAAATTAAAATACTCAAAAGATCCTCCTTTCCCTCTTGATCCACATTTTGCTCTTCGTGTGGCATGTCCTGTAAGTTAACTCTCTGGCAACAGAGCAAGTCCACTATAAGCAGTGACCTGCTGGCTGTCAGATAAAATCTCTAGATTGAAGCCAGACCAGGGAATTGGGCTCCAAGTTGAAGAAGCAGCATGTGTGACCTCTTGATTCAAATGGAGGGAGTGTCTCCAAACAGTTTCCTTTGCCAAAGGACTCAGCTCTCCTTGGACATAAATAAAAACAAGAGTCCTTTGTTCTGAAAGACATAAGAGTGGTGATTAGGGTTGGCTCACATATTCCTATGGTTCTCATTTTGGGGATTGTGTTGCTTTTAGTTTCAAGGATTTTCTATCAGTCTAGATTGCAAATGCATTGAAAGATTTTTCCTGGTATTTTACTGGGGATGAAAGAAGCTTATCCATTTGTCCACTTAGCAAATGTTTACTGAATACCTACTATGTACCAGACACTATTCTAGATGTTAAAGATAAAGTAATGAGCAAGATAAACATGATCTCTTCCAGTTCCAGTGAGCATTGTATTCTCAGGGAGATAGGATGCAAAAAACAAATAAGAATTTTAAATGGTGATAAATGGCAGAAAGAGATTAGAGCAAGTTAATGATACATTAGAGACTATGGGCAGTAGAGAACCAACATTAGATAAAATAGACAAGGAAGGTCTTGACACTAAGACTTACATAACAAAATGGAACCAGGATGGGGAAAATATAGGGAATGAGGACTCTCCGAAAGGAAACAGCAAATGCAAAGGTCCTGAGGCAGTAATGAGCTTGGAGAGTATGAGGAACAGAAGGCCAATGCAACCTGAGCATAATGAATACAGAAAGAGTAACAAGAGAGGTAGTGTCCATGATGCTAGAGTCTATGACAAGGATATGCTTGTCTAGATGCTTAGAGTCCATGACAAGGATAATGATTTTATTCTGAGGGCAGTGTCAAGTTATTGGAGGCTTAGAAGCAAGGGAAAGACATAATTTGATTTGTGCTTTCCAAAAGATCTCTTTTTCAAATTTGCATTTTCATTTGCAAGGCTCTCCTCTGATTTGGGAAGCCAGTTCTTGTTCTGGATCTTACAGATTTGTTATTTTGGAAATTGATTTTCTTGTGGATTAAGGATTTTCAAAAAATTACCCAGAATAGTGCAAATGTCTGGACAGACATGCCGTTTATAGAAGGCCTCACTGTCTACAATGTGAGACAATGTTATACCTGTAATATAACATTTGAAGGCAGAGTTCTAGTCTCACCGGGGCCACTGCCCTGCCCTGTGTCTTGGGCAAAGTTACTTATGTTCTCAATCTGCATTTCCTCATGAGTGAAATAGGAATATTAATACCTCTTGGTTTGCCTTGCCTGATTGTTGGGAAGCTCTGGTGTGACAATGCACTTGAATATACTTTTAATGAAGTTGAAGGGGCCAAAAGCTAAATCTCTTCATGTAGCTAAACATTTGTTGAGTATAGGACACAAGGATCTAAATATTTGTAATAATAATGGTTTAATAATAATGGTTACCATTTTATTAAGTTTTAAGTAGGTGCTGGATACTGTGTACTTTTTCTTTGACTTCTGATTCAAACCCTTTCACATTAGTGCTGGGATTATCTCTATTTTTATTTTATTACTGAAATATAGTTGGCATACCATGTTTTATTAGTTTTAGGTGAACAGTACAGTGATTTGACATTTCTGTACCCTACTCAATGCTCATCATGATGAGTGTAGTCAGGGATTATTGCTATTTTCAAAATGAGAGGATGAGGGCTCAGAGAATTTACTTTCCCAAGCTGGTAAGAAATGGCCGGGATTTCAGCCCAGATCTGTTTGCCTCCAAAGCTCATGCTGTAATGCTACATTCTGCTGCCTTTTAGGATTTCATTGGCCCCCTAGGGAGGGCAGGCTAACAAACCTTGTTGGTACATTGGGATATCATGTACAGAGTGTTCTGACAGAATGGAGAAGGAGCGGAGTGGGGAGGAGGCAGGGAGCAGGGGAGGACATATTTAGCTGGTTTCACAGAGGAGGGCTGCTTTGAATTTGATCTGGAAGGATAAGAGTTTCAAGGGACATTAATAGGTGGTGTGATGGTGAAGGAAGGACATCTTAGGAGAAATGACTATCCTAAGCAGAGATCTGGAAATGTAAAAGAGGGGAAAAGTTAGTGTGATGGGAGAATGTGTGCTCTTTCATTTCTGTGTACATAAGTGTTGTTCGTGGATTGGGGGGGGGGTAGTATTGGGGAGAAGGGGGAAGAGAGAGGAAGGGAGAGAGATGGAGGGAGGGTATGTATATATGTATATGTTTTCTTGTCTCTGGATTTTTATGATGCATGGAGAGATTGTGTCGTATGTGACATGGTGAGAAGGCAGGATGTGACTAGGAATATGACCCTATTGAGTAGGTGGAGTGACAGAGAACAGAGATCTAGTAAGAGGCTAATGCACTAATCCAGGTAAGAGACAGTGTGTGGCCAGCATGAAAGCAGGATAGAGGGTGTGGAATGAGTGAGAGGAGGAGATTTACGGAATGTTATTTTAGAAATAGGATCAGTAGTACTTCTATCTACATCAAGGTTCAGCCGGGAGAGGTATGCAAAGTGAATCCTGGATGTCTAGCTTGGCAATGGTGTGCAGAGTCCTAGGAACTTAAATAAAGGAAAAGTGGGAGCAGAGGCGGATTTGGAGAATAGAGGAGGTGGAGGTAAATTTGGGACTCAGTGAGTCTGAGTAGCCTGAGATCCACAGGGAGATGCCAGGGTTATGGGGTGGCTATGGAATGATCTAGAACTCAGAGAAGGTAGAACCTAGAGGAAGAGCAATGGGGAAGAAAGGACACCACATAGCATGGCCATTCCCATCTAATACTGCAGTGGTATATTTTTGTGATCACAGTGCTCTCTTACACAGCATCTAAAAAACTGAACAAAGGACATTTTTTGCAGGAGTGTCACGTGCCCCTAAAAAAACATGCCACTTCTCAACTATCCACAAATGAGCATCCATGACAGTCATTTTTATTCTTTAACTGGCTGTTCCATTCTACCTAGCATATTTTTAAGGACATTTCTATGTTCCCTCAAAGAAAATACATTTTAGTACATATTTATCCAAGAAAAGCATAGTGAGAGAGGTAAATCTGAGAGGGAAGAGTTAGATGCCAGCTAGAGCTGGTTTTTAAATAGTGCATTTTATGGAACATTCTATACCTCCTTATTCTTGTGTTAATTGAGACAATCATGAATTGACACTTGGAATCAGCACATTCAGGGGCAGGTGCCATGTTGTGATCCATTCTGGTTCTGCTATGATTATGCTTCTATCCACCTACTCCCATCCCACCCCAGTGTTTTATTATTTCAGATTTCGTTCTTGAGACTCTGTCCGTCCTCATGGTTTTAATCTTTTGCAAAGAATATTATCATGATAAGAGGAGACCTCTCCACGTAGCCCACTGAGAAATTGTTTGTCGAGATAAAATGCCTTCATCTGACAAAACATAAGAAGCAAGAGAGCAAGAGCCTGATGGTGAAAGTGATGAATCAGCTCCGATTTACAGATTTCTTGGCCCAAAATAGTTCATTTTCGAAATATGTTATTCAGAGCAAGGCCTGAGCAAGAGGAAGAATTAGAGCTGATTTCCAGCTGGAAATTTTGTGCAGGAAAAGAAAGCCTACAATGATTTGTAGGCACAACTGACCTTGGTAGGAGTGTGTGATTTTCCAATGAGGAGAAAGCCATCTGTTGGTTCTTGAGGGTAGGGGGAATGTGGTGGGATAATTGCTCTTTATAGCATGCTGTACTTGCTTCCTATTCAGAAACTTGTGAGGCCTGGTCTCAATTCATCTTCAGATATTATTCCTATATACAGTGAAGTCAAAACTCAGAGATTACATGCTTGGCTCAAGGTCACCCAAGGAATTAGTGGCAGAAGATGAACTAAAATTCACATCTCCTGATTTCTAGGCCAGCATCCTTTCCATTGACTAACTGCTGAACATTGTTAGATTCCTGCCATTACTTGTTCTGTGATCTTGGCCAAGTAACTTAGTCTATCTGACTCTCAGATTTCTCATCTGTAAAATAAAAACATTGAAAAAACTTGGGTCATTGAGAAAATCACATAACCCAAGATGCATAGGGGATAGATAGCACTTGCACATAGTAGGCACTCAAAATATGTGTGTTCCTTTGAAACAACGAGGTTGATACTGGTGACACTTCTGTAAGATACTTTCAGTAAAAACGTAGCAGTTTATAAATTTAAGGAATCTGTTTGTGAAGTGAAGGTTAGTGGAAAATATCCATCAACCAAGTGAAGGGAGCCAAGACTGAGTTGGAGGCTTTGCAGAAGTCTCCATGATTTTTCTGTACCTAATTTTTTTTTAAAGCACAAACAGATGTCCCTGGATTTCACTTCATTTATTCAATAGGTATTATTTAGACATCACATGTGCCATTACATGACCTTGCCAGGTGCTAGGAATATATGGTAGCTAAATAAGAAATCTTCTTTTTCTGCCCTCATGGAGTTTAAAATCTAGTGAGAAAGACAAGACAAATCTTGATCAAGTAATCCTAGAAGGAATATCAACTCCAAGTCTGAAGGCTCCTTTCTAACAGAGTCGTTATAATCTACACTGGAATCTGACCTAGTTTTGTGGGAACAGGGAAGACTTCCCTGAGGAAGCAACCTTTAGGCTAAGGCTTGCAAGTGGAACAGCCATGCCTGGTAGAGGGAGTAGCATAAAATAAGGCCATGAAGTAGAAAGACACTCATGACTTTGGAGAAAAATTTGTGGGTCTGAGCAGCATGAACAGGGGAGAGGATGGCATCCAATGAGGCCATGAGAGAAGTGGGGGGCCGGTCAGGCAGGACCTACCCAAGATCAAAGAATAGCTTCTCTGTGGTTTTCAGCAGTGTGTACACTGGTCAGACTGGATGATAGCAGAGCCACCCAAAGGTTCATGTACACAATGCCGGTCTCTCAGTCTGGGAGCCCCACAGTCTTGCAGCATCTCACCTTTCCTCCACGTAGTAGTCTGCTAGCTCCGGGGCCATAGGGAAAGATTTAAGTAGTAATAAGTCTGAGTTACTCACAAAGGAAATGAACTAAGTTCCTTCACAGTCAAATATGTTGAAAGGAATCCACCAACCAAGCTGTGGCTGCTGGTGGATTATATGTTTTTAATATTTTCTTGCAGGCAGAGGGTACAGGTGGGATCCTAATGATTCTTATTCCACACATGTAAGATATATTCAATAAATTATAATACAAGATTGAAGTAAATGAGTGGCATAAACATAAGAAATGAAGTAGAGATTTCAGGTGACTAGAGGATCACTTCCACTTTCTTAAGAGGAGGCAAGAGGTGGGCAGTGATCATGAAGGGTTTTGTGGATAAGGCAGCGTTTGACATGAACCTCACAGGATGCAGGAATAAATAGGCAGATGTAAGGAGTACAGGTAAGAAAGGAGGCATCTGCGGGGAAAGAGGACACTAGGAGTACAGGCACAGAGGAAGTATAAGATGAATGGAATAAAAAAGTCTAGTTGAATTTTAACCCATGTGAAGGGAAGTTCTTAGAATATCAGTGGGGGTATGAGAAACAACAGAGGCTCCTACCCAGAGCTGCTAGATTTCATCTGGGAGTTTGTCAGATAGGAAGTAATGTGACTGACAGGTGAAGAATTAAGGAAGCAGTAGAGAGGAGACAGGACAGTTGGCACCAGAATACCAACCTCAAGGCATTGGACACATTGGCCTTATGTTAGAATGCACTGGGGCCCAGAGCTTGCTGGCCATTCACATAGTCTAGAGTATTCATGGAGTCCTGATGCCCGCTTCAACCCTACTGTGTGGGAATCACTGGGGAGAACATGTCTAGCTGATCTTAATGAAGCCTAGCATTTGGGAATGACTCCTCTCTTCCATTCCACATGCAGGCCTCACAGGAACCATCTGGTCCAATCAAGTTCCTGAAGAACCAGCAAAATTGTAACTTGCTCTTCCTTTCATGGGTATGAACAGGGCCACTTTAGATGGTGTTTTTGGAAATAGAAACAATGAATTGATGCTTTAAAAAATAACAAAATACAATTATTATTATGAAATGGCTCACAGAAACATCTGATGGTGGAAGAGAGAAAATCAGGGTTAGCAGAGCAGTGCCCAAAGAGCCTTCTGCATACAGCAGGTTGTTGACAATGAGCACCTGAGGGAAGCAAGTTTGGGGAGGAGGGCAGATTTTTATTTTACATCTTTTAATCTAATTAAAACATGCCTTACATGTTTAGTGCTTAAAATCCCTATATTTTAACCTAGTTAGAGACCTTTACGCAGCAACAAAAGGCCTTTCCATATTCTATTTTGTTTCCCAGTTTAAAAGGGGAAAGATAGCCCTCTGTCCTTGGCATCGACAAGGCTACCCTGAGAGCATCTTGTGTCAAGAGGATGTCCGGGTCAGATGGTGAAATAAAAAATGTCTTTGACTTTCTGGTTGATGACATTGGGAGTGTTTACCCTGAGAAAAAGGACATTTGTACAGTAACTACCTTAAATGTCATTCTGATTGAGTTTTAGGATTACTCACAGCTGGGAGGAGGAGCCAGAACAGAAAGATCTTGACAGTCTAGATTGATGGGCCAAACCTAATAATAACATGAATTGTATGGGGATCAATGCCAATATCTTCCCTCAAGTCTCACAGAGCCACCTGCACACACACAGGGAGGGGAGTAGCCCTTAGGAGCAGCTCATCAGAACAAGCCTCCAGGGTCTTAGTTAACATTAAGAGTTAGTCAAAAGAATGATGTGGCTGCCAAGAAAAGGGAAATAATGTTTGGCTGCATTAAAAGAAATCTAGTGTCTGGTTTGATTCACCTGAGAGTCTTTTTTTTTCCAAATGTGCTCACCACTTCCCCACACCCACCCCTACCCCCCATCTGACTGGAGGAGGTGGAGTAAGGATGAAACACACAGATTTTAGAGATTCTTGCCTCACTGAGGCCTCTGATTTTTAAAACTTGCCCTAGATTAAGGGAGTGGCCCTCTCAGAGGGCCTAGATAGCTCACTCGGTTAATCTGGTTTTTGATTTTGGCTTCATTTTGACCGGGAGGTCAGGAGAGGTTCATGATACTGAGCCCCACCTTGGGCTCCATGCTGAGCCTGAAGCCTGCTTGAAATTCTCTCTCTCCCTCTGCCCCTCTGCGCACTCTCGCTCTAAAATAAAAAAAGAAATAAAAAATTAAGAGGGAGGGGCCATCTCAGATTCTTCAGTGTTAAATTATCTGCAATCTCAAGTTTTCAATTTCTGACAGCCACATTTAAAAAAATAACTTGTGTTTTTATTCCTGATTATGGAAGTAATTTTTGTACAATATTAGTTTTCATTCCAATTTGCCATCTTACACAGATTGGTTTTAATTTAAATAGTTTAAATAAAAATAGGATCATGATGCATGCAACATTTTGTAATATGACTTATTCTAATAGGAACACAGTTCTATGCTTTTCAACATGATTTTTAATAGATGCATAAACCATCCATGTTAGGAAATGTATCAAAAATTACCGATTTCCTATTGGTGTATATTTGGATCTCTTCCACAGTTTCCCACTGTTGTTAATCACATGTACATACTTGTGTGGGACTCTACTTTGAAGAGGAATACAGACAGTGCAATGGCCAGAATGGTGGGAGTTTCGTAATCTTGACAGAAGGAGCAGCTGAAAGAACTTTAATCTGGAGAAGATTTAGTGGGGTGGGAGGGGGTGGTAAATATCCTCAAATATTTGCAGGAAAATCAAACAGAAAAGGAATTCAATTTGTATTGCCAGCCTCAAAGGGACAGTTGAATAAAAAAGGCAAGGAAGTGGCTTTCAGGAGAAAGTAATGAATTTTCAGATAATTAAGTTTTGAAGGTCTTGCCTGCCTGCTGGAAGTTAACGTTTGTAAAGGAAGTAATTGACAACATTCCAATTTCGAATTTCGGTGATGGAGTGGGGGAATGTAAAATGGAGTGAGTCACAAACTCCAGTGGCCCAAGCAACAGCACAACTCTAAAGGAGTTTGTTCTGAATTCAAATACCTATAGGTAGCATTCACTTCACAGTTAGCCACAACCCACACCCGTCCTCATTTATTTTACCTTCCTGGGCTCCTGAAGGCATTGAAGTTTAACACCCCTAGCAGTTGATCTTTAAAACCTTGGATAATATTAAGATCTGTCCTTCTTTCAGATGTTTATTGAGCGCCTTTGTGTGCTGAGTGTCCTGAGAGATTCTAGAGATCACAGTGAACCTGACAGCATCTCTGCAGGCCAAGAAGCCTGCAGTGACAGCATGCAGGAGGGGGTTGGTATTGGATGACTGGATTGGAAGTGGAATATAGAGTCTCAACTCCAGAAGGTCTACTTAGGACTAGTGGTTACTACTAATAGCGAGGTGTGCTTTGACTTGCTGAGAGGAGCTTTCATAACCGAGTTCTCGAGGTAAAGGGACTCTCCTGGAGGCACTGCCCTTTCCCCTGTGCTCCCAGCAGACTAGTGCAGGCAGAGCCAGTTGGCATGTCTGTTGGAGGTGCTCTGGAGGAGATTCTGGCTCTGCAGGAGAAGTAGTATAAATGGATCATCCTTGGATTCCATGTAGAGAAGAAATTACAAAGGAAGCAAGGGACATTTGAAAAAGTTGGTAAATTAGAAAGCTGATGTCATCCAAAAAAGGGGGAAAGGGCCAGAAGAGTGTCAAGGTCTTTTTAGCTATCTCCCTCTGCTTCTATATTGATTTCAGGAATGGGGTGTTTGACCTCTATTCTGTTGCCCATAATCTATGTTAAAGCATTTATTGAGTGCATACTTAATATTAGACACTGTGCTAAGTGCTTTTTGTTCATTAATCCTCCTGATACTCTCCATTTTGTAGATGAAGAGACTGAGGTTCAGAAAGTCCATGCTTTGTAAGTGCTGGAGCCCAGAGCTTTAACCAACATAATTTGCTGCCTTTTGATTGTGATGTTGTGTCTACTTCAAGGCCTCCAGTCTTGTTGGGACTCTTCCCTAATGTTTCTCCATTTCTCTCCACACTTACTCCTGGATCCTGTTCTTCTTGCCATCTGTCATGGTGCCCTTTGTCCCACCATTTGTCCTTCCTGCTCCTGAAACATGTCTCCTTGTCCTTTGATGTCACTTTTTGGGAGCCAAATACGTTGAGGCCATAGATTTTCTAATAACTGGGATAGCAGCAGAGCAGAGCATGAAGAATGGGAAGTTTTGACTCTGAATTAGGAGTTGGAGTTTTGAAAGGAAGTGCTTTGTTGATGCCAAGAAGTTTAAAAAATTGTCTTCTCATATGGCTTGTTTCAACTCACTAAGGATCTGGGCAGCTGCTGCCACTCATTTGGACTTGACCCCACTGAACACAGCCACTCATGGACAGATCTCGTAGCATGGCTGCCATTTGCTATCTTTCAAAAAACATCTCATTTTTAGAATGACATACTGCTCCGTACAAAGTTAGTGGATACTGGGCTTGAGGAAGCTGCTCCTGAGATTGAGTATGACATAATATTCATCCTTAGTGCTATTTTCAAAATTCATAAATAATTTAGACCCCAAATTCTTGATGTAGAATTTGAGTTGGTGTGTGGGCTGTGTGTGTGTAAAGGGAGGATTTTTTAACAAGAGAAAAAGAAACAGGCTAAGATTTATTAGGTGCTTCCAATACACCAGGCCTTGCTCCATCTATATACTGTTTTTACACGTGTACACACACACATACAGCCATACACACAGACATATATTAGAGTTTATTGAATGCTCAGAAGAGCCCCATGAAATTAGTGTTATTATCTTCATTCAGTTCAGGGATGATGACTATTGGAAACATAAATAGCTGAAGATTAGAACCGAGTCTCCTTAGGTCTGCTGGACTCCAGAATCATTACCTCTGTGATATGTTAAAGGGAAATTATGTTATGTTGTTGCACTAACAAATGAGGCACCATTTGTATATGCCTATAGTTTTTATACCTTTCATGCCCTTATCCATCTGTTTGGATTTTATGTTCACCCCATGAGGTCAGAGAGCTGGGTTTTGATTTTCTTTGTTTTGAGCTACAAGGAAACTAAGGTCCAGAGAGGTAATGAGACCTCCTATGCATCACAGAACTAACTAGTTAGTCATCGAAGCCTAAACTTACCCCAGATCTCCTAAGTCCCAGTTCCCCTCAGCATGCTGATCATGCTCCTGATCCCTTGGGTTAAACTGGATGAATCCTCTTTTGAAAGGAGTTCATTTAGTAAATGTTCACTGAATTATCACTAAATAGTCTCCAGAATTGTGCCAGGCCCTAGCAGGACAATGATGGACACTACAAGTATGTCCTGCATTCATGGAGCTTACAGACTAGTGGGGAAATCAAACAATCAGGCAAGTGATTGCTATAGAGATGATGCCCACTGAAGGAGCAATGGCTTCCATTGAAGGATGAAGCCACGTCTAAGATTCGGGAGAATAAGTGTTAGCTAGGTGGTGGTGGAGGTAGGGGACAGTTTTCCATATAGAAGGAATGTTCTGACCAGAGAGAGGAGCTAAGGACAACCCTTAATATGGACCAACACAGAGGTACGAGCTGTGGGGATTTGAACCCATCAACTAAGAAATTGTGGAGAGAGGCAATGAAGTCGAAAGCGTGCATGCAAGATTTGCAGACCAGACAAAGTTTCAAATACTGGCTTCATTGTTCACAACTGCATGATTTGGGGCAAGTTCCTTGATTTTTTTTGAGCGGCCCCATTTGTGAAGGGAGCTTAAACACAAACTTTGGCGAGGTTAATCATCAGGCTTGCA
This sequence comes from Cryptoprocta ferox, assembly GCA_028646485.1. Taxonomy (NCBI): domain Eukaryota; kingdom Metazoa; phylum Chordata; class Mammalia; order Carnivora; family Eupleridae; genus Cryptoprocta; species Cryptoprocta ferox. The sequence goes on along the minus strand of CM053572.1, from coordinate 34,334,272 downwards.
AATAATAAATACAAAGCATTCAACCAGTGCTGGCAAAAGGCACCACTGCCCACGAGCTGCTCACGCCTAAACTTGGAAGTTATCTTTGATTCCAGGCTTCTCTTCACCCCATGCCACACAACAGGTTGGCTGGCACGTTCTTTCTGTACTCCTCCGGAGTATCTTGCAAACTCCTCCATTTCTCTCTGTCCCCACACTATAGTATGATGTAAGTCCAAACTGCCTTCCTCTCCTACTGGACTAGAACACACCCCTAACCAGTCTCTTTCCTTCCTGTCTCTGGCCTACCACTGACCTCCAATCCATTCTTCACACCTCAGCTAGGATGATCTTTGAAAACCAAAAGCACATGTCATCCTGCTGCTTCAAACCTTCTAGTCAGCTCTCCTTATTCTTAGGAGAAAATCTAAACTCCTTGTTTATTAGGCTGGCTCTGGCTACCTCCTGGCCTCATCTCCCTGTCCTTGGCCACAAGCTCTGCCCACCCTGGCTACCTGCATCATCCTTCAACTTTTACTTGGGTGGCCACCTTCTCAGAGAGGGTCTTCTCTGACCACTATGTCTAAACAAAGTCTCCCTTGCTAATTTCTACCATAGCTCTTTCCCTTTCTTTCTTTCTTTCTTTCTTTCTTTCTTCCTTCCTTCCTTCCTTCCTTCCTTAGCCAGCCAGCCAGTATTAAAATTCATCATTACAAATTTGTTTGTGTGCTTACTAGATTAATTGTCCAGCTCCTTCACTACGTTGGGAGTTCTGCAAGACTATGAACTTTTCTGTTAGGGGCCGTGATGGATCACACCACATGTCTGGTACAAAATAGGCACATGGTGAACATTTGCTAAATTAGTAGAGAAATGAAAGCAGGGTGCTCAGTAACTAATTGATCCCTGTCAGAGAAACTGTTATGGTGTGTCTGGTTATGAGCATTTGGTAAGAGTTACTGTCCCCCATCATTTGCCTCAATTGCCAAAATAAAAAGAGTGACAGCCCTATAGAAGGCTGACAGAGAGAGGGAAGGTCATTCTGTGTCAGTAGAATCATCAGAGAGAACTGACCCCCAAACCCCTTGACCTTGAATCCATATAAGACACAGTTTCTGGACAAATCCTTGGTATATTTTTCTCTGAGATTCAGGGACCCAGGGACATTCATCACTGGAGAAATGGGTGCTCATACACACTCTTGTGTTAGCAGCTGGCATTTCTGCCTCGAGGATTTTACATTTACAAGGTAATAATAAAAGTGGTATTAGAAACCTGCAGATGGTCTGTCCAATAGAGATAAATGTTGATTGCAAACTCCACCATGGAAGTGGGATTTACTAGAAGTGTTCCTGGGTAATTTAAGGCCCCATAGCAGATGTCCCTGGAGATACCTAGGCCAGTCAGTTCTATTTTATTTCAGGGAGGAAATAAAACTCTGCCTGATTGGACTTTTTTCCCCTGACAGAAATGAGTAGTTGTCACAATGAATCATAAAGGCCAAGGCTGCAAGGCTAGCAATGCACACCAAAGCCTCACTTCTCCTCTGTGAACGTGGTCTTCGAACTTGAAATCAGGGTCAAGTTTTAGGGCTCTCATCTTGTTGGATATTACAAGGTCTCTCAGTTTTTCCCCAGAGATCCTCTTACCCCTTAGTGGAGGGGTACTGAGGTGACTTTTCAGAGCATGCATTTAAGAGTGTTCAGCACTGAGAAGTAGTAAAATAAGGGACAAGGCCAATGATGGAGTAATAATTTTCAGCCATTAGATTTTCTAAAACTATGCTATCTGATAAAACTGGCTATGATAATCTAAATATTCCATATCTCTGCTATCCAACATGGTAGCCACTAAGCACATGGGACTACTAAGCACTTAAAATGTTGCTAGTGCAATGAAAAACTGAAATTTTAGTTTACATTTCAATAGCCATAGGTGGGTCTTAGTAACCACATTAGATAGCATGTCTCTAAAATACTGTATGATTGAAGGAAGAGAAGCAAGCACAAATGGTATGCAAGACACAACAGTAGAATGGAAATACCTAGGAGAAGGTGTCTTGGGAGTTTTAACCAAGTGGCTGGGGAGCGTGTGCCCCATGGTGGTTATACACGCACACTCTGGTGTGAGATCTGGGTTTAAATATCATTTCTGCCAAGTCCCAGCTATCTGATCTTGAGTAAGTTACTTAACTTCTCCAAGATTCACATTTCTTATCTGTAGAATGAAGATAAAAATAGAACCTACTTCCCAGAGCTGCTTTATGTCTTAAATGGAATGCTATATGAACACATTCAATACGATATATCTGGCATCATTTATGTCTCAGCAAGTTTGGTAAAGTACCTTTTAATATGAACTGTGATCCTCTTGTATACCTAGACACACGTCTGGATAGCAGTGTTGTTGAACTTTGTGATCAGAGAGGTAGAGGATCCACACAGAGAGCTGACCAGACTCCTTTGATGAAGCAAAAGTAAATTTATAAACAACAAACACCTCCATGCCTCCTCATCCATGAATAGCAAGTTTTGCAGAATCTCATGAAATGGGTGTTCTGTGAAACTGCAAGTTTTGGGACCATTTATAATAAGAATTAGAGAATGATAAAGCTGGAAGGGATTTTGAAGACCAGTGATTCTCAAGCTTTCGTGTGCAAACAGATCACCGGGGTGTCGTGTGAAATGCAGGCTCTGAGTCAATGGATCTGGGTGGGAACCGAGGTTCTGCATTTTTCCAGGCCTCCAGATGTTGCAGAGGCTGCTGGCCAGGGTCCACACCTAGAGTATCAAGACTGTCAAGCACCTAGAGTCTGGGGCACAAGTCCAATACCCTTTATTTCTGAAGAGGACTTGGAGGCCCAGAGGAGGAGGCTTCCTGTCATGGGGCCATTAGAAGTAGAACCAAGGTTGAAACTAACCTCCCCACCCCCCCCAACCCCCCACCCCCACCCCATTGTCTGCTCCAATGTCAGGTGCACTTTTGCACTTCCTTGGGCAGCTGCCGTCTCTTGTATAACATGACACTCAGCACTTTGTAAAATGTCCTCTGTCTTGTACTTCCTTTTCCATTTGCCACCCAAGATCATTCTTCTTGCCCACACTATTCCCATTAACAACTGCTAGTGATTTCTGATCAAATGTGCTGATTCTGATCTCACAGTGCCTCCCATTACACCAGTGCATGTCTGTCCCTCTCTTCTCCATCTTGAGGAAGCTCCAGGCTGGGACTTATGGGACAGTCTGGATTTAGGGTCCCACTTGGCAAAAAAAAAAAAAAAAGTGAAAAGAATCAGGTGTCTCTTATTTCTCTTTTCTCTGTAATAAACCCAGGATTCTAGAACATTTATTACAAGGTAAGTAATAGCAGTGTGCTTAAGGTTGTTTGCATAAGCCATTTCCTGGAGTTGGATGTTTTATTCCTAGAGAGCCTATAATGAGCAGCAACTTCAAGTGGGAAGGGTGGAAATGAAGCACCAAACTGTCAGAGAAGAGGAAAAGTTTCCTTGCTAGGCATTACCACACAGTGTCTTAAAACAACTCTGTGAGAAGCGATTGAAACTTAACGAGAGTTACAGTCCCTCTTAATGAGTCTTACTCACCCTGGGTAAAGGGATGTGTGTGCACATGTGTACAAGTGTGCACCTGTGTAACAGGTATACACCTGTGTTTACCTCCTTACTTTCCTGAATGTTCAGTGGCTTCATTCGGTTCATATTATCATTCATCTCCTTTCCCAAACGTTTTGTCAGGATGACTGAAATGACACCTGCGAGATTGCCGGAGAATTCTGAAAGATTTGGGTTTTGTTCACTACACTCCCAGCCCCCCATGTTATCTCTTTATCTGCTTCAGTGGCCATGGTTAGGGTCAGGCAGCTTTCTAGGTCTTTGCTATCATATGATTGGGATTCTGAGAGATAAATGTCAAGAACTAGGAATTCAGACTCATCGAGTTGCTGATAATTAAATGAATTGGTAGCCTCTCTCTGTCAGGTCTAGGTCACAGATGGAGCCATGCATTTTGGGGTCCTGCTGGTAGGAGATGACAAACAGCTTTTCCCTGGAGACATATCCATGCCTGTAATCTCAGTTTGTTGGTATACTTTGTGAGCCCGTAAGGTATCCTTTAAATAAAACACAACTTTCGAACAAATCCATTTTTCTCCTAAGGTATATTTTGTACTGCAGGCATATTTGACTTAACATGTTCCATTGCTATCAGTGAATCCCTTCCAAAGGTTAATACCAAGACAGAACTGACTGAGTAGGAGGGCTTTGACTAGTACAAAAACTCCATCTTCTGTCCAGATATCTTCTTAGGTAAATGGGCAAGGTCTTTCTGCTCTGCATTTTCAAAACCATTGATTTTTGCTGTAATTAGAAGAAGAAAAGCTAGACCAGGCAAGATTTTTCCCTCACTTTTAAAAACAACATTTGGGGCGCCTGGGTGGCTCAGTCGGTTGGGCGTCCAACTTCGGCTAGATCATGATCTCGCGGTTTGTGGGTTCAAGCCCTGCGTCAGGCTCTGTGCTGACAGCTCAGAGCCTGGAGCCTGCTTTGGATTCTGTGTCTCCCTCTCTCTCTGCTCCTCCCCTGCTCATGCTCTGACTCTCTGTCTCTTGAAAATAAACAAACATTAAAAAATATATATTAAAAAAAAACAAAAAAACATTTAAGCATCCCAGCTCTTTTATTGGGTTTCTCCAGTGCTAAGGGTAGAGGGGCAAATGTTCCTTGAGTCAGCATACCATCATTGCTGGGTAAAGAGAAGAGTACATCTGTGGTCTCTGGGAAGGTCTACACAGGACTCTGCTCAGATGACTCAGGGTCCCCAAATGGTTTCCCTGTCTTCAACCTTCCGTGTAATAAGAGCCATGGATATTTCCGAGCACAGTTTGACCTGCATTCTATTGACCTAATCATTTAGCTAATCACTGCCTGCAATTAAATCCTTCTTGATGCAATAAAGTTAATCTCTTCCCAGAACATAAAATCTGACCCCACCCCCCGAGACATACACACAGCTTGTGTGAGGAGAATTGCTCTTGTTTGTACTACCATCTTGGGATCCAACAGCCTTTATTCTGAGGAATGAAGCAACTCTTGAAGCTTGAGAAGTTCCACCCTCTTTGAATTAAAGTGTTAGAATGCTTTGTTCTCCCCCAGTAGGCTGCCTTATCTCTCCTCAGACTTATTTCTTCTCTGTAGCCCAGCACAGAGTGTGAACCACTGAACGTTATGCTTTTCTTCAGGCACAGTCCTTTGGTTTGTTGTCAAGGCCATTAGCACACATTTGACAATTGTTTAGTTGGCCCCTTTTTGTACCAGCTTGAAGAGATTAGTGTCTAGTTCACAAATAATTTCAGAAGGTCTCCAATCTCAGCCATACTTACAGCTCAGACTGAAGGACTTGTCATTGCTTCCTAACAGAAACAACATTCAAAGACTCACTTATTCACTTGGCAAATATTTACTGGCAAGTCAGAGTGTTTACAGCAGAACTGAGAAGATAGGTGAAAAGACAGTGGGTCAAGAGTAGAGGTGTAGGGGAGAAGGCAGGAAGCAGAATGACGAACGTTGTACACAGATGGGCCTGAGTTCCAGTTGGCATCTACCAGGTGCTTGTCATGATACCTGGAGCAAGTGCATGGTCTTCACTAAGCCTTAGTTTCCGCATCTTTATTTTTTTAACTTTTTTACAGCTTATTTATTAATTTATTTAGAGATTGTTAGAGTGGGGGAGGGGCAGAGAAAGAGTGAGAGAATCCTAAGCAGACTCCCTATGTGGGACTCAAACTCAGGAACCTTGAGATCATGCCCTGAGCCAAAATTAGAGGTTGGATGCTTAACTGACTGAGCCACCCAGGAACCCGTTTTCTCATTGAGAGAGAGAGAGAGAGAGAGAGACAGGGCATGAGTGGGGGAGGGGCAGAGACAGGGAGACACAGAATCTGAGGCAGGCTCCAGGCTCTCCGCTGTCAGCCCAGAACTTGATGCAGGGCTCAAATCACGAACCATGAGATCACGAACCATGAGATCACGAGCTGAGCCGAAGTTGGAGACTTACAAGACTGAGCCACCCAGGTGCCCCCCTCATGTTTAAAAAGAGTTAAAAAATGGCTATTGCGTTGGGAGTATTCAATTTAAAAAATGTATCTTAAGATGCCTAGAATAATGCCTGGCATGTGGTAAGTGCTCCACAGATGTTAGCTTTGATTGTCATTTTATTTCATCCTTGTTAACAACGGTGTGCGGTAGGTAGGTCCTCCTTTTCCCCCACTTTGCAGATGGGAAAACTGAGTCACAATAATTTGCCAAAGATCACACACATAGTTTATAAGTGGAAGGCTTAAACACAGGGCGCCTAACACTGTTATTCACATTCCTTATCGTTATTTCCTTAGGTTTTTAGGAGCTGCATACACCACTGGCTTTTGAGAAACGTAATTTGCTAGATTTGTTAATAGCTCCAATTAAGCCACATGACTGAGCCAGAATATAACATTTTTCAAACATTCATTCTTTTGTGGCTTTTTTTCTCCCAACATCCAGTGAGTATTTCTCTTCACATAGAGAAGTTTTATTAAATGCCTAATTACAACTGGTTGGATTCTCACTTACAACAGTTCTCACTTCTGAATTTAAATGTAATGATGTGTTGAAATATTAATGACCTTTATCGTTAAAAGTGTCTCAATTGTACTAAAGTTAACAAATGTGGCTGATAACACCCAGCGATGTCTTGGCGCTTTCTCCCACATAGGGCATTTGCGTGGGCTCGTGTCATTCTAATGGTGGGTTTTATACAGCACTGACAAATACACAATGCAGGAAAATTTTGCATCACAAATTGCCTGGGAATTTAGTCTCCCCATAAATGTTTTAAAGTGCTCTAATTCAGGCTAAGTAATAATAGCTGTAAAGCATTTAGAAGGATCGACAGTGCTAGGCACATATTCTATGGAGTAAACATGTTTCTGAGGGAGTAGTGTTGGGATCATATGGAGGGAACAACCCATAAGCTAAGCTCATTCCTGCTGTCTCTGTGTCCTACCTTCTGTGACATGAACATCTCTCTTGACTTTGGCTTTAGTTCCTTGGACATCTTATTAATGTTGATAGTGAAAACAGGAGTAAAATTTATCTGAGGCTTGATTACCTGATAGCCAGCTTGGACTCCTTCCAATTCCCCAGAAGTCTTTTGGAGTCAAAACACTTGTATAACTGGTGCTGGCTTCTGAGGCTTGGGGTATAACATGAAGGTTTGGTCTCTTTTTTTGGTGAGTGCGTCATTTGCTAAAAGACCTTGATACATTCTTGTCCCACCCCCACCATGACTTGGAGTGTCCGAACTGAGGGACGTCTGTTTACCAACATCCTGACAAAATCCTACTTACAGGAAATCCCATGTCTCATCTGGCTAAATAACTTGGACCATATGTTCAGGTCCCAAAGCTTAGGATTTTTTAGAGCAAGTTCAAATGTGCCTATTTGCATCACCTGGGGATATTGAAATTCCAAGCACAAGTTCATTTTCACATAATTCTTTATCCTCCCTTGGATTTCGTACTTACTGTGAACTTTGGCAACAGATGGAAGGAGGCGATATTCCCGGAGCATTTACTAATTCTTTTGTGCTCACAAATACCCACAAATAGTGATAATTTGCACTCAAATGAAACTTGCAGGGCCAGGCAGTGCCCTCAGGTATTGATTTGCCACCCCCTGTTGAGTTCTTGGGTGGAATTTAATTATCCAACAAATTTGGGGGTAGCTCTGCCAGATGTTGGGTGCTGACCCAGACATGTAAAATGGAAGGATCTGATGCATTCCAGAGAAAAAGCGGGGGAAACAGACTTGGGAGATTGAACTCTATGGGAGAAAAAGGGGGAAGAAACAAGGGAATTTGTGGGGAGTTCCTCGGAGCCAGCTGTTACTCCCAAAGCCCCAGGAGCCATTGGGCATTTGTCAGGGTCACTCAGGAAGGTCTAGGGCACCCTCTATTTCTGTTAAACACAAAGGACCTCAGAGTCAAGAACCAGTTGAGGAACCAGCTTTTGTTTGTTCACAATAAAAACAAAATTACCGAGTTGATTTGAATGATGAACACAAATACTGCTCCTCCCTCTCATTCCAATGTGGTTCACTGGGGCCACTTGAGGCACTAACTAACCTTTGAATTTAGGCTTGTCTACAGAGAAGTTATTGCAATTAATACTTCTTAATGAAATACCATCCTAGCATTATGATAATGGCTTGCATTGATTAAATGTGGATTCTATACCAGGCTCTGTGCTAAGCACCTATACATCCCTTTCCTTCTCTTTTTTTTTTTTGTTTGTTTGTTTACAGAGGTTTTATTTTTTTAACTTGTAGTTTATTGTCAAGTTGGTTTCCATATAACACCCAGTGCTCTTCCCCACAAGTGTCCTCCACCATGACCATCACCCCCCTTCATCCCTTTCCTTCTCATAACAGCCATATCAATGATAATATTCCCATTTTATGGATGAGTGAATAAAATTCAATCTTACTTTGTAACTGCCTGAGGTCCTACGGCTAACATGAGGCAGAGGCGGGTAGCCTGATTTCACAGCCTGTGCCTTTCCTTGCCATCCTAAGGCTGAACTTGACTTATTGATGGTGACTCTCCATCTAAAGGAATCTACTCTGTCCCCATCTCCACTCAGAAAGTTCAAAGAAAGACTCTGTTCTGTGCCCTTTGTCATCCCCACCTCATCCAACCATAGCGTATTGGACTTGAGGGGGAAAGACTGACCAAAAGGCACCCAATCAGTAGGCTGGCTTATGACCTCTGATGGGGCCTAATACCACCCCCCTCCTTAAAAAACAAAACAAAACAAAAACAAAAACAATACAAAGTTAGGAGCACCTGGATGGCTCAGTTGGTCGAGCCTCCAACTTCAGCTCAGGCCATGATCTTGCAGTTTGTGACATCGAGCCTCGCATCAGGCTCTGCACTGACAGTGCGAAGCCTCCTTGGGATTCTCCCTCTGCCTCTCTCTCTCTGCTCCTCCCCCATGGTCTCGCCCTCTCTCTCTCAAGATAAGTAAATAAACCTAAAGCAAAAACAAAGTTAGCTGAAACTATCAGGTTCCTTCTCTGGGGAATTTAGACTAAAAAATACCACCAAGGTACTTGGCTTTGAAAGCTTAAGATGAAATGAAAGCTTGAGGTCAAGTCAGACTGAAATAATCAGGCAGCAGTGAATATGACTAAGCACAGAAGTGTATTTGGTAGAGAGAGCATCAGAGAACACACAGAGGAGCATAGAGGGTTCATGAGAAAAGGAAAAAGTAGTCAATGGCTAAGGATGTTTTTCTGGTTCCAGTCCACAGGGATCCTCTTAATATATAATGTGAGAGTGAAGGGGGATAATTTATGTAAATCACCCAGCAGATGCCTGATGCATACTTAAGTGATCAATACAAGTCAGCACTATTATGATGTTTATTATTATTGGAATTTTAATGTGATTTGTTTTTTTGGACAAAAAGGTACGTTATGCAAGGTAAAAAAAAAATCCTCTTTTTCCCAGTTTACAAAGGCACATACAGCTAGGGTTATGAAATGCCATATTCTTTATTTATCATTGAATTGGATTTCTTAATTGTTATAATTTATAATTCACATTTTAGCTTATGATTATCTTAGTTTTCTTTCAGATCAATTCCACACCCACTAATGAACTATCATGTAGAGCAATGGGGAGCTATTCCCATAATCTGTTTTCCTCCAATCCCCCTTCAGATGCTAATGAGAAGTACCATGGAGACATCAGCCATTAGTATACATGGGCTGGTATAAATCATGGACTATGGATCATTGAGCATCTTTGTTGTAAAACAAATGGCCTGTGGTCAGTTAATCATACAAAGAAACATCTCCAGGGCCTCCTGGCTTTATTCATAACCCCTAAATCCAGTTGCAGTTCTATAAACAGAACATCTGTTAAAATATGCAGAAATTACAGTCACAGTCATTAGCAGGAAGCTATATGGCTTTGGCAGATTTTTTTTAAGCTTTTGATGGCAATATCCTCTGTCTATGATTCATGCTTTCTTCCCATTCTGTTGAATCTCTTTTGTTCCCCTCTGTTCTTTGGGTTACGGCATTTTTAACCCAAGACTGAAAAGTGGACATGTGTTGTCCCAGACGCAGTTGGCACTGTGCCGTTCTACAGCATAGGATAGTAACTGTAACCCAGCCTTGCAAAATCATATATTTCAGGTATGCAATATGCATAGCCTCAAGCAGCCCGAGACTGAGAAACCCCAATCAGTGTCAGCCTTGTTTTACTGACTTTGGATTCCTGTGGCACTGGTGTTTAACAAAAGTGAACAGAACCCCCTACCAGCACTACCCCAAATGTCTCATTTTCTTATATTTACTGCCCACCACCACCACCTCTTAGTGAAAATGTTTACTGTGTTCATATTTAAATTGGCCTGGTACAGTTAATCTCTTAAGACAAAGACCAGGAGAAATACAGATAGCCAGGTAACAAGGTTTGTCCTAATAACCTAGATTGGCTCCCTTCTTGTTTAGTGAGGAAACATTATTCCACCTAAAAACTAGAGAATAGGTAAACAGTCTTTAACTATGGCTTTGTTCTGTCTACCGTGGAATGGGAATCAACAAGCAATCCCTTCAGAAATTGAAAAGTCACCTCTGAGTATTCAGTGTGTCCATCACCTATCCTTACATATAAGGTTTTATAAAGTCTCAAAGTCAGCTTGGTTGAGCCTGAAGAGATGTTTCTAACCGGACCCACAAGGAAAAAGAAGACAGTGCGGTAAAGTTGCTAAGAGAACAAACTCTGGGACCAGACAGCCATGGACCCAAATCTCAGATGTGCCAGCCATTAGCTGTGTACCTTAGAGAAACTGAACTCTCAGAGCTGCACTTCTTCACCTATAGTATGAATGCCTGCTTCATAAAATGGAGATAGTTCACGGAAAACCCGAGCAAAGTGCCTGGCCATGTGCCTGGCCCATTGTTGGTTGCAAAGTAAATATTCGTTATTACTCTTGTTATTTTTTGTTTTGGTGCCTAGTGCCAGCACATGGTTAGGTTATGCTAGGTGTTGATTTTAACATCACTAGAACTTGCTTTTTTAAGTGCTTAAATACTTTAAAGCATTCATTTGTTCAGGACTATGTGCTAAGCACCTGCTCTGGGCTGAGTGCTCTGTTGAGTGTATATGGTCTGTGAAGATTTATCCTTGCAGTCATCTGTCTGTAAGGGGCTCATCATACCTATCAGCACAGAATGCACTAGAAGGAAGATCCAAACCAAGGACTGTAGAATTTGTGGGTAAGAGAAACATATGACCACTGGGAAGACCTCATGGGGGAAGGTAGGGGAATCTGGGTTATAAGAGACTTGACGAATCTCTCCAGTGGTGTGCTGGGGAAAGGAGAGGTGAAGTTGCAGTGGAATATGAAAAGCTGAAACAAAATGAGGCAGCAGTGGGACACAAGTGGGGTAACAGAGGCAAGGAATGGGCCAGTTTGCCTTCCCAGGGGAATCAAAAGGATGGAGGGTAAAAGCCCATCAGAGGATCGAAACCAGACTCCCAACCCCCTGCAGAAATGAGGGGATCAAAATGGAAAGCTCTCAGACTTAAAAACAAAAACAAACAAACAAACAAAAATACAGACAAGTCCATGTGGTGGGTGGAGCCCTCAAAAAGGAAGACTCCGACAGAGGCTGGTGGCTTGTTTGTCCATTTTCTGGCCTGCCCGGAGAGAAATGCTGGTTCTCTTCTGGGTTCTGGGCCTGTCCTGGTGCTTGCGGCCATGCAGTCCCCTGCCCTCCTCCCAGCCCCAGGAGCTAGGCCCAGGAGCTAACTCAGGCGTCTTTAGGCAGCAGTGCTCTGAGCTCTCAAAAGGAAAATTGCAGTCATGCGTTAGGGTCCTCAGTGCCAATTAAAGTATCAGGCTCTGAAACAAACAAATACAGATAACAAAGAGGGGGATAATGTTTTAAAATTAGGTTCTCAGGAGTCACCCATTAATTTGGAGCTCACAAGACAGTGACTGCATGTTCAATAAATACCATTTGATGAAAGTAACAGCCGGTAGTGGGAGATGCCCAACAAATAGGTCTCTTTAAGCATGCAGCTACAAATATATCCTGTGATATCACACTCAGCACGAAGGCAGCATCTTTCAGCTTTATAGCTCCTAATACATTAATCTCTCCAGTGGCCAGAAAGACCGGTGTCATTGTCCTCCTGCTAAAAGTAGAGAAAAGAAACAAAGAGAATGAGTTTTAAAAATTAAGAGAGTGGGTTCAGTATACACCGACCTACTATAGAAGGTTCAGTATACTCAAAACCACAACACGCTGCATAATTAGATAAACTGTGTAAATACCCAGAGGTTGTTAGTGGGATAGCTTGTGGAAATGAAAGAATTAGCAGTAGTGGCATGGATTTTTTAAAAGCAATTATTTGCTTTATGTAATGACCAGAATCTACAGATGGTGCATGCTCAAGTTCTTGAGTATCTTGAAAACCTTTGAAGCATGATTGTATTCACACTACAAATAATAGCCAATATGATGTACATGAGGGCCCTTTATTCTGTTGATTGCAGTGTAACAGTACCTATTAATGTATGGGTCACTGTGCATCGTGTCCATGCTATGAGAACATGGCAGGGGTGTCGAGAGTTAACAAAGAATTAACTATGAAAATTTTCACAAGAGCTGATTTCCAGCTTCCACCTTGAAAGGCAGAGTTCCTCTGGGTTAGGGAGCACAGGCTGGTGAAGGCAAACCGACCCCATTGCCAACAGTTCTCTATCAAGTCACTGTCTCTAGTAGAGGAGACCAGAGTAGACCTTGGCTGATGCACTAAGTGAAAGGTGAGGAGAATCAATGGCCGAAGGAAAGCTTGTGCTTCTTGGCTAGGCTTAGAAGCTGAAAGACCAGGAATGGCTTTTCACAAATGCCTTTCACCAATAAGAGCCTTTCTAAAAATGACTTGATTAGTTTAATTTCCTACCCATGTAGGACTTGCAGATGGGACTTCCCAGATGATACATTTGTTCATTTGTTCAGCAAGCAAATCTTGATGAAGCATCAATTATGGGCCAGGTCCTTTGCTAGGCATTTGTTGGAGAAATAGTGTGTTCCACAGGTTATCATTACCTTGACTTCAAGGATCTTGTGTTCATTGCTTCTGTTTTCCACAAAGCACTTGGCACAGTATATGACACGTAAGGAACACTCCATGAAGATAAATGAAAAGAAAAATAGTACTCTGTCATTTGCAGCTACCAATGCAGTCAGATGCCAGGAAAGTAGCATCTGATCTCCTAATAACCTACACATATCCCTTAATATAAATCGCATTGTACCTAGTGAGACCAGGAGGGTAACTTCACATTCTGCTTACGCCATTCTTTATGACTCTGTCATTTTCAATGGCTTGGCTACAGGACAGTTATATAGAGACTTGGAAGCATGAGAGCAGATCATTGGCATGCACCCAGTTCACCAGCACATGTGGACCCATCATGAAGATGTCCTGTGTTTTTTTCATGCCTCACTTCAGTAAGAAGGTGATGCCATCACCTTTCTGAAATCCTCTTTGGATGTTAGATGCTTGTATTGCCGTCTTCATGTGGGTGTTATTATTCATCCGTGGACCATCATTTGAGTCGGTGGCACAACCAGTGAATGAATGGCTACAGTGGAAGGGATGAAGCAGAGATACCTGTCAGGCAACTGAGTGCCATAGTGAAATGCAAAGTGGAAAATGTCGGAATAGCCGTGTGCATGTTTGTATAACCCCGGTGAGCATGCGCATAGATAAAATCTATAGTCACTAATGAGAGCAGAGTGATCATTATGCGCCAGACACTATGCTGGTAATTTTATGTGTGTTATCCCATCCAGTTCTGTTAACAGTCCTCATAGAGTGGATGCTTGCACTAGCCCCAGTTACACATGAAGAAACTGATAATATAGTCATGGCCATGCCATGAGTTCATGCCATAAGAGTTCATGATCTTAGTCACTACCCTGTATTGTGGTAAATGTTTAATACAACTTGGTTAAAAGAATGAATTATTGATGGACAGTTGGTTGAATGGGAAGGAGGACTTATTCCTGCTTGCCCCATATTTTCACTTGCATAAAAATGTGAGGCGGTTGGGAAATGGAAATCACTGTTGTCTTGGTTCTGCTGCTTTATAAATTAGTTCAGTTCTATTTGGTAGCCTCCCAATCAAACCAGTAAATTGGAGGAGTTAGTGGTTCTGAAAAAAATTCTGAAATGAAAATAAAACTACACCATATTAATATGGTGATTAGTCATATCAGCAAAATAGAGACACTTTGTAAGGACTGTTTTCAAAACCCTGAGTAGAAACAGAAAGGTATAGGATGTGCAAACATTTAGCAATGCTATTTGGTATTGGAGGAAATCATTTGTGCAATTACCTGTAGATTCTAACCACATTGGGAGCAAATATTAGCTATGTTTCTCATGAGATTTTGGACTTACTCAACTGTTTGGTAAATTATTGGAGTTATATGCATTTTTGAAAAGTTCTGTACTTGTCTGACAAGAGGTAAAAAGGAAGTGGGCATGCACACTAACCCACTTAATTTATAGCTTTACTTTGGCAGTGTTTTAGAAAGAATAGACCACCGCTGCCTTAAGGTAAATGCTATTACACTTTAATTGCAACTATCATTGGGTGAAGATTTCAAACTAAGCCTGGGTCTTGGGTCCACTGACAAATACAAGACATAAATTTCTGACACATCTTTTTTTTTTTTATTAACTTTATAGTTTATTGTCAGGTTGGTTTCCATATAACACCCAGTGCTCTTCCCCACAAGTGTCCTCCACCATGACCATCACTCCCCTTCCCCTTTCCCCCACCCCCTTCCGCCCTCAGTTTGTTTTCAGTATTCAAGAGTCTCTCCTGCTTTGTCTCCCTCCCTCTCCCTAACTCTTTTTCCTCCTTGCCCTCCGCCATGGTCCTCTGTTAGGTTTCTCCTGTTAGACCTATGAGTGAAAACATATGGTATCTGTCCTTCTCCGCCTGACTTATTTCACATAGCATGACACCCTGGAGGTCCATCCACTTTGCTATGAATGACCAGATTTCATTCTTTGTCATTGCCATGTAGTATTCCATTGTACATCCTATCTTTTTAATGAGTATTTAGTAACAACCCACCATTTGCTGTGCAACGTTCAGGCACTATTTTGTTTACTACTAAGAAACAGTAAAGAATAAGATCAATTTTAGTTCAAGTTTAAAATTGATTATTGGTTAGTAAAGGAAGACTAAAGATCTTTGTGAAGAACATCCAACTCTTTTTCCAAGCTAAGCTGTTTTTCTTCTGTCCCAGTCCCATCTGTGAGGCTAAGTTGAATTAAAGTCCAATTTTAATGGTCTTTTGTGTGGACAGCTATTGGACAGAGAGAGATGACTCAAAGTAGATTTTCTATCATAGTGTTTCTCAAAAAGGTGTTCAGGGGTGTCTGAGTGGCTCAGCTGGTTAAGTGTTCGACATCAGCTCAGATCATGATCTCACGGTTTGTGAGTTAAAGTCCCGCATCAGGCTCTGCTGACAGCTCAGAGCCTGGAGTCTGCTTTGGATTTTGTGTCTCTCTCTCTGCCCCTACCCTGCTTGCACTCTGTCTCATTCTGTCTCTCAAAAATAAATAAACATTAAAAAAAAATTTTAAGGTGTTCAGAATTGAGACACTTGTCAACCCGAAATTCCCAAGCTCCATTCAGTAACTACTGAATCATGTGAGGGTGGTAACCCTCATCTTTTAATAGGATTCCCCAGAAAATCTGACTAAGTATGAAGACCACTGAGCATACTGGTCTTCCATTTCCTGGTCAAGTTTGACTCTTGTCTTTATCTCGGCATTGTATTTGTAGCCCATTCTTGCTCTGGAGGCAGGAAACTCAATTCTTGGAGCTCAGTTGGCCACTCTTAGGTCCTACACACTCTATTTATTGCTAATCCTAAACATCTACTAGCTGATTAAACACTTCCACTTGAGAAAATGTAGCAATATTGAGTAATATTTAAGAGCACAGACCCTGGAGCTGGACTGGCTACTTGAAGTGTTGATACACAGATGAGCATGTATGTTCTTGGCCAAGTTGCTGTATGATCTTAAGATCTCAGGACTTTGATTTCCTCAAAGGTAAAGTTAGGATAGCCATAATAACAGACTTCATGTGTTTATCTTGGGGATTAAATGAGTTGATTAAATGAATTGGTCCTTGGATCCTCTGTTCTCCTCATCTACAATTACTCCTTTTGTTAATCTTTCCAGTTTTCTGGCTTAAAATACTACCTAACTGCTGAAAGCTCTTAAATTCATATCTTTAGTCCAGTCCTCTCCTGAACTCCTGATTGAAATACCCAACTTCTTCAGAATCTCTACATGGATGTTTAATAAAACATCTCAGACTTCATGTTTTCAAATTGAACCAATCATCTCCTGAACAAACCTTTTCTACCTACAGTGGTCCCTTCCTCAGGTGTTGGCAATTTTCGCCTTCCTCCTCAGGCCAAAAACCTTGGAGTCATACCTGACGCACACTCCACATGTAATGCATCAGGAAATCCTATTGGCTCTATTTTTAAATTCTGTTCAAATTCCCATGTCTCTTCATCACTTCCACAGCTACCCTACTGATCCAAGCCACTATCATTCATTGTTGTAACTGTCTCCTGCTTCTATCCTTGTCTTTGACACCCAGATCTGTAACCAGACTAATTGCTATAAGAATTTAGGTCAGATCCTGTTACTCCTATTCATAATTTTCCAAAGACTCTTGATCTCACTCAATGTGAAAGGGTCCTTACAGTGGCCTGGAAGGCTGTACATCATTGGCCAGTCAGTTTCCTCTCTGACCTCACTCCTGTTGTCTTCTCCATCCTCAGCAGCCTTCTTACTGCTGCTTGTACTCACCAGACCTCAGAGCCTCAGTACTGGTTGTGTCTTCTACATGGACTGCCCTTTTCCCAGATACCTGCATAGCCAGTTTCCTTCAAACCTTTGACCAAGTGTTATCTTTTCCATGGAGCCTTTATTAAATACCTATTTAAAATTGGAATCTGTTTGTGCCTTTGGCCCTTCTGACATGCCTTAACCCATTGTATTCGTATAGTCATCTTCTAGTATACTGTATACTTATTTATCTTTGTTTTTGTTTATTCAGTATGTTTTTCCACTGGAATCTATGCTTCAAAAGGATATCTGTTCATTCTGTTCATTGTTATACCCTTAATGCCCTAAAACAGTATGTGGCATATAATAAGTGTCCAAATATTTGTTGAATGGATGAATGCGTGAATAATTTGGACTTAACTTAGAACATGGTTTATAATTTCCCACAGATTTCTGCCTTGGCTCTTAAGCTCTTAAACATTTTTTGTCATATTGTCCGTCAGGAATATTTTGGTTACAGGGCTGTAAAATCACACTAAAATTCTACCTAATCACATATTTATCACACACAAATTACAAGTTCAAAGAGTGCTAACTTCAGGTAAGGCTTGACCTGGAGCTGAGCTCTGTCACCCTGGATAGATGATCTCTCATCTCCACTTTGAGTTTAGACCTAGCAGCTGTTAGCAGGCTCTTTGTTTGTGGTGGAAAGTTGGTTGCTTTAATGCAGGGGTTTACATCTCCTTAAGCCCTAAGGAAATGCCTCCTCACATCTCATTTGGTTTGTTTGGATTCTGTGCCCAACCCTAAATCTATTCCCTGTACTCAGATGGACTGCCTGGTGGCATAAGCCAGGTAGAGACTAACTCTGATGTTGAGGGAAGGATGGGCACTACCTGCATGACTTGTGGGTGAGAAGGGGGAAAGCCAGGGGACTTGCTGATGGAAGAATGGTTGATGGGGAGACAGCTGATGGTCTGGTATAACAGTAATGAGTACGTGCTTATTAAATATGATAGCATAAGGTTTGGGGATTCAAGCCAAAATAACATATGGAAGTACTGATGGATTTTTTCATTCATTCAAGAAGTGGAATAGCATCTGCAAAAGCACAGAGGTATAAAAATGTTTGACATGTTTGGAGAGCTGTGAGGAGTTGGTGTGAAGTGAGTAAAAGTAATATATTGAAATCTTCTCAGTGTAGCAGCAGCAGCCTGAACCTAACTCTCATTGGTCTAAGTTGGAGAATTTTTTTGAGTTTGGCCCAGCCACTATGGCGAGGGGAATGGAGTATGCCAGTTAGCTCAGGCCTTAAAGGCACACACATGCACAGACCACACTGGACTGAGAAAAATAAAAATTAGGATTGTCTTAGTGGAAGAAATAGAAATTGATACTGAGAAGGTGTCAGAAGCAGAAAATGATCTGTAAATCATCTCAGAATAGACCCATGGACCAAGGTAGATCAATATGATAGGGTCACAATTTTAAAGTTCTATGGCAATGAATGTGGTGATATTGTGAGATACAGCGTGAGAATTGTAAAATTCCTTGCTTCTTTTTTTTTAGAAACACCATTCCGATTCCCCTCATCAACTATTGAGTTATATATGTGTCCTTCCAAGGGTCACAAGCAGAGAAGCATGTCAGGTGACCAGGCATAGTTGAGTCCTCTCATTCAAGGTAGACTTTTCTTTAGTTTCATCTTGGGATTTAAGGGATACTTTAAGTAGAGGAAAGAAAGATTAAATGTTAATTAAATTATGATACTGGCTGTAAATTTTGTCCTTGCTTCTCTGCTTGTAGATCTAATCAGGGAATTCAGGAGTAAAATTTGAAGGTCTGATCCTTCTCCTAGAGTCCATTTTATTCGGCCCCTAAGACACTACTCCACGTCCTTCTTCTCTTCACTGCCAAGTGAAATATGATACAGACAACCATAATATATACTTTATTCTTTTTGGCATCCCAGATTTTGGGGGAAGAAAAGGTGGCTGTCTGATAAGAGGGGATTGATGGCCAGAAAAGCAGAGAGCGTGAGGATAGAATGCTGATGACTTTGTCCTTGGGAAGAACATTAAGGACTCCCTACAGCTCTCAGTGCAGGTGTGCTCGTGGGTGAAAGTAGACATCAGGGTGTCTCTGCATGTCTGTTCCAAGACTCCATCGTGTGCTCACTCCACTTTGTGCACATCTCTGTTGCCTTGCTGGCATAATTAAGCACTCCCAATGCCGCTGCCCCAGTTTCTAGTCCTTGGGTATGGAGAGCTGCCCTCACCCGTGCCAGCCCCCAGCATGTTCCCTTGTTAAATTATGCATATGCTAATGAAGTGTGAAAATCAGCCAAATAACAACTCTTTCTAATCATTTAAGGTCCCAAGAGCAAAGGAGCTTTTTTTCCCCTCTTCTCTTAATTTTAGGGTGGTTGTTATGATTTGCAAGCCAATAGGAAGCACAATTCTCTGGGTGTTTCTCCTCTCCCAGTTCCCTTCCACAGAAATGAGGCTAATTGGCATTCTCACTTCTACCTCAAGTGAGAAGAATCTTCTGGAAAACCAGTGACCTACTGTGCCCTTTTCATTTGCATCTGGGGCTAGATAATCCATAGTTTTACATGCATACACAGAGCAGTCCCAAAGGGCAATTAACTAGACTAAATTATTTCCTGCTCCCCGGAGAGCCAGTGTTTGAGAACATCCCCCCAGAGATGGTGCATGCCAAGGCCCTTGTGTTGTGATTACAGTTTACCTTTGCTTTCCAGTCAGCAGCTCTGAGTCTCTGCCAGTCCACCCGTTATCCTTGCAGACCTAGTCATCTTTTCTGACTTCCTGATCTGGCCTGTGCCTGCCTCTCTGACCATCTTCTACACCCTTCACCCCATCATTTGCCTTGTACCACCATGGGTCTTTTGGATGCAGCTCTTCTCTCTTCTTGGAAAGCTTTACCCACACATCTTCATGTAGCTGGCTTCTTCCTGTCCTTCAGTCTCAGCTCACTTGTCACTCTTGAGAGAGGCCAACCCTGACCACCTAGTTAATGTTGAATCCCATCCATCATTATTGTATGTCGCCCCCTCTATATTCCCTTCAGAGCCCTGATTATTGATACTTTCCCATTCCTTTTTACTGCCTCCTCATCTTTGAGGGCATGGGACTTGGTCCCCTTTGCTAACGTATCACTAGGGCCCAGCAAACACCTGGCACACAGGAGATATGCAATAAATCCCATTGTTTAAATCCTAGAGAAACTCTGAACAGTTTCTCATGTCATAGAAGGTTTTGTCTCTCTGGCCATTTTACCCGAGACTATTTATTCCTCCAAGGATGGGAACTTGTTTTATTCATATTTGTTTTGCATGCGGAGCATGCATGTCAGCTATGCTGTTACTACAGACTGTATTTTTTGAGTCCCAAATTATTGATGATAGTGGGCATTTTGCTGAAGGTTTTACAGAGAGACTGGGGGGAGAGGTACGTCACACACCCCCTCTCTTTTCTCTCTCCTGTGACTTGCCATTCCCCCCTCAAATTTCAGGTATTTTCTCCCTCCTGTTCACCCAGACATCCACTCAGATATCCTCTTTTCCCCCTCCTTTGTCCTGAGAAAATCAGCTGTTGCCCTCAGATTCTACCTTACACAGAAAAACAAAAGTCTCTTAGTGATCTGAACAGCGGCCACCTTTTCTTCCTCAAGCACACTCCGTAGGGAACTGAGTTCATTCCAACATATTTGAATGAATAAATCACAGCATAGATGTTATCTTGGTCCCAACTGATCTGAGCCCTTCTTTCATTTTATTCATTTATTCAACAAATACTTATTAATGTTTGTGCCAAGTGCTGGGGATACAACAGTGAGCAAGATTGATTTCCTGATGCTAAGGTCTCTGGTAGAAACTCAGGAGGATGCATGAATCCAGAGATTTGTGTGAGTCTAAACCTCAAAGTAGAAAGGTTCGCCTCTGCTGTTGCAAGAGATCTAATTGTAAACTAAAGGATCATATTTAAAGCATACTTTTCAGCACAGATTTTAAAGTACTCTTCCAAATTACCTAATGCTCAGATTATAGGTTTCTCTGTCCAAACTCAACCTTCCTAGTTTGGAGAAAAATTACTCTTACTTTTTTTTTTAAACCAGGATGTGCTAAAGAAAAAATTATGTTTTCCAGGGGTGGAAATTACCATCACTTCTAAAATGTGAACAGAGGAAGTTGAAACTGAACTGTATTTTTCAGAGGTTCACATGAATTTTTTTCTTTCTCTTCCAAGACACCATATATATATATATGTATACACACACACACACACACACACACACACACACACACACACAGTGGAAGCCAGCATGTAGCTAAACCACACAAGGAAGCCGCAGGCAACTCTTGAGATGGTGCCACACAGCCTGGAGGGGAGAGAGGGACAGATTCCCGTCACCAGCTGGAAGACCAGGCTTCTTCCAGATCTGCTCAGCTTTAGCATTGCCTCCTGTAGCAGAGACTGGAAAAAGAGTTTGCTCCTCTCCTTCATACTACAGTGACTAGAAGGAGAAAGAGATTGAGTGGTTGGGTCAGAGATGTTTCTCGTTACTAAAGCAGCATGATCACACCTGTCAAGGTTTGAGCTTAAAGAAAAATGCAGGGTTGAAAACTAGTGGTACAGGAGCTGAACTCTCCTCCAGGCACCTTAACTTTGACCAGTAGAGAGTTGGCTCAATGTTTAAGTATTTTTTAATGAGTTGCTAACACTTAAGAATCACAAAGTTTAAGAAATACCCATATTTCCACCTTCTCTTGGGAACTCTGATCCTCTGGCCACAGCAAACACACACATCCTTCACGGCCATAAGAAGCTGTGAAGGGGCAGCAGTTGCCCTCCTGTAGGTCATGTCTGGGACTCTGGGCTGCCATAGTTCCGTCCTAGTCTGCTTCACTCCTGGAAATGACCTGCCTGGCCATCAGAGTTTGCAACCCCCAACACAGTTGTGAGAAGGAAAATAATTGAGTGGTTCTAAACAGTGTGTTTATTTGTTTGCTTGTTGATAGACAATAAAGTTCAATCCTAGATCTGCTACTAAAGAACCAAGTGGCCTTGGACAGATCCCCCAATGCTTCAGTTCTCCTCTGCAAAATGGAGATTTGTTACAATAACAACTTCATAGCGTTGTAAGGAATGAACAAGATAAACCCTAGAAAGCATTATGCATTAGACTGGGATTATAATAAGCATAAAGTAAATAAAAAGTGTTATTGTCGTTAGCTGGGTCATAAAGAGAAGTCTTTGGAGATGATTACATTAAAGAAGATTTTAGGGGGTGCCTGGGTGGCTCAGTTGGTTGAGTGTCCGACTTCAGCTCAGATCATGGTCTCACAGTTATCACTGTTCGAGCCTCGCATCAGGCTCTGTGCTGACAGCTCAGAGCCTGGAACCTGCTTTGGGTTCTCTGTCTCCCTCTCTGCCCCACCCCCACTTGTGCTTTCTGTCTCTCAAAAATGAATAAACATTAAAACAAATTTTTTTAAACAAAGTAGATTTTAGAGGGGCAGCTGGCTGCCTCAGTTGGTAGAGCATATGACTCCTGATCTCAGAGGTGTGAATTTGAGCTCCATGTTGGGTGTAGAGATTACTTAAAAAAATAAAAATTAAAAATCTTTTAAAGTTTTATTTACTTATTTATTTTGAGAGAGAGAGAACAGAGGAGGGACAGAGAAAGAGGGGGAGAGAGAGAATCCCAAGGAGGCTCTGCACTGTCAGCACAGATCCCATGAACCATGAGACCTGTGCCAAAGTTAAGAGTTGGACACCTAAACAAGTAAGCCACCCAAATGCCCCTGAAAATATCTTTCCAAAAGGGGCACCTGTTTGGCTCAGTTGGTAAAACATGCTACTCTTGATCTCAGGGCTGTGACTTCAAGCCCCACACTGAGTATAGAGAACACTTTTTTAAAAATAAAATCTTTAAAAGAAGAAAATTTTAGAAGTCCTATAGTTTTATTGCATCGCAGAGTCTTTTCTCTTTCTCTGAAGACTGATCTGTGGTAAGAAGGAACTTGCTAGGTTACATCATACTCAAATGTGTCTTTCCTTTTTCCTCTGCCATTCTGGGGGGTCTGTGGGAAGAGACAGGGGAAAATGAAACCAAATCTCATGCCTCTCCAGATGATACTAAGAAGCATTAAGATGGGTAAAGGAATAAAACAGGTGATTAGAAAAAAAAGCATACATGCACAGTAAAGGGTTATAAACTAAGAGCTCCGAGAAAGCAGAGGGCAATATAAATATCAATTGCCTGTAAGTAACCTGAACCCCCAAGAACAGCACTTTGGCGGTGATTATCCGTAGCTCCCCAGGTGGATGGAGTGCTGTGGCAGCCAGGAGTTTCAGGAAATGGCAGTGTCTTTCTTATCAGGATGTGGGATAAACAGGAAAGTGCCAACTTCATAATTGGTACCTGGCTGACTATCTCAGGGAGCACTTAACTTGACAACCTGTGCAAACCACAATCATGCATTTAAAGTAGTGTTTACTGAAGCGTGTGCCGCAGAAAAGTGGAGAGTCGGTGAATGGGGCAGGGGGCTGTTCTAGAGTCACTGTAGAGCTCAGACATGATCCTGGTGAAGGGGCTTTTCTCAAAAATACTCTACACAGGGATGGGCAAGGTTTGTTTTCTGTTTGCTTCTCTTAGGCATCATAACCAATCATGACTTTTACAGGGTGATCCCCTTGTATTCGTTTCTGAATTTGCTTCTAACTTAGGTATGTCCAATCCTAAAATTTCATGATTCTGATTTGTCAGTATGTCTAAGACCAAACTCATTGGGAAATTGGCATTGTGTAAAGTTAAGGTAGTAGAACCTTCTTTTGTGGGATGGAGATACCTAGTTTTATAGAAAAATAAAGTGTTCTGGCAGTCATTCTTATTAAGAGTGAAGATCTAGGAGAAAATAAATTGTGTTAGTATGTTTATCAATCACATCTAGCACTTACTTAATAGTAAATTAAAGACCAACATATAGTTAAAGTGTATATATTTGGAATTCCAATACTGAATTGATGTTAATTCTCATTTGCCATTACCAGGAGTTAGGATATTTACTCAAGATGCAAATAGGATAAATAAGATTGTAATGGAGAAAGTGTCCCAAGGAGTGTTGTCTTGAATCAACATTCTGCCAGAGCTCCTAGTGCTAATATGTTTCTTAATTAAGATAGGTGTGAAGAATTTTCATTCATAGCAGTTTTTCAGGGTGATGGGGAAACATCCCAACATAAAACTAATGACTACATATCTTATGTGGATCTATTAAAACTCATTTTATTAGGGGACTGAGACTGTACTGACATTTTAGTTATAGTTACTGAGATGGCATATGGAATGACTGATAGATGATAGATATATAGATAGATCGAAAGATTGATACATCATTCAACCTTCACTGCAAAAACCTTTGCATATATTTTCATAATACAAATGAAAATGGAAGCTGGATGCAATTCAGAGAGAAGGTTAGACTGAAACATTGCATTCTCTTATTTTCATTTACAGAAAGAAATGATAAAGCCTGTTGTTCTCCTTGACATACGAGGTTTTGAGGTATTCTCATCAGTATTTCACCATTGCAGAACATTTTCTTCCACTACAGGCCAAGTTCCATAGATCCAGGAATTATTTGTCAAAGGCATACCAGCAGGCACATGCAGAAAGATGTATGCACACGATCCTATCTTATTTCTCCCTGATATTATCTTGATGCAATAAGTTACTAGTGTGGCTTGCTAAGGCAGAAACACAGTGTCTTGGTCCCTCTATCCTCCAGCAAGATCATGCCAAAATTTCCCCACACCCTGAGAGGGAATTGATGTTTAGTGGTTAAAGTCCTTGGTCCCGAGAGACTTCATTTCCTGTTCACAGAAAATCATCACCCCTGCTTTCACAGAGCCTGTGATGTTTCCAGGGCTAGCCTCAGAAAATCTTCATTTCAGTCCACCTGATAACACACTGTAACCAGAGTCATAAATTAAACCTGGGGATGAGATATGGCCATGTGTGCATCCGTAATAGAAAGAGATCACAAATAGCCATTAAATATTCTTCTTTTACATGGCTCTCCGTAGCTGTATAATACGCTGCTCTATAAATGCCCTTTAATAACTCAACCTGGCTTCTATTCTTAGGTGCTTGGTTGTTTACAGTTTTTCCATATCTTAACCTTTACTGTGCCTACGTAGTTTTGCCTATCAGGGAGAAGTTTCCTAAAAGGTGAATTTGGGTCAAAACATGTGAACAGCAGTTTATTTTTATTTTTTTTAATATTCATTTATTTTTCAGAGAGAGAGGGAGAGACAGAGAGCAAGGGGGAGAGGAGCAGAGAGAGAGGGAGACTCAGAATCCGAAGCAGGCCCCCGGCTCTGAGCTGTCAGCACAGAGCCTGGTGTGGGGCTTGAACTGTGAGATCATGACCTGAGCCAAAGTCAGACACGTAACCGACTGAGCCACTCAGGCGCCCCCATTTGACAGCAGTTTTAAGGAATTTTTTCTATTTGGATATATTTTCCTATGACACTTATATTCACATTTCTATCCATTCTCCCCCTTTTCTGTGTCTCTTTATCTCTTTCTTCCTCTCTTTCTCTCCCTTCTTCCCTTCCCCCATCATGTGCATGTGCGTGCGTGCACACACGCCTGTGTGCACGCACACACACACTCTCTCTCTCCTCAGTTAGGTCAGGCATTTGATGTGGGGAAATAACCAAGGGTTGTTCAAACACCAAGGTGGTCAGCATACATGAAGCATAGGTTGGAAAACTATGAACCAACTCTATAAAAAAAAATAAGAAAGAATACAACTGTTGAGGAGTTTGGTTTGGGGGCTCTCAAGCCTTTTGGTACAATGTGATTTGTGTAATGCATGAAGCAATTGGAGGAGTAATTGGCAGGTCAGGCTAAAATATTAATTGCTACAAGCCATCCCTGTGGACTTTGTAATGTTACTATAAGTTGATGAGAGATCTTGACTATGCCACAGGGCTAAGAGCTACTTTAATGGAAATTTCTGGATCCTAAGCTTCCTAGATTAATGCTGAAAATGAGATATTCAGGGCATACAAAATAGTATTTTTATTTTGATATGAAGTAACAGCATTAATACCATTAATAGCTATAAGAATTCTGTGTTAGATGGTGAAGATTCAGCAGTGATCCAAAATTCACTTCATTTACAGCATTTTACTTCATCCTTTATTTGAACCTCAATTGGATTCGATCTGGCTCAAATGAATTGTTTTAATGAAGCATCATATTAAGGCATCATTGAGTCTGTGAAACAGTGTGGTAGATTGAAAGGCAAACTCATTTTTACCTTGTTAATAATTAAACAATATATATACTTTTTGTGTAAAACTTTTGTCTCATGTTTTAATTCACATCTCCATGTCCTTTCAGGAAAAATGTCTTGCCTGGGTATTATATAGAGCTAGACATTCACATAAAATGTGAAATGCTTGCCTAAACATAACTTTTCCAAATATCCAGATGTTGGCATTCATGCAGACTAAATATCCAGGTGGTCAAGTGACTGCACACATTTGGAAAGCTGGCATCAGATAGGCAACTGTAATTCCCAGGCTCTCTTCTTATGCATGTAACTCAATAGACACACTTTCACATCTGTTTCTTATGGGAAGCAGAGAGACAGAGGCCAAATAACATGATGGTAAAAAGCAGAGGTTCAGGTTTAGGCCTGGATCAACATGGTGACACTGCCGTTATTAGCTCTATGATTTGGAGACAGGTTTAGTTTGTGTATCTATTTCCGTTTCCTCACTTGTAATGTGGGGAGAGTACTCTATACATCAGGGTGGTATTGGGTGTGGGAGTGAAGTAATGCTATATGAGGAGGTTTGCACAGTCCAGAGCAAATCATAAGTTCTGTCATAGTGTAAACTGTACTCACTGTTGCCATCAGCTGGGATGTGGACAAGAAGTGGAAGGAAGGTGTCCTGCTTGGGCACTGAGGACTCTATCCTCACAAAGGCCTTGTTATTCCTATCCATCCCTGCCATTCACCCAACATAAGTGATGCCTTGACCATTGACAATGAGATGAGATGTACATGATTGAGTAAATGAATGAATGAGTAAGGTGAACACCAGTGGTACACCGTGTCCTCTAGATGTATTTGAAGTAGCTTCTGAAGAAAAGGCAGAGAGAAAAAGAGAAAGTTTTAGGACCAGCAATTGGGAAAGAACACCTACTTGTAGAGAATGCTAACACTAAAGGCATAGTGACGAATTCTCTGTCTTTCAAGCATTAATCAGGCATTTTAGATTCTTTTCTGGCCAGGCACTAGAGCAAAGCTTGGGGGGTTTGAAGGAAATGAGGAGTAATCTAGTAACAGACTAGGATGGGGAGAGGAATATGCCAAAGATAAGGGTAGAATACATTGTACTTAGAGTTTGGGTTTTATCTTGGCAAGTTGAAGGAGTGACTTTTACTATTAGACAGTCAGCCTGTAAGTTCTGCCCCACTGCTTGCTGTAGCCTCTTTTCCATCCCTGGTTCCTAAGGGTTTGGCAATAGGCAGTCAGCAAACATTGGTTCTTAATTTTAGGAAGGTAGATATTATCATTTTTAGTTGATCTTGTTATTTTTCTGACTCTATAAATACTGTCCATATTTTCAGTAATTGAAAATATAAAATATCCCACAATCAATTCACTGACCCCTTCATTCAACAGGTATTTAGTAAACATGTACTGTTCTCCAGGTTTTGTGCTATAGGCGCTGATCCCAAAAATGATGAAAACTTTGTTTCCTCTGCAGCTCTACAAAATGTTGACATCATAGGACCAAAATAAATTGTGGTTCTGTAGTAAAGGAATAAGTGTTTTACTGCAGGAGAGAACATCTTCTCCCATAACCTCACTTTTTGCAACTATACGTTTCTAACGAACAGTTACATTGAGCCACTTTATGGAATACATAAAAACTACCTATTTAAAAAAAAAGCGGCTTAATTTAGTGTCTAGGCTCTCCAGTTCTAACAAAAACCAAAATGTACCACCTATAACTCAGTAGCAGACTTCACCTTCATCCTCAGCTTTGTCCATAATGCGTGTTATTAATGCAGGAAATCATTCTATCAGTTCCAGGCACTGGACTGCACTGAGGGAGGGAGGCCCACACCTGCCTTGTGCAGAGCCTGTGACGTTTCCAGCAGTAGCATCTGAAAATCTTTGTATCAGTCTAGCTGATTACACAGCACCACCTGAGCCATAAATTGAACGTGGGGATGAGATGATGACCAACGGTGCATCTGTAATGTTTATGAGCTATAAGGTCATTGCAGGAAACAGCAAGGAACATAGTTGTAATAGACTGTGGGCCTCTAAGGAAATTATTAATTAAATTTTATCTTCTCCCCGGCATGCTTCAGTGCCACCACTGTGAGTCTTTAGACCTGGGGAAAGTACGGCTCGGTAATAACTGGCCTTATCGTCGGACTGGCAATCATTTAATATGGTCCTTTGTCTGACGCCCATCATGAACTGCAGCATGGGATGTCAAGGTTTCTGCAAATGCCAATAGCACGCCTCACTGTACCTCAGGCCCAGGGTTCAGATCTCATGATAGAAAACCCAAGAGTCAATAGCAATCACAGTAATCCATTTTCTGGAAATGAGCCGTGGGCACGGTCCCCTTACCGGCATCCCGCCCCGTCAGTTTCCAGTGGTATCTCCAAAAGAGCTAAAATCGCCTTCAAAAGACCAAAGGAAAAGAGGCTCGAGTGTCGCTGTGTTGACACCATGTAGGCGGAGTGCTGTTTTTGACTTGAGGTGCAGACTTGGAAAATCAGAGCTGAAATGTCATTCCCAGCTACTTTCTTTGAGAGATTTCCCAGATGGATTGGCTCAGCCCACGGATCAAATGGCATTTTTGTTGTTGTTCATAACTGCTTGCTGTGTCAGCCAGCTGTGTTCATCCTGCCTCACACTGGATCCTGTACATTAAATGTTTTCCAATCAGCTGGCAGCCATGCTGAGGACCCACAAAGCAGATTGGAGTCTACCTCTATTTTTCCATAGATGGGTGGCCTTGCCCCACTAATAGGGATTTAAGCATCTTCATTTCAGGCAAGACAGCAGGTAGAGAATGCAAGGCACAGTTGGGTTTGATTAGATGCTGAGTTTTCCAAATCGGCACTTAAACACGCCTTCTGTGGCCCAGCTTTGTGTTTTGATGCCTTGGTCATTTGCCCCTGCTTTAAGAAGTTTGAGCCACTCACCCATCTCTGGGAAATCTTTGTTACCGAAAACTCATGGTCAAGTCTGGGAGGAGTGAACATGTAACTCAAGAAATCTCAACTGAATGCCTGAAAGGGGTGATGCTATATACCTTTAGAAAGACCAGGAATGAATAAGACACAGTCTGTAGGAGGAAGAAAGGAAGAAGTGACAATACTGACAATAGCCATGCCTCCACATGCACTGCATGTTTGAGGTCAGCAGCCCGTGTGGCAATCACACTTCCGTCTTCCTCACAGCCTTCTTGATTATCCCATACCCCTGGATATTCTCCTTGGAAGCACTCTAGTGTAGACATTTAGGGTTAGGAGAGATTTCTTTTCTATATTGCAATTTCATAGAGGAATCTGGCTCATTCTGTAATTTTTAAAAAAAATTTTTTTAATGTTTATTTATTTTTGAGAGAGAGAGAGACACAGAGGGTGAGCAGGGGAGGGTCATAGAGGGAGACACAGAATCAGAAGCAGGCTCCAGGCTCTGAGCTGTCAGCACAGAGCCCGATGTGGGGCTCAAACCCATAAACTGTGAGATCATGACCTGAGCCGAAGTCAGCCACTTAACTGACTGAGCCACCCAGGCACCCCTCATTCTGTAATTAAGAACTATTTTAAGGTAGTCTGCTTTATGAAACCTGATAAGCTCTAGGGTCATTTTGGGCAGGGGATTGATAGCAAAATATTTTCAGTGGAGACATCACCAGACCAAGGTAGTAAATTTCATCAAGAATGCTAGAGCCTATAGGTTTGTCACTGGAAGAAAGAAATAATTGAAACTTGGCAATGTTTCTGGTTGTGTACAACTCTCATAGAAATTTAGACTCTTGAAAATGGAAGGCATTTTGAACCCTTTCTTGGTCCAACACCCTACCATTTTTATAAATTCCTTCCAACATTTTCTCGCTGAGTGATCATCCAAGTTTTCATGAATGTCCTCAGTGCCGTCAGGTTTCATCCCTCATAGCAGTGTAGGAGTGTATTCAATTTTTTAAACATTTGTGTGCCCTTATTAATATATTAGGCAGAACTAAAGAAGTCAATTTAATCAATTAAATTTTACCCATTATATTAGCCAAAATATATATAAATTCTAACACGTAAAAGTCACTTTTGGTTTTCTACATTATGTCTAGAAAAATGGTGACTGTAATTGCATGGTACTATTACTAATTTCAGCAGTGTCGCTTGTAGATTCTTTTTTTAATATTTATTTTTTAGAGAGAGGGAGAAAGAGAGAGCATGAGTGGGAGAGGAGCAGAGAGAGAAGGAGAGACACAATACCAAGCAGGTTCCTTGCAGTCAGTGCAGAACCCATATTGGGTGCGATCCCATAAACCATGAGATCATGACCTGAGCTGCAATCAAGAGTCAGATGCCCACCTGACTAAGCCACCCCGGCGCCCCTGTAGATTCTTTATTTCCTTTTTTGTGGTAAAATATATATGACAAAATACACACAACTTGCAATTTTAACCATTTTTAAGCATACAATTCAGTGATATTAATTAGCTTCACATTGTTGTGCAACTATTTCTACCATTTCCAGAAATTTTCATCATCCCAAATACCAACTATGTGGTAAAGTGCCATTTCTCCCTCCACCTAATCTCTGGTAACTTCTGATACATTTTCTTTCTCTATGATTTTACCTATTCTAGTTATTTCATAAAAGTGGAATCATATGACAGTTGTACTTCTGTGTGTGACTAGCTTTTCTTTATGTTATGTTGTCTTGCAACCTTTGTCAAAGACTAATTTGATCATATATGAATGAATTTAGCTTTGGGCTCTCTGTTCTGTTCCATTGATCTCTGTGTCTGTTTTTATGCCAGGATCACACTATTTAATTACGATAGCTTTGTAATATCTTTTGAATCAGGAAGTGTGATGCCTCCAGCTTTGTTCTTTTTTTCTTACGATTTCCTTGGCTGTTCTGGACTTTTGTAGTTTTGTATGAATTTTAGGTTTTTTTTTTTCTATTTTTGTAAATGCTACTGGGATTTTGATTAAGACAGCATGAACCCTTTTGTGTTGATTTGATATCTTGTAACTTTGCTGAATTCATTTTTTCTATAACAGGTTCTACTGTGAATTCATTAGAGTCTTTTTTTTTTTTTTTGATAAAAGATTATGTGGTCTCTGAATAGAGATAGCTTTGCTGCTTCCATTCTGACTTGGATGACTTTCCTTTTCTTGCCTGATCAACTCTGGCTTGGACTTCCAGTACTGTATTGAATAGAAGTGGTGAACGGGCATCTTTCTCTCATTCCTGATCTTAAAAGAAAAGACTTCAGGTTTTCACCATTGAGTGGGGTGTTAGCTGGTAGTTTTTCATAAGACTTGAACAGTCCATATGAATTTTAGAATCAGTTTTTTAAATTTATACAAAAAATGCCATTGGGATTTGGATAGGGATTGCATTGACTTTGTATATCACTTCAGACATAAATATCATCATGGAGTGCTATCATCTTAACAATATTGTCTTCCTAACCATGAACACTGAATATTTCCCATTGTTTTGGTCTTTAATTTCTTTCAGCAATGTTTTGTTATTTTCAGCATACAAGTTTTGAACCTCGTTGGTTGGTTTTATTCCTATTTTATTCTTACCTTTTTTATGCTATTGTAAATGGAATTATTTTTTTAATTTTCTTTTTGGATTGCTCATTGCTAGTGTATAGAAATACAACTATTTTTGTGAGTTGATTTTGTATTCTGTAACTTTGCTGAATTCATTTATTAGCTTTAACAGCTATTTTTCTGAATTCTTTAGGGTTTTCTATATATAAGATCATGTCATATAAGAGTGGAGGTAGTTTTACTTCTTTCTCTCCAGTTTGGATGGCTTTTATTTCTTTTTCTTGCCTAATTGCTCTGACTAGAACTTTCAATGCTGTGTCAAATAGCAGTGGAGCAGACCTCTTTGTCTTGTTCCTGATCTTAGGGGAAAACCTTTCAGTCTTTCACCATTGAGCATAATATAGTTACGAGTTTTTCATATATAACCTTTATCCTGTTGGGGAAGTATTTTATTTTCTGTTTTTAATTTGTTGGAAATTTTTCTCAGTTAATGGTGTTAGATTTTGTGAAATGCCTTTTCTGTATCTATTGAGATGATCATCTGGTTTTTTTAATCCCTATATTAAGGTGTATTCTTTTGATAAGTTTTTAGTTGATAGGTTTTTAGTTATTGAATCACTTTTGAAATCCTAGAATCAATCCACTTCATGGGGATAAATAATCTTTGTAATATGCTGCTGAATTTGATTTTCTAATATATTGTTGGGCATTTTGGTTGGGAATATTGGTTTGTAATTTTTTTCATGTTTATTTATTTTGAGAGACAGAGCTCGCAGGGGAGGGCCAGAGAGAGAGAGAGAGAGAGAGAGAGAGAGAATCCCAAACAGGCTCCTCACTGTCAGCACAGAGCCTGACCTGACACAGACTCAATCTCACAAACTGTAATATCATGACCTGATCTGAAATCAAGAGTCAGATGGTTAACTGACTGAGCCACCCAGCGCCCATGTAGTAGTATCTTTGGCTTTGTTATCACAGTAATGCCGTTCTTATAAAGAGAGTAAAGTAGTGTTCCCTCCTCTTCAACTTCTCTGAAAAAGTTTGAGAAGGTCTAGTATAT
This sequence comes from Cryptoprocta ferox, assembly GCA_028646485.1. Taxonomy (NCBI): domain Eukaryota; kingdom Metazoa; phylum Chordata; class Mammalia; order Carnivora; family Eupleridae; genus Cryptoprocta; species Cryptoprocta ferox. The sequence goes on along the minus strand of CM053572.1, from coordinate 34,301,389 downwards.
TGATTCCTGTTTAAATGTTTGGAGGGGGTGCCTGGGTGGTGCAGTCCATTAAGTGTCCAACTCTTGATCTCAGCTCAGGTCATGATATCACAGCTCGTGAGTTTGAGGCCCACATCGGGCTCTGTGCTGATGGCCCAGAGCCTGCTTGGAATTGTGTCTCTCCTTGTCTATGCCCCTCCCCAGCTTCTGCACACTCTTTCTTTCTCTAAATAAATAAATAAATAAGTAAGTAAGTAAAAATGCTTGGTAGAATTCACCAGTGATTTTTGTCTGGTCCTGGGCTTTTCTTTCAGAGGTTTTAATTACTAATTCAATCTCTGTATTTGTCACAGATCTATTCAGATTTTCTATTTCTTCTTGAGTCAATTTTGGTAATTCATGTGTTCCTGGGAATTTGTCCAGCTCTCTAGGGAATCCATTTGTTGTGAAGTTTTTCACAGTGTTCTCTTACAATGCTTTTTTATTCCTCTGGAGTCATTACTAATGTTAGTGCATTCACTTTTTGTATCTGCCATCATTAGGGAGTTTTTCCTTGATTTTTATTAAAGGCTGAATCTGAGAAGCTTTTTACTATTTGGTCCTGGATTTCAGTCTGTATTTTTTTAAATTCACTGTAGGATAAAAATATATTGCTGGTAGTAATGATAATAGCAATAATAACTACCATTTAGTAAATGCTGTCCACATGCCAGGTGCTGTGTGTGAAACAGTTGACCCGTATCATCTCTCTTAACTCTTAGATCTCTCGGTTTTCAGAAAAAACTGAAACACAAAGTAGTTGTCACTCACCAAGTTGGAGCAAAGACCCCAGAGAATTAACAAATGAGATTTCATCTTGCTTAGGATTAACCCAATGCTTGAGTCCACAGAAGTTACCAAACATACAGTACAGTTTCTCTCATGTATGCCTATTAGTACTAAGATATTTTATATTTCTTGGGGCTGACATTACCCATTACCACAGATTGTTCCAGGGGTGCCTTACAACAAGAAAAGGGGGAACGTGGAAGGATGATGTATTTGAAGGAAGAGAGAGTCTATGTAGCTAGGCTTTCCCTGTGTCCAAGAAAGACAGAATATCTGGATATTTCACATTAGAAAAAATCTCACAGCAATCAAGATTGGCTCTTAGGAGGAATAAGATATGTTGGGGAAAGCTGAATCAGTGGGAGACAGTCTTCCCTAAAATACCTCTTTAGTTGCTTTGTTTTATACATACAGAACAGAACTTAGAAGAGACTACCCAATGCAGAAGCAGGCAGAAAGGAAGGTAAAAGACAGAAGGAAGGAACCTCACTTATTTTTGGGTTCTGTCATTCAGTCCACTCACTGTGTATAGTTTCAGACATTTTTATAGGTAAGCCAGAGTGGGTGTGCTGATGCAAGGAAGAATGTAGCCTTCTTGCCCTTGTCAACCAAACTAAAGAGGAGTTACAGAAGTGAGACCATTCCCATGGTTGTAATATAGTCTGGGTCATGTAAACTGCAGTCTGAAAGAAGAGCATGGAGCTTAGCTCTGCTTTGTCCAGACCTTTTGAAAAGATGAAATGAGAAGTCAAAAGAGAAAAGATGCCACCTCCCTAGAATTATATCAGACTTATTAATCATGGTAGGGCCAAAAGGAGTTCCTAGAATTCAAATGGTGGTGCACAGAATGGTCATTCCCCATAATCCATCGTGTTTTCCAAGTTGCTCTCTATCAGCTGGATAATACTGTTTAATCCCTTATGCTGATTTAAAATTCCATCAGAGGAAAGTAATGTGTTTCTGTTCTGGAGGTTTGCTATGGTAAATGCATTACTGGATTAACTTTATCTTCACTATTACAGGGGTCTTTAGGTGCTAACACAATTTTGAAATGAAATAAAACAAAACAAAAACTCTTCTATTCCAAAATGTATTTTCCACCTTAGAAGTCATTTGTGGTGTTCATTTAAGTGGTGTCTGACATCTGAAAAGCTGAAATCTTGTCATTTAGAGGCAGAGGAGCCTTACCAGTCAAAGGACTGGACAATCAAAACCCGTAAATGGTCTGGGATCAGTCTAGTTTGAGATCCAAATGAGGCTTTCATCCTTCTTCCTTATTCTTTGGTGTATTAAAATAATTTTCTGATGGAATGAGATTGGTTGTTCTTAAGTTTTTGTTGCTGCAGAAGCCTTTGATCAAAAGAAATCTCACTGTATGTCTAAATAAATATAATAGATGACAGTGCTGGTAGAGGAGGGAGGCAAAATGCCTTCCTCTTCTTCCCTAGTGGTGGCCCCTGAGGGATTCTGCAGAACAGAGCTTTGGTTCCATTACTGGAATGCATTCCACTCAAATGATTTCAAATGCATAAACACGTTCCCATTAAAAAGAATTCAAACAACACAGAAGAATATAAATTTGTTTTAATTTTTATTTATCTTTGAGAGGGAGGGAGACAGAGTGCAGGCAGGGGAGGGGCAGAGAAGGAGGGAGACACAGAATCTGAAGCAGGCTCCAGGCTCTGAGTTGTCAGCACAGAACCTGATGCGGGGCTTGAACCCAGAAACCATGAGATCATGACCTGAGATGAAGTCGGACACTTCACCAACAGAGCCACCCAGGTGCCCCGACACAGAAGAATAAAGGCCAACAAGTTAATATTCCCCCTTTTACCTCCATTCCCCTCTCAAGGGTCATCATTATGGGTCTTCTCTCAAAATAAGTATCTTTATATTACTAATTGATAGATACTTTTAAATTTTCGAAGTATACATTCCATATGCATTTAGCTTCATAGGGCAAGGGTTTTTGAGAGTGTTGTTAACTAGTTTATCCCCAGTGTCTGGAAGAGAGCCTGACAAACTATTAGTAAATGTTGGTTGGATTAGGGGCTGAATTACCCTGCAGCTTGCTTTTTGTATTCAGCAGTAGGTCTTGGTTATCTTTCCAGGTCAATACACAGAGAGCCATTTTATCTTTTTTAATGATTGCATTGTAGTTTGTAGTATGGATGTTAAACTAACTACTTTCCTATGGAATGATTTCCTGTGGAGTAATTGTTTCCAGTTGTCTACTATCATAAGCAATTCCACAATGAATGTCCATATAAATGACTCTCAGTGTATTATTTGGGTATATATGACTCAAGGGCTTTCATAGGGTAGCTTCCTTGAAGTAGGATTCTGGCTCAGAGGATATACACATTCTGAGTTCTTGTAGGTAAGTCTTTGCATTTCTCCTTTTCCTGGCAAGTGGGAACAGAGATAGATTTTAGCTTAGGAGTTTTTATGGGTCTGAATATGGATTATACCACCTCCACCTCCATTCCAGTGGCCAGAATTTGGTCACATGGTCTCTATTAACTGCATGGGAGATTGGGATATTTTGACAAGCTGTGTATCCAAGAGAAATAGCAAGATGGTTTGGTGGATTTCTACCATGTCTGCCACAGCAAGGGAAGCTGAAGCATGTTTCTGCCTAATCATGTGCCCGCTAACAGTTGATTCCTGTTGGGGCACCTGCATGGCTCAGTCGATTAACTGTCCAACTCTTGATTTCGGCTCAGGCCATGATCTCACAGTCGTGAGATCGAGCTCCATGCTGGGCATGGACCCTGCTAAAGATTCTGTCTCTCCTCTTTCTCTGCCTCTCCCCTGCTTGCTCATGCTATCTTTCTCTAAACAAACAAACAGACTTGATTCCTGTTGAAGAATGGAAAAACTAATTTTGGTACACAACTCATCATCTGCCATTCCTCTCTTCTTGACATTTGAGTTTGTAACCTCTGATATAAATCATTTCCAGGCCAATCCTCTGTATTTAAACCACATGGATCTTTCCCCAAATTTATATTTAACTGAATTGTAGCCAAATCTGAGCATGCTTCAGGTCAGCAGGTTCTCATGTAATTGACCTGAAAATGATTGACAGCAAAAGACAGGTCTTACAAAAAATTAGTAGCACTGGGTTTGCAAGGGATTTATTGTGTTTAGTGATCAGAAGCTGAGACCTTATCACCTGTCTCCAGGTTGTCAAGCCACTTATCATGGCCTTTGAAATTTATGTATTGGTGCTGAGTGATGAATGAGCATCACAGAGGTATTTTACTGTTCATTCAGTAATCCTGACCACTGACGATGGCCAGACCGTGAGATTAGACCAGCCTCTAGAATTCTGGCAGTGGGAGCTTTAAGCCTAAGATGCAAGGTTATCTTTGAATGTCCTTCTCCTTCCTCTTCCATCTGATGCTATCGCATAATAATCCAGCCAGAGTGAAACCTTCGTATGGTTTCTATTTATTTGTATTATGCTTTACACAACAGGAAAGCAGTCTGTGGCTTTTCAGAATGCTGAGAAGGGAGCGCTATGGAGCCTGGATGGCCCATCATGCATAAGTAAACTCTGATTTTGATAATAAAGAATGCCACTATCCATATGGGGGCTTTGTTTCTTCTGTGAAGGTAAACAAACAGATTGCTCTCTGTAGGCTAAATTTGGTGGAGAGCTGCAAATCTCCTCTACGACTCCTTCATCCTCACCAGTCTACTTCCTGTCCCCCAAGTACACTGCACTTTCCTGACTCCTGCTGCTGCTGATGCCTCTTCCTGAAACCAGCTCCCATACCTTCTCAAATCCCAGCTCAGAGGACACGTCCACTGTGTTGATACCCTCCATACCACGTAGCAAGTGTATGTGCTCCTTCTGCCCTGACCCAGCACCCTTGACATTCTTCTCTTAACTGTAGTGCTGCCTGGTAGGAAATTGGGAAATACAGAGAGACATAAAAGGAGAAAAATTACATTACCATTGTTATCACACCACCTGGTAAGTTTTGATACTATCTTGGTATGCACCTTTCCAATAGGTTTAAGTATATTTCTGTGTTCAATTTATTATGTTTCTATACAACATACATATATGTACATATATATACATAACATTATATACTGTAAAAACTATCTTATATGTTTTTTTATTTAACAGTATATTGTTAAAAATTTCATATATCATTAAGAATTCTGGGGCACCTGGATGGCTCCATTGGTTGAGCATCCAACTTTGGCTCAGATCATGATCTCGTGGTTGGTAGCTTTGAGCCTTATGTCAGGTTCTGTGCTGACACTTCAGAGCCTGGAGCTTGCTTTGGATTCTGTGTCTCCCTCTCTCTCTGCCCCTCCCCTACTTGTGCTCTGTCTCTAAAAAATAAACATCAAAAAAAAAAAAAAAAGAATTCTTCTAGGGGTGTCAGAGTGGCTCAGTCAGTTAAGTGTCTGACTCTTGGTTTTGGCTCAGGTCATGATCTTGCAGTTTGTGGGTTCGAGTCCCAAATCAGGCTCTGTGCTTGTAGTGCAGAATTTGCTTCAGATTTTCTGTCTCCCTCTCTCTCTGCCCCTCCCCTATTTGAGCTCTTATCTCTCTCAAAAATAAAAATGAATACACAAGAAAAAAATCTCCTTTAAAAAAAGAATTCTTATAAAATAGAGTAATCTGTCTTGTGTCTAGGTTAATTTTTGAATTATTCTCTATGTTTTTGCATCTAGGTTGTTTCTGATCTTTATTTTGGCCACTATAAATAATGCTGTGATAACTATTCATTTGGCACATGTGTTTATATCTGTGATTATTTTCTTAAAATTAGCTTTTAGAATTGGAATAACTAGGTCAAAGACATACATGCATATTTCTCTTGCTTTTGATGGGTTTTGCTAGACTTAATTATAACACTGAACTGATTGAAATAATTGTGTGTTTACCTGGTTTTTAAAAATCCCCCTTGCCTCTATTTTTTTTCAGAATAAGGATTTGCTCTTGTTTGTATTTATATTGTCTGAAACAGTACTTGGCCTATAATAGATGTCAATAAACAATGAATGAAGCGTAATATTGGTGGCATGTGGCTCATGACACTTAAAGCTTAGCCATAAGCTAATACAGATCCTGTATAAAACAGTGTTTCCCAAGGTGGGTGCCATGCATTCATTCATTCAGGAAGTATTAATTAACATCAGCTATGGTCTATGGTCGTGGGCTACAAGGATTGCTGGCCAAAGTCCTAACCTTACTGTGCTTATAACCTTACTGTGCCTATGAGTCTAGCAAGAGAGTTGGACAAAAAAAAAGCTAAGTAAAGAATAATTACAGTTTGTGATAAACATGCAGGAAACCAACAGGACACTGTCACAGAACAGTACAAACTTTAGTGTGTTTTGGAATCCCCTTGAGGGCTTGTTAATACATAAACAGCTGCTCTCCCCATCCTCTCCTGGCCCCCAGAGTTTCTGATTCAGCTGATCTGGGGCAGGGCCCAAGAACTTACACTCTGACAAGTTCCCAGATGCTGCTGATATCACCATTGGTGTGGGGACCACACTTTGGAATCCCCTGAGAAGGGCAGTAATACATCGAGAAGGGTGAGGAAGAGGTTTGCTTCTTTGGTGGTTACAAAAGCTTTGTCCGAAGAGAGGATGGTTGAACTACCCCCGAAGGAGAAGAGGCCATAAAGTTGCATGTTTCAGACTGGGGCAAGAGCAGATGTCCAGAAACAGGAAAGATATGTCTCATTTAGGAGGTGGGAGAAGGTCAGTGAGGCAGGAAGTTACTGAGGGCGGGGATGGTCAAAGTCAAAGTTGTAGGGCTGGGCTCAGCATCAGTGCTGTGGGACCTTACAGGCCACAGCAGGGGTTTGCATTTGACCTGAATTCTGTAGAAAGTCAGCAAGGATTACAGGACAGAGAATGAATGAGATGCAGTTCATATCGTAAGATCACTCTGTAGAAAGGGGAAAGCATGGAAAGGTAGCCGGAGTGATGTTGAAGAGACCAGATTTGGAGGCCATGACTATGAACTTGGGTGACAGTTGAGGTTGGCACGACCCTAGGGAGTGATGGCAAAGATGGAGACAAGGTGATGGGCTAAAGGTCTGTTTCACCCCAAAAAATGTTTGGGAAACATTAGCTACCATGAAATTAGAACCAGTTTTTAACTGCTGAGCTTTTCAGAGCCTTTAAACTGGAAATGTTCAGTGTGAATCCCTAATAAGATATTTTCCCTAGAGCATCTCATAAAAAGTTCTTCACTAGGAGTACTAGTTGAAGCATTCGCCATTTCAAAGGTTCTGGCATTCTGCTGCCTAGTATGAGCTCGCTCTGTCCCACTTAAGAACGAGCTGCAGGGGCGCCTGGGTGGCTCAGTCCGTTAAGCATCTGACTCTTGGTTTTGGCTCAGGTCATGCTCTCATGGTTCCTGAGTTCGAGCCCCACTTTGGGCTCTGCACTGACAGTGCAGAGCCTGCTTTCCATTCTCTATCCCGCTGTCTCTGCCCCTCCCCAGCATGCTCTCCCTCTCCCTCCTCTTCCCCTTTTTCCTCCCCCTTCCCCCCTCCCTTCCCCTCGCTCAAAATAAATAAATAAACTTTAAAAAAAAAAAAGAAGAATGAGCTGCAAAGCAGTGCAGTCCTGTTTTCCAGCTAAAGCTAGAAACGGTACACAGAGCATGATGTTTGGAGCTTCTGTGGGTTGGACTGCTCATCCCGGGTGAATTAGGAATTAAATGAAATGTGCTTATAGATTAGATGCCTGAGGAGTCTTGAGTTCTTCGGATTCCTGGAACAGGTGAGACGAGGGATGTGCATGAGGCTTCACATTTTGAGGATATGAGACAATTCCCTACTCCCTGCCTGTTTGGTGGTTGGTTCCTCAACCTAAACATGTAGCGAAGTTCCAGCATCTGCAAGGAGAAACTCAGGAATGCTACCTAAGGCATTCTGTGCAGGGTCGCCTCTGCTAAGCTCTTTGTGGGGGCCCTGGGGCCTGAGGGGCAGCCAGCTGAGGAGGGGTGTAGAGGCTTTCCCTATACTGGCAGGTGCCCCACAACTTCCTGTGTCTGTGACTTCAAGGATTTACCTTTCTGAGCCTCAGTTTTGTCATTCAAGACTGGAAATCATAAAATTCACCTTAAGAAGTGCTTAAGAGGATTAATGAAATCATTCAGGTAAAGAACTTAACACATGAGCCGTATAGTAGTTACTCATGTTATTGGGAGGAATTACATGTTTTCCACTTCACTTTTGGTCAGGTGTTAACTTGGCTCTTCTCAGCTGCAGAAAGCCCCAGACAGCTTTCCTCCTCCCCATCTGCTGCTTGTTCAAGGATTTATTCACATCTCTTCTTCCTTGGGGTGAAATTTTTCAGGGAGTGATAGTTCTGAAAAAACCATTGTCCCTCTAACTACACATTAACTTAGAGAAATTTTCTCCTATTTTTTTTCCAGTAATGATATTTAAATCTAAAAAGACTATAATGAATTTTCTATTTTGGAGTGAGATTTGATGGTTTCTTTATTATCAGCAAAATACATCAGAGATGACTTTGTTATAGAGCACCTTTTCATGAGCTGATATAGCTATCAAAGACATCCTGATGGATTTAAGTGGGGCACATGTTTCAGAAAGTGTGATGACAGCTTTTCGGAAAACCTCACTGGCTCCCTCATGTTGCCTCATTTCATTACTAATGACTTAATAATAGTCGCTTTCTTTAAAGAGAACATGTTTAGGTACCACAATCTCAAATTAATTATTTTAATCACTAGATTATGGCAAAGGGATACTCTAAAAAGATCTGTCCAAAAGAGCTGCTCTAAACATTTTCCCAAGGTGACTATTGGATTTGTAAGTGAGGACATGAGAAATGGTGTTGCAAATGAAGCCGTTCTCTATGTCACGGTGACTTAATAAAAGTCTTCCTGATGACTTTTAGGGAGGAATAATGAGTTTCTTTTATCAAGTTTATTCCAAGCACTTCCTCTGGTACAAAATCTGAATTAACTATCTCCTCTATAAATCTGATGAGGAAACCAAGTTCTAAAAATAATGTATGCAGTTCAGGAAGAATCTGGATAAAAGCCTATTAGCCAGCCTACTAGATGTGAAGACAGAATTTAAAGTCTTCATGCTGTGAAGTTGGGCACAGGGTAACAGCATAACTATTTTCTACAGTTTAGAGTGGTACACATGTCATCGATAATAAGGCAGAGGCCACCATTAAGGGATTCTGGCCACTTCTCATTCTTTGAGACTTACATTTTTTTCTCCAGGCACTCAGTGCCTTACTTCACCTTAAGACTCAGAGGAATGAAGAAAAGAGACTAAATTTATGGAAATTTATAAATAAATTTATATATAAATTTCTCATATGTTATGAAGCCTCTTTATGAAGCTTTTCCTGCCAGAATGGTAGTAATTCCATAAATAATCCTAGTACTAGGTCGGAACACACACACAGTGCCCAGTCATGAGTTTCTGGGCTCCCTCTAGCTAAGGAATGTGAATGCATTCAGATTATCACATATTAGCTATGTCTTTTAATTTACAAATGTGGACATTGAGGGTGAGCGATGATTATTTATAACTGTGCCTGACCTTTTTAAAATTAATACTCAATCTTCTACAGCATATAAAAAGTCCTCATCATCTATTTAGAACTTAGTAAAGGATGTAGATCTCTTATAAAATAGTGTACGGTATACAACACACTTTGGATACAATCTACTTACTCCTTCTGAAGTCTCTGTTTACATCTTTGTGTTTTCTACCCAGAGTTTAATCATTTGCCCTCATAACCGAAAAGAATGAATTTCTTAAGTTTGTTACAGTGAAATATGTGATTAAATAAAGTAGCTTAATATTTTATTAATCACTATGAAGGTCTACTAGGCTGGATTAGGTAGGAGAGTACACACATATATATGTGTATGTTTGGTTGAGTGGTTTATTTGCCCATTTCCTCAGAAGAATGGAGAAGATGCCCACAGACAGACCTCTCCTGGCTGGCATGGTCAGTTATCTCCTGAGATTAGAAGGACTTTAGTTATCTTAACCTTAGCAGACACCTGCAGGGCTGGAACCTGTGACCTTGGCATTGAGCTTACTTACGGCTGAGTGGAGATGCATAATGGAGGGTGATGAACTCTGTCCTGCAGACACAGCAGAAGTAGACAAATATGTGATGAAGGAATCGAGGCTCTAGGGGAACAGGGAGAGTGAGCCCGTAGAGAGACCTGCTTGAAACAGTTTATCCATTAGGGACTGATGAGGTGCCCAGAAATCATCCTTGCTTGTATAATTGCCAATTTGGTGGACCACCCAGAAGAAGCTGTAGACTTGGCGATTTGTTTGGGTTGGAAACGAATGAAGAAATAACCCACTAAATACTCATGGAATAGTAGCTTTTCCCATTCTTCCCTAAAACCAAAGTGATGTGTCTAATGCAAATCCATCCCTACTTAAAAACTTATGACTGTTGATACCTTCTCCAGACACATTGCCTCGATAATGGGCCCACAAGGCTTTTGTCACCTGGCTACAGCCTCGGGTCCCTGTACACACACCCCACACACTCCATATTATTTCTGTCTGTCTTTCTGTTCTGTTAATCTGAAATGTTCTCTCTTTGTTTCCTCGAAAGGCTGACTTTGGGCTTAGTCCTTATATTCACATCAGCTTCCTCCCTCACCATGTTTAGCTGGTTGCATCTCTGTGCATTCTCTCCCCTGTGAAGTCTCTCTTTGCAATTATATTAAAATGATTTATGTTCTTATACGGGGAGGTCCCTTGTCTTACTCACATTTGGGTCTCCAGCCCTTAACAGAGTATGTAGCACATGATAAGTGGTCAGTAAGTATTCTTTACATAGAACTGTGAAAGCCTGCATTGGTCTAGTATTGATCTCTATAGTTAGTGAATGATTTTCACTGCGGTTTGCCTTGCTCACTCACTTCCTTATAAGCAGCAGAAAAGCTGTTCTCATAAGCTACGATTTATTGAACATCAACCAGGAGCCAGGCTGTGTGTTGGGTGCCTTACATGTGTTAATGCTCACTGAATTGACAAAAATCTTACCACAGTTTCCAAATAAGAAAACTGAGGCTCAGAGAGGTTGAGAAACATTTCTGGAGCTCCCCAGCTCACATTTAAACAGGGTGTGTTCTTTCTACTCCACCACGTTTGGAATCTATCCCTGTGTGTGTTGTCTTTTGTGATATAGTGCATTTCCCTGCCTCTGCCCTGGAGCCATTTCTTTTTCTTCTTCTGTGTTTGCTTAGTAGACTCAGAGTGGATCACGGAGCAGAAGCACTTTGGATGTTAGTGACGAGAGCGTGAATCCAGAGTTAAAGGCTGATGTTTTAAGTGAGTGTTCAGTTCAGGTTGTATTGATTTCTCCCCTCTCCACTTTGTTATGGCCAAGTGCTCTGGGCAGAAATCTAACAAAACAGGCTCACAGAGCTGTGCCTGGGGCCAGGAGGGTCACAGGTCACTGCACTGACGTGTGGGGGAACATTAGCCAAACGACAGAGACTCAACTAGAGAACTCTAAGTGACCACAGTCAGATGTTGGTGTATTCCACACATGTTACTTATTACCTGCCAACCTGGGACACACCAGATCTCTCACAACTGTTAAGCACATATTGTACTTCAGTCTCCGTGCTTAACTGTTCAATAGGTAGATATGAATACAGTCTTTTGTATTTATTAACTCTGTCCCAGAAGAGTTTGCAGACAAGGAAAAGAAAACTCCTAAAAACTGTTAGGAGAGCCCCTGGAATGGCGGGTTCTGTGCTAAATGCTTTTGTATTCTTTACTTTATTTAATCCTCACAACTCTTTAGATAGAGCTGCTAGTACTAATATTACCCACATTTAATAGTTGGAGAAAGTGAAACGTCCGAGAAATGTTTGAGTAAATTCAGGAATAGTCAAACCCTTGATTTCACATTGTTTTTTCTTGTTTTTTTTTATAGTTTATTGTCAAGGTGGTTTCCATATAACACCCAGTGCTCTTCCCCACAAGTGCCCTCCTCCATGCGCATCACTCCTTTTCCCCTCTCCCCTACCCCCATCAACCCTCTGTTTGTTCTCAGTATTTAAGAGTCTCTTATGGTTTACCTTCCTCCCTCTCCTTAACTATTTTTCCCCTTCCCCACCCCCATGGTCCCCTGTTATGTTTTCACTCATATGTGGAACAGGAGAAACTTATGGTGTCTGTCCTTCTCTGCCTGACTTATTTCACTTAGCATAACACCCTTAAGTTCCATCCACGTTGCTACAAATGGCCAGATTTCATTCTTTCTCATTGCCATGTAGTATTCCATTGTATAGTTAGACCACATCTTCTTGATCCATTCATCAGTTGATGGACATTTAGGCTCTTTCCATGATTTGGCTATTGTTGAAAGTGCTGCTATGAACATTGGGGTACATGTGCCCCTAGGCATCCGCACTCCTGTATCCCTTGGGTAAATTCCTAGCAGTGCTATTGCTGGGTCATAGGAGAGTTCTATTGTTAATTTTCTGAGAACCTCCACACTGTTTTACAGAGCAGCTGCACCAGTTTACATTCCCACCAACCAACAGTATTGGAGGGTGCCCATTTCTCCACATCCTTGCCAGCATCTGTAGTCTCCTGATTTGTTCAGTTTAGCCACTCTGACCGGCGTGAGGTGGTATCTCAGTGTGGTTTTGATTTGTATTTCCCTGATGATGAGTGACGCTGAGCATCGTTTCATGTGTCTGTTGGCCATCTGGATGTCCTCTTTGGAAAAGTGTCTCTTCATGTCTTCTGCCCATTTCTTCGGTGGATTATTTGTTTTTTGAGTGTGGAGTTTGGTGAATTCCTTATAGATTTTGGATTCTCGCCCTTTATCCGATATGCCATTTGCCACTATCTTTTCCCATTCCGTCGGTTGCCTGTTAGTTTTCTTGATTGTCTCCTTTGCAGTGCAGAAGCTTTTTATCTTGATGAGGTCCCAATAGTCCATTTTTGCTCTTGACTCCCTTGCCTTTGGGGATGTGTCAAGTAGGAAATTGCTGCGGTTGAGGTCGAGGAGGCTGTTTCCTGCTTTCTCCTCTAGGGTTTTGATGGTTTCCTGTCTCACATTCAGGTCCTTCATCCATTTTGAGTTTATTTTTGTGTATGGTGTAAGAGAGTGGTCTAGTTTCATTCTTCTGCATGTTTCTGTCCAGTTCTCCCAGCACCATCTGTTAAAGGGACTGTCTTTTTTCCATTGGATACTCTTTCCTGCTTTGTCAAAGATTAGTTGGCCATATATTTGTGGGCCCAATTCTGGGTTCTCTATTCTATTCCATTGGTCTATGTGTCTGTTTTTGTGCCAATACCATACTGTCTTGATGATGACAGCTTTGTAGTAGAGGCTA
>CM053572.1:34204224-34287709 GCA_028646485.1 Cryptoprocta ferox | reverse complement strand
AGGGGGAAAGCTCTCAGTTTTTCTCCATTGAGGATGATATTAGCTGTGGGCTTTTTCATAAATGGCTTTTATAGTGTTTAAGTAAGTTCCTTCTATCCCGACTTTCTCGAGCGTTTTTATTAAGAAAGGATGCTGTATTTTGTCAAATGCTTTTTCTGCATCTATTGACAGGATCGTATGGTTTTTATCTTTTCTTTTGTTAACGTGATGTATCACATTGATGGATTTGCAAATATTGAACAATCCCTGTAACCCAGGAATGAATCCCACTTGATCATGGTGGATAATTCTTTTTATATGCTGTTGAATTCGATTTGCTAGTATCTTGTTGAGGATTTTTGCATCTGTATTCATCAAGGATATTGGCCTGTAGTTCTCTTTTCTTGCTGGGTCTCTGTCTGGTTTGAGAATCAAAGTGATGCTTCATAGAATGAGTCAAGAAGTTTTCCTTCTATTTCTATTTTTTGGAATAGCTTGAGAAGAATGGGTATTAACTCTGATTTAAATGTCTGGTAGAATTCCCCAGGGAAGCCATCTGGCCCAGGGCTCTTGTTGGGAGATTATTGATAACTGATTCAATTTCTTCACTAGTTATGGGTCTGTTGAGATTTTTCTGTCTCTTCCCATTTGAATTTTGGAAGTGTGTGCGCATTTAGGAATTTGTCCATTTCTTCTAGGTTGTCCAGTTGGCATACAATTTTTCATAGTATTCCCTGATAAGTACTTGTACTTATTTCTGAGGGATTGGTTGTAATAAATCCATTTTCATTCATGACGTTGTCTATTTGAGTGCTCTCTTTTCTTTTTGAGAAGCCTGGCTAGAGGTTTATCAATTTTGTTTATTTTTTCAAAAAACCAACTCTTGGTTTCATTAATCTGTTCAGCTGTTTTTTTTTTTTTTTTTTTGGATTCTATATTACTTATTTCTGCCCTGATCTTTATTATTTTTCTTCTGCTGGGCTCGGGGTGTTCTCGCTGCTCTGCTTTGATTTCACATTGTTGAGTCTCACTCTCTCTTCTTAAAATTTCCTATTATTATTATTATTATTATTATTCCTATTATTCAGTAGCCTGAAGTAAAGTTTTCTTCTGTTTTAGCCAATATCATCAACTTACTTTCTTTCATATTTTATCCATTCAAGGAATTCTAATCCCAAGAGCATGTTGTATGAAATCATACCATTCCATTATGTTTAAGTGGCCTTGGAATCAGAGCTATTTAAGAAGAACCATCAAAGATGTCTCTAGGTTAGAAAGTTTAGGTCCCAAGATAAATTGAAATTATGGTGCTTGTCAGCTCCTCCTCTGTTCCCTCCCTGCCACAGGTCCAGCACTAGCTCTTTGCAGAGAGCTGAACAGTTTGCTGTCTGACATATATCTGAGATCAGTGATTGCCACTCTCTTTCTCCCTCACCAAGCCAAAGAAGTGCTACTAACATTCATGCATTGAACATTCACTGCACACCGAGCTTTATGCTAGGAGCTTGATGTACATTTTCTCATTACTATAATTACTATTTTCCTTTTTACAGATGAGAAAACACGTTCAAAGAGAGATTGGGCATGGCCAAAATTTGAACCCAGGTAATCTGACTGCACAGTCCACCCTCACAGTTAATACTCTCTAAATATTTCCATCAGTGTCCATGGCAGACTTCAACAGCAATTGTTGATGTACGTCAATTAAGAGTATGGGAACGAAATTTAGAAAGCAGAGTATTACCATAGAGTTTGCAGACCAGACAGATAGTTTCAAGTCCAGCTCAAGTTCTGAGGCCTTTCCCAAGATCTTTCCCGACCTCTCTAGCCTGTTAGTCTCTCCCTCCCTTAAGCCCAGAGCACATTTAGATTAAATACTTAAATGACAGTTCACCACGTACTGTCTTACCACTTCTCATCTTCCACTTGGATATCTTGCCTGCCCTTTCCAACTAGACTATAATTTGCTAGAGGGCCGAGAGTTCATTCCCTCCCTTCAGCACCCGCCAAATACACTATGGGGCATGGACACTTAATGCCTCTTGTTTCTTTAACGAGTGGAAGCATAGTTTATTGGGTTCCAAAGGCAGATAGACTGTTTCTCACCTGCTAGGCTGCAGTGGGTTGCAACCCAGTGACTCGCATTTATTGTGAGTGTAATATAAGGATTAAATCAATACCTTATATGGTTGTTGGGAATATTAAAAAGGAACATAGAAAGCACTTGGCATAGTTCCTAGCATATAATAAGCTCTCAATAAATACTAATTATTAATGTTGTTATTACAGAAGAGCTGAATTCATTGGGTGTTTGCTCTGTGTTACATGCTGTGCCAAATGGTTTATATGCAATTATCTCATTTAATTTTTTCATAGTGTAGAAAAGGTTTGTCAACTTCAAAAAAATACGCTTCGTCTTACCCAAAAGATATTTAAGAACACCAGTTGCAGTCACTGTCTTCAGAATCCTGTAGCAGGCCAGCCAGGCATAATGTGGTATCGTAACATGCTCTGGCTACTTCGTGGTAATTGTGACACTTAACACAATAATTACTAACAGCAACTAAAGCATTGAAATTAGCAGATGCTTTGCTTTCTTTTTTTTAAATGTTTATGTATTTTTGGGGGTGCCTGGGTGGCTCACTCGGTTGAGCATCCAACTTTGGCTCAGATCGTGATCTCACAGTTCACAAGTTTAAACCCCCGTGTCAGGCTCTGTGATGACAGCTCAGCTCAGAGCCTGGAGCCTCCTTCAGAATCTGTGTCTCCCCCTCTCTCTGCCCTTCCCCCATTTGTGCTCTGTCTCTGTTTCTCAAAAATAAATAAACATTAATAAAATAAAATAAATGTTTATTTATTTTTGAGAGACAGTGCATGAGCAGGTGAGGGGCAGAGAGAGGGAGACAGAGGATCTGAAGCAGGTTCTGAGCTGACAGCAGAGAGCCCAATATGGGGCTCGAACTCATGAACCATGAGATCATGACCTGAGCCACAGTCAGGCATTTAACCAACTGAGCCCCCCAATGCTTTGCTTTCTTATGTAAGTTAAAGTAGGTCTAAATTGTAATGCCATCGTTCTGTCTCAATTCTGTCCCTCTGCCCTCTCTCTCAAGTCAAAGAGAGAAGAAAGTCAAGTTGGGTTGCCAATCACAGCACCCCATATGGACGCTTTAATAATGTGTGTTGCTGTACAAAATAGGATGAGAACCGCTGGTCCAGGCATTGTATGGAGCATTAAATCTTGTAGGACCTTGAAGTAGTTGTAAGGCAAACAGTAGAAGCTGTTTGGCTCAGTGTGATATAGACCATAACCACAAGTTCTTCAGTGTGCCAGTCTGTTTAGTTTACAGAGAAATTAGAAAAGGTCAGGTTGAGAAAGTCTTGTTCTACAAGGCTTTTTGTTTTTTCTCTTTAAATCAATTTGGTACTAAATTATAAGCTAAGAGTTTTCTAGCCATGTTGTAGAAAGTGTGCTTTGATAGCTGATAATAGAATCCTGCAAACAGAAGATTTTTAGGGCTGTGAAACTGGTCTGTATGATACTACAATGGTGGATATGTGTCATTTTACATTTGTACAGGCTCATAGAATGTATGACACCAAGAGTGAGCCCTAATGTAAACTATGAACTTGGGGTGATAATGATGTGTCAGTGAAGGTTCATCAGTTGTAACAAATGCACGGCTCTGCTGGGGGTTGTTGATAATGGCGAAGGATGTGCATGTGTGGAAGCAGGGGGTAAATGGGAAATCTCTGTACCTTCTGCTCCATTTTTCTCTGCCCCTAAAACAGCTCTAAAAACTAAAATCTAGGGGTGCCTGGCTGGCTCACTTAGTAAAACATATAACTCTTGATCTCAGGGTTGTAAGTTCGAGCCTGACTTTGTGTATAGAGATTACTTAAAAAATAAAAAAATTGTTAAGTTTATTTATTGGGGCACCTAAGTGGCTCAGTCACTTATGCATCCAACTTCGGCTCGGGTCATAATCTCGCAATTTGTGGGTTCGAGCCCCACAATGGGCTCTGTGCTGACAGCTCAGAGCCTGGAGCCTGCTTCGGATTCTGTATCTCCCTCTCTCTCTGCCCCTCCCCTGCTTGCACTCTGTCTCTCTCTGTCCAAAATAAATAAACGTTAAAAAAATTTTTTTTAAATAAAGTTTATTTGTTTACTTTGAGGAAAGAACGTGCGTGCACACAAGCTAGCACACGAGCAGGGAAGGAGCAGAAAGAGAGAGAGAGATTGAGAATCCCAAGCAGGCTTCACACTGTCAGTGCAGCCCAATACAGGGCTCAATCCCACAAACCATGAGATCATGACCTGAGCTAAAATCAAGAGTCAGATGCTTAAACCAGATGAGCCACCAGATGCCCCTTAAAAAGGAAATCTTTTTTTAAAAAAATCTTTAAAAACAAGCAAATAAATAAATCTAGGATCAAAACAGGGCAGGAATCCTGTCCAGTTAAACCGACACCTGTTGAACATCTGCTACATGTGAGACTATGGGATAGATTTGGAGAACACAAAAATAATGAATTTGTATGTGTGCTTATTGAGAAAAAATGGGTGCATAGCCTTAGTAATACTGGAGTCTAGAAAGAGAGATAAGCAAGAATACAAACTGCAAAAAGTTTAATAATAGTTGTAGGAAGATACATAAAAAAAATACTGAGCTAGAATGGAGGGGGGTGCACCTAACAAGACATGAAAGGTAGAAGCAGGGGAGTCTTCCTAGAGGAAGTGATGCCTCAGCGGGGTCTTGTAGGATGAGTAGGAGCTTCCGAAGCCTATAGCGGAGGTGGGGTAAAGGTGGGGACAGTTTTGTGATACAACAGACGTAGTTTTGTTGTTGATGGGGTGACTCTGACTGTGCTGCTCAGGTCCCTTTAAATTCAGTTTTGGTTTTCTGCACTGGAGAATTCCTTTTTCTTGTAGTATTAGGAAGTTGGCTCAATGAATGTTTGTAAAGTCTTCAGTCACCTCTGGGTTAAAAAATGAGGTAGAAGGGAAATGCATTCTTTATTATCCTAGCTTTACCAGCATCTTGTCACATAGAAAATTCCCTGAAAGGTCATTTCTAAGAAGCGGTATTGGTCTGGTGGCTCTTCAGCCTCATGTAACTTCCTGAAACAATGCAAGAGCCAGGAAAAAGAGTGACATCAGCATGGAGAGAATAATGAATTTAAATCATAAGCCTTATTGCCTTACTGCAGCTGCTGAGGAAGAGACCAGCAGAAAACTTCTAAACTTAACTCTGCCACTGCCTGGAAGCTTCTAATTAAAAGTTTTCAAATAAAATCAGTAAGTTTTGATGGATAAAAGAGCAGATGGCTGAAGGCAGAGAACTAAAACATCACACTGGGAAAGCGCTGGGCTTGAATTCTGTTTGAAAACACACTCGGTGTAGGAGAAAGCAAAGATCTGATGTGGACAGGCTTAGGAGACAGGAGAGGCAGTATGAGGCACAGTGCCATCTCAAATTTCACTGTGAAATTTTAGTTGGTGACACAACTGAACCTTCCTTTCACTCAGAATCCAAGCATGTGAAGTGGGAGTGATATTCTCTTATAGCAAAAGGTGTTCATCTGGTCCCTCAAGTGGTTTTTCTTCATTCTTGTGTGTTTCATTCACCATGTGTGTATTGAGCACCTATTACTACCTAGTGTTACTTGCCTGGGTGCTGGGGATTCAGGGTGAGCCAAAATCAGACAAGACTTGTTTGTTTGTTTGTTTGTTTGTTACCTCTGATGGAGCCTACTTAGTGCAGACTTTGTGCAACTCATTAATTAGTCAATTGGCCGGGTGCCTGGGTAGCTCAGTCAGTTGAGCGAATGACTTCGGCTCAGGTCATGACCTCACACCCTGTGGGGTTCGAGCCCTGCATCGGGCTATGTGCTGACAGCTTAGAGACTGGAGTCCGCTTCGGATTCTGTATTTCCCCCTCTCTCTGCCCCTCCCCTGCTCATGCTCTCTCTCTCCCTCAAAAATAAATATTAAAAAAAATTTAATGAGTCAACTGACTAATGAAAATACAGCAAGGGAAAATATATAGGTATTTAAAAATGCCGTGTAAGCATTTGACATGATTTGATGATAATGATGAAAATGATGATAGCACCATACTTATATTTTATTAATTTGATAAGACACTTTGACATACATCGTAGGTAATCCCCATGACAAATCTTTGAGTTGGGTGTTGATTACTTTTAACCAAGAGGAGACTGAAATTCAAGGGAGGGGGGTTCCCACCCTGAGTCACAGAGCTGGTCCATGACAGAGCCGTGACTTGAACCCATTTCCTGGAAAGCTGGTTCATGTGTTCTTTTGCTGCTGCAGGTTGAACATTTTGGGCAGTCATTTGGAATTTCAGTCATCTGACCATTGTAAACCTCTCGTCCAAAGAGAGTGCTTGTATGAGCAGTTCTAGAGAATGCTGACATCCCTGGTGTTAATATTGAGAGGTGGGAGTGGCCTACCAGGCAGAAATATTGCATAAACAAAACTATGATGTGGGCAAAACAAGCTGAGCAGCAGTGTCACGATGCAAGCTCTTTGTTGGGACTGGTCTATTCAGCTGTCACCAGGAGTTCCACGCCTTTCTTCCGTCCATTTCATTTGGGTCTCAGTCTCCCTATGCTTACACAGCTTTAGCACATGGAAGGGTTTCATCTTATCTTGATGCCTTGTAGAACACGGAAGGTTCTATCGGTTCTCTTGGCCTTCAGAATCCAAGATGAGGTCAGGGAAAAGGGTGCCATTTGGGTACAAATCAAGTCATGGTCATTCTAGAACACTCCTTGTGGTTTGATTCCACTGGCAAGTCTCAGTACCAGTGTAGTTTGGGATGTGAGAGATACTCTGACACTTCCTCCTTCATATCCCATCTACCTGCAGTTTTCAGAGATCCATATGTGAAATTTGGGACACTGCAGGGAAGATCTATATGGCCTCTTTGCAAGATACACAACAATTAGTGAAGCCATCTGTGTTTTCCAGACACCCTTGCATGTCTAAAAGGAATGCCCACGTCAAAGTCATCTCACAGGGTGCTCCCTTCTCTGGCTGTCCACATTTTTCCTGAGGACTCCACTGGTACTTTGTACTTTATGGCTGGCACGTGTCTCTTCTGTTACTATGTTCTTGCTCTAGTCCTTCCATCCCACGATCCTCATCACACATGACAGCCAGTGCTATTTTTCAGTCTATGTGTATATGTGTGTAATGGATAATTATATTGCAATAACTTTGTACAGAATGTCATATATTTATATAATAGATATGGAGCCATGTTCCTTATCTGTCTCCCTCCCTGTGTGGCTTCCATGTACATGTGGGACAAGACCGTGGCACTTCACCATTACCTGGGCGCCCTGCTTGCCTCACTCCCTCTATGTCCAGTAGTCCACTCACTGCACTCTTTCCTCCTGCGTGGCCCTCACTCATCACTTCCTGACACCAGGACAGTTCTTCCCCATGTGTTTTGAAAGACTGGCTTTTCACCTCCTCAGATCAAAAGAATACTCTGCTCTCACTCAGCCCCCAGCCCCTACTCTCTAGCTCAACCCCGCAGTTTTTATTCTCTGACCACTTCATTCATTAGCCTTTATTAAATTTTGGTCTTATCTACCTCCTCTACCAGAAGGTAAGCCTCATGAGCAGAAGGACAAGAAGGACACATCTGGTATATAGCCTCTGAGCTTGGCACAGTGCCCATCCGCTCCTCAGTAGTACCCTGAACAAGTATTGATGAACGTGTCTTGTTCCCCATCCAACCTAGGACGCAGCTCATTCTGTCCAACAAGAAACAGCACAGACGGTTACTAAGTGTTGACTCCGCAGCACCCACTTTCCTGAGCGCTGTGCATCAACTCACCCCTTGAATTTTCATGAAAACCCTATGAGGATTGCACAATTACTATCGGCCCCATTTTTCAGATGAGAAAACTGAGAAGTTAAATCATGTTAAATATTAAAGAGATTTTAAAAATCTGCTCAAGATGAGGCAGCTAGAAAATTCCAGAGCCAAGATTCAATTGCAGGCATCTGGCTCCCTGTCTTCCTAGAGCAGAATCACATACATACATGTGAGATAATGGAAAGAAACTTGAAGCAGGCTGCCGCACAGTGAAATTAATGGATCCCACACCTGCTGCAGTGTACCCTTTCCCAGCCTGGGGAAGCTAGAGCTACCATCATTATTTCTTTAGTGGGTCCATAGGAAGGGGAAATCAGAGTAATCTCTGCAGATGCTAGGATTGAAAGAATCATTGTCCCCTCATCAGAAAGCATAATTAAGAGCCTCTCTGCCTATTAAATGAGGCAATGAATGCTAACTCACTTTGTAGAGTGTAAAACGCTCTATAAATATTAGTTATTCGTATTCTCCTGCTCTGTGGGACAATGGCTTATGTTAAAGGAACTGCTGGTTCAGAAATGTTTCAGTAGTACTAAATCCACCAGTAGTCAAGGAAAGGAAATGCCTCCAGTGTATTCCCTCCTATCATCCTGAAAACCAAACAGGAATCCATTCTTCTCGTGCATTTCCAAAATCCAGAGATATGCAAATTTAAATATGCAGGCAGCTTTTAAATGATACATGAAAGGGATTTTTGAAATGAATGTGCTGTGATTGAATTTCTGGTCAGTCACCCAGAAGGCATTTTGCACTAAGCTCTGGACCCAATTCCACTGAAAATGCATGAAGCTTTGGGGCCTGCAGCCACTCTAGCCACAGATGGGGATCAGGGTCCTTGCCACCAAACTTATATTAAATCTTGAAGATCCCCAGGCTCAAAGTTGGAAAACAAATCAGCCCAAACCTAAAACAAATCCAATACAAAGTTACTTTAAAAATACGTTTTCGGTAACCTTGGTCCTATGATAAAACCCCTTTGATTTTAAACTGCTTGGTAAGGACCAGCCTGGATTAACATATAACATGTCATTTTCAGTGGAGGTGACATTGTCACTTCTGAGGGATTTTGACTTCTCTTTGAGAGCAAGAATATTATGAATTGATGTTGTCCAAATAAAGGTCCCTTTGACCTGCTTTACCAGTGGATAAGAAATACAGATAAAAATAATCATTTAATATATATGACTTAGGCAGAGATGATTTTTAATCATAACTGGCAGCAGTTGGCTCTCTTAAGGAGATTGAAAAGCCCCACTAACCACCTTGCTTATTATTAAACAAGTTTGCTAAGCAACCTTATTTCTTGGAAATGATCAAAGGTAAGCCTCAGACTCACCAGATTTGCCATGACATTCCAAAGTAGTGGAATTTTATTTATTTGTTATTTATTTTTAAGGCAACATGTTTATTTTTTTCATGTTTGTTTATTTGGTGGGGGGAGGTGCAGAGAGAGAGGAAGAGAAAGAATCCCAAGCAGGCTCCACGCTGAGCGTGAGCAGTGCTCAACCCCATGACCATGAGATTATTACCTGAGAGGAAATCAAGAGTAGGATGTACCACTGACTGAGCCACCCAGGCACCCCCAGAGTAGTGGGACTTTAAATTATATTCCCTCCCTTTTATTATTTTTTAAAAAATTGGCCAGTAGCATTTATAGAGAGTATGTACAGCAAAAACAGAGACAGAACAGTTGAAGCTAATTTCACCTCCGCTCTCTTTACTCCACTACAGAGCGGTGACCACTAAATAACTGTAGCATCTCTTTCCAGACCTTTCTCTATGCATTTGTCTCTATGTGTGTATGTATTACATTTTAAAAGTTTATGCTTATATAAATGGTATACTAGTTGCCGACTGCAGCCGTAAAACTTAATGCTTTGAAATAAGAAGGCTTTTTTTTTTTTTTTTAATCTTACATGTTTTCTATGAGGGAGATAATCCAGGAGTGGCTGAGCTGGTGGGCCCCAGCTTCCGATTTCTCATAAGGCTGTAGTCAGGATGTCAGTTGGGACAGCAGTCACCCGAAGGCTGCACTGGGACAGCAGGATGTGCCTTGCCGGTGGCTCACTTGTCTGCTGGATGGAGGACACAGCTCCTTACTGGCTACTGGCAGAACACTGCCACATGAGCCTCTCCATGGAGCTCCTTGAGTGTTGTTACAGCATGGCAGCTAGCTTCAACTAGAACAAGTGAGAGAGCGGAAGGGATCGCGAAACCGCAATGCCTTTTTATAACCTAGTCTTGGAAGCGACACGTTGTCATCCCTGCCATATTCTATTTATGAGTGGGTCACTCAGTCTGGCCCACCTTCAAGGAAGGCTAATCAAGCTCTAATTGCTAAATGAGTATCAAAGAATTTCTGGACCTATTTTAAAACCACCACATATGGCATACTGAACATATAATTCTGAAATTTTCTCCCCCTTCCCCCGCATAACAATATCTTGCTATGGACAGATTATATGTACTGACTTAATCTATGTACTGGTTTATTCTTTTAATAGCTGCATACTATTCCACTGTCTATTTAATCATCCTCCTCGGGACAGATACCTTGAGATCTCGTATTTTCCTTCCTGTAGAGAGCACAACAGTGAGGGTGCTCACTTAATGCCTCTTGGGCACACGTACCAGGATTTCTCTGGTACTAGTAAAAATGCACTGAAGGGCAATCACGGAGTCAAAGGGTCTATTTATCATAACAGTTGTTATCACATGGCCCTCCAGAATGACTGTTCTTATTTCCAAACATTCATTCCTCTCCCACTTGACATTTGTAGGGACTTGCGGTAGAACCTTATTAGGTCAAATATCTTAGGAGACTTGGAGGTTATTTTCGTCTTTTTTGAGTCTGTGTTTGGGAGAAGCCTGAGAATTACCCTACTTTGCTCCTGATGATAGCCTCCCTCCTTCAATTCTGCTTGTTTTTAAACAAAAATAGAGGAGCTCGTCCCTCTGGAGACAGGGAAGCTTAACTGTTGTTTACGAAGGACTCAGAGGTTCTCAGGTACAAGTTGCCCCTGGAGAACCAGGTTGATTATTGTTCATTCAGAATGACTTCCTCCATTACGGTAGCAGCTGAGAAATCACATGCACTAACCAGTATGTGGATTTCAATGCAAAGGTAAATGCCATGTTAGTAGCGACTATTTGTGGACTTTGGCTATGCCTTTTTATTGCAAGTTAGTGTTGCGTAAAATCACAGAATCCTCTGAGTCTCCTCCCACCTTATAAATCATCCTCACTTTAAACCCAATAACCAGACTGACTTCCTTCCATTCAAGCTTCCACGTGTCCTTGGCTGGCAAGAATCATTAATAGCAGCTCCCAACCTTGATCAATAATTAATAATATCAATAATTAACAGCAGCTACCAACCTGGAGACAAGTGAACCACATAAAAGGATTTGGTCTCATTTCTTTCCCTTTGTTTACTGGCCCATCATGAGCAAGAAGGATCAGACAGATCCAAAATGGTATATCATTGAGACAACCATCCTTCATTTGATCTATACTAATTGAGCCCCTACTACGTGTAAGGAACTGTGCTCTTTGGTATGTGTGTGAAGGAAGAGTGTTAACATGATGACCTGCAAAAATTAGAAATCAAGTTGTAATTATTACCAGATACCGAGTGTGTTTTAGCTACCAGGCACTGTGCTCAGCTCTTTATAGACATTAACACCTTTCATTCTCTCTACAGTCTTACTGAAATAGATAGCATTGCCCTTTTACAAACCTCGTGGTAAATGCAAAACCCTTGTTCTTTCATAAACCAGCTGCTCATCTCCATCCGAGTTCCTAACCCTGCTAAAAGTGCGTGAGGAGGCTGGACTAGTTCACCTTTTGCCAAAATGTGTTTTTTTTTCCTCACAAGAACATCTGTGAAAATGCTATAGTCACAGCGTATATGCTGCTTAGAGATCCCCGAGGCCTGCAGTAGCAATTCCTATAGATCTCATCTTAGAAAAGCTGAGCTCCCTGACAAGGGTAGATCCCCAGATCACATACTCTGTACCTTCCCTCCTGAATTCATGGCACAGTGGATATCCACATTTGTGAGATTATGTACTATGCCTCCTCCAGTGTGCTGTAAGCTCCATGGGGCTGTGGTCTGTGTTTTTCCTACAAACTTCTGTTGCCCCAGAGCCTGGCACAGAGCCTGGGCTGTATAATCAATATTATTTAGTCCATTAACTAATTGCTTTATTAAAGGCTTAAAAAAGAACCACACTAAAGAAACCTAGAGGCTTGTTTAACTTGTCCCACACCTTCCAAGCCTCATTCAACAATTATTTATTGACCATATTCTATGATTGAGGCACTGAATTAAAGACTGAGGATGAAGCATTAAACTAAATAGACATGATCCTTATTCACTGCATTCCATTGGGGGATCCAATGATAAATCAGTCAAATAAACTGAATCAGATAATTTCAGATATTTGTAAGTCCTCAGAAGAAAATTAAACAGAGAGCAACTAAGAGGATGGGGGTGGGGTAGTCAGGGGAGAATCTACAAAGAGGGCATCTCGCTCTGAGACCTGAGTCTTGGCATGGTAAGGAGCCAGGCTTGGCAAGTTGTAGGCACAGAACCATCTTGATGCAAGTAAAATGTATCAGTTGGTCAGGGCTGAACCCTTGACTCCTGCCTCTTAGAGTCCTGTCACCCCATCTCCAGAGTGCCCCCAGTTGATGGGAGTGTCCCTGCCCTCACTACTGCCAGCACATCCACATTTCTCACCTGGACTTTTGAAATAACCTCCTAACACATGTCTTTGTTTTCACGTCTCCACTACTGTACACTCTCTGTAAGTCTAATCATATCACTGCCCTGCTCACACCCTCCACTGGCTTCTCCTTACACAGAGTGTGAAACCTCAGGACTGACCAAAGCCTACACAGTCTCACATCATCCTCTCCAACCCTGTTTTTCTACCACTGTCCTGCTTCAGGCATGCTGCCATTCTAGCTACTCCACAAATAGGCCAAACATGTTCCCACCTCGGGAAGTTTGCACTTGTGGTTCCCTTTTCCTGGAAAACTCTCCCCCACTACCTCGTGCTTTTGTGGTCTGCTCCATCACTTGATTCAAGTTCTGTTCAAATATTAACCAGAAGCCTCCCCAACCCCTACTGAAAATGCCAACTGCCATTCTGTGCTGTGCCTCAGCACTTTGTAACTTTGCTTCATAGAACTCCTCTTATAACAGAGTGAGCACGTTATGTGAGTGTTTCGGTCTTTGCTATTATAATGTCAGCCCCGAGAGAGTAAGAAATGAATCAGTTTTGTTTACTTTTGTATTTCAAATACCTGGAATAGTGGCTCTCAACCAGTTTTTCTTGGATGGGTGGCTGGATGAGTGCGTGAGTAGATGGATGGCTGACTGACAAAATGCAAAGACCTTGAGTCTTGATATGTTGGAAAAACAGAAGGAAGTCAGGAGTATGGAGAGATAAGAGGAGGCTAAAGAGACAGCCAGCGTCAGACCACACAAGACCCTGTAAGTGATTTTAAGAAGCTCAGAATTATTCTCAGACCATCAAGAGGCTGTTCACCTCTAGAAAGATTTTGCTTTGTAATCCCTTCTAACAAGTGACATGACATTTGGAGAAACATTGAACTGTATGACCTCTTTATTACTTTCTGTGATGCCCAGAAATAGAGCTTTGCGCTGCTCTTTGATCCTACCAATGTTTGCTTCAGGTTCTATGGATTAAATAGCACATATGGAATCAGCTACTTTGAGTTGTGGTGTAAATTCACTTCCCCAGGGAGCCATCCCTGACCTCCTAGGAGCAGAGTTAAAGGTCTCCTCATGGGCTCCTTCAGCTTGCACTGATAGCAGTGCATGAGGTACTCCTTTGTCATATCTGTCTCTTGCTCCTGATGGAGTGTAAGCTCCTTGAGGCTGAAGACCTTCTCTTGTTACCTCCTCTAACTCAGAAACCACAGAGAGACTGTTGGTGTTCTGGATCCAGCCCACCAAGGTGTGTGTTTCACCTGTTTCATTTTATGTTAATTCACAGTGGCTACAAACATTTTAATTTTTTTAATGTTTTTTTATTTGAGAGAGAGACAGACAGACAGAAGACAGACAGTGTGAGCAGAGGAGAGTCAGAGAGAGAGGGAGACACCGAATCTGAAGCAGGCTCCAGGCTCTCAGCTGTCAGCACAGAGCCTGAAGCGGGGCTTGAACCCACGAATGCGAGATCATGATCTGAGCTGAAGCCGGACGCTCAACCGACTCAGCCACCCAGGCGCCCCAGCTGCAAACATTTTAGATTTTAAAAAATGGATTTCAGACTTCTCTTGAAAATTTAGGAGACATAGTAATGTTGTGCCCATGATCTGAACAACTGGAGGAATTGAGTAACAGTACCCTGTTCCTAGAGGGCATGCTTTCTCCAGCAAGCCACAGTCCCCACTACCCCGTAGTCAATTTTTATGTTGGGATTGAGCATTTCTTGTCATTTTAACATCCAGTTGAGTTATTGTTTTTGTATAGGAGAGAAATACAAGTATATATCCAACTTGCAACCAAACAAAAATGATGCATGTTGTTAAACCTGGTACATGGGGCCCCTTTTGGGCAATGGAGCTTGTGACTCTAGTCCCAAAATAAACGTGTTGTTACTTGGTGTTTAAAAGCATATATGTTGACTACTTAATGCAGTAAAGATGTTAATTCTCCCTACATTATGTAGGTTTAAAAAAATCCTATCAAAATCCTACCAAGATTTTTGTAGATACATGCAAGTTTATTCTTAAGCTTATATAGAAAGCCAAAGAACTAGAACAAGTAAAATAATTTTTTAAAAGAATAATAAAGAGGAGAAATAAATCTATTTAATTTCAAGACTTATTACATAGCGACAGTAGTCAAGACTATGTGCTATTAACAGGGACAGACTCCTAGATCCCTGGAACAGAATAAAGAATCCAGAAACAGATGTACACGAATAGAACCCACTGATTTTTGACAAAGGTGCAAAAGCAGTTAATGGAGGAGAGATGATAGCTGGTGCTGGAACAGCTAGAAACTTATAGAGAAAACATGAACCGCCATTGGAGTCTCACATTTACACAAAAACTTAGTGGATAGAAGACTTAAATGTAAATTTTAAAGCTATAAAATTTTAAGGAAAAAACAACAGAACATCTTCAGGATTAGACCAGGCAAAAAATTCTCACAGTTGACTCCAAAACATGATCCATAAAAGGAAAGTTTGATATTGAAACTTATCACAATTAAAGGTGCTTACTTTGCAAAAGACCCTGTTAAGGGGATGAATGGTTAAACTACAGACTAGCAGAAAATACTTGCAAACCACCTGTCAGGCAAAGATGGTCTCTGAAATATATAAAGAACCTCTAAAACTCATTATAAAAATAATCCACTTAGAAAATGGGCAAAAAGCAAATGTCCATCGACTGATAAATGGATAAAGATGTGGTTTATATATACAATGGAATATTACTTACTGATCAAAAAGGATGAAATCTTGCCATCTGCAGCAACATGGATGGAACCAGAGTGTATTATGCAAAGTGAAATAAGTTGGTCAGAAAAAGACAAATTATCATATGACTTCACTCATATGTGGAATTTAAGAAACAAAACAGATGAATATAGGGGAAGGAGAGAGAAAATAAAAGCAGAGAGGTAGACAAACCATAAGAGACTCTTTTTTTTTTAATTTTTTTGTTTTTTATTTATTTTTGAGAGACAGAGAGAGACAGCGTGAGCAGGGGAGGGTCAGAGAGAAAGAGGGAGACACAGAATCCGAAGACAGGCTCCAGGCTCTGAGCTGTCAGCACAGAGCCCGATGCGGGGCTCGAACCCACAAACCGGGAGATCATGACCTGAGCAGAAGGCAGATGCCTAACCGACTGAGCCACCGGGGCGCCCCCATAAGAGACTCTTAAATACAGAGAACAAACTGACGGTTGCTGACAGGATATTGGTTGGGGGGATGGGCTAAATGTGCATGAGCATTGAGGAGGGCACTTGTTGGGATGAGCACTGGGTGTTATATGTAAGTGATGAATCACTAACTTCTATTCCTGAAATCATTATTACACTATATGTTAACTAACTTAGATTTAAATTTTAAAAAATAAACAAATCTTTAACTTAGATATAATCATATCCAAAAAAATAAGATAAAAATAAAGCTTTACTTTGATATAATCATATCTAAGAAAAAAAACAGGCAAGAAAAATATGAAGAGACATTCACAAAAGAGGACATACAGATGGCAAGAAATATCAAAAGGTGTTCAATCATTAGCCTTTAGAAAAAGGCAAATTAAAACCACATTAAGATGTCACTACATACCTATCACAGTGGCTAAAATAAAAAATAGTGAAATACCAAATGCTGGTGAGGATGTGGAGTAACTGAATCACCTGTAATGTTGGTGAGAATGTAAAATAGTACATCCATTCCAGAAAACAATTTGACAGTTTCTTTAAAAAAATTAAACATGTAGCTGAGATGGGACCCAGGAACTTCAATCCTTGACATGTATCTCTCAAAAATGAATACTTAATGCTCACACAGAAACCTGCACACAAACCTTGACACTGTGTTTATTGTTGTATTATAATTGCCCAAACTTGGAAACAACTCAGACGTCCTTCACCCACTTAGGTAACATATGATGGACCTCTCCTTCACTCCTGGCAATCACTAATCTGTTCTCCATTTTTCTAATTCTGTCATTTCAACATTGTTATGTAGGTGAAGACAAGATTGGTGATTGCCAGGGGTGAAGGAGAGGGTAGCACCTGGGGGAAAGTGGGTATGGGGCTATAAAGAGGCAACATAAGTGATCCCTTGAAGGAATGACAATGTGGTCTGTATCTTGACCATATATATCAATGTCAGTATCTGGTTGTGATACTGTACTTTTTCAAGATGTTACCATTGGGAAGAAATGAGTGAAAAGTGCTTAGAAACTCTCTATATTGTTTCTTATAAAACTTCATGTGAATCTACAGTTATCTCAAAATTAAAAGCTTAATTAAAATAAAATACAGGCTTTGGAGATCAGACACCCTTAGACATAAGTCCCTGCTCTGCCACTTACTAGCTAAGTGACCCCTGGGTGTTTGTTAGCCTCCCTGAGTTTCTTTTCTGCATCTGAAAAATGGGGACCATAAAAGTTTTATGCCAGCCAAATTATGGAAAGAGCCCAAATGTCCATCAACTGATGAATGGATAAAGAAGATGTGGTTTATCTATACAATGGAATACTACTTGGCAATCAGAAAAAAATGAAATCACGCCATTTTCAGAAGGTGATGGAACTGGAAGGTGCTATGCTGAGTGAAATAAGTCAGAGAAGGACAGATATCATGTGTTTTCGCTCATATGCGGAACTTGAGAAACTTAACAGAGGACCATGGGAGAAGGGAAGGGGAAAAAATAGTTAACAAACAGAGAAGGGAGGGAGGCAAACCATAAGAGACTCTTAAATACAAAGAACAAACTGAGGGTAGATTGGAGGGGGAGCAGGGGAGGGGAAAAATGGATGATGGGCATTGAGGAGGGCACTTGTTGGTAAAAAAGAGGGTGGTAAAAAACCTGACTCCAATTTCAAGCCCTACTTCGTTTTTTAAAATATAATTTACTTTCAAATTTGCTAGCATGAAGTGTATAAAGTATGCTCTTGGTTTTTGAGATAGATTCCCTTGGTTCATCGCTTACATACAACACCCAGTGCTCATCCAAAGGCAAGGGAATTAAAAGCAAAAATGAACTATTGGGACCTCATCAAGATAAAAAACTTCTGCACTGCAAGGGAAACAATAAACAAAACTAAAAGCCATACGTCTTAAAACTGCCTATACTATATTACCTTTCAATCATGATGTTAAGGGAAAAAAAGAGAACGAAGTAAAAAACAATTCATGCTCACACCATTTTGGAGATGAATTAAATGAGGTCATGCATTTATAGTGCTTAAGAACTAGCTTGTATCTAACCTGCAGCCGAGAGCCCAGTGCCTGCGAACTGTTTTGTTTCCTGCCATTCTTACAAGTGTGGAATCAGAGGCAGGGTCATCCCTGGACCTGCCAGTAAACCAGGATTGGGGCAGAGCAGGGATTGCCACACTATCTCAGTTCATGCATCCTTAGGGTTGCAGCAATTGTTTCCATGGTGTTGCTGGGGCAGAAGAAAAATCTAACATTTCTGTCTATTAACTAGTTAGGTCCAGTCTACTTATAAGTGTGTATACCCTCACAATTTAGTAACTGTTTGAAAAAAAGAATACAGATAAATTGAAAGAAACCATATTCTATTTCGTTCTTAACTATAATTACTTATAATGAAATAGATGGCCCTGTGGGACTCTACACAGCTTCTCATGCCGTGGAATCAGATTGGACACTGCCATTCTTTGGGTCTGTTCCACCTCAATTTTGATGCAGTGCTTGGTTTTAATCACATTAACTATAAAAAAAAAACCCAGCAAAAATATGTTATTAAAGGGGGAAAAACAGACAGAAATGTTGAAGTAGTGAGCTTCCTTATTGCTAGTTCTTACAGTATCTGACACATGTTAAATATTGGTGCTTTCCCCTCAAAATGTAAAACCTCTTCCCACACCCCTGTGAGTTTGCTCTGATACCATAGGGCACATTGGTGCATAGATTGCAAACTGCAGGTAGAATGATTCATTTTGGCCTCTTTCAAAGCAGAATACAGAGGACCCAGACCAAAAGCTAGCTTCCTGGATCCTCCCAATTGGAGTGAGACACCTGCTACTGGTGTCCCCAGGACAAGAGTCTTTAGGGATCAAGAGTCATGTCCTCTGAATCAGCCAAGCCAGAGGAAATGATTAGAAATGGATGCTGGACCGTTCAGATGTTCTCTTTTTGGAATGCCCTGTCCGTTGTGCAAGGCTCATTCTAGAGATAGTAAGCAATTTAGGACACTCCTCTTCTCTCAAAATTATGTTCTAATATAAGCACCGAGAAGATGACAAGTGTGGTCCTAGGTACTGGAGTCATAGAAATTAGATTTGCTCCCCAGCCCTTGTGTAATGGATGTTAAAATCCATTCCACAGGTGACAAACAGCATGGTGTTATGAAAAAGTCTTAAAGTCAGAAGACTTGAATTTGAATCCAGACTCTGTGATGTGAAGTTGTCAGTTCAGCCTTTCTGAGCCTCAGTTTCCATATCTACAAAATGGGAGTTAACTATCTATAGCACTTTCCCCCCAGGAGCTAACAACATAAACGCATGTAAATTCAGAACCTTATGACCATCACATAGCAAACACTTATATTTGCTACTTTTCAAATCACTGATTATCAGCCCAGTCTCCTTTGTCCAAGATTGAATTGAAATCCAGTCAACAAGACACATTTTTCAGACTTCTCAGAAGAAATGGACTTATCAAGAGTTAGGGGAAGGAAGAAAATTCCATAAGGTTTTGTAGTTGATGTTAATCAGAAACTTGGGAGCATACAGGGTAGTACTGTCCCGGGAGCCTCCTCCTCCTTCTCCTTTTGCAGCCTAGAGAATTAATTCTTTGAGAGCTAAATTGATCTGCTCATCCTATGTTCCTTTTTTCTCTTAAATATATCACTTAGATCAACTTTCTTCCCTCTGATTCTGGCTGTCATCCAGGGGCTGTTTTATCCAGTGAGTGCCACACGTGACATTTTTTATTTTTACTCCCAGCCCAAAAGCCTTTCCAAAGACTAAGTTAGGATTTCTTCACAGATGTTGTATCATTCCTGGCATCAGTGATAGATGTTGCTTCGTCAAGGTGGATCTGATTGGGATCTCTCTCCAAGAAAGTGAGATAATATGAGAGTCCATAAAGCAGCTGTTAATTTCCCTCTTAAAGTGAGGAGGATTATGCACAGTGGTGGAAAGCCATTCTCTGGGTCCCCAGTCTAATTGTCTTGATTAACACGCTGCACGGCTATCACAGGTGTAGCACATAATAGCTCTATAAGATTTTCATAGCCAGGCCAATTAAAATCTGTCATTGAGCCAAGAACGAACAGTGTGTGCATCATAATGCCAAAAGTCAAAACAAGTTCCCTAAATAATAACCGCTTGCATTTCTAGGACAGTTTATGATTTAAAAACACATTTACCCTTCCTTTACTTCATATTCTCCTCCTGCAGAGGTCAAGCAGTCAAGGTGGGGAGACCCAACTTTGGGAGAAATTTAGTGACTTACCGATTACAGAACCCCGATAATTGTACCAAATTGCTCACGATACAGATAAGTACTTAAAGAATCTTCTCCTGTCTGTTGCAAAAGTTAACGTGTATATGTCACTTAACAACTTAAAAAATGCTTCTTTAGTTACTTTCTTATTAGGTCTCCTATTAATAGCACTGTGAATCCGATCTTTATTATCCCATTTGTATGCACACAGACAAGCTCAAAACCATGGAATAGTGGAAGAGTAGCTTAAGTCCTGTGTCTCATTTTGGAGTTGAGGAAGCTATGGTTTTGGTGAGGTCCTGTCGCTTGTTCAAGGGCATACAGTTACCAAGTGGAAGAACAAGAGTGAGAACCCAGCCTCCCCTGCCCACCCCTTCACACGTGCTCTCATGTGCAAGGTGCATTTTAGACTGACAGGTGATGAGTCAGTGCAGCGGATGCTGTGCAGCAAAGACACAGGTGCCTCCTATTGCCGCAGTGCCCAGCTCTGAACAACTGCAAGGCTTTGGTCAGTGATTGATTTTGTTCCTGAATTGGGAATGGGCAGTTTATAGTCTAAACTGAATATAAACTTGACCCCTAGTCTCTTAACTGCCTCATCGTGTGTATTTGCTGACACTACCCTTGTTGGTTTACAAGCCACCCACCAGAGGCCCAGCAATGCATTTAAAGGGCCTGAGGGCTGTGAATGGCCATGAAGGCAGAGGATGGATGTCTTAGCAGGCAAAGCAGGCTCAGAAGTTGATAGAGAGCATGCCTAAAGGAAGAATGAGCTCGAAGCCGTTCTCAGTCAGAACCACAAACAGTTTCTGGCGGTAACACGTGGTGTTCTTTATTTCTTAGCGATGAGGAATGGGGAGGAACCCCTCTTTGGCTCTTGTGACTATTTTTTAGGTTAAGGCTGAGCCCCTGAGTACAAATGATTGCCTGGCTCATGTCCCAGTACTGATGGAGCACACAGGATGGCTCCCTGGTGACATGTGTGAGGGTAGGAGTGGAATTTCACATTTCTCACTGCTGGAAGGGCAGTGTTTTCTACCCATTGTTCATTCTGAAAGCTCTCTTCAGCCCCAGCCTGTGTGTTCACACTGGAGGAGGGAAGAGAATGAATTCTGTGTTCCCTATGGTGCATTGAAGCCTAGGGCCAGGTTTCTTTAATCTAAAGAGCCAAAAATGATGATTTCCTCAAGAGCAAATGGCTCCCTTTGCCTCTTTGGCTGCAGTAGATGTGTGTCTGCTCTACCATTCCATCCTGAAATCTGGGGTACTGCTAAACTAGCCAAGTCGATGACATCTCAACACAAATAGCTTTTTTCATTTAAAAAAAAAATCACAGTTGGAGGTGGGAGAGTCTTGTGTTTTGTACCACTTTGTTTCAGATTTTTAAATATTATAAAAAAGAAGAAGAAGCAGGTATCTATGTAAATACATAAGTATTTATTTTTAAACGAGCATATGTATCTGTACATAGATTAAAAAATACATATTTGCCATTTTTACAAAGACGTTCCCGAGCATGGTATGAATAAATCTCCACTTGGCTTAGCTTAATGCAGTGGAATTGATTTCTGCCTGCTAACCTGTGATTCCCTCTCAGTGGGGAAGAATCGATAAGATCAGTCGGGCCCACTTTTGCACGTCATCGGGACTGGTTTTAATCTTGGTAATCTGGCTGCAGATCACTCAATATGGAGGTAGGTTGATTGGCAGCCATGTTGGCTGGATGACTTGGTGACCATATTTAGGGCACATTTTAGCTTATAACATGGTATACAGTTCCTTGTCCTTTGGGCTTCATAATGTGGCATCTGTTTTCTTCCTTGTACTGCAAAGGGCTTGTTGGAATAAAGCATGGGACAATCAACTTGACTCTGACAGGGAGAACTGAAACAGATTTTAAGCAGTATCAGAAAGGGAAATTTAAAAAAACTAAAGCATTGTAGAGCCTTAGTGCTTAGAGAGGTTTAAATCAGAATAGGCTTGGGGGAGGCGGCATTTAGTCCAGAAGTAGAGAATGCCCTCAGAGTCACTCGGCTAAAATTCATACCACCCTCTTCTCTAGGCACAGAGGAGCTGCTTCCTCTCTTCCTTATCTTGAAAACAGCTGGGGAGAGTCCTAAACATGGCGTCTTCTAGTAGCTTCATGTGAGAGTTTGATGAGCAAAGTCACATGTGCAGGATATGAATCCTACCTCACCCCCAGGCCCTTGCAGCCCTGTGTACTTTGAAAACCCCACTGGAATGTACTGCTGGTGTTAAAAAGGAAAGGAAAAGAATTCCTCCTCCATCGCCCAGCCATTCATTTCCCACCAATTAATAAGTCACACCAATCTTGAGACCACAAGACTGCTGTTAAAGAGGATTCAAAGAGGGGCGCCTGGGGGACTCAGTTGGTTAAGCGTCTGACCGGCTCAGGTCATGATCTCATGGTTCATGGGTTCAAGCTCTGCATCGGACTCCGTGCTGACAGCTCAGAACCTGGACCTACTTGGATTCTGTGTCTCCCTCTATCTCTGCCCCTCCCCCACTCATGCTCTGTCTCTGTCTCTCTTTCTCTCTCTTTCTCTCTTTCTCAAAAATAAGTAAATATTTTTAAAAATTTAGGGGCACCTGGTATCTCTGTCAGTTAAACATCTGCCTTCAGCTCAGGTCATGATCTCATAGTTCATGGGTTTAAGCCCTGCGTCAGGCTCTGTGCTGACAGCTCAGAGCCTGAAGCCTGCTTTGGATTCTGTGTCTCCCTCTCTTTGCCCCTCCCCTGCTCATGCTTTGTCTCTCTTGTCTCTCAAAAATAAATGTTAAAAAGATTTTTTTAAATTTTTTTTAAGAAGGGGATGCAAAGATAATATAAACAAAATGCTCAGAATGGAACCTGGTTTGTTTGTGACTGTGTTAGTTTATGAGAATTGCTATAACAAAGTACCATGAACTCCATGGCTTAGACAACAGAAATTTAGTATCTTATGGTTCCGGAGGCTGGAAGTCTGAGAGCAAGGTGTCGGTAGGGCCAGTCACTTCTGAGAGCAGTGATTTTATGGAACTGAGGAACAGAAAAAATGTTCAATGCCTATTAGCTAGCTCCTGTCGGTCTTTGGAGTTCTTTGGCTTGTAGATGCAAGATGCCTCATCCTGATCACTGCCTCTGTGTTCATGTGGCCTTCTTCCTGTGCAAGTGTTTCTGTGTCCCAATTTCACCTTTTTAGAAGGATACCAGTCATATTGGAATAGGGGCCACCCTAATGATCTCATCTTAACTAATTATGTCTGCAATGACCGTATTTTCAAGTAAATCCACATTATAGAAGTCAAGACTTGAACATAGGAATTTTGGGGGGGCCAACTCAACCCATCACCATTACTATTGCTATTACTGTTTCGTTACTTGATTCTTGGCTTTTCATGATTTCCTCTTCACTATAGATTTACTCTGTCTGTGTTCCACATTAAAATTTTCAAAACAGAGAATGAGGAAGTTGGATATCATCACATAATGTGAATATCTTCTAGTACCACTGGCTGAAAAGTTAGAATACGTGTCCACCATGTCAAGACATTGGTGGGTGGTCCTGATAAAAGGAACCAAGACAATTGGACAGTCCAGGGCAGCAAGGCCACAGAGCTAATCATTAGTTACACCCAAAGCCATCCAGGATTTTGGCAGTGTCTCCAACCCTTAAGATTCTGGTATCCTCCCACAGTGAGCAGGCAGCAGGCTGCCCAACCTCACCAGATGGTGTGGAGTCCCCCGTGCCACTGGCGTCATGCACATTTTAGATTTATTAAAACGCCCATGAAAAAAGAAATACCCTTTGGAGCAATAAAGTCCCAAATCCAGCAATTTCCTGCAGTATCACAGCAAAGTCCCCCCCGGCTGTTGTTGAGATGGTTAGCCAGTAATTCTTCAAAACGGTTTTCTTCTGACATGTACACAACATTTTCCTTTGTAAGAACCTGAAGGTTTGATTCCTCCAGAGCCCATTACATAGACAGATTGGCCCCTGAGATAATTACAAGAAGATAGTCTAATGGGCTCGATTAAGGAAATCCCATTACCTCCATGAAGAATCACCAGTGTAATGCAAACCCAGACAAGTCTCCCTCCACAAAATATACAGTTTCTTATCTAGAAGCATAGAAAGAGCACTCAGTCCACCTGTTTATATTTGGAAACTAGGCTGATATTGATCTGTCAAACAGGATTGTCAAACTAGAATATTTTTACTCCATTCTCTTTCAAAAGAATTTGGGATGACATACAATGGTGTATCAAATATAACATGATAGACTAAATTAAAATTTGGGTGACCTAAAATTGCAGTCTTAGTATTGGAAGCCAATTTTCCAGCACAGGCAGGACTGGCAGCTATAGAAAACCCCACCCTTCTTGATCTGACGTGATCCTCAGAGCCCTGGGGATTACTCACCAGCGCCTGAGAGAGGCAGCCCCTTTGGGATGTAAATACCCTCAGCTGATGATTTCACCCTGGCATCTAGATGGATAAGAGGGTGAAAAATTCTCAAGTATCTATAAGGAAGTATTCTGTCTACAAGGACACCATTAGTGGTTTCATCCCCTCTTTTCAGAAAGGTGGGATTTGCATGGATATAAAACCTCATCAGCTCATAATTTACACTGGCTTCCTTCCCCTGCCACTATTACATCCAACTTCAGACTGTAAGCACATTTTTTAAAAATATATATGAAAATGTTTTGGAAGGTGGAAAAAAATCACTTTAGCTAAATCACTAAATGAGAAGTTAAGAGGATGTAATGAACTCACCTCTGCCCCATGCTTCTTAGTGTCTATGGCATCTATATATATGGAGAAGAAAGGTTGCTTGCTAGTTCTGAACCTTCTTTACCAAGCGTGCCTCTCCCTTAGTGACCTGGTATTTCCAAAGTCCTTGTGGTCAGCACAGAGGTTACCTGGGGAGTTTTTAAATTTTAGATTCACAGTTCCCATTTGTTAAAGAGTCTGATTCAGTAGAACTGGGGCTGGGCCCAGGAATCTGCATTTTTAATGTGTTTCTTTGGTGATTATGATCTTAATGGCCTATGAAACATGAATGAGTACAATGCTTTCCTGTGACCAGCCTCACAATCATTATCTGTGTGTGTGTGTGTGTGTGTGTGTGTGTATGTGTGCATTTTTTATCCTGCTCTTTTTTCAAAATGGAATTCTTCCCCCAGGTGTGATGCCTATTAAAGCAAACATGCTTATTATTTTTTTTAAGTTACATAATGTAAAAAATAATCAGTTTTCTGCCATCGAGACAGAATTATCATAAAATTTTAATGGATATCTAGCAAGAAATTTTTCCTGTATGTGTGTGTCATTTCTGTCATTTAAGAATACTATTTCAAGGGGCATCTGGGTGGCTCACTCAGTTGAGTGTTCAACTCTTGGATTTCAGCTCACGTCATGATCCCAGGTGGTGGGATTGAACCCTGCATATTGGGGGCTCTTCCTCTTCCTCTCCCTCTTGCTCTCCCTCTCTCCCTCCCTCCTTCCCTCTACCCCACTTGCTTGTTCTCTCTCTCTCTAAAATAAAATAAATAAATCTATTTTAAGTTTGCAGACCCAAATTCACAAAAGGGAAAGGGAGGGAGATGGCTTCCACAAACTCTTTTTCTTCCAGTGATAACAACCAGTACCTTGTCTTCCTTAGGTTCTGGGCCTCTAAGGGCCCTTCATTTACAATGGCCTGTTGCAGTAGTGACTTCACAGTTCCATGTAGCTCTGCTTAGAACCGTTTTCTTTAAAAACTGAGTAGCTATTGATTGCTAACTCAGAAGACGTGAGGGAAACTGTTGTACCATCTCCCAAGTTTCTTTTCCCTTTTATTGCACATATCATCTTCCTACCATAGAACTGGTCCTTTACCCTTTCTCCATCTCCTCCACTTGGAAATCCCTATCTGCTCTTCATTTTGCTGCTTTTGGTATGAACTGTCCTTGAGCATTTAGCCTCTGAGAGGTCTTTCCTAGCTAGAGCAGGCTCTAAAACCACATTTCCCAACATTCTCTATTTATTCAGTGCTTCATAATCATTGTGAGGTCTTAGACACCTTTGAGAATCTCAAGAAAGTGATGATCCCTCACTCCTGAAAACTTGTGTATAGTTACGTCCACATTTTTGCATGTAATTTCAGGAGATCCAAGGACTCTAAGTTAAGGACCCCTCTGATAATATGTCCTCAGCAGGCTGAGTCTCCTCAAATCAACCAAGGATTCCTACAGACATCATTCATGAAAATAAGTATTGAGCATCAATTATCTAGTAGATACTGCATTGGTCACTCAAGATACAAAGAGAAATAAGACAGGAGCCTGTCTTAAGGCTCTTAGTCTAATGGTAGAGGTATATAGACAAATAATGACCACAGAATGTGAGAAGTGCCATAATGAAACCCAGCAAAGGCTATAATTTTCTTAAAGTATAATTCTCACTTCTCTCCTTAAACCCTTGATGTCTTCTCTTCCTTTTGCCCAGAAAGATTTTCATCACGAACCTCAAGCTTACTTCTGTAGTATCATTTTAATATACCTCTTTCTTTTGCCCAGCCCAGCACTTCATGCTCCTATCACACTAAAGTCTCTGTTGGTCCCCAGATGTGATGTTAGGGGTTTTAGGACCTGTCCTCTCTGCCTGGTATACTTCCCTCCCCATTGTTTACCTTTGGTCAGGCTGACTTTGATTTATCCTTTACCACTAGATTTAGGATACTTTCTCCAGGGAGCTTCCCCTGATAACCCAAGTTCACGTTAGATGCTTCTCCCACATGTTACCATAGTACTGTGTGCTTATCCTTATTTTAGTTTCTATCATACTATACTACAATTACCTCCTTACATGTCCATATTCCTCACCAGACAGTGCAAGTCTCAGTGGCAGGAACTAGCATGCTCTTAGTTCTAGTCATACTGGCTAAAGCATAGTAGTTAATAAATTTTTGTATGAATTATTTTACTAATTAATCAATTTAATAAAAAAAACCTCAACAGAATTAGTTATAAGGCTCTCAAGTCAGAACGGAGAGCCTTCCTACCTCTTTATTCCCTGAGAAATGCTGTCTGTAAATAGAACTTTAACAGTGTCTGACCAAGCCACTCTTTGTCCATGAGGAATCTGACTCTTTGTTACTTGGTATCCACAGAGCAGAAGTAGAGCTGGGCCAGTTAATTAAGAGATGGTCACCTGCCTTTACTTAGCACTCTGTAAAATACTTCGGGGAGTAAAAATGTATGAGTTTTTTCCTTCAAGAACCTCAATTTGGAAACACCAGAGCTCCTTTCATGGAATCTGGATAGTATATAATTTGGTCCCAAATTATGTAGTGCAGATTATAAAATGGTATTTATAGTCACTTCCAGCTTGGTCTGAGAATCTCAGGTTCTTAGTAGCACTTCACTGTATTAAACACTCCTATAACATGATTTCCAAACCA
The DNA here is from genome assembly GCA_028646485.1 of Cryptoprocta ferox. Classification (NCBI taxonomy): domain Eukaryota; kingdom Metazoa; phylum Chordata; class Mammalia; order Carnivora; family Eupleridae; genus Cryptoprocta; species Cryptoprocta ferox. The sequence goes on along the minus strand of CM053572.1, from coordinate 34,260,163 downwards.
GATTGGGGGGAGGAGTGAGGGGGAATCATGTGTTAATGATCTTTGCACATCTGGGGTTGAGCGTAGTTCAGTAATCTGAGGAGGTATCTAATGACTATTTGTTAAACTAGATACTATCAAAGGGCAGGGAGAAACCAGTAAATATAACACCTGGATGAAGAGTTTCACATCTATAAATTACTTGACTGGGATGAAAGACTTTTATATTTAACCAGCATTGGGGAATCACTGCACATTGCATTAAGTGTCTGTGATAGACTCACAGAATTAAGGTGACATTAGTGAAAGCCTACAAATCTTCAAAATCAAGTAGAGCCAATTCAAATCCCAGTCTTCTGCACACTTGCTAAGTAACCCCCATTCATTCCATCGATATTGTTGAACCATGTTCTAGACTAGGCAGCGAGCTATGTTGAAGAGATAACGTTAAATATGTCCTATAATCTTGAAGCCTTCACTTATTTTCCTCAGTTTCTTCACAGGTGATGTAGGGCCAACAGTATTTTCTAGGAGAGCTCCTGGAAGGGTTACATGTGATGTGTATGAAAATGCTCAGTACGTTCTTGGCGTGTGCTAGATACTCAATAAATGCCACTAGAAATCACAGCTCTTATAATCTAGTAGGACAGTATAACACAATATATTCAGGATACAATCATGAAAATTCAGAATACAACTAGAGCTCACTGCCTCCTAGTGAGCACTTGAAATGTGGCTAGTCCAAACTGAGATGTTTTGTATGAAAAAAGAAGAAAAACCCACTAATTTTTTTGCTCATTACAGTTTGAAATAATAATATTTTCACCAAATTGGGTTAAATAAAATACATTATTCTACCTGGCTTTTTTTTTTAATGTTGCTTCTAGAAAATTCAAAATTATGTATGTGGCTCACATGACTTCTCTTGGGCAGTACTGGGCTTAAGAATAAAAGTTAATGATTGTAAAAAAGAGCCATTGAGAGATGCCAAAAGTGACCCAGCAATGTGTCCTATGGGGTTGGGGTGGAGCAGGGATGAGAACACAAAGCTAAAATCCTGATTTCATAGCCTCATGGTGATATCAGTAGTAGTTCCCAGACTGCACAAGAGCCAGGACATTCTAATTCATGTGAGTTCATACACCACTTGTGAAATGAAGCTACCTATACACCTAGGAAAGTGGGTGATGCTGGGGTGGGGGCAAACTGGCAGAGACATCATCCCTCCTCACAGTGATTGGACTGACTCTGTCCTTTGGAAACAGTGTAAGAGCACCTGAGCTCTGGACAGATGAGGTTTGGATGTCAGGATTATTGTTCCTGTGTGATTTCAGGCAGGTTACTTAGTCTCTCTGAGCCTCAGTGTCCTCATTTATAAAATGGTGATGATAATAGTGACTGTATAAGTCTGCTCAGGCTGCCATAACAAAATACCATAGACTGGGTGTCTTAAACAACAGGAATTTATTTCTCACAGTCTGGAGGCTGAGAAGTCTAAGACCAAGGTGCTGGCTGATTCACTTTCCCAGGGAGGACTCTCTTGCAGGTGACTACCTTCTCACTGTGTCCCCACACAGTAGAGAGAAAGCAAGCTCTTTGGTGTCCCTCATTTTTTAAGTCATTTTATTTTTCTTTTTTTACTGAAGCATCATTGACATACAATGTTACATTAGTTCAGGTGTATAGCATAGTAATTTGACAACTCTCAACATCATCCTATGCTTACCACAAGTGTAGCTACCATCTGTCACCATTCAGTGTCATTACAGTACCATTGACTATACTCCCTATGCTGTACTTTTCATGTGACATATTCATTCCATAACTGGAAGCCTGCACCTGCCACTCCCCTTCACCCCTTTTGACCATCCTTCCATCCCCCTACTCTCTGCTGGCAACTACCAGTTTGTTCTCCATATTTACCAGTCTGTTTCTGCTTTTTTGTTTTTTTATAAGTGAAATGATACAGTATTTGTCTTTCTCATATAAGTGAAATGATATAGTATTTGCCTTTCTCTGTGTAACTTACTTCACTTAGCAAAATACCTTCATAGTCTGTCCACATTGTTGCAAATGGCAAGATTTCATTCCTTTTTAATGACTAATATTTCATTGTGTGTATGTCTATGTGTGTGTCTCTATCCATCTATCTTCTTTATCCATCTATCAATGAATGCTTGGGTTGCTTCCATATCTTGGCTAGTGTAAATAATGCTTCCAAAAACATGGGAGTGTATATATCTTTTCAAAGTAGTGTTTTGTTTTCTTTGGGTAAATACTCAGTAGTGGAATTACTGGATCATCTGATATTTCTATTTTTAATATTTTGAGGAACATCCATACTGTTTTCCACAGTGGGTAAACCAGTTTACATTCCCACCAACAATGCAGGAGGCTTCCTTTCTCCCCACATTCTCACCAAGACTTGCTATTTCTTGTCTTTTTGATACCAGCCATACTGACAGGTATAAGGTGATATCTCATTATGCTTTTGATTTGCATTTCCCTGATGATTAGTGATGTTGGGCATCTTTTCCTGTGTCTGTTGGCCATCTGGATGTCTTCTTTGGAAAAGGGTCTATTCATGTCCTCTGCCCATTTTTTAAATTGGATTATATGGGGATTTTTCGTATTGAGTTGTATAAGTTCTTCATATATTTTGGATATTAACTCCTTATCAGATATGTCATTTGTAAATATCTTCTCCTATTCACTACATTGTCTTTTCATTTTATTGATGGTTTCTTTCCCTGTGCAAAAGCTTTTTATTTTGATGTAGTCCCAATAGTTTATTTTTGGTTTTCTCTCCTCCCTTGCCACAGGAAACAGATCTAGAAAAAAATTGGAAAGGCCAGTGTCAAAGAGAATAGTGCCTATGTTTTCTTCTAAGAGCTTTATGGTTTCAGGTCTCACATTTAGGTCTTTAATTTATTTTGCATTTAGTTTTGTATATTGTGTAAAAAAGTGGTCCAGTTTCATTCTTTTGCATGTGGCTGTCCCATTCTCCCAACACCATTTATCTTTTCTTTGTTTATTCTTGCCTGTAGACTAGTTGACCATATTAAGTGTGGGTTTATTTCTGAGCTATTATGTGCCAGTATTGGGTGTTTATTCTTACAAGGGTAGTAATCCCATCATTAGGGCCCTACCTTCATGACCTTATCTAAACTTCATCACCTCTCAAAGTTCCCACCTCCAAATGCTATCACATTGTGAGGTATGGCTTCAACATATGAATTCAGTTCATAACAATAGATGAATCCTTGGATTGTTGTGAGGCTTGAAGGATCTAATTGAATGTGAAGAACACGGCGTGGTGTAAATGCTCAATTGCTAGTATTGTCGCCATCACATCTGTTTTGTGCAGTGATATATCTTCAGCTCTGGAACAATTCCTGGCACATATTTGATGTTCAGTAAATATTTGTTGAACTAATAAAATAATTCATCAACATCAAATCAAGTAATGACTTTTCCAATTGCTGAGATTCCAGTGTTACTAAATAGGATCCTACTCCTATCTCCCTCGAGGCCTTATCTCCAAATGTGGGTCTAAGGACGGCCAGGGCTGCTGAGAATGGTCCATTCAGATGACTAAATTGTCTTGTGCTTTGACATAGTGCCTTCCAAGTTGACTTCACCCCGAGGCCACTCCTTAGGCACCCAGCAATGCTCATGGCTCTGTGTTTCCCTTATCCTTTCCGTCTCTCCACTTTATCCAACCATGAGACTCTTTTTCCCCATCCAGTTTAATAGCATAAAACCTGCTCTGATTTAGAATATCTTTTGCAGCTAATCGAACCTTGCAGCTTTCTATTAGCTGCTCGTATTTGCTCTAAGCCCAGGCTGAGGCATCTGGGATTATTATGTAATAACTTGGGCTCATTTCTGGTCAGTATATACCATCCCTTTTCATTCTGCAAATCCCCTCGGGGTACTCATTCTGTTTGCAAGGGGTGAGAGAAGTAGTTGGAAAGGCTGCGGCTGGGGGGTTTGGGATGGGAGGAGTGTTTGCTATGAGTTATTATCCCACACTTACCAGTATTAAACTGGATTTGACAACCCATAGCCTAGGATTTAAATGATCTAAATCCTTCTTCATTTGGCAGCCTGGTTTCCCTTACTATTTATTGTGCTACCCAATTTATTATCATCGGCATACTCAGAGGCTTTGGTCTGTGGTGCCTTCACAGTCAAGTGATTTATACAAATAATAAAAAAAGATGAGGGTTCCCAGCACTGAGATCCAAAGCTGTTCCCCCTCTCCTTTGCCTCTCATTTGGTACAGTCCACCTCCCACATATTAACCCTTGGTCCTTTTACTTCCTCTCCTTGGAAATACATCCTCAACTCCCTTCTGGACCTGTCAAGGAAATGCCCCTCGCAGGGAGAGGGGAGGATGGTGAGAGCTGTGATCTGATTCGGTAATCAGAATCAGGTCTTTATTTGGGAAGTACCAGGCAAACCCTTTCCGTACATTGTAGGATTTTGCTTGTCACACCAGCCCTTTGAGTGAGGCATTTATTTCATCCCAGGTGGCAGCAGGAAGTAGATATGTTGCATCTCAGTCTCACTAGAACAAGCAGAGTCAGAGAAAGGATTGGAGGCTCTGGGGGTGGGGATATGGCCACAGGATCAGAGAGGGAATACTGATACCAACAGGATAGCAGGGAAGAACATGAGCTTTGAAATCAAACAGACCCGGGGGTGATTTCCACCTCTTTCACTTATTAGCTGTAGGCCTCTGAGCATGAAACCATTCTTGCCTCAGTTTCTTCATCTGTAAAATGGGCATAGTGAAGTACCTACATAGGTAATTTAGAGGAGTGAATGAGATATCACACTCAGAGCACTTAATACATTTCCCCATCTGTTAAAAGGGGATAACAATAGCACCTAACTCATGTACCTTCACACCAACCCTATGAGGTAATATGTATAAAGCACTGAAAATAGTGTTTGGAAATGCTCATGTATGTTAGCTTGTTACTACTGCTTCTACTGCTATTATTACTACTCTGACCATCACCACTACCATTACTACTATTGATGATGTTGTTGTCATGATTCAAACTAAATTCAATATAGAAAATCAATAATGTCCACCCAGTATGGTGCAAAGAATTTGAGGTAGGGCCCTGACCAGCAGAGTTCAGCCCTGATAAAATTAGAGCTTACACTACTATGAGACAAATGGTACGTGTGTGTGAGCATGTGCACACTTTGCTTTCCCTGCCCCAGATCTACTCATGCCCTTCTCAAACTGGATGCCAGCCCCAGGCTTGCTGAGGAAGCTTTGGTCTAAAGGTCCAGCCCAAGCTTAGAAAGAATAGCCTTCATTTGAGAACTCAGTACATGCTACCATCTTACCTCCCTGGTCTTAAGTCTTAGCATATATATTTTTATTAGACCATATGTTTCTCACTGAAAACCAAATGTTGATGGATGGGCTCTAGTGAAGTTAGTCCTCTATTTAAAATATGGGGCAAGGGTAGCTCTCTTGGGAGCATCTGCTTCATTGAAACTAGGCAGATGCCCCCCCTCCCGTCCAATTTCATATCTTGCAAAAATATTTCTGTTGACATTGACCTTAAGCAAACATCAGCATTTCTGTAAATGCCATTATAGTTTTTTTGTACCACCCAGCCTATGCTTTGGAAAGGCAATAAATTTTATCCTTTGTTGCTGTATAACTTGCACTGAATGTGCCACTTGCTATTTGTCTATAGTTTATAGATTATGAAACAGCAGCCTCACTGATAGACCTTTGTAAAGGAAGCTACGCCAAGGGCTCATAGTGGCCTGGAATTCCAAACTTGGCCCAAATATTCTCCCATATCCTATATCTAGAGCCAAGACTAATGTGGAATACTCCAAAATGATTTTTGTGGTATGTATATGTCAGTAATTTATAGTTACTGGATGGTATTTTCAACACAACTCTCCTTTGCGGTGGTAGCAGAAAACAGGCTTTAGAAACCATCTTCATGGGTAACTGTGTGGTCTCAAGCAAGTTATTTACCTTTTTAAGCCTCGAGCAAGTTCCCCAGCTGTAAGTATGTATAGAAGTAGAACCATTCTCATAGCACTGCTTGAGGATTAAATGAAAGAATGCATTTAGATTTTGTGACCCCCATCCCTGACACAAAGTACTCAAAGAAGTGTTAGTCATCACTACTTCCACTTTTACTGGTTTGCATATTTCTGAACTTCTTATATTTAGGAAATTTTATCGATGTTTTTTTATTGGTGATTATCATGTGATAGTGATGGTTTTATGAATGCTGTTATTGTTCAGGGTAGTAATCATAAACTGTACTATTCTTGTTTTATGAAACCTTTTGTATTTCCTTTTATATCACTGCAAGGGTGTTTTTTTATTCTTCATTTTAAGGCCAGAGTCGCTGCGGCAATTCCAAATCCTGCCTCCTTTCTATTTCTGTCCTTCCTCCCTCTCTGTCAACTGTCACTTGGTTTTCACTTACTGTGCAGAGGAGCAGGAGTTTCTCTGAAGGAGTTTCTGGAAGCCAGAGGCATCACTCAGAATATTGTCACTTAGCAGTTCTGTGGCATTGGTGTTGAGGACTTTGCACACTTTTCCATGAGTATACGTTTGTTAGAAATTCTTTTTTTCTGGTGCATCCGGCTGGCTCAGGTCATGATCTTGCAGTTCATGGGTTCAAGCCCCACATCAGTCTCTGTGCTGACAGCTCAGATCCTGGAGCCTGCTTCGGATTCTGTGTTTCCCTCTCTTTCTGCCCCTTCCCTGTTTGTGCTCTTTCTCTCTCTCTCTCTCAAAAATAAATAAACATTTAAAAAAAAAAAAGAAAGAAATTCTTGTTTCTCTTGAGGTCAGGAAGACGTTATTGAAATTCTGATTCTCCTACTGAGCCCTGCACTGAGTGGCTTACCTGTGACCTTTCGCCATAACTGAGAAGCAGAATAAATGAATGATGATTTTAGCTGCCTTCTTCCCTCCCCGGGTAATGAATGAGTCAGCATCGGGCACTTTGCCAGGACGTCTGAGTCGCAAATATCCCTGCAATCCATCACAAATCTCCACAAAAGATTGTTTTTAAACAGTAAATGAGGAAAGAGTCCTTGGACCTTATCTTAATCATCACATCACTGGGAGATATTTATGGTTCTAACTTTGGGGTAGGGAAGGAAAGCTATAGCCAACCATATAGATAAAAGAAATTAGTTTGAACCCACTGTGAGATGATAAACTTCTCATGGAGGAAAGAAAGACAAAAAATCTCAATGAACATGCCCACGCTGCCCCCACATTTTTGTCCCTCGTGTCCTATTTTTCCCTGTCTTTCTAACCTTTATTAAGGACTCATCAGATGCCCGATCCTTTATTTGCATTATCTCACTGAATCCTCACAACTAAGCTATAAAACAGGAAAGATTTTCTTCACTGTTTACCGAGGAGGAAATTGGGAATGAGAATGACTGACACTCCCAAGATCTTACAGTTAATATGTGGCAGAACTGTGCTTTGACCCCAGATCCTTCTGACTTCAAAGCCCAAGCTCTTAATTACTTGGTTATCCTCTCTGGGAGGCCAGGGAAAATGAAGAGGGAGAGGAAAATATATAGAAAGGCAAGTTGACCTTCTCTCTGCTATATAAGATGCTAATTATTGAACAACAGATGTAGTATGGTATAAAATCTCTGGCAAAATAATTTTATTTTTCTGCCAAGTGCTATAAAAAGAGCGCCTAAATCGATACTGTAAGACCCTGAAAAGTCACAGCAGCAGACCGTATTCCAGGGGATGCACAGAATATCACGCACCCAGCCGAATTGCAGATTTTGCAGACACTTACCATGTCGGTAATTGCAATAATTATATACGCCTGAAGGTGCCCTGCTTTCACTTCATCCATTCTAGCTAACTTGGAGCAGTCTGCCATCAGGGATGCCTTTTTGATATGTATAATATTTTATTTATGAGAAGATTAGCAAAATATGATTGTTGGATTCGCTAATAAAGAGACAATTGGAAAAGGAGCCAGCTGGCATGCCACATGTAGACACGTCTAATCTGTGTTTTTCTCTCCAAACTCACACCTTGTAGGTGCCTAGAGCTTTCCCCCTCCTGCTTTCCACTAAGCACCTCAAAGACCTCATCAGTTTCTTCTGAAAATGTAGAGATTATCTCTGTCTACATTTCCTGATCAGATTCCCCATGACCATTCAGGCTGTTCTTTCTAATGTTAAAAGTTAATCTTACACACGTGTGGGAGCATGACTTTGGTTGGGAAGGCCAGGAGGGCAGTGTGAACCACCAGGCTCTAGAATCCAACAGACCCACAAAGACTGGTTAACTCTGAGAGAAGGGGTATGGAAAGAACATGATCTCTGAGTCCCATTATCTCCCTTGGTGCAAACAAACACACTTGCGTTTTCACTGCCTCATAAGAAATCATTCTCATTACTAAATATGGAAAAAGAGTCTCATTTCAAAATATTCCATGTATGGGAGTCAGGCAGGGCAGGGCAGATAATGCTGGAGGTTAAACTTTATTTTTCCTTCCTAATTCTGAACTCTAAAAGATAACAGTCACTAAATCAGTGTCTCTATCTTCCATCTTTGCTTTCCTTTTGTTGCGAGTCATTGCATTTCTTTAAGTGAGTTATTTTGTAATAGTGAAAATTATACATGCCCATTATAGAAAACTGAGAAAAGTATCTCAATGAAGCAAAAAACAAAATTTAAAGCCTCATAATCTTGCCCTTTGAGCCTTAATACACTTCCTTCCTGTTCTTTTTTAATTTAATGCCTATGATTCACATAATTGAGGGGATCAGCACTCTTTGAAATGAAGGGAAGTGTCTCTGAGCTAATACGCCGAGACCTTGGTCTTGCCACTGTTTTCTATGGAGTGGAGTTCAGTATACAGTTACTACATTTTGAATATAAGTATTTAAAAACTTTTTTTATTGTTTATTTATTTTTGAAGGAGAGAGAGAGACAGAGTGTGAGTGGGGGAGGAGCAGAGAGAGAGGGAGACACAGCAATCCAAAGTAGGTTCCAGGCTCCGAGCTGTCAGCACAGAGTCCAATGCGGGGCCCAAACCCACACTCCAGGAGATCATGACCTGAGCTGAAGTCAGACGCGCAACCGACTGAGCCACCCAGGCACCCCTGAATATAGGTATTTTAGAAAATGAGTTCCAAAAGGACCCCTTTGGAGAGCCACCTCACAAATGGAGTGTGCCAGTTTTATAGGACAAAATCCAACTCTCAGTCATTCAACCCTTACTCCCGTGTGGAAACGTCTCCACGAACCAGAGCCAGTCTTGCCATAGTGTGTGTTATGGTTAGAAGGACTTGTAAGTCACCCTGTGCACTCATGTACTTAGCCACAGAACACGCTTTTCCTTTTGGAACCTGGAGTTTTATATAGCCCTCTATGCATTCCGAGGGTTGCCCAGAAACATTTATGAACATAATTGACTTTGGGTAGTTTACACAGCAAAGGAGACTATGGGAAACACCTCGTAGTTTTCTTAAGTGAGATCCCATGAGTCTGAAATTCAGAACCTTGTAGTAGTTAAGATGTTGAATCAAGGATCGGACTGAGTTTGAATCTTGGCTCCACTAATAAGTGTCTTTAGGATGTTAGGCAAGTTTCTTAGCCTTCCTAAGCCTTGGTTTCTTTTTTTGCTAATTCAAATAATAGTACCAACTTATGTGTTATGAGGATGCATTCTGAGTGAATTCATGCCTAAATGGTGCTTAAAAAAATCTACATACTGATGAGTAAATATTAGATGTTGGCATCATTATCAGTAACCACGTGTGTCTGTTTGTACTCAGCTACATCCCCTTCCACATGATCCCCCAAAATATCTCTCTCTTGAACTCTAAATTTTCTGGGGGCAAAAATTCTTGGGCTCACTTCTGTCACCAGGTGCAGCTAGAACAGTACCTGGTTTGAAGTAGGGGTTTATTACTTGGCTCAAATTGGCTAACATCCCAGTTTTCTTCCAGCTGTTTGGTGTCTAGTGATGACTTGACTCCAGCCTATGTAGGATAGGTGTATAATGGCAGAGAAGGAAGCCTCATTGGATGGTACTGCTCTTTGCTCACCTCCCACCCCCAACACCAATTCTTCCCTTTAACTCCTGATTGCCTCAAGAAAGAAGGGAGAGCCCATGAAAATCAGGAGCTGTTGCTCAGATATGTTTCTTATTAACACACTATTTCTTCTTCCTCTGACATAGCAGCCTTTGATATTTTACAAAGGAGACCTCACTGCCTCAAAGTTACCCATTCATAGTTTCCTTGTCCTAATTTTCATTTCCTTCCTGTGCTGTGCTAGGCATAAGAGAGTGAATGGGGAAGGCACAGGCCCTGACCCTTTAGGGTCTGATGGGGAAGCTGTACAGGTAGATGGTAAGTATTAGTGGGATAGGTTCTATGTCAGGAAATTCAGAGTGCCGTGGGAGTGTTAGGAAAATCATCTAACAACATCTTACTTTTTGAAAAGTAAGGAAGGCCAGTTGTTTAGCTTTGGTAAAAGCAAGACTCTCCTTAATAAGTATAGAGTAGGGCAGGTATTATGGGTTTGAATATTTCCTTGTTCCTACATACTCTTGTATTTTCTGTGCTGAGAAGAGGGTAGTACATTAAAAATCAGGTTATTTCTTCTAACTCAGTGTTTTATGATCAATTTGTACCACCTTCAACATATGGAGAAATTAAGACAATTTCCTCTCAAGACAGGCTTTCTAACATTGACATGCACACATGCATATCCAAGCTTTCAGACACCTGCATCTGTTTCCCTGTGGCTGGTTATTTTTTCCTCTGAAATGTTTTTTTCCCTTTCTGATAGTGGAGTGACAGAAAGATAGAGTTTCTTCATGCTGTGTTTTTACCCTCTATTTTCCTGATAAAACTGTATCACTGCAGAGGAACTGAAATCTAATCTTCAATATATTTAGCATGAAAGCAATAAGAAGCATTAATTCACTCCAGAAAGAGCAAAATACAGTCGGGCACTCAAAGGAAGAATCACCATGGAAACTGTTTTCTTGAGATTCTGTACTCTCCAGGCTCCAGGCACAACTAAGTGAAGAAAGGAAGGCAAAGAGAAGAAATATCCTGCCCTTTCTGTTGTCACTAAAATGCTGCAGAGGAATTGCCATGAATTATTGATTACATGAGTAGAAGTATATATGAATTAAAATTGTTAAACTGCTGTCTTTTCAATGAGTGTGTAAGAGCACTCAGAGAATGTGTTCCTCAGTGTTCCCCCTTCCTTGCTGTCAAATCCTATTGAGCAATCAAAGAGCTATCCTGAGGTCAAAAGTTGGCAGAGAAGCATGAGGAATTAGGATGATTAAAGAATTCTGGGAGGTGGAAGTAAAGGACCATGATTTTGCATACAACTCCCACACACACTTCCCTTTGTGCACCGTGTCAAGATGGTTATGGTTTCAGAATTTTTTCAAAGATATTAAATATGTAAAGATCAGAGGCCAGCTCTTGCCTTTGGGACCGTGATAATGGGATGTGATGGAATTTCCCAAAGGAATTTATTTTGGATTAAATTCATTCTGTGTTTATGTGCACGTGTATGCATCTCACAGTGCACCCACTTTTTTTTTGCCTTCTCCATTTTTAACAATTCATAGGGTTTCCTCCCTGAAACTATACATCTCCAGTGAATATCTCTGATAATCATATCTGCCGTGTGTTAAATGTTTCCTCTGAGTTAGTCACTTGGCTGAATCCTTTGCCTGATACTATTAACAGCATGGACTTTTATTTGGATAAGACTGTTCTTTTTAGGGAAATGACTAATACAGTGTTCATTAATAAAATAATCATGTTATTATGTAATTCTCACAACAACCCTAATGAGAAAGTCCCCATTATACAGATGAGGAAGCAGAGGTTGATAATGACAGTTGAGTACAGTTGATCACAGAGCCACTGAATTGTGAAACCTGGATTTGAAACCATGTGTGAATCCTATGTCCATGGTTTTAACAGCAACACAAAGATTTCATCCTAGATGACATAGATAGCCTTTTTAATCTCTATGCAAGTTCCTAACTGTCAAGGGTCTGAGCACATAGATAGGCCCTCATTATATTTATAACAAGTACATATTTAGAATCTGCATTGTACCACGTACTATACTAAATATAAAAATTGGAAGTGAGATAAAGTCTCTGCCTTCAAGGAGCATACAGTCTTTAGAAAGCATTGCCATGTATGAATAACCAGACACAGTAGTCAAGGGTTCAGAGAAAAGAGAGGTCAGTGAGGTTCATGAGGGAAGATTCATTCTGGTCCTTCCTGAAAGGGGAGAGGTGTCAAAAGGTGAAAGAGGAAGGGAGAGAAATGAACAATTAGGGTAAGACAGCATGATTTTAAGCATAGAGTTGGGAGTAAATGACAAGAGTTTGGGGACCTGTGAGCAGATGAGAGCATGTGTTTTAGTGAAGTGAATTTGAACAAGGAACTTGACAAGTGGGCCATTAGTAAAGAACCTTGAACTCTGGAGTGTGGAGGTCCAGATATTATCCTTTCAAACCAATGAGCTTTTAAGGGATCTGTTTATTTATATTTAAATATTAGTTATTTAGAGTACATTGTTTACTCATGTTTAGTTCAGTGATTTTTACATACCTATACACCCTTGTCACCCGTTACCAAGATCAAGGTATAGGACACTTTTAGGACTCTATGCCCCCTCTGACTAAACTGCTTCCCACCCCCGAAGTCACCCACATGACTTTCATGTAAGTGTTCAAGGGAAGTAATAAAAAAGAAAATGACATGAGTGAGGTTTGCAGAAAAGTTTAATGACTTCTGGGATGTAGCATTGAGTGTGGAGGTGAGAATTTTCAGACAGGCGGACCAGCCAAGAGGGTGTTATTAGGTTCACAATCCCTCCCTCCCTCCATCCCTTTCAGTATGTATTGGATGCCTATTGTGTACCATAACCTTAAATTGGGGCTACAATAGTAGTCAACACATGATCTCTCAGTGAGGAGACCCACAGCAAAGTAGTAGTTACTTTCCACTGTCGTACATGCTGAACTAGAAGGAAGCACAGGTCGCACTTAAAATGGCACCTAGCCGGGAATAATAAAGTCAAAGAAGGCTCTCTGGAGGAAGAGGCTCCCAACCTGAGGCTTGAGGACCAATAGTGGTTAGCCAGACCAAGGGGGAGATTGATTTGGAAATGGTTCCAGGTAGAGAAGGAGCATGTAGAAAGGAATAAAGGAGATGGGTGGCCGTGTTGAGGAAGAGGCTTGGGCCAGAGAAGAATGGTCACAAACAAGGGTTTTTTCAAATCAGAGAAGGAGCCAGACTTACTAAATGATATTGTATGGCAGGAACCATGTCACACCAGGGTTTCTCAGCCCCGGCATAGAATCCTGGCAACCTGATTGTGCGACAGTCTGCATCTATTCAAAAAATTCCAGATGCTTAGTGTAGCAGGCCTTTGCATTGTTGTTTTATTGTAAGCCTCCCACCTAGTTTTCCATCATTTCTCTTGAAAGTTGAGCCAGAAAAACCAGTCAGGCAGTGAGACTTCCATCTATCACCTACCTCTTTAAGATGGGGCAGCTTTCTTACATTTGGTACATTCTTTAGCTCCTTTCTTCTGGAGTCTAGGCCGTGCTGATTTGCCAGCCTGCCCTTCTCCTCTGGCTTGTCCAGCAGGTTTCCCTATGTAGTTCTGAGCAAGCTACAGAGGTCACACCACCTCTTTTCATTCTGTTGGTAGGTGACTCAGTAGGCAGAATGTGGCCTTCGCAGCCCTGCAGACCTGAGTTAAGGCCTAGTCCTGTTACTGACTCTCCTTGCGGTCTTGAAAACTTAATGTTCCTGGGCTTCAGCTTCCCTGTTTGGAAATAGTAATACCCGCTGTATTAGGTGTGAGTAATGACAATATAAATGCATCAGATCCCCTAGGACATTGTCTGACACATAGTAGGTCTTCCATAAATGTCATCTAGACACACTAATGCAAAGTGGTTAAGAGCACAGGTAGATTGCCTAGGTTAGAAGGTTCTGCCAAAGGCTTCTGGGTTATTCTGGGCAAGTCACATAGGCTCTCCTTGACTTAGTACTCTTATCTGTAAAATGGGGATGATAATAACATCTCCCTCATGTTTTTATTGCAAGGGTTAAATGAGTGAATGCATGTAGAGTACTTCCTATAGAGTCTGGAGTGTGTGTGTGTGTGTGTGTGTGTGTGTGTGTGTGTGTGTATGGTTGGCTGTATATCCATTGGTGTTGATATTAATGTTAGTAATTATTATTGGTATAGTACTTGGTCATAACTATGAAAATGGGAGAAGAGCATTTGCCTACATTCTAGGGTAGTTGCCAAGAGCAGCTACCGAAGAGGTTCAGTGGCTCTATGCCAGACACAGTGGGCCCCTGATAATGTTTGTTGAATGAATGAGAGCAAAGTGCTTCTCTCTAAATGCTTTCTATAAATGTTTCATCTTAATGACCATCAGGAGCCTCCACATGGAACGAGGTGCCAAAGGAGTTCACTGGGTGTCAGCCTGGGCGCAGGCGTGGTAGACTCTGATTATGTCAAACAAAATAAATTCAGGTCAGTTTATTTGGTGCCACTGACACTGTGCCAATGAGCAGCAAAATGTGATTTCATCTTGGGGCGGTGCCAGAATCCAGATTTATAGATCAAAGCAAACCTTACCTATTTCTAGTACCCTCTCTCTCTCCTCAATGGGCATTTCTCACTTCTGAAAGAGCTTCTGGATGTTTCACGAAATCAGGCCCCAGATGTTTAAAAGACTTTTGCAGACAAGGTAATCAATCCATTTGGTGGCCAGATGCTGTCTGAAGATTTTCCTGCTACAGCACTGTGAGTTTCTAAATTCATTAGAAACATAAATTAATTAAATCTAATCAACAGTGGGTGATGCAGAAGATTAAACAGTGAAAAACAAATACATTTCCAACTGGCTCATATTAGATGCAGAGAAAAACACTCCACTTTGGAGGTGAAAGTCAAGTTAACCCTTTGTGTGATATTCTCAAAAAACCTTTGCCAAATCTGAGACCCCAGGTGAGCCTATAGTTCTTCCCAGATAAGTCTGCCCTAATGGGTCCATTGACCTTTCAAGAAATAAGTTGTGTATTTCTCTGAGTAAGAAGGGTTCTGGAGTGGTCTTATTTTGTTAAGCATTAACAGGAGAAAAATTTCCACCATTCCTTCATCATGAAGGCCCTCTGGAAGTAAGTTCTACAAGGCATAAAATAGAGTGAAGCATCCTTCCTTATTTTACACTAGAATAAAGTTACCTGAGTACAGAGTTCTTGTCTTCCAGTGCTGAATACCCAACACCTAGAAGAGTGTCCAGCACATAGTAGGTGCTCAGTAAATAGCTGTTAAATGAATTTTGGATGAATTTCTTTCTCACAGGATGTCTAAATTACTGACTTTCCCAGCTGAGTCCCCAAGACACAAGATAAAGTGGAAGCAGTTTCCCAATTGTATTTTGACTTTTTTTCACCCAAGGATTAGAATCTTGAGGGACTGATAATCCATGGGATATATTTTAGAAAACTTGGTTCTAAAGTATTATTGTAGAGCACCTTAACCTTTGTCTCATACCTTTTACCCTTAGTCTAAATGGAACTTGAGAAGACTGAGGGTGAGTCAATTTTGAGTTTATGGGGCCGATTCCTAGATGGGAGGCTATTCTTCAAGCCTGTGCTCAGCTCAGTGGAGAAGCCAGCCTTTAACCCTGGAATTGACTCATTCTATACTTAGACAAATGGCCTCAGGCTATGTGGAGAAAGGGGTTGCTTCCTCATCTGCAGGCTTGTAGAGGTAACAGTCTCCAGAGGATGCCTGTAAGCCCTCAAGACCAGCCTCTGCCAACTCAGATGCCTACAGAGGTCAAGTAACATCAAAAATGAAGGCAGAGCAGTGTAGAGAAGCCTTAGGAGGATAAATGAAAGCTGACATTTGGCCTCAAGGTTGGGGACCAGTAGGAAGTGGTGGGAGAGGAGTTAAATTTAAGACCTTGTGCCCTTCTGAAGGGCACAGCCACAAGTCCCAGCTCAAGCCAGGAGTGGCCATGTGGGAATGCCAGTGCAGTGGTACCCATCTATTTATTTCTAAAGAAACTGAAAATCTGGATTGTTTATATGCAATTTCATAATTCCTAAAGGTAAGCATATCATTCAAAAAATTGGAAATCTTTGTGTGGACTAACATCGCAGTGTCCAGTAAGAACCCTGCTGGTCAGATATGACCATCCACTGCAGTTGGTGCTCTCTGAACTATTTGGTCCTCTGATATGAAGCATGGACCTTTCTCTGCTTCTCTGGGATCCAAGATAGCGATCCATGTGGAGAAATAACAAATTATCATAGCTATCATGTGCCTGCAGTTTGGTAAGCATCATGTTCAGGTCCTTGCCTTCCTCATCTCATTTAATCCTCTTAACACTCTTCCAAAATGGCACCAGTATCATTTTATTTTATAAATAATGAAACTAAGATTCAGAGAATCCAGGTCATTTGTCTGAAGGTACATCTGTTATACAAGGCAAAGCTGTGAATGGGGTCTCTCTGACATCTGAAGTGATATTGTTTACCATTTATTACTTTTGGGTAAGGTATTATTCTAATTCTTATTTAGTGCTTATGTGTGTCCAACACTATTCTAAGTGCCCTGCATAAATTTACTCATTTCATCCTCCGTATACTACTACTCCCATGTTGCAGATTAGGTAAGCGGTGTGGAGAAAGACATTAAGAATTATACCCAACATTAGCTAGCACTACCGAATAGTGAAGCTGGAATTGAAACAAGGGCTGGAAGACTCCTGTTGACTACCTCCTAGAATTACTTCTCAGAACAACAACCCAGATTAGACACATAGAAGGTGCTAAGCAAATAGTTTTCCATTGACACCAAGCCTCATTTTTAGTTGTGTACACTTTCAGGATCCTGAGCCTAAGGGTGTGGTTGGTGCCTCTGGATAGCTGCTGTTTCACCCCTTATTCCATGTGACTCACTGGCACCTGTCATTCAAGCAGCCTTCACTGTGTCACTTTGCTAACTCCAGGCACACAGAGTGAAGACCGACAGGTCCTAGAAACTGGCTGAGCCACTAATGAACTGTCTAATCCAGAAAGCCCTTCTCAGCGATCGGGCAATCCAATTCAAACTGCATGTTTGACTGAAACAGTTCACTAGGTCAGACTTCTTGGCATATAAAGATCTTCCCACCCAGTCTCTAGTGTTCTGTTGTCTTTCTTCCTGAAAATTGAACAGGGTGGAGACTGGTTTAGACAAGGGCTAGAAGTGAAGAATCAGAAGGGTGTGTATACATTTTACAATGCATGAGCTTTCAGACGTATGAGTAGCTTAGGAGAATAAGGCAAATATAGATCTTAAGG
The DNA here is from genome assembly GCA_028646485.1 of Cryptoprocta ferox. Lineage (NCBI taxonomy): Eukaryota > Metazoa > Chordata > Mammalia > Carnivora > Eupleridae > Cryptoprocta > Cryptoprocta ferox. Next base: position 34,242,754 of record CM053572.1, on the reverse strand, counting down.
AGAATGAGGGACATTTAATTGGTTTTTAATTGTTCATGATTGTATAGGTCTGCTACACCCAGTGACTCAAAACCAAATGTGTGTATGGTGTGTGTGCGCATGTGTGCAAGAACAATATTAGAGAATACAAAACTAGTGATCAGCTAACAACCATTAACAAATATTTTAGAAAACCATACTTGTAAAGAACATCTATTATGTGCAAAGATGGGGCTGCAGGCCAGGAATAGCCAGGTGAAAAAATCAGTTATGATCCCTGCCCTGGTGAACTTGATAGTCTTATAGCAGAGACAGACATTAACAATAAACATTAAACAAATATATAATGAGGAATTCTGACGATGCTTTAGAGGGAAAGAATAGGGTGGTACAGAGCAGTGTAGGGTGACTAGAACATAAGCTGTCAGAAAAGGTCTATCTCAGCATGTGCTGGTTAAGCTGCAACTTAAAAAAATTAATAGGTGTTAGGGGCACCTGGGTGGCTCAGTCTAGTTGAGCATTTGACTCTTGATTTCACCTCAGGTCATGATCGCAAAGTCATGGGATTGAGCTCCTCATCGGGCTCTGTGCTGAGCGTGGAGCCTGCTTAAGATTGTCTCTCTCTCTCTCTCTCTCCCTCCCCCCTTTGTCCCTCTCCCCCACTAACACTTTCTCTCTAAAAAAATTTTTTTAATTAAAAAATTAAAAACAATTTATAAGTGTTAGCCAAGGAGAAGGGAGGAGGGTGAGTAGTTTAGGCAGAGGCAGAAGCATGTTTACAGATTCCAGAGTGGGAAGAGGCATGGCATTTACGAGGTCCTGAAGGTCAAGTAGTGGGGCTAGAATGTAGTGAGACAGTGGGTCAGGGAGATGATTTAACGCAAGGTTTAAGTGGTAGGAAAAGGCCAGTTCCCAGTATTTTCTTAGTGATAAATTACCAAAAGGTGGTATTCTCCAGAGGTTTCCTTAAAATGGCTTTTGGTTCATTTTGCTGTTGATTTAATTTCAGTTGAAGAAGCAAGCAGTGTATCTGAGATTGTGACCAGTGTTAAGTCTATATCTTGAGTGTTTTATCATTGTATTTCTTCTATGACCTGATAAAATATTGACATTTAATTTCTTCCCATGCACTTGGCAGGAAATAATCAATGCATCACAATCATGGCTAAGAATGCACTATGATGTGTGTTGGATAGAAAGAAATTTTGCTACTGCAGTTAATCATTACTGGCTTTTTCGAGCCCTAAGCTTTTCCATACTCTCCAAAGGCAGTAACTTAGACTGTTGGAATCAGTATTTGAAATGTCCCCAAAAGTAGAGTACTTAAAAGACATGGTAATAGGTTCCTATTTCCACTCCTCTCCCATCTGCTGTGCTTAGAGGAAGTGCTCCTGAAAAAGGGCTTGGCACTTGATTTCTCAAGCACTGGTTTTATTTCAAAAATGTCCCAGGTCAGGAACCTATGGTACTCAACCATTTAAAAAATAATAATAAGCTGGAGGCAGAAATGGAGCATGTGTGAATCTCATTTTAGAGGAGAACTGTGATACGCATTATACAGGCCAACAATCGGTTGTCCCCATGAGAATATGAAACCTCCAAATGTGGACTATTTATATCACCTATGCTATGAGATCTTAGATACTGATAAAGATTCTCTCTTTTTAAGAAAAAATATGAGTCTGTCTTCAGGGAACTTATCATCTAGTTAAAGATACATTTCTCTCTCTCTCTCTCTCTCTCTCTCTCTCACACACACACACACACACACACACACACAGTATACTCAAGCATTCTGTTAACATTTGTACCAAATCCAACATGAGTCATTCCCAATACAAAAATGCTAACTTAAGCATCTTGAAGTTTTATGTGGAATTCATGGGTAGAGCCAAAGATGAGTAAAATCGGAACTCTGCCACTAATGAAATATTTTTCAGTAAGAAAAATAGAGCAAGTACATTCTCAGTTATATAGCTACATAAGTGGGAAGAGCTACAACAGTCCAAAGAGTTGCGGCGTTGTGAGAAAGAAAGGACTATGTTCCGACCAGGGGAGCTCATGAAAGGCTTCCTGGAGAAAGTGGCCCTTGAGTTGGCCTTGAAGGACACGTGTATTCAATGTTTTATTAAACCAGGGAGTAGATATTTTGTGCAAACCTCCTAAGTGCCTGTCCCTAGGCTGGGTGCCTAGACTAAAATAGTGAGTAAGATCTTGGCCTCAAGGGGCATACATGTCAGCAGGCACAAGTAATGGACAGAATATCTTAGGAAAAATGAAATTGCTTCACAGTTGGTCAGCACAGACTGCATTTGCTTACAGTCTAAGAGTTAAACTTTGCTAACATGTCAGATGCGTGACAAGGAGTACAGAAAATGATGGATAAGTTAAGCCTGAGCCCAGAAGATCCACTCTGCCATGTTAAAAAAAACAAGTGTGAGGGAAAGGTGCAGAAAGGACTAGGAAAAAATAAATGACAGACAAAAGGGAGTGGAGACAAGAAATAACAAAAGGCCGAAGGAAAAGAAGTGGGACACAAGGGGCAGGTCATGAACATAGACTCTGGAACTACACCTGGGTACCGATCCCAGATCCCCTATTAGCTTTCCAAATGTGGACAGTTCTCTGAGCCACCGTGTCCCCATCTGAAAAATGGAGGAAGAAACTGAAATCCTGGAGTTTGAGTGACAGTTAAAGATAATATAAAACACAAAGTACAAATCCTGGCCAAAGTAGGTGTTAAATAAACGAGCCTCATAATACACATTGAGGAGGGGAGTTTAGGTCAAGAGTCTAGCACTATGCCTGGCATGCAGTAGGGCCAGCTCAGTCGTTTCAAAGAAAAATTGCGATACTGGTATTTTCCGGAGGCTGAAATATCTTGAGACCAGGCTAATAGCTAGTTTCTTTCAGCCAGTCTTTTCCATGACAGTTGTGATCTTCTCCCTGTAGTCATGCTATAATAAAGGAATGTTCAGCTAGAAGAGTTTTCTATTAAAGACTGACTTCCTGGCAGGGAGATCTACAAATCACTTGGAAAGTTCCTGGCACTGTCACCTGGGTCTGGCTATTTGCAAAGTGTCTATAAATCTTCCACAGGGCAAGATGAGAATGTGGGTTTTGTTCTTTCTCCTCTGCCAAACTTGTTTCTTTCTATGCAGTATTAGGAATCATGGTGAAAGTTACCCAAGAAAGGCCATGAGGAGGTCCGGCTACCCACGTGGGACTGATCTTGTAGTAGATTTAGCATTTTTAAAGTGTATACAGGTGACCAGCCTTCTGTGTAGGCAGACAGGAGGTAATGGACCTAGAGCTGCATAGTAGTAGAAGGAATGAGTCCTTTCTGTAGCCAGCTTCAGAAGAATAAGGAAGGAGGGAGGGATGCAAAGAGAAAAAGGAGAGAAAGGGAAGGAAAGAAGAAAAAGGGGGAAAAAGAGAGGAGGAAGATTAGGAAGGGAAGAAAAAACAAAAAGAAAAGCAAGAGGTTTGTTTTCCATTCATGGTGATCGCATGGACATCTGACATGTTGATTTATGGGAGAAATACTTGCCGTATGAAATGTTTTGAGAATCCTGTTAAACCTTATATGAAGATAGAGTTTGTGCAGCATGTTTCTTCCTAACCATCTTTTGACCATGGGTAGGAATTGAACCTGGACAGATTTTACTTCACCTGTCAGTGGTGGACCAGTTACTGTCTTGTTTATTCATGCATTCATTTATCTGTTCATTGTGTTCCACCTTCTTCCTTCTTCATTGCTCATCTTTCCCTGGCTGTTGATCTTTCTCATCAGCAGATACACATGCTGTTGTTTCTCTGTTACAAAAATGCTCTGTTGACCTGACTTCCCATACCATCCTCTGCCTCATGTCTTTGCTACACTTCTCAGCAAAACTCCACAGTGACGTTCTCCCATTTGCTCTGAAGCCCAATCCATGGTTCCACCAAACCCACCCCCACTGATCTCCAGAAACCGCAGTTGCCACAGTCAAAAGTGACCTCCATGGTTCAAATCCAAAGGCCACCTGAAGGCTTTTATCTTGCCTATCAGCAGTGCTTGGTATGACTGATCGCTCTCTCCTCCACTCGTCTCTGGCATTTGGATTCTCAGCTTTCTCGATTTTCCTGCTCTCTTACCAGCTCCTCCTTCTTCTCTCTTTTCCTGATTCCTCTTCTTCTCCCAGACTTTTAGATGTTGGAGCGTCCCAAAGTTCAGCCCATGGTCTTCCTCTCTTTTAATACCCTCTGTCCCTGAATTATCATCTGAACCTATAGCTTTAAATATCATCTGAAATGGTAACAACTCCCAAGTTTACATCCCCAACTCACACCCACTCCTGAGTTATCTACTCAGTATCTTTACTTGTAAATCCCTCATACTTCACATGCCTGAAACTGAGTGTCTGGCCTTCCCCAAAAATGCCTGCATCACAAATTTCCCATCTCAGTGATGACAACTTCATCATGCCAGGTACTGAGGGCAGAAACCTTGGAATCATCCTTGAATTTTCTCTTTCATATACCGGAACCAGTCCATCTGCAAATCCTGTCAGGTCGACTCAGGATGTATCCAGAATCTGACTACTGCTCTCCACCTTGACTGCCAGGGCCCTGGTCTAAGCCACCCTCCTCTCTCACCTGGATTATCTTGATAGTCTTCCTGATGATCCTGCTTCAGCCCTCCAGTCTGTTCCCAGCTCTACAGCCAGATTGGTACTTGAAACACATCAGACTATCTCACTCCTCCATCCAGTACCCTCCAGCAGCCTTCCCTTTCATTTTTTCCTCACTTTTAAAAAAATATTTATTTTTCCGAGAGAGACAGAGAGAATGCATAAGCAGTGGAAAGGCAGAGAGAGAGGGAGACAGAGGATCTGAAGCTGTGCTGACAGCAGAGAGCTCAATGCAGGGCTCAGACTCACAAACCATGAGATCATGACCTGAGCCAAAGTTGGACCCTTAACCAACTGAGCCACCCAGGCGCCCCTCCTCACTTTTTAAAAAACTGTGGTAAAGTGAACCTAACACAAAATCTACCATCTTAACCCTCTTTAGGTATACCGTTCGATGGTATTAAATATTCATATAGTGTGCCCATTTCACTTTTAGTAAAAGCCAGAGTGCCTGCTGTGGTCTGCAAATACTGAATACCTTATTTTTTTCCTTGTATGCACGGCTCCAGCTACACAGATCTGCTGACACAGGCCTGCTTCTCTCTTAGGGTCTTCTCACTGTCTCCTCCCTGTCTGGAGCACTCTTCGTTCGGAAACCCACAGAGTGATCTCCCTTACCTCTTTCAAGTTTGCTCAGTGAGGCCTATCACAATCACCTTATTTAAAATGATAAGCCTCCCACCTACCTCCAGAACTCCTTTTTTGGTGTTTCATTTTGTTTTGTTCTTGTTTTTTGTTTTGTTTTGTTTTTGAGAGAGAGAAAGAGCGCACAGGGACAGAGGGACAGAGGGAGAATCTTAAGCAGGCTCCACAGCTCAGTGTAGAGCCCAACCCAGGGCTCAATCCTGTGACAGTGAGATCATGACCTGAGTCAAAATCAAGAATCAGATGCTTAACTGCCTGTGCCACCAGGTGCCTCATGAACGCTCAATCTCCCTTTCTCAGTTATGTTTATTTCCCAGAGTACATTACATATGATGTAATTTATTATGCTCATTGATTATTATTTTTCTCTACAAGTAGAATAAAAGTTCCATAAAGACAGATATTTAATGTCTTATTAATTGATGTATACTTAATATGTAGTGTTTGACACATAATATATGTGGTCATTGAATATTTTTTGAGTGCATAAATGAACCATGAATAAATCTATCAACATTGAGTATTTCCTACTTGTTCTACCTTTTATAGTTGATATCTAAGCTGCTAAGTGAATGTGAAATCAAGTATAATGGATTTTTAAAAATATCCAATTTCCAATGGTTATAAAAAAAACAGTAAGGATGTACTGTTGTGCCTTTGCCTAATGAATATTTATTAAAATTTGGGTCATGCTGGTGATGGAAATCAACACTCATTTATTTCTGCTATCTTTTACTGTTTACCTACTGTGTGTGATATATTATATTCAGTGTTTTAAAATAGGGACATATCCAAAAGAGATTAATATTTTTTTAAAGATTTTGTTTTTAGGTAGTCTCTACACCCATTGTGGGGCTCCAGCTTACAACCCTGAGATCAAGAGTGGCATGTTCCACTGACTGAACCAGCCAGGCGCCCCGAGAGTCATATATTTTTATAATCTTAAAAACACCACAACTCCTAGCCAGAGAGAAAGGGAGGACTGGAGGGAGAGAAGCGAAGAGGAGAGAGAGGAAAAGAGACAAAGAGAAATACTGATTCATAGAATTGTAAATGGCACATTGCTTCTAATACTTTCCTTTTTTTTTTTTTTTTTTTTTTTGCTAAAACCATTGAAAAATCATCATTCTGTAATGCCTTGTAAATTGTTAGCAGCATCTTTATTGTGTTTGACATAGAAACTTCATGTTTTAGGGGGGAAAAATCCAAATCTTGTCCTGCTACATTCTTCTTTCATTCTATAGGCTGATGTAGAATTTAGCACACAGACATATTATATTTATTGTTCAGTTTGCCCTTTAGAGAAATTATAGGAGATTTTCTGAATGCAGGCAGATGGATGACATGTGAGTTATCTTAAGTTTCCATAGTGATTTTCTTTTGCCTTCTAGGCCATAATTAGGGTTCTCACTCTCTGGCCCAAAGTCTTCCACTATAGGGTATTTGAACAACCTCTTCTCCACATTTTTTCTACTGTATTCCCATTTACCACTGCTTCCCAGTCCGCTAGGTTGAACACTTCTTAAAGGTAAAGACCAGGTATGTTGTGTTTATAGCATATCCCTGGCACCCAGCCCAGTGAAGTACACATAGTAAGTGATCAATAAATAGATTCCTGGCATTTCAGATCTATTTGCTTCAAATCCGCTTTGGGTTGTGTGATTGCTGCCTCCATGCCCTCTCCCAGTACCCTCTCTTCCCCAACCCATTGGCTCTTTTCCTATGATTCATAGGACCCTCAAATCCCTGCCAATATGACAAAGGCTTTTAGAATAAAACCTGTTCTTTGCTGATCAATGTATGTGGTTCTAAAGTCGTAAAATATTCATTCCAAAATAAGAGCGTGCCCTTGTCTCACACTCCTTAAAATATGTTTCTAACATTCATCCCGCATAAATGTTTTGTTGGTTTACACTTTGTTCCGGGTTATTCTCTACCTGATGGCCCACTTTGGTGTTGATTCTCTTTAGCTCTCCTTCAGTGACTGATTAAAGAAAAAAATTAAGATGCATCAATTATATATTAAGACACTAAGCTTGGCACTGAAGGTTCAATGATGAGCAAGTTCCTTATGGAGTTTTCAGTTCAGAGACTAAGAAAAGCATTTAAAATGCTTCCATTACCACTGTAATTGCTAATGGTAAGTGGTGAGGACTGTTATGAAGGAGAAGAACGGGGGCGAGTGCAGCTGCATGGTAACTGGAGGCTGCTTGGGTTTTGGGAGAAGTCATTCAAGGCTTCCCTAAATAAATGATATTAAAACCAACACACAAACCTGGCAAGTTCAGCTCCCACAAGGCAGGTGCTCTATCTTTCTGACATCAGAGCCTCTGGCATAGCAAAATTTTTGACCAAAGACATGCCAGACAGACTCCACATTATATGTGTCTGGGTGATGCAATGCCTGCCCCCAGATAGGATGAGCTTTCTCATTTTGGACCCAGAGTCCCACTGACTCTGGGGTCCGTGCTAGGTGGCCCATGTTGTGTAGATAATAGACCTGAATGATTGACAGAGTTTGCATTGCCTGAGCAGTTAATTACTCCTCTGCTTTCTGAAAGAGTGGGTGACAGATGGTAGATACCTTGACAGCAGATCCCACTATAAACCATGCAGGCTTGTAGGCAAGTCTGGACTGCTACCAATTTCATGCTGGATGTTTCTATATTTGGAGGACTTAGAATTTTTAAAACCACTTTGTCCTTTGGGCAAGTCTGGTCCTGACTACAGGAACATTCTTTCTTCTCTGCTTCTGTATGGTAGGAACTTGTTTCAACCCACCTGTCCTGGGTTATCTCAGACCTGGCTAGTGCTGGGGATTTGGTCAGTGTGTGCATTTTAATGGAAACAGCATGGCATTCATTACTCACCTGCTTCCCACCATCTGGATTTTCACAGCTCAGCAAGCATGGTGGGCTCCCCAGACTTCACGGGAGAACTTGACTTCTAAGGAGAGCATGGCTCAGTCCCTTTGAAGTCATAATTTTATCATGGACACCATGATAAACTGGGGTTGGGGGACTGCTTCTATCCCAATAACCTGCTTTCATATTTGAATGGTTGAAGAGTAATGTTCCATTTCCACACAGGGGAAGGGAGAAAAACAAGCCACCTCGATACTGGGAACTAAGCAATTATGAAGGAAAATTGGTCACGTGATAAAGTGAAATAAAAATGTGTGTATGAGAGTTGGTGCATACAGGTTGCAAGACAAAGAACCACTTTTTTCCAATTCAATTTGTGTTAATAATCTGGCCCTGTGCATAGTGCTGTGAGGGAAACAAAGATGGAAAGACATGTCTATTAGTAAGTGTTAGTCTATTAGACTAATAGTGAGTCTATTAGAACTTACTAAGTTCTGTTATTTGAGTTACAAATAACAAAATCTTTCTAACAGTCACTTAAACCACTTGGGTATCTGCTGTTTAACACATTCAGACATAGGCTTTTCCTGAGGTAGGTTTTTGCAGTTCAGGGATGTCACCAAGGACATTGTCCCTTTCTTCCATCTGTCATATGTAGCCTCTTGGCTTGTCACCTCATGGTCATATAATGGCTGCCACAGCTTCACATATCATAACCACATAAACTCACATACAAAGGCAGTAGGACATAAGTATGTCAGCATAGCCAGAAGGCCACTCCTCACTTCTTGCCCTCCTTTTATTCAGGGAGGAAAACTTTTCCACAGAATCTCTGCCTCCTTGCCCCCCAGCAGACTTTCCTGCATGACTCACAGGCCATATTTCAGTCACATGGCCACCCCTAGACACAGGGAGGTCGGGAAGTATTTTACAGCCTCTACACCAGGAGGCAGGCAAGGAAGAAAGGGACTGGGTAGGAGTAGCTACCAAGAGTATCTGCCACAACATATTACACCTGCCCTTAATGAGCTTGGTCTGCATGGGCAGGCTGACATCTAAACAATGCCCATTTTTTCCAGCACTATGTCTGCCTTTATACCGGAAGCAGCAGTCATGATAAGATCTTGGGAATTGGGACTGTTGGACCCTTCTACCTGCTTTCTTTCATACAGGAGAAATACAAGCACCAGATTGAAGTTAAAACCAATGTGCACAGAATTAATTATATCCAAATGAAAGGAAAAGGATTCAGTATCTAAATAGCAGATACTGATTGGCGACAAAGGAATCCATTCTGGATCAGTCAGAAACTGTCTATGATACACAGAAGATCAGGATAGCAAGCATGTAACATGTGTAATGGCTATTCCCATACCCAGTCCAGACAAAGCCAGGTGATGTCAACACTCTCCCACCAAGCCCAGCTATGACCTCAGAATTATTCTCACTAGGCAGCTCTTGCCACTAAACAAAACCGGTGAGCAAAGTTAGATTCACTTGTTACCACTACTCAGAACTTTATATTTACTACTTCTGTCTCTGTATCTGAGCTCCAAGAATGTAAGAAGTAGTGCCAAGAAGCTAAGGCTACTACTGAACTAAAAACCCAAACATAGTCCCATTCCATTGCAAAGGAAACTTTGAGTCCAAGGGCAGAAAACGTCATGCATAAACCTAGTTCATGATACAGGCTAACAAAAGCATATTGATGAATTTAGTTTCCCTCCACTCTAAAAACAGTTAATAGTGATATTATCTAAACAGTAAGATTAAAAAATAAAATCTTTGACTCTTACTAGTGAGAACTCATCATTGGCTCTCAGTTGAGCCATACCTTTAGAGACCAGTAGTTATTAAGCCTCTGTATTTGCATAGCATTTTTAACATTTGGAAGGTCTTAAATACTTGTCAGTTTACTTTATTCCATAATTTTATTCTTTTTTAGAAAAATTTTTCACTGCAAAGGGGCAATATGAAGGAACTGGTGGGGTGGGATAACACTGGTCTATATCATGGTGGTGGTAATGGATACACATCTAAGTGCATTGACCCAAACCGATAAAACTGTAAAGCACAAAAAGTGAGTTTTATTCTATGTGAATTTAAAAAGAAATCTTCTCAATGAGAAAGAATGAAATCATGCCATTTGAAGCAACATGGATGGAATTGGAGGGTATTATGCTAAGTGAAATAAGTCAGTCGGAGAAAGACAGATATCATAGGTTTTCACTTATATGTGGATCTTGAGAAACTTAACGGAAGACCAAGGGGAAAGGAAAGTGGGAAAAAAGTTACAAACAGAGAGGGAGGCAAACCTGAGAGACTCTTAAATACTGAGAACAAACTGAGGGCTGATGGGGGGTGAGGGAGAGGGTAAAATGGGTGATGGGCATTGAGGAGGGCACTTGTTGGGATGAGCACTGGGTGTTGTATATAAGCGATGAACCACAGAAATCTACACCAAAAACCAAGAGCACACTTTACATACTATATGTTACCCAGTTTGACAGTAAATTATATTGTAAAAAAAAAAAACTTTAGAAAATACAAATTCATTTAAACAAATAAGTCTTTTAAAAACTCGTCAGAATCGCTGAGATAAATGCTAAAATCTTGTAATTAGTTTGAAAACCAATTAAAATTGTGTACATGTCAAAAAGTGTTCAAGTATTTAGGATCATAAAAAATCAGAAGATCCTGAAAAATTAGAAAAAGACTATAAGAAAATAAATCATTCACATCCTACACTAAAACATCATTTTGAACTCACCCTGACAGACTTTGGCCTGTGACTATTAATATGTGTGTATTGATAAGAGTTAACAGTTATTTTTCAGGGAGTCAGATTGTAAGGGAAATTTCATTTTATATTTTAAGCATCATCTTGGTATTAATGGAAGTTTTAATGAGTGTATATTGCTCTGCCAGTTAAAAAAGATATATTTTAAAATGAAAATACTTTTTAAAAATTACAATCATTGCACACATACTGTTTTATTGCCTGGTTGTTGTTGTTGGTAATTTTACAATATATTAAACTTTTTCAAGAAGCATGCCATTTAGACACAATCCTAGTAGCAGTACTTGGGCATATTTTGTTTGGCCATAACCAGACTTCATTTTATCCCGCCATTTCGATGAAAAATATACTCCAACACACTATTTCATTTATCAAAACTTACCAGAGAAAACCTTATCTGAGAAAATGGAGGCTGATTTGGGGCTGTGAACCAAAACCCAAGAAGGAGGCCACAGTTTTATATAGACAGAGGGAGTACTTTTAATTCCCACTGGGAGTCTAAGGATCCCCTATTTATTTAATGAGCCACACAGTCATTGCCAATCTAGCTACAAGCTCCTATGCAGTGACGACAAAGGGTACACATGCTGTCCCCTGCTGCCCCACCATGCAATGCAGGACCCATTGGCAATTAATCACTTTACTTCATCCTGGAAGTGACCTCCAAATCCTTCTCAGCACAAACTTTCCCACAACCACCTGTATTTCACCACGCTCCTCCATTGCAGCACCCTTTTCCATCCTAGCTGACTTGATGTCCTCATCCTAGCTGAAGAAACAGACAACTCTGCCTAGAGCCTAGCGTATCATCAGGAAGAAAGCCAACTATTGACTGAACAGAACTAGCCAGCTGATATAAGTAGAGTAAATGACTTTATAGTATTATCTCCCAAATGTTTCTTAGATGAAAGATAAAACATTTAATGGGCTCTGAAGGCTAAATTGCATTACCCTCTCATTTGAATCCCTATGATTGATGCAGAGAGGCCAGTGCTAGTGACCTGGTCAGTAAGACCTTGTCCCACTAGAGGGTTTGGGTTTAGGTCCCCTCCAGGTCTAAACTGAGCCATCATTTTATCTAAACAGTCACCCTGCTCTTTGAATTGTGCATCTCCTAATTATTGTACCCCGCCCAGGCACAGTGCTGTGTAGACGCGAGCCCAGCATGGTACTATGAGAGGCAGTCTAATCAGAGGCATAAAATGACCAAGTCAATTTCTATTATTCAGGTAAATGGAGACTGTATGTATGAATCTACTAGTCTGGAACCTTTGTAAGATGCAGAGATTGATTTTAAAAAAGAAAAACTCCGTCTTAGCAGTGCCTATTGAACTAGAAATGGGGTTACGAGGCCACCATCTTGTGGAAATTAAATCAGCACAAATAAATGTGGAACAGGGCAAACGTCATACCTCCCAGGGTTTCCTTTAAAAAAATCATGTTAACTACATTTGACCTCCATAACTGTTTTTGTCCTCTGTTTTTTGTTTTTAGTCAAAAACATGCACTTTATCCACATCTCTATAGGATAGAGGGGAAATGGTCAAGTTTAAAGCTTTCTTATACCAGTGTGATTCAGCTTAGCATTTGATTAAATGAGTTGTCATATATACATATAGTTTAAAGGATGAAAGTCATGTTGATTGATGAATTGATTTCTTTTGACCATAATTTTGGATAAAGCTATTGTCCCAAGTTTGTTAGCTTATTGCCAAGCTCAGAAGAGTTATTTTGTCTTGAGCAGCACGGGTTTTCTCATTTATCAAGAAATTTCTCCTCTACCAAGAGCCTGTTGCAAATAAGAGTATTCGTATCAGAAGTTTCACTATCTTGAAATTGGAATGTGGGGTGATTCATGAGGTTTCCATCAATTATTAAACAGTCATAGGTGAAGATATGCAAAGATGGATGGGGCAGCAAAGTATTCTGGTTACATCTCCTGGCTTAGCCGTGATAAATGAGCCAGGAAACATGAAAGTTCAAAACAGGTATTAACCTGAGCTGCAGTGGCCTAGGCTCTGAAGGGAGGTAGACACTGGCTAGATATAAACAACCTAATATACAGACCAGCTACCTGGCAGGATTAAAATAAAGCTAAGGATTTGTTAAGAGGATTGAAGAATTTCTCAATCCTGTCATGTCAATCACCCTTTCTCTCCCAAGGTTCTCGAGGGAGGCACAGCACAAATTATAACATTTGGAAAACAAATGGGACATTTTTGTTAGTCAGGGCCATGCCTGGATCTCACGTAATACAGAATTCTAGTAACAGTGCCTTGGATCATGTGGCTCAGATGTGAGCTTGAGTCTACCTTGTTTTGACCTGTGTACCTCCAAAGGGGAGACTGAATTTTTCACTCCCTTTTTCTTGGGGATTCTGGGTAAAACGACAAATATGTATGTCATCCCTGGGAGGGTGAATTTTATTTCCCGTGGAGTAACATTTTCTTGGAAACTGAGCCAGAGGCTGACACCTTAGAAAAGGCACTTAACTCTTCCTCTGATACCCAACTTCACTTAAAGGGAAGGGCCATCTTACGAGATGAGAAGTTACAAGTTCTCAGGGTACCATCTAGAACTCTGGAGTCTCTATCGACATTGCTGCTGAGAGGAAGAGTGTAGACTGAAGTTAAGCCACTTGTTGGCCCCAAAGACACAACTGTGACTCTGGTAACCTGTAGGCCTGGCCTCCCCACCACTCTTTTCTTCTGGGAGGTGTTTATGTCTGAAACAGTTTGAGAGCCTTGCCTCCTCATACTAAGGTACCTGACATAAGTCTCAAGTGAGAAGCAACAGCCACGTCTGCTTTAGATTCTGCACAAGTCAGGAAGCTTCATGAATGACCACATTGCTGACCACGCACTGGAAAGCCAGAAGCAGTAACTAGTGTTAGAAGTGCATCCTAGTGCTCAATTGATTTTCCCAAGGCATTCCTGAGCCAACTGCCAACGCCAAGCAGTCTTCTTCTCTCCTCTTTATGTGATAGTGCTTTGCTAAGATTCATAAACTATGACAAAGGAAAGGGGTCCAATAATTCACTCGAGGTGCTAGCTTCCCAGCCTCACTAGGCTTTCTTACTTCTCAATGGACACTGGTTACAGAACTGGGCTGCTAAAGTTACATCTGGATCTCAGTAACCACACAGCTTATTTTGTGTTTCCTTAAAGGTAGTCATTTGGAGGAGTCTTCCTGAGTGAATGGACTAAGATTTCTAGTTGAGATCATCAATAAGGAATGGGGTGGCCTTTTCTGAAGACTCTATGGATCAAAAGTCATAAACTGGTGACTCACAAAACATAACCTACAGACAAGATGGTTTTTTTAAATGTCATGGCTTTGAAAGAAAAAGTTGACAATATATATAATTTGAGAGATTTTTGCATCAAATCTAGAATTCTAGCTTCTTATAAAAACATCAGAATATCTAGCAACACATGTTGCTATTCATGTCTTTATTGGCTTAAGCTGAGTAGTCACTTACCCTTAAGAGGGGACCCAAGCTTTCTACTTTACCTAGTTTAGTTCACTCAGCTCTGTAGGGCTTTGAATCTGCTACCCCTGGAGCCAGTCGTCTACGAGGCCAAAACAGGAAGTCATGATTTGTTCTTCTAAAGGTCCCCTGCTTTAATGTGACAGTGGCTTGGGCTTATCCTTTTTACTCCCGCACCAAGAATGGCCATGAGATGCATATTCATCTACGGAAAGGGACAGTTACATGCAAAGTGGAGAATTTTACACTACTTACCTGAATAAATCAGGCATACAAAGAAAATCCTGAAATGATGATATTAAAGTGAGATTGGAGATTTGAATTATTCAGGGGTAATTGCCTTAGTTTTCCACCTCACTGTTTCTCCTTTGCTTTCCTCACATGGACATAATCTTGAGAATGTGCCTCTGTCAAAGGCCATCGTCATAATTCCCCTACCTCTCTCTCCTTTTTTTTTTTTTAAACTCATTTGCACTCCCGGTAGCAATTGTTGGAGCCCTGCAGGGGAATAATTGCAGAGAAATTAACCTCTGACATTTTTCTAAAAATAGCCCTAATAAATCCAATCATAGGTAATTTACCTGTCCATGTTTCTCGGGGGTAACCAGGGTTGAAGAAAGACCTGGCAGGCTGGCATTCCTTCAGCAATTATCTGTGATTGGAGTTCCCGGTGCCTGTGTATTTTCTTCGTTTCGAAATACGGAGTACAAATTGCCCTATGCCCTCTGACCTCATGACCCTGTTTCTCAGCACCTTGCTGCTGGGGTTGGAATAAGGCCATGCTCTTCCACATGGGTGTGTGGGGTTCACCAGGAAGGAGAGAGCGTGGGGCAAGCTGAAAGATTTGTGGGGTCCTTCCTGAATCCCTGACTTCCGGTGTCCCATTGATGTCTTCATGCTCCCTCCCTCCCTTCATTTTCCATGTCTGAGCTTCATCGAAGTTCAGCCCGCTTATGAGTAGCCACAACTGAAACCTGTTTGGGGAGGTTTCTCCTTGTAGAAGCAAGGGGAATGCAAAAGGACCCCTGGTGGGTAAAAGGTCTGTGGTTGGTAGAAATTGTCCAAAAAAAAAAAAAAATCTCCATTTCCAGGAGCCATTAAAGAAACGCATTTACTCTTGCCCCAGACAAAAAGGTCTGCTTGTGCTTTTCCCTTTTGTTCTCCCCAGATGTTCCAGGAGACCACACTGCAGTGGTCTCCTAGAAAATGTACTTTCTCAAATGCCACTTCTAGTGGTACTTAAAATACAGAACATAAAATCCTTGTAAATTCCACTGCAGAGACAAAGCCCTGAGCCCTTAAATGCACAGAAAAGTATATCTATTATCTATCGTTTCCAAGTAAGTGTGCAGTTACTTTAATTGCCTTTGTCTTCTCCTTTTCAGCTGACATTATCTCTACGGTAGAATTCAACCACACGGGAGAATTACTAGCGACAGGGGACAAGGGGGGTCGGGTTGTAATATTTCAACGAGAGCAGGAGGTAAGTGGCACTGAATGCAAAATGCCCATTTTCTTCTCTTTTTAAAGGAGGCCTCCTACTGTTCCTTAATCCTCATGTGTCGCCCTTAACCTTGCTGCTTTGCTAGCAAACTAAAAACTGCCAAAAAGTCATTAACATCAACAGTTCCACATTCAGGCTCATAAAAGCACCTGATAATGGAGCCTTTTCTGGGCATGGCCTAATCTTTCCAAACCTGGGTGTTGCACATTCAGAACGATCTCGCTTCCCATCTGACCTGCAAAATTCCAAGGGTGCTTGTTGAGCAGAGAACTCCTTTTTGAGTGGGATTTATCCCCCAGCCATTGAAATTAAGTCTCCTCATTTCAGGTGCCCCTGCCCAAAAGCGAGGAGGAAAAAAAAATCCAGCTCTTTGCCAATAGATGTGAAAAGGACACCTTGGGTCAGGAGAGAAGAAAGTGATAGCTTACCCTACCAAAGGGAGTGAAATCCCACAAAATGACATCTGAGCAATACATGTGGCATATGCTTTACTATAGGTGACGCAGAGGTCCCTGGAGCTCAGTGCTGCATGCATTCGGAGCTCGAACTTGCAGTGAATTGAATCTCAAAAAGCCCATTTCCTCCTGAGACTGGGGCTCCAGTAGGAATTGTTTCTCTTTTTCATATAAATTGAGTTTTTTGGTGTCTGTGTCTGTTTTGCCAGAATGAAATTATGTCCCAATCTGATTTCCTGGGCCTCCCCTGGCAGGGTCCTGGAGCTTCTAGCTGGCGGGTGTGAGTTCGAGGACCTCTCCCATCTGTTCCCGCCCCCCTCAGAGATTCAGCAGCTCAGAGCCGGGGGAGGCCCAGTGCAAGAGGAAGGTTTCACAAGAGACTTCCCTAGCAATTTAAAGTGTGCTCTGTGCCTCAAAGCCATTTATGTTACACCTCCCCTCAAAAAAAAAAAAAAAAAAAAAAAAAAAAAGGAAAGCCTCATTTAGAGGTGATATATTTGGTAATTGCACGTTATTTGCAATTAATTTCTATAAGGGCATCCTAAACCCTTGGGGGTTCTCTATAAATTCAAGTGTTCAGCATTAAATCAGGCACCCGGCCTATTCCATTGGCCCTGGAAACACGAAAATGTGGTTGGCAAGTGGGAACTAATAGCTCTTCGTGACCTGGAATTTTTCCTGCTTTTCCAGAGCTGCCTAGTGCTAATTGGTCTGGCACATGATACACACACTTGACAGTCTGATTTGGATGGTAGCAAATCAACACTCTTATAAATTTATTGTTAAGGTGGACTGGCTGTCTCTGTAGTAAGCAGGATATCAGCATTTAAAGTCCTTTTAAAACTGATTTTCAGACCTTCTTCAATTTAAAAAAAAAATCCAATTAGGTTCGTAGTGATGATAAAGAACCACCAGAGCAGCCGTTTAGCATAAATTACCCAAGGCAGCATGTTGCCAGGAATACTCGGCCCCATGATTTCCGTTAGCTATTTGTAGGTTTCACCTATTTTAATGGACTAAAATATTTGGGAAGCCTGATTCATCGGTAGAATGAAGGGGGACACATTTTCCAAAGGAGAGTGGTTTTGTTCATAAAAAATAAATGTCAAGGAGAGAAACATACAGTTGAGTGTCTAGCTTTGTGACGAGGCTTCCAGTTGGAATAAACGCTTAGCCTGAGAAACAAAGCCAAAGAAAGCCACATGACAACATCAGGTCAGGCCCGCCCCCACTCCTCCCCTACCGACTTCTGTGCATGACTTCTCAAGAGGCATGCTCCTAGCGAATTTGCTCATAGGAACCTCAGTGCCCTCACACATATATCCAACACAGCATTAGCACCATCACCCGTCAAATTGAGTAAATGGAGATTTTGGTTTGAATGGTCAATATCCATCCAGAAATAGAATTTTTTAATGGAGTCTTAATCGTAAGAGTCAAGCTTTTATGACCATGCTCAGTAAGGCCTGAACTTGAATTTGTGAGCGTGGTTTGCCAAAGCCTGAATCTGGAAGCTCTTGGTAATAAGGTCCTAAAACCCCTGAAATAAAACCTGCCTTTTCTTTTTTCCCTTCTTCTCTTTCTTTAACATCCTCTTTTTCCTCCTCTCCACCCTTCCTCTGCCCCCTGCCCACTTCTGCAGATCCTCTTCTCTAAGTTTCGTTCTCGCCTTCTCTACCTAGTTCCTCCTGTTTCCACTGTGTCTAACTGGGGCGGGGGGAAGCTAGAGATAGAGCCTGATAATTTTCCCAGGGGTTCATGTGGCATCTCTATGCTCATGTCTGTTTTGTCACTTAAATGAGAAAAAAAAAGGTGGGGGGGGGGCAGGCGGGAAGGGAAAGATCTGATGCCCAGATCTGCTGTGTATAAGCAGTGTGACCTGGAGAGGTCATTTTAATACCTCGGAACTTCTTTTGTCAATTTCTCTGCCATGCCTACTTCTAAGAGACTCTGTGAGGTTCTGGTGAGATATTAAAAAGGCCAGCGAAACATGCAGATACCATAGCTTTATAGTCTTTATGAGGGATTGATGTACGTCAGTGTGGACATAAGTGTGGGATGGATCACTCCTGAGGGTGTCCAAGACATCCATTAGGACGTGGAGAGAAAATATTAGAATTTCAATTTATATGTATTTTTAAATTGTGTCCTATTTTAACATCAATTTCTATGTATATGTTATGTATACCATATATTAGTGCCAAAGTTCATGTATATAATTATAAATATAAGTATATTGGAGGTGCTGATATTGACCAATAGGGGTACATAATTGAATGCTGTGGAGGCCACTCCACTAAGGTAAACTTGTTGCCCTGGGTCTGTCCTCGTTCTACAGTGACATGGCCTGCCCATCCCACCCCATGACTCTGCCCAGAAAAGGAAGGAACTGGCGAATTTGCAGTTGGCTTATGTGATTTCATCTTTTGTTTGTGTTTGTTTCTTTCCCTTCCTACAGAGTAAAAATCAGGTTCATCGTAGGGGTGAATACAATGTTTACAGCACATTCCAGAGCCATGAACCCGAGTTCGATTACCTGAAGAGTTTAGAAATAGAAGAAAAAATCAATAAAATAAGATGGCTCCCTCAGCAGAACGCAGCCTACTTCCTTCTGTCAACTAATGGTACGTGGAGGTGACTTTGTTTGCTTGGTATTTGCAGAGATGCAGTCAGCAAATCACATATTTCAGTCTCTCCTGGGCTCACTTTGTCTTTTCACCTCATAAGCTGTTGAAAAACTTAGAAACGCTATTTGCAAGATGCCTACCAGAGTGCCTAGCACAGCACAAGCCCTCAGTACATAGCAGGTATTCTTTTTAAAAATAACAAATTTATGACCAAATTAGGTGAGACCCATTATCTGCAGTTTTTGATTAATGCAGATTATTTTTAGGTCTTTTTAGAATCTGACTTGCTTTCTTAAGATTCACGTTATTCTGGGAACAGATTTCAGAAAACTCAACATACCATCCCTATGAGTTTGGCATACTGAATAGCAATTATTAATCCCTGAATATATGTGGGGTTTGTAAAGGAGATGGCTGTGTCTCTCTTACACCATCAAGTTCTTGGTCAAGAAGAAAAGAGGGGGGACCCTTCCAAAGCATAGACCAAGAAGTGGTTTATTTCTCTTTCTCCCTTCATTCTCTTCTTATACCATGTATTGTGTTAGGGGGAGTTGATATCAATAGGTCAGAGAGAGAGGACCTTGGGGGTTGAACAGAGAGACAAATTCCACATGAATTTGGTAAACCTTATACAGTGAAATTATCTACCCTAAAGGTTCATAATACTCTCCTGAAAGGAGCCATCCATGCTCAGAACAATTCAGAATAAAATCATATTGTAAAGGGTGCTAATTGGATAGCATAAAAATTAAGAGGATGAGTGTATAAAAATTGAAAACCCTCTACTAAGCAAATAAATTAGAAAGTGATTCATTTCATCCCATGTGTGAGTCTGTCTATGAGGAATATACATTTAAATATAAATCAAGAAACAAGCGGTTTGCTTTTTGCCTATCCCCAGCACTTACAGGGTAATGCTCATATGTATATAAAATGATCAAATATGTTAATGTTTTAAAGGCTGAAAGGAAACACACCAGAAGTTTTATCATGATTAATTTTGGATTGTACATTTTGAGTGACTTGTAAATTTGTTCCTTGTATCCTTTTAACGCATATGAACCAAAAATCCTTTGGTTATAAAGCCAGTGTAGAAATCTAAAAAATGGCAAATCTGAAACAGCCAGTGTAGGGTTATTCAAGGGTTATCTCAGATTCTTAGTCATTTAATTCTTTCTCAGAACTGTATGTATTGTTCAGTTTACTTGTTTCAACACTGATTTCTTGAAAGCCAGACCACATGAATACTTCTTCCTCTTCCTCTTCTTCTTCTCCTTCTCCTTCTCCTCCTTGTTTTGTTTTGCTGTTGAAATTTTACTCAAAGGCTCTGCATATCTAACACTTTAGAATAAGAGAGACTTCTGATGATTTTGACTTAATTATTTCAGGCAGAGGAAAAGTGTCTGATTATCTTCTATGGCTAGCTTACTTGATATTATGAAACTTAACCCTGTTGATTATTACTATAAAATTCAAAGACTTATTAACTGCTTTGTGGGGGGGGATGGGAAGGAAATCATTGATATGCAATGAAGATTAATTATATAGCATAATGTTCTGTTAATTGAGTTTTTAAATAGTTTTTTGATTAACAAGGATATTATCTTCCCATTTGGGATGCTATTTCATATGCCAACAGCATCTCAAAATGATTCTTAGAAGAAAAATTCCCATGTTCTTATGCGATTTTCTTTTTTATACTAATATTGAGGTTGAGAATTCCCCTCAAGCCAAATAGGTTAACATGCAAAAATTAATGAAAGACAATTGGAATTACTGTACAAAAGAGAAAATGAAGATAGATGATAAGATTGTGTTTAAAAGCTGCCACAAGTAATGATAAACTACTCAGAGAGCCAGCCAGAAAAAAGAAAAGTCATTACTCATAGTAACAGCCACATGTTCTTTTGCCTTTTTTATCCACAAAGCTTCGAGATACTGAGTCAAGAAAAATTGTGTGATAATAAAGTCGAGAATGACTCCAGGCAACCCAGCCATAGGGAATTGGATTGAATTCACCATCAATTATCTTTTTTTTTTAAATGTACTTATCTCATTATAGTTCGGTGCAGTTTTACGTTCTACAAGCATATTTTGTCAACTTTACCATTTTTAATGAAAAGTAAAACCAACATTCAGTTGTGAATCTACACTTTGAAATTATTTGCCAGATGAAAACACATTGCTTTATCTCTCTTCCTACTTATGTTTTATTATTTATGATGAGAAGGAAAGATATAATTGATTTATATATATAATTGATTTGAGCATGTTTTGCATGCTACGAAAGTAGTATGTGCTCATTGTAAAAAAAAATTTTTTTAGAAAATACAGAGAAGCAAAATGAAGATACTAAAGTGGTTACACCAAGAGAGAACAGCTATTAATGTCTTATAAAGACAAAAAGCAGAGACATGTATAAATGGATAAATCTTTTTGCTTCTTAATGAAAATGCGATTATTCTGTAAGCTGTTATGCCACAAGATTTTTTTACTTAATAACACTTAACAACAGGAATATCTTCCTGGTTGTTAAATGTTCTCTTAAAATACCATTACATTTTCAATGACTGCAAAGCATTTCCTTGTATCATTTTTCTATAATTTACTAATAAATCTCCCAATATTAGACCTATAATTGTTAACAAATCCTTACTATTATAAATTATATATTTATAGGAATAGATGTTAGTATGGGTAGATACTAGGTTAGGAAAAAGGCATATTATAAACCATGAATAGCATGTTACATAAATGAAAAAGTTATAGAATTACACATACAAATATAATAAAATTTCCCTAATAATCATCTTTGTCTTGTAGAATTGAGGGAGATTTTTTTTTACGTTCCAGCTTATTTTCATTTTCTACAATTATATTTACCACATGTATAATAAAAGAAGGATAAAATGACAATATATTCAGTATTACGATAGGTTTGTACCCATCCCCAAAAGATGCATAGAAAAAAATATTGCACGTATCCATGCAGAATGTTAACAGTGATTGTCCCTGACCGGAGGAATTATGGTTGATTCTTCCTTTTGATGTTTTACCTATGATTTCTCTATGTAGCAATGTGTCATTCATAATAAGAAAAATATAAGAGAAGAATTGCCTGGCAACTGGGACGGGATATCTCCCAAAGCCAAGCAATAGAAAGTAGTTGGTGTTAAAAGTCACTGGTGTGTGTTGTTCTGAGTCACAGCTGACCAGTCACTAATCAAGTGACTGTATAAATATGTCCTCTGATTCAGTTTCTGACCCTAACATGCAGTGTGCTATGCGGCAGGATATCCAGAGAAGGGAGGCGCAGAGGAGTGTTTGCATCCAGATAGGAAGATCTGAATTCAACTCCGTGTCTGGGAAAGGCTTCCTTGCCTTCCGTCCCAGTACAAGCCAGAGGGAGTGCACAGTTCAGAGCGCACCTATCTTAAACTTGACAGCTGTGCCATGTGTGCCAGGAGA
This sequence comes from Cryptoprocta ferox, assembly GCA_028646485.1. Taxonomy (NCBI): domain Eukaryota; kingdom Metazoa; phylum Chordata; class Mammalia; order Carnivora; family Eupleridae; genus Cryptoprocta; species Cryptoprocta ferox. The sequence continues at coordinate 34,220,249 of CM053572.1, read as the reverse complement.
CATGACCAGCCTGAGTCCTCCCCAGAGAACAGGAGACAGGAGCACTTACCTGTTAAAGTAGCCAAATTGTTGCTGAAAGCCTGCCCCAGGATGTGATGCATGTCAAACCTCTGATGGCAAGGCATTTGGTGGGGAGATGCCAGGAGGTGAGATGAGGAGGCGAAGGAGAAAGCGAACCCTAATAAAGGCTGGGTGAAGTGTGGCTCTTCTCCTGACAGGATGTGCTGACATCATCACGCGATGAAGCTAATGCTGTCAGAGCAACAGGTTATCATCAAAGAACAGTTGCCCACTTTGCTGATTCAAATAACAGCTGCCATTTGTCAACCATTATTAGAAGCCCCAATCCTGCATTAAACACCGGATTTCATTCAGTCCTTTGAAGAGCCCCATGGGAAGGACACTGTTTTCCCCAATTCACAAATAAAGAAACTGAGGCAGAGAGAAGCTAAGTGTCTTTATTTGTAAGGTTGAAATATTTGGGACATACTTATACTAAAAAGTCATTTGCTCTTCATCTGAAGTTCAGATTTAATGAGGCATTCTGTACTCTTTTCCCTGATTGCACCCATTTATTTGTCACTGAAGAAAGACTGGGCGCCTCCTATGTGGGAATCCTGGTGCTTGGCCATGAGGCTGGCTGGAGTTGGGGTGAGGCCCAAACTTGTCTGGTTCCAAAGCCAACCCTGTGCAAGCATAGAGGAAGGTACAGAGAAGGCACTGGAGTCCCTGCCCTACACAAGAAAAACTAGATAGCAAGCACACATAATGAATGCAGGACCTGTTGAGAAAAGCCTACAAAGGGCATGTGGCCCACACATATGTTCTGTTTGGCCCAAACATGTTTTCTTAGGAAACAGAAAAGGCTACAGATGGGGCTCACCACCTCCTGCCTCCCAAGCCTTCAGCCCCTCTCACTTGTTCCCCTGGCCCTCCTCACCCCTGTAGACTTTGGAGATCTTGCCCTGCTTTATGGCTATGGAGAATGACAGGTGTCAGCAAGTAGTGTAAAGGGCTGGAACGGTACACAGGTGAGAAAGGTCATTTCCAGCTGGGGACTCCAAGCTTGGAGACTGCAAGGGGAGAGGAGCATTTTGATGAATGATCCTACTATTTTATATCTCTGAGTATTGCTAAGCAAGATGCACTCTGTCGATATGGGGTTCATTCTTTCACCCAACTAATATTTGTTGAACATCTTCTGTGTCTCAGGCAGTGTTGTAGGTGCTGGATGTGTAGTGATGAACAAGACAGAATCCCTATCTCTCGGGATTTTACGTTCTCGTGAGGGAGACATAACAAATGCGTTGTCAGATAGTGAAAAGTGCTAAGAGGAAACATCAAGCAGGGGGGAGCGGGCGAGAGAATGATGGGGACATTTTGATGCAGGTTGATTAGGAAAGGCCACTCTGAGCGTGGGATACAAACAGAGCAAAGTGAAGGAACACATCATGTGAAGAGGAGGGTGGAGGACTTCCCGGCGACAGGCACAGCTAGCGCGAAGCCTAAGGTGGGCGTGGGGATAATGTGCACAGGGAACTATAAAGAAGCCATATGGCTGGAGCACAGGGCGACTGGGGCTCACAGGGTGAGACCAGAAAAGATGAGGAAGTCTGGGTGTGGCTCACAGAGGGCCTTTCGGGTCATGGTAAGGAAGTGCTTGGTGGGGTGGGACTGAAATGGGGATGTCCCCCTCTTGGGGCTATTGTGAATATTAAATACATTTTCCATGGCAAATGCTGATAACATAGTTACATAGCCAATTCTGTGTAAGTAGCTGCTCTGATTCAGTGTTCAATAAATATTTTTACTGAATGAACCGAAATAGCATCTAAATTCTAAATTTCAGAGGCCATTGTCAGGAAAACCATTGGTCTTGGCACAATATATACTTTTGTTTTGAAACATGAGCTCTGCCTTCAGATGGCATGAGATTTATGCTCGGAACCCTTGACATGAACCAGCTTCTGTTATCAGTTCCTTCCGTCCTTACCTCCACCTCTCCCTGCTCCCCAACCCCATCCCCCCGCCCTTTGCTCCCCCGCCATCCACATACAAGACTCCTTTACAAGCTCATTTTCACTGTAATTTTGATTTGCTCTGGTTGCCCTCCACAGATAAAACTGTGAAGCTGTGGAAAGTCAGCGAACGTGATAAGAGGCCAGAAGGTTACAACCTGAAAGATGAGGAGGGCCGACTCCGGGATCCTGCCACCATCACAACCTTGCGGGTGAGCACAGCGACAGCTTTTGCCACCACGTTTCACTTCTCTCGGCCACCGGGCTCAGGGGAAAGGCTCCCAGGTTTGGCCGAGTGCAGGGTGCTGCTAGAGGTTGGTTGCAACTATAATGTGTGAGTAAAGGAGATGAAGTGGAGACTGGACCTGAGTGTCTGGTGGCAGATGGGGGAGCAGGACAGGGGCCAGACTCTGATGACTACAGATGAGTGCATTTCCTTTATCCCCCTAGGATGCACCCACGTGGCCACTGCCATGTGTTCCTATATGCTTGGCCTTGGTGTGCTCACATTATCTAAAATGTTTTGAGCATCTTCTGTACTCAAGGCACAGGGGATGGGACTACCCACATGAGTTGGGATTTCGTGGATCAGAACATGAACTTATGAATCTCATAGGCCTGGGTTTGAATTCTGCCACTCAGTAGAATGTCACATAGCCACCTAACCCTTTTGAACTCGAGTCATGCAAGTTGTTTTTAGTTTCTCTGTCTGTGAACCAGTGAACCTAATACTTACTAACTCAAAACGATGAACCTCATGCTTCACTCAAAGTGTGCTAAGGATGGAAAGCCCTCCTTCCATGACTGGTAGCCAATATATGATCTCTGCTATTATTCTGAGTAGCTCCCTTTCTGTGCTCCAGAAATGCACAGTCTGGTAAGGAAAGGATTTGGAGGTCTCCTATAAAAATGCTTATGACAGTAAATAGAGGAAGGTAAATGCAGTAAGTGTCTCAGAATTACAGTTTGATCAAAAGGTGAAGAAATTATATTTGGTTCTAGAGACCAGGAGAGGTCTCATAGGAAAGTGGTATTAAAAATGGATTTCTGGAGGCGCCTGGGTGACCCAGGCAGTTAAGTGTCTGACTCTTGATTTCGGCTCAGGTTATAAAATCACAGTTCATGGGATTGAGCCACAGGTTGGGCTCTGTGCTGATAGCGCTGAGCCTGCTTGGGATTCTCTCTCTCTTCTCTCTCTCCCCTCCCATGCTCACACTTGCTCGCTCTCTCTCTCTCTCTTTCATACTAAATAAATAAACAAATTTTTTTTAAAAAAAATTGGATTTCTCTGGGCGCCTGGGTGGCTCAGTCAGTTAAGCATCCGACTCTTGATTTCGGCTCAGGTCATGATTTCTCGGTTTGTGGGATTAAGCCCTGTGATTTCTCTCTCTCCCTCTCTCTCTGCCCCTTTGCTCTCTCTCTCTCTCGCTCTCTCCTTTCAAAAAAATTTTTTTTTAAGAAATGGATTTCTCAGAGCAAACTTTTAAGGGCAGGCTCTCTAGATACAGGGTAAAGTGGTTCAGGACTTGGTGGTAAATTTGGTTTTAGACGTGCTTACTATGAACGGTATGACATTCCCAGATCCACAGGTTGAGACCAGCCGTAGCCCCCAGGGACTTTCAAAACCATCACATATGTGTTTTCAGATACCGGCTGACTACTCAAGACCAAAAACTGAGATCAGAGAGACAGTGCAGTACAGGTGGGGGAAAGAGGTCGTTACCGTAGGTTTAGAAGCAGATATGGGACCTGAACGATCATCGTGTGCCTGGTTAACTGGCTTGTTCATTTGTTCATTAATTTATTTGTTCGTTTGTTCCTCTCTTTATTCAGAAGGTACTTTTTGAGCACAGGCTCGGTGCTGGCCACAGTGCTAGGCTGTCATGTGTTTACCCAGTATTCGTGGGCACCTAGGTTTTTCTTTGAGCTTCTTCTGAGCAAACAAGCATTGGCTTCTCAGCTTCCTCTCATCAGCCTGTTGCCTCTGCCTGAAGAATGGCCTTGCAAGTCATCTCTATCAGAGCGGGCTGATGGTCTCCATGCTCAGAGGTTTTGCAGACCTGAGGTTGGAGTAGTGAAGAGTACGGATGTCGAGTCAGTCTTCCCTAGATTAGAATTGTGGCTCTATTGCTTTCCAGCTGGAGACCTCGGCTGTACTAATTAAACTCCTTGTGCCTTTGAAGTCCCACGTGCCTTACAAGGATTCAGTGCCTCCCAAGATTTTTGCAAGGAGTCCGTGCTCCGTTGTGTGTGATGAAGTGTTAACCCATGTAATGTCTCCCTCACAGATAACACTCCATAATGTTAGTTCCCTGCTGGCGGTTTCATATTATCTTCATCATTATCATTACCATGGCTGTTATTGCTCCCTCCTGATAGGATATATTCTTGTCCTTTTCATATACTTTTTATACTGTTGTATTCATTCCACAAACTCTTTACTGAGGTCTAGTGAGAGGCAGGCAGTCGGCTGGCTATCCAAAGGGAATAAGACAGTCTTTAGCCCCTTGGAACTTTGCAGCCCTGTAGGGAAAACAGATGGCTTTGGTGCCTCTGAGGGGTTCACAGCATGAACTTCTGCCCAGATGTCACCTGGTCCTTGTTTGCTCTGAGAATGGACTTTCTCAGATGCCATCTGTAGTTCCCATGACGAACTCCTGTTGGCCGTGGCGTCCTGTGGGATTTCATCCATCTGCAGTTAGCCTCTCAGAGATGTCCCCACGATGAAGAGAAGGCCTATGTACATGTTTCCTTTGGAGCAGAGATTCTCCCCAAGGTGAGACAGTGATGTTATGAAGTGGACTTTGTGCATACCAAACGTGGAAGGAGGCCTTGAGGTGTGGCTGGAAATTTGAAAACCCCAGTTCTGATTGTTGCTTGCTTCTTAACCATCTGTGTGACCCTGGGCCAGTGAATCACATTTCTTCTCTCCAAGCTTAGTTTTTAAGCTGCCACACAGAGGACTGGGTAGTCTGTGCTTTTGCACCCATGGTGCTAGCTCCAAATGCAGATCCCCGGGCCCCAGCCCCAGTGATTCCCTTGAGCAAATTGAGTGATCCAGTGGAATGGACATCTTTAACACAAACCCCTGGTGTTTGAGACAATAGGTCTGTGGTCACTGGATCGTATCATCTCTAAGGTTCCCCTGAGCTATCATTTTTTGTGAGCCTCTGCTACTTTTCAATCATTTCAATAGTTATTGTACCAACTTGAGAGACACATTTGCTATAATGTTGTAATTACCCATATTCGATGTCACCCCATCAACTTTCCTAGGCTTTCAAATATCCTGTGTTTCAGTGTAATCATCCACCCTGCAGCATTCTTGGATGAAAACACTGAAAAGGCCAGCTTCCTTTCTTTTTGATCCCAGTAGTAGAAGAAAAAAGAAAAAAAAAAAAACAACCAAGCAACCCTGAAGACCACGGATTCAGAACAATGACTCCAAACAGAGAATGAGCTGACGTGATATTAATCAGCCTGTAATTTACTAACATGCTCTTTTCTCGAAATTTGCATCGCCAGCATTTGTAGCTTTCCCCCCCTTCCCTGTCTAATGATTACCTCTCGCTCACTTTCATAGTTTCCAGTTCTATGTGGACCTTGAGAGTGAGAACGTTTAATAATACCCGACAGCTAATTAATCCTCACTGAGTAATGAACCTGATCTGTTTCAGTGCTAGGAGGTTCAGCTTTTCAAAGCAAGAATGTGGCTATTTTTTCCCTTTTTTCATGGAAGATAGCTTTTTCAATCCAATCACTCATTACCCAGAGAGACTATGAGAAGCACTTCTATGAAAACTGTATCTCCCGCTCAGTATCATAACACCGAAAGCAATAATCATAATGATAATTTAATAATAACGCCTTATAGCTATAAAATTCCATTTATATCACAAAGCGTTTTCTTACCTAATCCCTTTATTCATCGTCAGAACAGCCAGTGAGAAAGGCGGGACAAGTATTTGGCCAGTGAAAATGCTGCTATCTAGTATTTATTGAGCATTTATTATATCCCATGCATCCTGCTGAACACTATATCTGCATTAGCTATGACATGACATATAGTTTGCTGTTAAATACTCATTGTGGGGGCGCCTGGGCGGCTCAGGCAGTGAAGCGGCCGACTTCGGCTCAGGTCATGATCTCACGGTTCGTGGGTTCGAGCCCCGCGTCGGGCTCTGTGCTGACAGCTCAGAGCCTGGAGCCTGCTTCCGATTCTGTGTCTCCCTCTCTCTCTGCCCCTCTGCTGCTCACACTCTGTCTCTCTGTCTCTCAAAAATAAACGTTAAAAAAAAATTTTTTTTTAATAAATAAATACTCATTGTGCACATGAAGCTCAGAGAGGTTAAGTAATATGCCCGTGATTATACAGGGCTATGAATCAAATCTTGACCTACTTTGCTCTTAGACCTGAGCGCTTGCTTAAACCTGGCGCAGGCTCAGGGAGAGACGCGACTTGCCCATTGTCTGCCAACTGGTTATTCCACGACTGAGACTAAAAATCTTACACTTTGACACATACATTTGAGGATTAGAAAAAATTTTTTAACAATTAGTATCTTTATTATTACAGGATAGTGTCTGTCTGTCTCTCTCTCCCTTTCCACCCGCTCCCCTTTCTTTCTTGCACACATTAATACACAGTGAGTGTCCAGATCCCTGGCCTCAGCACGCAGAAACAATGACCCTGGGACCTTCTGTAGTTCCACTTAGCAAGATTCTTCCTGCCCTTCTTTCCCAGCCTCCCAATGCCAGAGGTAAGAAGCCCTGAGAGCCCTTTCTAGGCAACAGAAACTCAGAGTTCAACTAACTTCATCAGCCTGGGATGGGAGCTGAGTGGTGAGAAATCACGCTTAGCATATTCTTCCCTGCAGGATGAGCCTGGAGTTACTATTCACCTCATTATGGTTGGCTGCCAGTGCCCTGGAAACCTAGGCCAGATTGGAATTGGCTTTTTAACTAGTTATAAATATAGATTTCAGAAGGTGTGATCTCCCAAGCTGTGACTTGCCCTAACCTCCCCCCAAAATAAAGGGGAGGTAATGAATTCCAGTTTTTTAATGGATTTTATCTAAATATTCCTTACAGCTAATATTAATAATAATAATAATAATAATAGCCATGTTTAGTACATGCTTACTATATGCCAGGTGCTGAGTTTCACATCCATATAGCATGTAGTTCTAACAGTAACTCTGCCAGGGACATTCTGTTATTCTCTCCTGGACCATCCAGAGCCTTCCTCCCTCTGAGAAGCTCCCCTAGAATACCATAGGGAAAATTGCACACTCACATCTTCCTGTTCACTCTTCGTGGCCTTACCTTTCCCCTTTTTTGTTAGCTTCTGTCCTTCCCTGAGATACCGTTTGTCCATTTTTTGCTGCCCCTCCACCTCCGCTTGAATGTAGGCTCCAAGGAAAAAGAACCGCGTTGTGTTTTCTCCCATAGCTCCAACACCTAGGAGAATGCATGGCCCACAGTCAGCCATGTATTGGTTAATTGAATGCACTACACAGAAGTGGAAACAGAGTCTTAGTGTAGACAATGATTTCTCCCAAGATCTCATGGCTAGAAAATGCCAGAACTGGGATTCAAACCCAGCCTATCTGACTCCAGGTTTTCATTATGATTCCTTGTAGCCTCTGCCTTCTAAGAAAATATCAATTCATGATCATAGGGCATTATTTGTGTTTCTCAGAATTCTTGGGCAAAGCTTTCTTCATGTACGAGCTTGGCTTAGGTGGGGAGGAGTGAGCAAGGGTGAGGGTCGCAAAGGCTTTTCTGCCACTGGGTGGGCACACAATGGATGCACTGTTTTTTAGAAAGATTAAAGACAGAAAGATTAAATGACATCCTGTTTTATATACTTACCTTCTGCTGGTGACTGCTTCTGTCTTGCTCTCAGCCTCACTACACACACCTGTGACTTTCTGGACTAATGTTTTTCCACATAGAATGATCCTGATGTTTGCAAATCTCATCTGTGGCTATTTGCATATCTCCCCAGCCACAGTCTCAGACCATGGCCAGTCAGCAGGAGCATTTGCCAGCTCTGAATTCTGAAGCAATCTTCTCAGGGGATTGTGGCTAGCAGGTTACGGGGTTAGTAAGGCTGACTATACAGACTAGCTGTTTTCCCAAAAATGATTCTTTCTGTACAACAACTAGTTTCACTACCTGATCTTTTTTCTAAAGGACTGATTAAATAGACCAGTGGTTTAAGTGTACTGATACCCACTGCATTTGTTCAGCCCTTCGTAGTGACAGGCTCCGGGTTGAGCTGTGTAATGTATGTTTTACAATTCTTTCCTCATCATAATCCTGTGACTTAGGCATCATGCCCACTTTACAGATGTGTAAACAAAGGCTCAAGGAGGTAAGTACTGGCTTAAGGCCCCACAGATAATAAGTGACAAAGCCAAGAATGGAGTGCAGGTCTATCTGATCCCAGAGGTCACCATTACATCACCATTACGCAAGACTACTTATTATGTGGCCCATGATCCCGACAACAATAAGGGTGATAACATCTGACATGTAGAATTTTTAATGTATTTGTATCCTATTTACTGAGTGCCCACTATATGTCAAGCACCATGCTAAGTACGTACTACCAAGTAAATCTCACAAAGATGAGTGAAACACACTCCCTTCCCTCAAGAGGAAGGAGGGGACCAGATGCAAGTGGTTGCAACATGAAATTGATTGAAGGAGTGGTTCTTAAATCGCAGAGTGCCTCAAGGGCACCTGGCATGCTCTGCAGAGCACAGTCCTTGGCTTTATCACTAGGGATTCTGGTTTTGGAAGTCTGAATGGTACCAACTGATGTCTTTGACAAGACCCCTCCTGGAAAACGCCCATGATTCTGATCATGCGGTCCCTGGGCCACCCTCTGAGAAACACTGGGTAGGATAAATGTCCTGAGAAAAAGCACAGACAATTGCCATGTTGGAGAAAGAACAGAAGCAAAGAGGTGCAGGATTAGGATGGAGTTTCCAAGATGCCTCTTGAAGGATAGATGTTCTTTCATGCTGGGAGTTTCATTTGATGCTCCCAGCATCCTGGATGGCAAGCCGGACAGGAATAGATAGGTCCCTCTTTCTAGTGTCATGGATGTAATCATCCCCACTTTTATAAGGGGAAACTGAGGCTCTGAGAAGCAGACACTTTGTGCTTTGTGCAGACACAACCCCATGCTTTCTGGCTGCTTCTGTGGTGCCCATGAGGTGATGCTCACTCCAGGAGGGGGGTAAGCCCGGGCCACCTTTAGGGTAAATTACTGGAGGAGTCAGGATCGGCCATCACTTCCCAGATTTTAATTTTGGTTTTATGCTTTGATACCCAAGCCTCTTAGGACATAGATACAGCCTTCCCCTACCCATTTTTAATTTTTTTTCTAGACTTCATTTTGTGATTTATTGCTGCGCTGGGGACTTAATATCCAATCCTTTTACAGTTTCATCTTCCCTTTCCTTATATTTGTTGCAAATAACAATGAAGTGTTTAGCTACTGCAGTGAAAATCAATCAAGCCTGTTCCATATTCACAGGCCCTGCAATGGCACCCGGATGGCCCCCTGGATTAGATTAACTGTGTGAATGTGTCACTCTGGTGGGGGTCATTTCTCAGCCTTCGCTCCATCCCTCCCCCTCCGCCTCTGCGGGTGGATATTGAGATTTCCCATTGATTGACTGCCCTGAAAGCGAATGCTGGCATGTGATGTGTGTAACTCAGCAGGACACACGTAGTCTGTGTTTATGAAAATAAATAATAATTTCTGTTATCATTATTGATTGCCATCATTATCTGATTGTATCTGTCTGTGTCATGGGGTTTCCGTTATGGGATCAGAATGCACTGCACTCCACAGGAACCTCAGGCACTACCCTCCCAGCAGGCCTCTGTGTTTTGACACGTTCGGCCTCTTGGGGGTGAGGGTGTGGATGTCCCTGTCCTGTTCTTTGGTTCACATTCGGTGAGGCAGTGTTAGGCAAAGGAACCAATTCCGTTGGAATGGTAATAGGGGCAGCAACCTTTACTGAGTATTAGCTGTGTTCCAGGGACACTTTGCCTACATTGGCTGACTTAATCTCTACCTGTACCTATAAGGTAGGTACTGAAACCCACCTCATCTTAGAGATGTGGGACCTGAAGTCAGAGAGGTTGAGCAACGTGCCCTAGTTCACACAGCTAATAAGTGGTAGTGTTTGGACTTGAATTCATCTTTGTACTGTCCTTCCACTTGCATTAGAATAGACTGGTATACTCATATGACTTTTTAGTGTAAAGCAGACTCTGAGTAAGCAGGAACTATTGAGGACAACCTGTAGAAGCTGCTGGTGTCTTGGGCACAGGGGAGTTTTCCATTTTGTTTTGGGAGAAGGTGGTGCAGAAGCATGCATGGAACTAGGTCACGGTTTACCAAAACTGCATGATCATCTTCATGGGATCATGGGAACATCTTCAGTCATTGCAGTTCACCAACTCCAAATGGCAGAAACAGAGCCAAGGGATCTTCTCCCCTCTCAGCTCTATCTCAGGGCAGTCCTGAAGACCACCTGGGTTCAAGGGCCTTTGGCATGAGAACCTTAAAGGTCCACTCCAAGGTCAAGGTTCTCTGGTTTCATTTTCTTTGTCATCTTTGTCTTCTTCCCTCCTCCTCACCTGAAGGTTCTATATAGAATAATCTAAGAGCAATCTTATTATCAAAACAGGGTTGGCACTACACTGAGTGAGTGATTTGATTTGGAGTGAGCTTCTGCAAGCCAGTGAGGTTGTGTGTGAGTGGTTTTGCCCTTTAAAACTCAAGTTCTTGGGGGCACCTGGGTGGCACAGTCAGTTAAGCGTCCAACTCTTGGTTTTAGCTCAGGTCATGATCTTGTTATTCGTGAATTCAAGCACCCTGACTGGTGCCACATTGACAGTGCAGAGCCAGCTTGGGATTCTCTCTCTCCCTCTCTCTCTCTACCCCTCACCTGCTTGCTCTCTCTTTCTCTCTCTCAAAATAAATTTTTAAAAAATTTATAAAACTCAAGTTCTTTTCCTATCCTACTCCTTGTAGAATCAAGGGGCAGCCAACCTGATGGCCAGGGTACTCTAAAACTTAACACTATTGCAGACATCAATTAAACACATACTGTGCACCAGACTTTCTGCTGGGCACATTAGAAACACCATCTCTTTGCAGCCTGACAGCAGCCCTGTGGGGTGGGTAGTGCTGTTATTCCCATTTTACAGAGGAAGAAATTTAAGTCAGAGAGCTGAAGTGACTGGCCCACAGGCTATAGCTGTTAAGGGGCAGAGTCACATTTTTAACCAGATTCACACTGACTCCATAGTCTGTGACCTTAACGCCATACTGCAGAGTCACCAGGAAAGGGCTAAGGTTCTGACCACATGTCAGCCATCATCTGTAAAATGGAAGTCACTATACATTCTTCCCATAAAGGTCATGCTAGTAAAATAGAGTAACATGCTGACAGCACGTAGCTTGATCCCTTGTGAACAGTACATGGTCAGCATTATTACCTTTCTCCTCTTCCCTTCCTTCTTGTCTGTCACCTGGACACCAAGAGTTTCAGGAACGTCTCATGAATATAATTGTAAGTGTTCAAAGCAATGTTATGTCTGGGGACCAGCAATCTATTGTGCTTTATTTTGAACGTGTGTTTGTACTGGCTCCAAAACTGCCTCAGATTCAGAGTGTATTCTCTGACAATAAATATTTTCTTTCATCTGAAAGCTACCTTTGTTCTGCTGCATTTACAGTGTCGTAATCAGATCCAACGTAAATGTAAATATAAGCAGACTCCTATACCTGGTTTAAGATCAAGTTCTCTTTGTCTCTTGCTCCCACCACCTTTGGAAGGCTACCATGGCTTCTGGAATGTGATAGGAAGTTGGAAATGCCACTCCCTATATAGATACTTAATGGTAGTAGGAAGCTGAGAAGTCCACTAACATGAGAAAAAGAAAATGATCACCTTAGTGAAGAAAATCACAGTGTTTCCATGGCCTCTGATACAGTTTATCTTTGGATTGCCTGGTCATGAGGCAGGACAATATTCTAGGTTGTCAGCCATTCTCTTCTGAGCTCTGGTCATTAACTATTCTGGATTTCAGAGACGTGGTAAGCCTGGGCAGGCAAGGAAGCCTGCTGGCCTTTTTTAAGCGCTGCAAGCAAGGATCTCATCACTGTGTCAAACCTAATTCACACTGACCCAGCTGGGGTTTTCTCAAAAGAGAAGTTATCAGTATGATTTTCCTGGTCTTTTCCTTTAAAGGGCTCTCTGTATGGTTTTATAGTAAGTGGAAAATCCCTGCACAACTGGATGATTCCAAGAAAAAAGTATCTCCATTTTCTGAATTATTCGGGTAGAGTTTTCTAAATTCTGAGTGTGATGGGAAAGACATTGTCCCTGGACCAGGTCCTGGCTCTGAAATGTGAGCTCACTGTTGCTAGAGGGAGAGGTGGGAGTCCTAATCCCTAAAGCCACATATGTGCGTGCATGTGTGTGGGTGGGCAGTACATATGACACAACACCAAGCAGGGTGTTGCTCAAGAAACCTTAGAATGTCAACAAAGCCTAGAACTGATTTGTATTTGCTTTTCAGTTAGACTTACTTAACCAGAGGTCAGAAATAGATGCCTGGATCCCTTTTGCTACCAGCTTCTGCAAAGAACAAATTTGAAGTCACAGAAGAAATTCTAGGGCTTCTGCTCATGATACATAAGATTTTTGTAGAAAATAATTAACACAGATGGGTTTGGAATCAAGTGCAGTAGAAGATACAGTCCCTTTGATCCTAGTACGTTGCAAGCCAGGCTTTACCTGGTGCATAAATATAAGCATTTTAAATTCCTGTCCTTACCTGAGAAAAAGATTTTAAATCTTTCTCTAGAGGTTAATGTACAGGAAGATACTTTGGCAGTGGGGGTGGGGGGGTGGGATACATAAGAAACTGGTTTGAGGAAGATCTAAGGGTACTTGCATGTTAAAGGAGATTGTTACCAACAACAACAACAAATATATATATATATATATATATATATATATATTTAATTCTTTGGTTTCCATAGAGTGATTGAGCCACAAGGAAAGGAATTTTCTACTTGAAAGGTGTTGATTTGTATTTACTTACTCACTTTATTTGTTGTGATCAGATGATCGGTTGGGCTCATGTTCTTTACCAGAAAAATGTTAAAGGCAGAGATAAAAACCTACACGCATTCATTCTTAACAAATGTTTCTGGCTCAAGAGTATATGGGGAAACTCACGTAAATGCATTTAAACAAATACATTTCAAGATTTCTCTGGACCTTTAATATACCGAAACATGCTATCAAGCTCCAAGAAAGATACACGACACGAGGTATTTTCTACCCAACTTAGTTGACCATGAAAAGCCCTTTGCTCAGTTCATGGGATCCCTTTCTTTATGACATTCTCCTCAAGATGTTCATTAACATTCACTGAGCACTTACTAATGCCTGACACAGCACCAGGCACCTTACATGCTTCCCTATTTAATTTTTACCTTAACCCCATGAGCTTAATACTCTTGTTGCCATTTCAGATGAGGAAGTTGCTCCATGTGGGGATAGTAATTTGTGCACATTTGCTCGCTAGCAAGCGGCAGAACCAGAGTGAACCCTGGCCCTCTGACACTAGACTCCCCTATTCTTGACCACCATATGATCTGGCTTCCCAAAATCAATGGTTTTCAACCACCTGACACTGGAGGTTTTATCCCATCATCAGAGAGACTTCTTGAAACAGAAACGCTGCGTTAGCCAATCTGGAAACCATCGCTCTTCACACGTTTCCTTCTGTGTAACTTAACATCTGTCAGATCTGCATTTATGAAAAGAAGTTTCCACATCTGTAATCATAGATAGACATGTGTCCTCATGGGGCTGACGATCAGTGAGAAACTAGCTGGTTATGCACTTTTATGTCAGAGTAGAATGGCACCCCCTTCCTGTGTCTGCGTCTGGTATTGTAGTCAGTCCTGTTGTATATTTCAACTCTGCCTGAGCTACTTCTCAGCATTTTTTCTCTGCTCTGTGATTCCACTTCCTCTCATCTTTTCAGGGGTTTAGAGTTCTGCAACCTTGAATTAAATAAGGGCATTGTCTGTTTAATGTCAAAACATCTAGATAGAAGGGGAGCAAACTTCATCGAATTATCCCATTTTAGTACCAAACAAGCAGCTGTTTAGAAACATCTGAAAGCTTCACTTTTTTAAAAAATCATTTGCTCTCCAAATTCAAAGAGCATCTGAGAAAAGTATTCTGGGGTGAGGTGGGCAGACAGAGGGGAGCAGCAGAGGGACATAAGATTCTCAACAAGTTTAGGACTAGTAAGGTTAGATATTGAGACAGAAGTGACAAAGCCATATTTGGTCACCATTGTTCTTTCCCACAGTGAAGTCATCTCTGCACATGAACTTACAGTTGACTGTCACATCAGTCCTGATTAAATGTGCATTTGCTCTATGTGATGGTCAAATCAACTAAGAACAGATGCACCACCCAGGTCTCTTACTCATTTTCTCCATAATTCAAGTACTTCTTGAGTCCCTCCTGTAAGCCAGGCACTGTGATGGCCCCTGGACTTGCAGCAGTGAACGTGAATGCCTGGATCCTGCCCTCAAGGATCTTACCATCTCTTTGGGTTGGAAAAGGCATGAATCAAATGCCCCTTAGTGTGAAACTAACACCGGGCGGGAGCTGCAGAAGAGAGGTGGATGGTGCACAAGAGAACAGACCAGAGAATTTGATCCATTTGGAGAGACCAGAGAATAAGACCATGAGGTGGGAAGTTGCATGGGTGAGCAAGAGATGGAACGAAGGACCGAGTGCCTGGAAGTCTGAGCACAGGGAGACATGTGCAGCTACCACCAAGGTGCAGGTGACAGGGCAGGCAGGTCACGTCCAGACCATTGTTGGGCATCATAGATCTTGCTAAGGAATTTTCTCTTTCCTCCCAAGAGTGGTGCAAGCCCTTTCTTCTCTGTAGTGGTCATTTTTGGAAACAGCCCCTCTTTGCTCACATAGATAAAGGTTCTGCACCCAAGACAGGAAATACATCATGGTAGAAAAGCTGTCGGCACAAACCAGGAAGTTCCTGGAATATAGGAAGCATTTAAATTAAAGAAGCAAATGGCATCTTGTCAGTGTGGCCATGTTGCCCTCCAGCCCTGTGACTGCCACTGTTTTGATACATGTCAGGGCATGGCCTCCACGGTTCTTCTCCAGTATGAAGGCGTCCTCCCTCCAAGGTGAATCCTCCCATGAGTGATTGAATTGTTTGGAGGGTCATAGAACGTGACAGCTCCCTATTACACAAAGGAAAAGATAAGCTTCCGATTAGTCCCAGGGCTAGAGGAAACCAAGACAGAGTGCACCTGTCAGAACTGCTTACGACATATAAATCATTACCTCAATTTTCCATGCAAGAATTGGGCCAGAGAGAAAAAAGTGACTGAGGTTGGTTAGCAGTGCAGAACCATTTTAAAGAGCTCTTGCCTGCCTCCAAAGCATGATTTGCTCTGCTATCCCTGCAGAGAGAACGGAGCCCATGCCCAGAGGAATGACAGAGACAAATGCCCACCGGCTCCAGGAAGGGGCGATTTGCTTCTCTGGCATTTACTAAGGGCTCTTATCACTCCTCTAACAAGATCAGCCACCAGAGCTCTCCCAGACTGCAAAGGGGAGCACGTTTGGTATTGTGCTTGTTCTTTGTGTGGGCCTCGATTTCCCTGTTGTCCAATCACCATAGTAATCGTGCTTATTGTCATCATTTTCCTTCTCTCATTCACTGGCCAAAAATCTAATCAAAGAGAGTCAGAGACCACATAGACCAATGGAATAGATTAGAGAGCCCAGAACCGGACCCACAAATGTACGGCCAATTAATCTTTGACAAAGGAGGAAAAAGTATCCAATGGCAAAAAGATAGCCTCTTTAATAGGTGGTGCTGGGAGAACTGGACAGCAAC
>CM053572.1:33942697-34203724 GCA_028646485.1 Cryptoprocta ferox | reverse complement strand
GGGGGAGGGGGAAAGGGGAAGGGGGGTGATGGTCATGGTGGAGGTCACTTGTGGGGAAGAGCACTGGGTGTTATATGGAAACCTACCTGACAATAAACTATAAAGTTAATAAAAAAATTAATAAATAAAATAAAATAAAATAATTGAAAAAAAAAAAAAAGATAGAGACCAACTGGGACTAACCTGCTGCCCCATAGTCCAGGAAGGATATCAAGGTATATCTAGGGGCAGAAAACAACATAAAACTGAAAAAAAAAAAAAAAAAGATTGAAGGAAAGACAGCAAGTCTGAAGATGCTCAGTAAAAACATAAAAGCGTAACTTGATTGGACAGTATCCAGATATTCATTGCCTTTTATGTTCTCTGAAATACCAAGGTACTAGCAAAAGGTGAGGGCCCAGAACATTCCAGTTGGAGAAGCCCCGAGTAACCCATGGCACTGAGTAAACCCAAACTACTAATTTGTGCATCACACCTCAAGAAATGCTACCTTGTGCTTCTTTCGGGCTACCCTAGGCTGAGTGTACAAAACTGTGGGGGAACTCATGCATTGTCCAGGACAGACCCAGTCCCCGGGGCTTAGGTCTGTGGTACCTGCATCACAAGGGAGCCTTGTGTATGTCCAGCTCAGATACTCCTCTTGCCAGTGGAGCTTTTCTTCAGTTCCATCTTCATGTATTTTAAAGAGAAGCAGATCTTTGGAATCACAACGCAGCCCAAAATGTGTTGGCTACCAGTTTAAATTTCCTAGGACTTCGAAATGCAGTTTATTTTCTGTGTGCAAACCCAAAATATGAGTCAAGACAGTACACAGAGGGATGTGGGAGCTGAAGGAACAAGTCACATGGATACTTTAAAATAAAACAGAATAATTGCTTGTTTGTTCAGAATGTGTGAGCAAAATGTTCTTATTGCCAGAAGAAATGTGAGGCCGAATTAACTTCTACTTACCCTCTGGTAAGGGAGGGAAGCCCACAGCTGGTACTGTTCTGGGAGAGAGTCTAGTATAGTGGTTCAAAGTCTTGAGAGTCATAGCTCTGAATTCAAATCCCAGCTCTGTCCTTGTATGGCTTTGGGCCTTTTATTTAAGCTCTGAAAGTATTGCTTTTATCATTGAAAACATACCTACATCATAGTAATTCTTATCAGAAAAAAAAGTACTAGCACAGGATCTGGCTTTTAGTATTAACCATTCTAGTTCCATTCTAGTAACCATACTAGTTCCAGTTTGAAAATTAGGAGTCCTCACAACAGGGAGATAACTGGTAGACCCCAGTTGTTGCTTTTGGATAGACGCATACAGTTCTGAGGACAGGTAGGAAGGGAGAAACTTCTAACTTGATCAGACGACCAGAGTTCATTTGCCTAAGCCACATCAACCTCAATAGTTAAGGCTCTTCAGTGAATGTTTGTATCACTGGCCTAAAAGAAATGTCCATTAAGGATTCATGAATATATGAATACGTACATACGTGGCAGACAGACAGGCTCTCAATGAGAAGGAAAAAAATTAAAACCCTGTAAGTGAAAATAAGGAGATAACAGAAGATAAGTCATTAATTTGAGTCTCTGTGGATCAGTCGAGGTGTGTTCCCATGCTGTAACACCCTTATTTGAAAGACCAATGAACTTTTAAGTTGTCACGGAGCTGAGAAAAGTGATGTGCTTAGTAGTAAGCACTTCTTTGTAGAGAAGAAGCTGTAGCCAACTGATGTGAGTGGCCTCTGGAATAATAGCACTAATAGTTCCCCGCAAGATTGCCAACAATTGAGTCAGGACTCTGGTGGCAAATCTTCTTTTAGATTCTCTGCCTTACCCTCAACCATCAGACATCAAAAGTGCAGAACTGTCTATCTAGGTCAAAGGATCCACTGTCAGATGTTAGACCTTCTCTCTTTATTTGCTATTAGCAATGAAGGAAAGTCTTCCATGTGTGTCACTTTTCCTTAAAATACAGCCAAAAAAAGTTCTCTTGCTATTTTCTCCTTTGTCTTCACTACTGAGAAAAGAATTCTTTTTTTTCTTCCAGTACATGCTCATTATTAATCTATTTCACATTCACAAATTCACATTCAACATTAGACATTAAAATTGACCTAGCAGAAATTTTCCCCTTAATTGGGCTGCTTTTCTATAGAAACCATGCTGCCAGCATCTGTAGTAAGATACGTTCTGGAAAAACAATGTTCCAGGCCAAATAATCAGGTGGAATTAGATTGCTCTCTCTTTCTGTTTGCTAACAACGCTATGCCTTTGCATAATTCTTACTGATTATCAGAAGGGAAAAACCTATAACTCAGGCAGAGATGAGCTTTATTGGCATTGGTCCCTTCTAGGGAAGAGAAGAAAATATATATGAGCAGAAGCATTTGCAAGTGCCTTATATGTTGAGAGATTGAAATTCCAAACAGTCTGTAAACTTAGCTTGCCTAAATCTGTAACCTTAAAAAATGAAAATGCTTCCCTATATTTGGTATCATAACTCAAGAGCTGGGTTTATCTCCTTTTCTATAATTAAAGGCAAAAAAAATTATATACCTATAAATATATCTAGAAGAGAATGTCAGTTTAAACCAGACAGTTCTCATGAAAGAAAAATAAATAGCTGGGGAGAGTCTTGAGTCAGACTCCTTCAAAGACTTGGAAATTAACAAGAGAGCCTTAAGTGAACACTCCAACCTGAACAGACAGCGTCAGGTTCTCCTTGTAAAGGAAGAGAGGTCTGTCTGCCACCTTTATTTGTTTACATGCTGAACCTCACTGTGGTTCCACTTTCCCTAGTGGTCCTTATGCATCTCCGTTTCTGCAAGTAGTTTCCCCTGTCAAGATAGATCACGTACTTTCATCTGTAACATTTGGACAAATTCTGCTTAGTCTTCGTAGGCTTCTTGTGTCTTTTCTTCTTTTTGTAAGCTGTTTTCTGGTTTTTTTTTTTCTTTGCAAGAGAGAGAGAAAGAGAGAGGGAGTGCAAGTGGGATAAGTGCAGAGAAAGGGGGGGGGGCGGAGCATAGGATCTGAAGCAGGCTCCTTACTGACAGCAGAGAGCCCAATGCCAGGACATGAACTCAGGAAGCTAAACCAACTGAGCCACCCTGGTACCCTGCCTTTCTGTGTCTTTTGAGGCATCCCCCACTCCAGAACTCTCTTTGCTGAGAAGCTATTCCTTTGCCTCCAGTTTTAGATTCCCCTCCTTTCTCCAGGAGAATCTACGGAAAGTCTGCTCCCTGAACAAATCTAGGTCTCCTTTGACCCTGTCATTATGAGACTTGGTCCCAGTTTCCTATACTCCAAACAGTTTCACGTATCTGTCAGTCTCAAGGCCAACTATGTGGTTTGATGATTTGATGCTTGTTCGTCAACAAAACTGATGCTTAATAAAAAAAAAAAAAAAAATTCAGGGCTTTCTTTTGGAAGACTTGAACAATCTTTGTAATCTTCTTCCCCTGTGAAATTTACATTTTTTGCCTCCTTCCACATCTCCATTGTGAAAACTGCAGCAAATGATTTTCCTCCTCTATGTGGTTGGTTTTGGGGGGGGCACATTATTACTTGTCGATCAATAAATTACTCCCCACCAAGTGCCAGCAGCTTGGCTTCCTCCTTCACCTCTTCCATTCTCTGTTTCTGTTTAAAAAAGAGCTCATTATTTTTCTCTTAACCTCCAGTGAAATCTTCTCTTTATTCTCTGCCTTTGTTTTGCTTTTCCTTTAACTTAATTCTCAGTCCAACTGTCCTCATCTGCGCCTGCCTTGATTCTCTGCATTTTCCCCTTTAATAGCCAGAAGTTAATGAGACAACCATTGGAGTCACACGCTCCTTTTCTGATCACACCATGATAAGGAAACAGGATTTAAATGGCAATGACAGGTGACACAAGAGCACTAAAGCCGTAGTAGGGTCATAGTCAGGTGGGTAGTTCTGTGCTCGCCTGGATGGATAGGGCCTGGTGTCAGAGCTGTGCCTGCATTTCCTCATCTGCGAAGTGAGGTTACCCCTCACATACTGTCCTTGTTGCATTTGGCGGTTGCTCAGATTAAATGAGATAAATCATGTCATGTGCTTGATGGAGTGGCATGTAGTCAGCCCTCCAGAAGCATTAGGTGCTATCATGATTATAGAAAGCAAGTGTAAGAGACAATATCTCACACCTTCCTGGGTTTAGAATCTGCAGCTGCAGATGGGTGAGGGAAGGATACAATAATGGCCAGCCAGGGGTATCAGCTCTCTCTTTGTTTATACAAAGAGCTTGTCAAAGGAAGCATTTAGCACTTCCCAACTGTGAAAAGACACATAAAATAGCATTGAGAAGCCTAAAGACAGAGACTGTCTTATTTGTTGTCCTGTTCCAAAGACCCAGTATTATACCTGACACGAAGTACATTGCCTGTAAATTTTTGACATCAATATAAATTAGTCACCTAACATGTCCCCAGTACCATGCTGGTCACTGTCAAATATCACTGTGTTCCCCAAAGTCTAGGATATTTTTTCTGTTGATATAGGACATAGCTTTAAGTAATATTGAATCACAAAGCAGAAGTTTTTCTTTTCTCATTTCTTTCTCTCTCTCTCTTTTTTATATATATAGAGAGAGCATGAGTGAGGGAGAGGGGCAGAGAGAGGAGAGAGAGAGAGAGAGAGAGAAAGAGAATCTTAAGCAGGTTCATGCTCAGCAGGAAACCCAACGCAGAGCCCGATTCCACAACCCTGGAATCATGAACTGAGGTGAAATCAAGAGTGAGACCTTCAAGTGACTGAGCCACCAAGGTGCCCCTCATTTCTTTTTAAAACCATCCTGATTCCATCAAGCCCAAAGTCTTGCTTTTTCAACCCCTCTAAATCTTGATTATTTTAAGATTCAGAGCTAGCTAAGTCTTTCCAGGTGACCCTATCTGGCTAGAATGCAAGAACTTTTTTTTTTTTCATTTGCTAAGTGTGCTCTTTAATCCCCATCACCTATCTCAACCATCCCCCCCCCCATCCACCTCCCCTCTGGTAACCATCAGTGGGTTCTCTGTAGTTAAGAGTCCCTTTGTTTGTCTCTCTCTTTTTTTTTCTTTGCTTATTTGTTTCTTAAATTCCTTGTAGGAGTGAAATCATATGTTATTTGTCTTTCTCTGACTTACTTTGCTTCACATTATGCTCTGTAGCTCCATCCCTATGGTTGCAAATGGAAAGATTTCATTCTTTTTTATGGGTCAATAATATTCCACATCTTTATCCATGGACGCTTCATCTATCAATGGACCCTGGGGCTGCTCCCATAGTTTGGCTATTGTAAATAAACATAGGAGTACATGTACCCTTTGAATTAGTGGGGATTTTTTATTTTGGGAGTAAAAACTCTGTAGTGTGACTACTGGATCGTAGGGTAGTTTTATTTTTAAGTGTTTGAGGAACCCCTATACCTTTTTCCAGAATGACTGCACCAGTTTGTATTCCCACCAATGGTGCAAGAAGGTTCCTTTTTCTCTGCATCTTTGTCAATACTTGCTGTTTCTTTTGTTCTTTATTTGGGCACTTCTAACAGGTGTGAGATGATAACTCATTGTAGTTTTCATTTGCATTTTCCTGATGATGAGTGATGCTGAGCATCTTTTCTGTGTCTGTTAGCCATCTGCCTGTCTTCTGTGGATAAATGTCTCTTCATGTTTTCCACCCATTTTTAATTGGATTGTCTTTTGGATATTGAATTTTGTATCAGTTTTTTCTATATTTTGAGTACTAATCCCTTATGGGATATGTCATTTGCAAATATCTATCTCCCATTCAGTAGGTTGTTTTTTAGGTTTAGTGGTTGTTTCCTTCACTGTGCAGGAACTTTTTATTGATGTATTCCTTATAGTTTATGTTTGCTTTTATTTCTCTTGCCTCAAGAGATACATCTAGAAAAATGTTGCTGTGACTGATGTCAAAGAAATTACTACCTGTGCTCTCTTCTAAGATTTTTATGGTTTCAAGTCTCACTTTTTCGTCTTCAATCCATTTTGTGTTTATTTTTGTATATGGTAAAAGAAAGTGGTCCAGTTTCATGTTGCTGTCCAGTTTTCCCAACACCATTTGTTGAAGAGGCTGTCTTTTTCCCATTGCATATTCATTCCTCCTTTGTCAAAGATTAATTGACCATATAATTGTGGTTTTGTTTCTGGGTTTTCTGTTTTATTCCATTGATGAGTATGTCTGTTTTAATGCCAGTACCATACTGCTCTAATTACTACCACTTTGTAATATAACTTGAAGTGTGGAATTATGATACCTCCAATTATGTTTTTCTTTTTTGAGATTGCTTTGGCTATTTGAGGTCTATACAAATTTTAGGGTTTTTTGTTCTAGCTCTGTGAATAATGCTGTTGTTATTTTGATAGGGATTGCATAAAATGTATAGATTGCTTTGGGTAGTATAGACATTTTAACAACATTTGTTCTTCCAACCCACGATCATAGAATGTCTTTCCATTTCTTTGTATTGTCTTGAATTTCTTTCATCAGTTTTTTATAGTCTTCAGAGTACAGGCCTTTCACGTCTTTGGTTAAGTTTGTCCCTAGATAGTTTATTGTTTTAGATGCCATGGCAAATGGGATTGTTTTCTTAATTTCATTTTCTGCTGCTTCATTATTAGTGTATAGGAATGCAGTACATTCCTGTACATCGATTTTTGTATCCGACTTTACTGAATGTATATATCAGTTCTAGTAGTTTTTTGGTGGACTCTTTAGAGTTTTCTATATATAGTATCATGTCATCTGCAAATAGCAAGAGTTTGGCTTCTTCCTTAACCAATTTGGATGCCTTTTGTTTCTTTTTGTTACCTGATTGCTGTGGCTGGGACTTCCAGGACTATGCTGAATAAAAACAGTGAGAGTGGATATCCTTGTCTTATTCCTGATCTTAGGGATAAGGTGCTCAGTTTTTCACCATGATGTGAGGGGTGTGGGTTTTTCTTATAAGTCTTTATTATACTGAGGTATGTTCCCTCTCGACCTACCTTGCAGAGGGCTTTTATTATGAACGGATGTTATGCCTTGTCAGATGCTTTTTCTGCATCTATTGAAATGGTCATATGATTTTTAACCTTTCTCTTTGTGATGTGATTTATTATGCTGATTGTTTTGCAAATATTGAACCACCATTGCAAGTGAGATCAAATCTCACTTGATCATGATGTAAGATTTTTTTAATGTATTGTTGGATTTGGTTTGCTAATATTTTGTTGAGGATTTTTGTCTCTATATTCATCAGAGATATTGGCCTGTAGTTTTCTTTTTTTGTAGTGTCTTTATCTGGTTTTGATATCAGGGTAATGCTGGCCTCATAGAATGAACTTGGAAGTTTTCCTTCCTCTTCTATATTTTTGGAATAGTTTGAAGAGAACAGGTATTAACTCATCTTTAAATGTTTGGTAGAATTGTCTGCGAAGGCATCTGGTCCTAGACTTTTATTTGGGGGGAGTTTTTTGATTACTGACTCCGTTTCATTGGGGTAATTGGTCTGTTCAGATTGTCTGTTTTTTTCCTGCTTTTGTTATGGTAGGTTAAGAATAGGTTGGGTTTTTTTTATCACGTTCATTTTTATAACATTATTTTGGGGTTCTTTTAGCAATTCGCAGAATACTTTTTCATGCATTGGTGTGATATGAAGTTCCCTAGTAAAATTAATATAGTTAACTAAAGAGTGGACCCATTAAAGAAAATGTTAACTAAGACTTTGGGTAAAGCAGACAAGATTTTAAAAAAAAAAAAAGGAGAAAAAGAAAATTAAAGGGGAAGCTTTTTCAAAATCAAGATACTTAAGCCTTACCCCCATGCTAGCTGAGTTTAAGTCTCAAAGTGTAGATGTGAGCAATCTGTATTTTCTAATTCTCTTTAAGAGCTGTTAGGTGGTTCTGATGAAAGCCAGTTTAGGAATTTCTAAATGAGAAGATCTCCAGCTTTCTTTACATAAAAAGTTTTTTCATTCGATCACCATTTGCTGAGTACCTACAAATGTGTAATGTTGCATTTCATGGGTGCTGAGAATAAAATGGAAAACAATAGAGAAGTAGACCCTGCCTCCGTGGAGCTTACATTCTAGTACAAGCCCTTAAATAATTGTGTTCCCTGGTTTTTTGCCTGCTTAAGAAAGTTGCATCTATTCTAAATCACAGCCTGAAAGAATACAAAATTGTTGTAACTTGTGGACACTGGTTCTGTTTCTGGCGTTGTGTTTACTGGGAGGGAAGTCTGAAGTCAGTCTTTATTTTTACTTTTCGTATTTGAGTCAATTTAAAGATTTGCATAACCTATAAATATTCTTTATACTTAAAGCAACATTACTTCTCTACAGTATGCCTTTGTACTAAACTTTCTCTGTCAGTTTTTCTTGGATTACTGTCTTTTCAGTCCTTTCAGTCTTTTCCATCTTTTCAATCTTGGATCGAAGTCTCTATTTCATGCAACTTTTGTAAATGTTTTTTTCAGAATTGCTTTTTATGGTCATTTCATAACCAACAATTATACATACATTGGATCCTCTTTGTTTTGTGTATATATAATCTGTTCTTCATTGATTTTTATATCTTAGTACCTTTTCATTTTGTTTCCTGTGATTTCCTCAAGCCTGTAAACCATGTTGATAACTCTGATTTCTACATTTTCTGTTTTACTGTTGTTGCTACAAAGCAGCTTATATATGTAATTGCTTTATTTTCTCTTCTATTTTGCCTTTCTGTGTTCTGCTAGTTTGTTTCTAAACCTATATCCTCCACTACCATGTTAAAAAGCCTCTCAATTTTTCTTTGTACATTCAGGCACCACCCACCCTTCCACCTCCCAACCCTCCAACCACAAAGCACTTAGAAGGAGCTTTTAAAAATGCAAATAAGGTCTTTCATTTCCCTTTTAACAGCCTCGGGTGATTTCCCTTATCACTCAGAATGAATTCTCAAGTCCTTATCATGACTTATGAGGCCTATTATTGGTTCCTGCCTACAAATTATTTGATGGTTTTCTTATATTATTTTACTCTTTGTCCTATCTTCTCAATTTATGAGTTGCTTTAGGAAAAAGATTGTTCCATACCTGCAGTATACCAATAGCACCTTGCATTTAGTAAGTGCTCAACAAATATTGCTTACAAATAGTTATATTAACTTTTTGAAGTATTAGAATATCATACTCTGTGTTGTCCTTGACAAAAGAATATAGAATACCCCTAGTATAAGCCAAGGAAGAATTTGAAAAGTATCAAGACTTTAGAATCCTTGACATAGGAGAAAACACGAATTCAGACTGTTTGGATCCTATCTCTGCTAATCCTGACTGAATGACCTCATGACTTATTACGTCATTTAACTTCACTGAAACTCAGTTCTTTAAAAATCTGTAAAATAGTCATAAAACAATATCAACCATGTGGGGTTTTTGTGAGACTTAAAGGAGGTAATGGCACATGGAAAATAGTAGGTATTTGTAAAAGGGTCAGTAAAGTGGCACTTTCATAGAGGCAAGGTTTCAAAGTCATCCCCCTAACCAAGAGTCAAATTTGTTCAAACGTATCCCTGAAAAATCCCTTAATCACCCATGAGAGATACTTTACATAGTTTTTGTAAATTCTGTAGAAAATAATATATCTATATAAATAGGCACCATATAAAGAATAGTGTGTAATATAAAGCTATACAAAAAATATGAATGGCCATTTCTGAAAAACAGACTTCTTTAAACCTTAATAGCTCATTCAACATATCAAGATGCTAGGAGATGAAATCCACACAGACAATATGTCTGAGGAAAGAGCAGATTGACTCCCCCCATCTCATATTTATGTGGGGGCTTCTACCCATTGAGTGGAATGCAGTTGCCACAGTCAACATTATTTAAATTTGTTTCCTTCTTTCATTTTTCTGTTTTATGCTAAGCACATATAGTTGAATCCACATATTAATGCATATGTGATGCAATTCAGTCTATAGTTATTATTCCTAGGTTAGATGCAAAATGGGTTCTCAATAGAATGTGAAATAAGTACAAGTCAGGTGGAGTGACTTGGTGTTCAACTACAGTGATTTTAAATGAACTGCATACTTGCCCTTTTTTCCCTCTGTATGATTAGTTTTCCCTTCCTTTTAACTATTAGCCTGAGAGATTTATGGTTTTCAAGCAAGTCCCCTGCTTTGGCTATTTGAGAAAATAATTCATATTCCTCCCTTCAGGAAGAAAAGAAAATTAATACAGTTTATAGTCCTATGAGCCAGCCTCAAAGTCTACATGCTTCATCCTTGCACCCTTCTTCCTGCTCCCCTCATTGTATAGGCTCACATTTTGCAAAACTAGGTGACAAAGAAGAGGTCAGGAATGAGTAAGGAAATGGATGCAACCATACAAACTTGAGGGAAACAGGATACTGAGTTCTAAAAGGACAAAGCATAACGCTAAGCAAAGTAAGTCAGAGAAAGACAAATATCCTATGATATCACTCATAGGTGGAATTTAAGAAATAAAACAGATGAACATAGGGGAAGAGAAGGAAAAATAAGATAAAAAAGAGAGGGAGGCAAACCACAAGAGATTATTAACAATAGAGAACAAACAGGGTGGATGGAGAGAGGGAGGTGGGGGATGGGCTAGGTGGGGGATGGGCATTAAGGAGGCACTTGGTTGTGATGAGCCCTGGGTGTTATATGTAAGTGAGGAATCACTAAATTCTACTCCTGAAACCAGTACAACACTATATGTTAACTAACTTGAATTTAAATAAAAATAAAATATGATAAATCAATAAATGACAAATAAAATATAGTGCTAGTGCATGTGGAGAGAAAATTCAACCATTTATATGGAGAGTATGCAAAGAGGAAGCAAATATGTGGAAAAACATCCCAGGGTCTTAGTGAATAATAACTTAAAAGTGTTAGAACCAGACCAGGCATAAGTCATTAAAAATATATATTGTTCCAGAAGAAGTAATTTATCAAGTTTTATTCAGGATAAAGTTTTATTCTAATACACTTTAACAATCTAGTCTTAAGAAGTGTGTGATTGCCATGGAAAAGTCACAACTTACAAGATTATTAGGGAATAGGGGGGAAATTATAAGAGAGAATTAAAGAAAAGTGTTCGTTGCCTGAAAAAGATTGAAAGGCAGTAATAGTGACCAGTTGTGTTTCAGTCTTCTTCAACAAGACTCTTAGAAGTCTGAATTATAATACTGGGAGCTTTAGTCAGGAATTGATTCCAAGAAGGCTGTCAAAATAGTGTTAGGTTAAAGGAGGAAGCTAGAAAATGGATTCCTTTCTAAGGGACTCTTAAAATATCAGATTTTCCACTGGATTGAGTACATACAAGGCATGAGAAAGGCAGGGTGGGGGGAGTTATATTAACTGGCATGGTCAGGATCTGGGAAGACTTAAGGAAAGAAGGGGGTAATTAGAAGTGAGGCATGGAGGTGATTATGAACGTGATATGTTCACAAGAAGAGAGGAGACTTCATTACAAGGGATTGACTCTTCCATTCATCCTACTTTGTTTTCCCCACTGCTTGTTCCCTTCTCTCCTTTCTCATAGTGATGAGCACTTGGTTTGAAAGCATAATGGAGACAGAATTAGAGGGACTCACTGGAAACCACACTCACACTTCTCAACAGAGGGAAATTAACTTTTATTGGTAAGGAGAGGAGAAAGGGCCAGAAGTCCAGGGAGAAGCAAGTTAGGAGACCAGGTGGTCCTAGAGAGACACACCAAAAGACAAAGCATAGTTCCCCGGTCCCTAACAGCTTGCCCTGTCCCTGTTCTATTATTTCACACACTCCATTTCCAGTCCTGATAAACCCCCAGGTTTTTCTGTCCTACAATAATCCTGTTGTTTTTTTTGTCTTTTAGGAATTTTTTTAAAAAGTAAGTTTGAGGAGGTTTCTGGTTCTTGACATCTAAACAGTCCAAACTAGATGATTACCTGCCACTCACCACCCCTCCTACTTTCTTCTCTTTCCCCCTTCCTGTTTTGGAGGCTTGCCATGCTTTTTCTCTTTGAAGTCCTGTGTGCTGCTGCTTTTCTCAGATACCCTCTTCTCTTTCTCGTCCCCTTCCTTCACCTCTATTCTTTGCCTTTTCCTCTCTCTCTCCTTTGAACTAGCAAAACTTCTCCTCTAGAGATACTTCTTCCCTCACCCACTTTGTGTAATAGTTTTATTTGCCAGGAATATTGTATTTCAAATTCACCCCTGACATTGGGGAATGGAAGATTTAAGGTACCTTCCACCATGCAGCCAGACTACAGAACACCATCCTGTCTTCTCCACATTCCTAACTCATTCACCCATCTTCTTCACTATACAGAAAAATCCAGTTAACCAGAATCCATAATTCATCCATTTCACACACACACATTATTCCCCATTCCTGCATTTCACTCTTAAAAGGAAGGGATAAATCTGGGGGGAGAACTGTGGGAGAACAGTCAGTGGTAAAGAAGATATTTGACCTGACATTTGTTTATTTGAAAAAAAAAAAAAAAGAGCTGAGAATTTTAATTGATCACATAATACAGACTATGACAGAGGTAAATCAGTTTTAAGCTACATGTCTTGTAGTAAAAAGCACATGTCTTGTAGAGAAGAATGCAGGTCCCTCTTTGTTCCAAAATGGTAGATGTGTTCAGTAAAGCACAGCATCAATGGAGGTGAAGCAGCACTGACCATTGGTGGGGTATGAAGATTGGAGCCCAAGTCTTGGTATAATTTGCCTAATGAGGAATGGGGTGGATTGAGAGCTGTCCTCAAGTATCTCAAGTGCTTTTGTGTGGAGAAGGGGGTGGACTGGCTCTCTGGTCACCTAGGGAACTAAAAGGTATACAGTTCAAGAAAGCGGATCTGAGCTCATAGGAATGAGGAAGTCGTGCTCATTAGAGCCACTTCAGTTTTCCCAGGAAGAACCCAGTGCAGACAGAAGAATCCTAAGAATCCTGCCCTGGCAGGACATTAGACCTAAGGATTTTGCTGCTTTTTCTTTTACGCTCCAAAATTAATGCATGGTTATAGCAACAAGTCAAATAATACAAAATTGTGGACCCACATCTCAATGTAATTCATGTTAATACTTTGGTGTGTGTCTTTCCATACCTTTCTCTTTGCCGACACAAACACATATTAGCATTAATAGATGGATATGATTTTGTTTTGTTTTTACAAAATTGACACCATACTACATACATTACTCTGCTCAGTAGTATTAGCACCCTTCAGGTCAATTCATCTTTGAAATAGCTTTGCCCATATTTTAAAGTATGTGTGTACTGTAGCTTATTAAATCTTCCCCCTATTGGTAGGCATTCGGGTTGTTTCCAGATTTTGCTACAGTGCAATTATAACTAACAATGCTGCAGAAAATGTTCTCAAACATACATGATCACAAACTAATGTTTTGTATGTGTTGAATAGTTTCCATTAAAGTGGGATTTGCTAAATTAAAAGATGTGTACATTATTTTTGTTTTAATGTCTACTTCCAAATCACCTTCTGAAAATCTTGTTGCCATTCATAATCCTACCAAAAAGTGCCCATTTCTTCATGCCATTTCTAGCATAGGGTGTTACTAGTCATTATGATTTTTGCCTATTCACAGAGAGGTACTCCTGACAAGGGAGCGTAGTGTCGTCGTTAAGGGTGAGGATGCTCTTAGCATCTCAGCTCTACAACACACAACCTGTGCAACTTTAAGCTACGGCACATAACTGCTTCCTGCTTCTGTTATCCTCATTTGTAAAGAGATATGACATGAACACCTACCTCATAAAATTATTATGAGTATTAAATGAATTAATAGTTATAAAGACTTAGAACAGTGACTGGCATATAGTAAAATTTTATAAGTAAAAATTAAAGATTAATAAGATTAATCTTCTATAAGATTAAAGATTCACAAATTTAACTTGGATCTCCTTGAGTACTAATAAGATTGGGCATATTTCTACATATTTCTTGATCATTTGGTTTTCCTTTTCTCTCTGTTCCTATCCTTTGCCCATAGTTTTACTGAGTTGTCTTTTTATCAGTTTTTAGGAACTCTTTGTATATTTTGAATAGTAACCTTTTTCCTGTCATTTGTATCTTCCATAAATGATTTCCTTTTTATTTGTGTATTTTAAATCTCAGAGGTTTTTTTTAAAATTAACATAAAAACCTCAGTCTACACCAAACTATAAAAATGATTTTAAGCTCATATAATCTCACACCCTGAAAGATATCCACTATTACAAGATTGTTGTATGGAAACCATTCCATCTACCCCCTCAGATTCATTGGCTATCAGCCTTGGCTCTATGTATTGGTCATCTAGGGGGCTTGTAAAACCCTGTACTTGGGTTCCACTTTACAGGCATTCTGAGTTAACAACTCAGTGGTCATACCCAGACATCAGTTTTTAACAAGAGGCCTCATTTGATTCTGATGTGCAGCCAGGAATGGGAACTACAGGATGCAATTCCGAAAGGTGATTCAGAAGTCAATTTGTTCCTAAATTACAATGTCATTAGTGATCACTACCGCCATCTGTTGGCAGGAGGCAGAACTGACACCAGTTAGCTTATTTGTATAGCTTTGTTCCTATCTATGAAAAGCCATGTTTCAAAGTTCTTTGTACACTTGTAGATCTTTTTAGTGTTGTGACTTCTCAGATGTAATTTTGAACCCTAAGATTCTTGAAGCAAATATAAAATTTATATTTACCTTCTGGGTTCTGTATATTCTGCACTAATAAATGACAGGTATTGTTGATCCTTGGTCGTCGAAGATTCCATATTTATATTAATCATTGATAGAACGTGTGTGGAAAGATTTTAGAAATATATTTATCAATAGCAGTTGAAAAACAAAACAAAAACAATTCTGTGGGATTAATCCTTCCCAAACTAACCAAGAAATTAAACCTCTGCCTCTTCCCATCCCATCCCCTTCCCCACCTATAGGCGCTAATTGAAATTTTCTCCTACTGGGATATTTTAAGATGTCTCCTTTCTTCCTGTGGAATTACACAATGTGAAACATCAAGGGAAATAACAGGAAAGGCAGTGAACAGAGAAACATGCTTTGAGATATAGCAATGTTGGCAGAAAATGGAAGTGTCGGGGAGAAAAAAAAATAAGATAAAACTGGCAGAATTACAGGCTGATGCATGGACTGGTAATTAGATAGTGAATTTATCTTCTGAGGGAAAGATACTTTTCCTGTCTTTTCCATAGAGAGGCCAAAAGAAGTCAAAGACACTAAGAGCATGAAATTGTTCCTCTGCCATAAAAACTATCTTTGATGCATTGGGTTTAAAATATATATATTAATTCCTCAAGCAGTTTTTATGGGTTGTGTGTTGTGATAGAGGATAAAAATATTGCATGTGTGTTGCATATGAATAAAAGTATTCATATATAAAATATATATGTGTGTGTGTATATATATGAGTGTATACATATGAATGTGTGTGTATACATACATAGACTCTTTAATTTCAAACATCTCTTTGAATAGGAACTCTTTGCTGCCTATTATGTACATTAACAGTGGATTAATTTTCTCTATCCTAAATTTAGACACTGTGTCTGAAGGGTTTCATTAGGAGCTTGGTTTCTCAACCTCAGAACTGTTGATATTTTGGGCCAGATCATTATGTCTCACTGGGGACTCTTCTGTACCTTGTAGGGCAGTTAGCATCATTCTTGGCCTCTGCCCACTAGATGCTGGTAGCCTACACCCACTTGCAACAACCAGAAATATCTCCAGACTTGTTAAAAGGCAAAATTCTCCCCAGTTAGGAACCCAGTGATTTAGAGGATGCTATGCCCCTGCTTTTGGGAGGGGAGTTTTCACTTTCTTAAAAACAGTTCACCTAATTTCCCAATCTACGTTAGAACGCCTATTTTTTTTAATGAAACAGTATTTTTTCCTCTCTTGAAACAATATACATCTCTCTATAACATCACTGGCAGTTGGAACAATATATCTGCCTTGAGACCTTAATGTCTTTCTTCTCTATTAGACTTTAAGTGCCACAGATCATCTGTTTTGTTCACTCTGTACACGTACCACCAAGAGCAGTGATTGGCACTTAATAAATGTTTGTCAAATGAAAGAATATAATTCTCAGATATTTGAGAACCTGAAGCACAAAGCCTGACTTGGTCCAAAGGGGTTTTTCCTCTAAGGCTTATTTCAGTCTCCATGACAAAGCCAGTAAAAGAAATCAGGGACATATTGAGGCTGTTGAAGGGTGTGATTGGGAAATCTAAAAATTATATTATTTGGATAGGATTCCCTGGGGTTTTTGGCGGGTTGCTATGGAGTGGCAGTTTCATTCTGGAAACAACAACTCTGATATGTCACTGTAAGCCAGAGCCAACCCATCGTTCTCACTTTTGAACTCCATCCACCATTGGTCCATGGAGGAAACAAGTTTTTTGACCAGGGTGAGGCTTAATGCTTCATTAATTCTCTATAAGAACATGCCTCAGGACCAGGAAAGATGTGCCTGTGGAAAATAAACCTCAGTACAGACAGCACAAGAGAGCTTTAAATGCTTCTTTTCATGTTTTTTTTTTAAAAATGGAATTAAGATGCATATTTTTTTAAATGAAAAATGACTGGCATTTTTCCCACTGAAAATGGGAAGTAATCTAATTTGTTAGTGGTTTATTTTATTTGACAGTCTTTGTACATACTCGATTTGGTTTGTTACACTGAATTACCCTTTAATAATGGGCACACATAACGCCAGACTCTGCCCCCCAGGTTGGTTTGATAATTGGATGAACAACCATATTGTTCCAAGGTTTTCATGACAATGTGGACAGAAGCTATTTGGAAAACTCCTAACCAGAAAAGCCTTCAGCTGTTTATTTTTTTTTCCAATGAAGTTAATTGCTACCCAGTGAACAGTCATTCCACTAGCCACTTTTCCTGAACAATGCTGAGTTCTGTAATCACGGCTGAATTCCCTGGGTGGATAGAAGGGATGCCTAAACCCCGTAGCCAATAGAAAAAGTCTGAAAATCTTCCCTAGGCAATCTTTCAGAATGGACCATATTTCCACAAATGGAAGCTAATGGTAAAACTTCTAAGAATAACAACCAAAGAATAACAATTTGGCGAGACAGTCAAGTTCAAGGGCAGCTTCAGAGCTTAAGAGGTGTACATCCTTGAGCAAGCATTGTGACCTCCTCTACTTCAGCATCCACATCTGGCAAGTAGGAACAGTGTCAGTACCAACCTCTTAAGATCATTGTAAAGATTCAATAAATGGTATGTGTAAAGTGCTTAGCACAGTCTTGGCCAAAGTAGGTTCTCCGTAAATGGTTGTGTTTTTTTTTTCTCATTAGATGGTAAGATGGCTAGAAAATGGCCCACCCATGATTCAAATCCAGTTTGGTTTTAAAAATTCTCTTATACCATACAACTTCATATTTTGTGTTTGCATACCCCCCAGAAGAAGATTGAAACCTTATGTGCCTTTCTGAGCATCCCTTGGAATTTAAATACCATCTTAATTGAATACCTACCAATATCCATTAAAAGAATATGTGGGGGCACCTGGGTGGCTAAGTTGGTTAAGCCTCCAACATCGGCTCAGGTCATGATCTCACATTCATGGGTGCTGACAGCTCAGAGCCTGGAGCCTGCTTCGGATTCTGTATCTCCTTGTCTCTCTGCCCCTCCCCCTTTCATGCTTTGTCTCTCTCTCTCTCTCTCTCAAAAATAAATAAAACATTTAAAAATTTAAAAAAAAATATGTGAACAACTTCTTTAAAAAGTCAGGACTTTATATTGTTTCTCTTTCTTCTTGAAAAATGTATTTTCATGTAACTCCCCCCAAATAAATGTTAAAAGCTTTCTTTGATCATTTCTGCACCAAATATAGACTCCTCCCCCCACCCCATATGTGTGTGACTGTAAGGGTTTAAAATTCTCTTGTGGATATAATCGTTGCTAACAATATTAATAGAACACAATTGACCT
Source organism: Cryptoprocta ferox (assembly GCA_028646485.1). Classification (NCBI taxonomy): domain Eukaryota; kingdom Metazoa; phylum Chordata; class Mammalia; order Carnivora; family Eupleridae; genus Cryptoprocta; species Cryptoprocta ferox. The sequence goes on along the minus strand of CM053572.1, from coordinate 34,185,749 downwards.
GAACAACATAAATATATAATTATGACAAATAATGATTAAACACAAATAGTAAAACTTTATTATAAATTCATATTGTATTGAGCTGGGGGGGTGGCATTTGTGGGGCATTGATTAAAGGCATCTTCCAATTACCCTTACGGAAGTGTTTATACCGTGGATAGTGCACCATCATAAGACTGAAGATGGGTTAATGAATGTCTTCTGTGTTTTTCCTTTACAAAGAGGAGAAGGAGAACTTAGGCTGTGGGAAACTCCTGAGATGATTTTGTTTCAGAAAGGAAAATACGTGGAAGCTAGAGATGGGGGAATGGTTGCCTTTAAAACCATCCCATATAGTTCTTGGGAAGCCATCACATACTCCTGTTTTTGAAGATGGCCACTCTGTCACAAAGCTGTGTTGCTTTGGAATAAGGATACTTACGGGAGGACCCAGTGGCTCTCCCTTTTTCAAGATGACCTACTCTCTTCCTTGACAATGAAGTCTCGGTTCTCTTTAGCTATTTGCTTTATCCTTGACTTAAAGTAGTTGTCCCTGGAGAGTCATGAAGGATTTTTTGTTAAGAAAGCCCAGAGAAAGGCATGGTGGCAACCTTGAAGTGAGGCTGGAATTTGTAACTTGCTAACTTCTGTGTGTCCTTAAGCATGTATTGCTTCTAGATGGGATAGTATAACCACCCTACATCCTCCACCCAGCCTTACACCTAGAGCACCAAGGTCACCATTTCCTTGCACCAAAGAGGAGGTAGAGAGCTCTCATCTGTTTTTTTCTATGTTAAACAGCCATGGTTTCAGCTTCCCAAAAGGGCTTGTTAATAACAAAAAGAAATGGTAGGAAGTTGTATGTTAATCTGTTTCCACCAAGCTTCCTAAGGACCCTTTGTGTGGTACATGCCTAGCATGTAATAAATACTCAGTACATGTGTGTTTTTAATGTTTTATTTTGTTTATGAGAGAGAGAGAGACAGACAGAGTGCGAGCAGGGGCGGGACAGAGAGATGGAGACAGAATCTGAAGCAGGCTCCAGGCTCCAAGCTGTCAGCACAGAGCCTGACGCGGGGATCAAACTCACAAACCATGAGATCGTGACCAGAGCCAAAGTCAGTTGCTTAACCGACTGAGTCATCAAGGCCCCCCTCAATATATGTTTATTGAAGGTTTTATCTGGGGCCAGTATATGGTCATAACATTCCTACATATACTTCTTAATTGATGATATGGAGACCACCCAACCCATGACCTTGATATAGCCTATCAGTCCCAATATAAAGTAATCTCAACTATTGGGAGTGTGATGGAAGCATCTGTCAAACAATGAAAAAGAGATATGGAACAAGCATGGATTTAAATGGACAGAAATTTTTTCAAAAGCCTCCATAATGTCACTTATGTTCATTGTACTTACCAACCAAGGATATTCAAATGTTTGTCTGACAAACTCAAATGTATTTGACCCAAAGTTGCTCAACAGTTAAAATCCATTCACATCCTTCTACACGTGATCATCTCTCCCTCTTCTTTCTCCATGACCCCATCTTCTTTCTGTTCTTTAGCTCCCTATCAGGCCATCTTTTCTCTCTCAGCCTTGCCTTGAATCTGTCAACTTGCTGGGGCACTGGAGGTTGCCATGGTAAACACAGCTGTTGTTTTTTCTCTGTGAAGAGTCGGTGCAGGAAGACACTTGAGTCCTCACCTCTAGCCTCTTCCTGCTGTGCATTTTCACAGATGTCGTTTCAAGTGGGGCCTCAGGGGCTTCAGGATTCTGCACAGCTTTCCTTGTGTATCTCTGAGCGGGGGGGAGGGTGCTTTGTGACCCGCCAGCACCCGCTTAGGTGCTCTGGAAGATTGTGAAGAATCGCCCGCGTGGTCACCAAATAAACCAAATGACAGCAACATTCATTTTGTTAGTAAGCGGGTTCTGGGAACTGAAAGATGATCTTGTATTTTCCAAGAGGAAAGGCAGGAAAGATAATGAGAAAGTAGCCAAGGCAGGAAGACTGAAGGAGGGATGGGGAGAGACAGAAGGAGTGGTAAGAGGCAGAGGGAGCCAGGGGTTGCTGAACCAGAAAGGCGTCTGTATTGGACAGCTACCCACGCCTCCCTGAATCTTCCCTGTCCTCACAATCACATCTGTCATCCGGTGCTCACTGCTGAGCCAACATCTGCTGCTATTCGCATACAAACCACTGCAGCCACAAAGATTCCTTGCTATTCCTCCTCTACTGGAAGTATGCGACACCCTCAGGTGCGCCAAGCTTTGCATTTGTTCATCCCTCCTCCAGGAATGCTCTTCCCCAGCCAGCCATAAGGCTCTCTCCCTCACTGCATTCAGATCTCCACTCAGAAGTCTTTCCCTGAGAGAGGACTTCCATCATCACCCCACCTCAAGTAGCAGCCCATCTACTGTCTACCTGCTTACCCAATTCAGGTTTTCTTCATGTCTGGTCCAGAGTAGGGACTTCAGGATTTGTTGAGTGAATAGTTGCATCACGGACACCCTCCCCCAGAAATTCATGGAATCACACACTTGGACACGTGTTCTTTGCTCTCTTCCTCCTGAGCTTTTGTGGGTGCTGGTCCCTCTGACTAGAGCACCCCCGACTCTGCCTCATGGAGTCCTACAAACCCTTTGCACCCTGCGTCCTTTCATAGCCCTCTCCTTTCCAGGTCTCTATTGACCTCCTCAGGTGGACACACAACCCATTCGGAGAACACAACCTGGGCAGTGCCCACTGACCTCCGTTACAGCACAGATCCCCTACACTGAGATGTCTCTTTACTTGTCTCTTTCCCACACACCCCAGTGGACTCTTCCAGGACCCAGAATTGAAAGCCACCAAGGGCTTAGACTCCAGAATCAAGAGTGCCAGGCGTGTGTACCAACTGTGTGACCTGACACAAATTACTTAACCTTTCTGGCCTCAGTCCCCTCATCTGTGCAACAGGGCTCATAATATCTACCAAGATAAGTCACAGGATATTGATGAGAATTCTCTGATGAATTGCTAAAGTGTTTATATTTTTTATTTTTTTAATTTAGTTATTGTCAAGCTAGACAACATACAGTGTACTCTTGTAATTGCTGAAGTGTTTTAAACATCCTAAGCTGTCAGATGGGTAAGGGGATAGTGAGTGGAGGGTGACCTCTTTGAGGTGGGCTGGGCATGGAACCCCTCCCTCAGGGGGTGATAATTGAACAGAGACCTCAGTGCTGAGAGAGAGAGGCAGCTGTGTGGTTCTCTAAGCTCTTTAAATCCCACTAATGTTACAGATGAAATACATCTCTTTAAGCTTTAGGGCAGGTTAGACTCTAAGACCCCTCTCTTGGGATCTGAGACGTTATCAGCTGATTTTCTAACACGATGCTGTTGGTCTTACCCACTGGGCTAGTGTGTTCATCCTTTGGAATCAGGCTTGAGGTGATAAGCTGAAACTGAATCAAGGTCCAGAAGGACTATGAGGCATCTGAGGGAGGGACATGACCGAAATCCCACAGTGCACTGCAGAACTACCTTTGAGGGCCAAGGACTCTCTTCTCATTACAAGCACAATGCAGCACTGGCCTTGTCTCAGAGTTGATTCTAGCCTCATCAACCACTGTCAACATAGCTCAGAAAAGAGGCATTGAAATACAAGCCAAAGGTCCTGGCTTGGTCCTGGGTTTTGTCCAGTTCTGGTCCTGACATTTGGCAAGAAGGGGACTCTGGTCCTGTGGAGACAGCTTCAGGCACATAGTATGGGATGGGGTCGGGGGGTGGGGCAGAGGAAGCTCTGGGATGAGAGGCAGAAAGCTGGGTGACCATGGACAATGCACTTCACCTCTGGGGGTCTTGATTTCCTCATCTGCTGATTTTAGGTACTGCCTGGGCCAGTCGTTTTCAAACTTTCCTTATCAACAGAAATATTTATTTAAGCATGATATGATTGAAAATCCCAAGATACTTCGAAGAGCAATGAAGAGGGCAAAAACCTAGACAACCACAGCTTCCCATTAAATTCGCCATCCCCATCTCACACACACACACACACACACACACACACACACACACACTCCCCCACACACACATACACGGTGGCCCTCCCAAGATTCATTGTTCCATGATTCAATGTCACATCTGTATAGCACAGAGTCCCTCCAAATTATAAGGCTGAACCAGAGGCAATAACTGGGATTTGATGATTTTTGACTCACAAAAATGGCACGTTCACATTTCACTCTAGTAGTTTCATCTGCACCATTGTGGTCACTCAAAGACCAAATAGCCTAGGTTCAACTCCTCAACGTTCTCTGTGTGTGACATTGGACAGGATACTCCACCTCCTTGATCCTCCCCTGCAAAATGGGCAAGCAGAAGAATCTTCCCCAGTGCTTTTCCCAGAGAAGACAGAGGGCTGAATGAACAGAGCCCAGGCGTTGGGGCAGGGGTCCTCTGATACAGTGCCTGGCCCATAGCATGGAAGCCCTCCATCAGTGTCTTACAGAGAAAGCCTTAATGAGGGCCTCTGGGCCCAACTCAGAGAACAGTGTCCTATTCTTCTCCCTGCCTGGCCTTGAAGGGAGTATGTAGCCAGAGCAGTTGGAAAACACAGTCCCAACAAGTCTTCCTAATGAGTCATCCCATCCAGCTTGAATCAGACACACACACCCCCGCCCCCGTCTTCCTTCCTGTGAGGGGCATCCCTAGGCAGTGGACAGGATTTGACCTGGGCATGGGAACGGTGCTGGCATACCATGAATGACATTCCTCCCTCTGCCTTATCTGGGTAAGGCATTAGAGGCTCTCTCCCCAGATACCTACACGGAGCCTTCCCCATTAAGTGGTACATCATGGAATATGTCAGCCTGAATTAGCAGGCAGGCCCGTCACGTTAAGCTGACGCTCTGGGCTGGCAGTTCCCACTTTGTAATGCCTCTTGATCCTGGCTGTCATGTTCCCTCCCTGTCACCACAGCCACAGGAAGCCTCTGCCTACAATGCGCAGTAATGAAGGAGGCTCAGGGAAGAGTTTAGGAGGAGCCACAGGAAGTCCTTGCAGATTCCATTTCTTCTGGGGCCCTGGGGAGCCCGCTTTGAGCTCTGCTACCTCTGGGGCAGGGGGGTGCGGGATGGGGGAGGTGGAGGAGGTAGAGGAAGCACAGGTAGCACTCAAAAGCTCCAGGTAGGGCATTCCTTTCTGGCAGACTACAAAAGGATGGCATGTGTTTTTGAAAGTACGCAGAATATTCACCCCTATTCAAATACCAGGAACACCTACATCACCTAGTTGAGGTTTGTAGAGGCAGCTCAGCTACAAAACTCTGTGACTACCACTCCAGTTACTATTAGCAGTAATAGTGTTGATTCCACAAATTATCCTGGCAGCTTATTCATGTCATTTATAGAGCATTTATCACTTCCTGCCATGTAGGTATTTGAGTGTGGTGTGATACATTGGAAAGAACACTAGGTTTGCAGTCAGGTAGGCTCTGGTATTAAATTCTGACAATTCTTCATAGCTCATAGCTGGGCAACCCTGGGCCACTGACTTAGCCTCCCTGAGCCTGGGCGTTCTCTTTGTATTAGTCCTTACACTACTACCTGTTTCACAGAGCTGTTGAAAGAATTACCAGACATAACATCCATAGAATGATTGACACAGAGCAGTAAATACCCAATAAATACTTGGCGAGCAGAGTTCTCAAGAGCAGAGTTACCTTCTTTATCCATTACAAAGTGTTAACTCACATGCACCCTTAACTAATGTTGGATGGTGTATCACCTTCCTTTCTAATTTTTTACCTCATATGTCTTCTAACTTATGCTCTCCTGTACATCAAAAATGATATAATCAAACTTTATCATACCACAATCATTGGAAATCTTTTTAGTTCTCCCTACTTCTCTAAGGATAATGACAAAAATTTGGGGTGTAGGAGCTTACCTGTGACTTACCCTATTACTTCATTTCTTACCATGGTTCCCATCACTCTCTTGGTCTCAACCACATTGACCTATCGACCCTTCATTTTTCCCTTACCCCGACTCTAGGACCTTTGCACATGCTCTTTTCCCTGACTGGAACATTCTTTCCTCCCCTCTTGGGAGGGGTCCTTCTCACAGGGTCCTTCTCATCTGTCACAGTCATCCATCTAAAACTTCTTCAGCAGTTGCTCTCCAGGCCTCCCTGACCTGTTAAATCCTCCTAAGCACAACATCCTCTCCTTTTGGGCACTTACTGCATTTTATTATGATGTGACTTCGTATCTCCCTCCTCCATCTAGACCAGCTTTATGAAGGCAGGAAGTCTGGTTTGGTTCACCAGTTGGATTCCCCAGGACATTTTATGGAGCCCAGTAAATGTTGCTGAAAGAACGAGAGGGCAGGTGAACTAGAGGGCATGTTATCTCCACAGATCCCAACCACTTTTCCTGATAACTAGGGCACAGTGGATATTATTGGTTTTTCAGATAGTATAACCAGAGGGCCAAGTTAATTGCCCATGGTCACACAGTATGTGTGTGGTCAGTATGTGGTCAGTCTGTGATGAGAACCAAGGTGTATCCAGTTCTCTCCATTCCTGAGCTTATGGATTAAAACCAGAGTGGAGTGGAGGGAACATGATCACTTGCCTTCCCCTCCCTGTTCTGGTGTTCAGAGGATCCCTGCCACATCCTACATCCACATCTCAAGCCACCTCTGTCTTCCAGGGTGTCTAGTGCCAGAGCTGTATAGGACTCCGAGTCTTCTGAATTGTTTATTTAAATTATTTAACTTAAAAACTCCCCAGAAGTGAGCTAAACTCCCTTTAAGACTGAACTGAGAGAATTATGTTTTGTAAAAGGTTACACCACTGAAGTGAGTACACTTCACAAAATCTAACCTTCGTTTCTGCCCTCTTCCCCTTCTTGTGGGTTGAAACAAATTCAGAAGTTGAAGCCTTAATTAACCACCTGTTAGCAAATCAGTCATCAAGTAAGCTCAGTTGCAAGAGATGACTTCCTTGTAAAGGAACTTTCAGGATGTTTTAGGATGACATCTGTTTTTTGTGTTTGTTTTGTTTTGTTTTTAGTCTGTCCCCTGCCAGGCATTGCTGTTCTCTCTCACTTTCTCAGGAATCAGTTCACCCAGGTGTTTTCAGAAGTGCCCTTGAATTCAAAGGGAGAGTCAGGGAGGTGCCTGGGTGGCTCAGTCATCCGACTTGGACTCAAGTCATGATCTCACAGTTCGTGGGTTCGAGCCCTGCAATGGGCTCTGTGCTGACAGGTTGGAGCCTGGAGCCTGCTTCAGATTTTGTGTCTCCCTCTCTCTCTCTCTCTCTCTCAAAAATATGTAAATGTTAAAAAAAAGAAAAAAAAGAGGGAGTCAGAAAAATCATGGGTCTTCTTGTTCATATTTGCCAGGAAGACCTTCAGGTGTGGGAAACTGTTTAACTGCCTGATTCTTTGACCTGTGGAGAAGAAAACATTTTCTCACATATTTTTATTCACTCATTCAACACAAAATCACTGAGTACCCTTTAGATATCAGTAAAATGACCATATAGTTTATTGTCCACATTAGGATAGTTTTGATGTGAAAGTGGACACTATCTTGTTGGTACACCATGAGAAGAAATATAAACCACGATTTTCCCAGGTAAAACAAGTTGTCACTGAGTGCCATATATACACATGGCTGAATTTTAGAATTAACTATTAGAATCTTGGGTGATTATATATATTCACAAAATGCCCTTAAAGATTGAGGGAAAAAGCCAGGATAGGTTCTAGACCTCTAAAGCTGTGAAGTATATATTTAGATCAAAGTTGAACTACATATTTCTAAAATTTGCCCACAACTTCCTTTTTAAAATACATTTCATGTTTAAAACAAACAGGCAAGGAGCTTGGAACAACAGCTCTGGAAGCTAATGACTGATCACTAGCTTCTAAGTGCAGTTTCCCTAAGATGAGGCTACCTAGAGGGGCCAGGAAAAAAAACTTAGAAGCTATAAAGTATGAAATTGCCCATTAGGGCTAAGTGATGATGACATCTTTTGAGAAAGAAGTAAAACTAAAAGGAACAGAGGGAAAAATAAAATTAAAAAAAAAACTAAAAGGAACAGAAGAAACAGGACTATGTGATTTACGAGTCTGCTTCCCTAACTTCAAGCTTTTTAAATGTGGTTGTGATTTTGTGTCGTGATGATAAAGGACATAAACATGCAGACTTTTTCCCTGATGAAGAACTTTGGTTCTGAAGTGATTTGTTTCTCTTACATCCCAGGTGCCTGTCCTGAGACCCATGGACCTGATGGTGGAGGCCACCCCACGAAGAGTATTCGCCAATGCACACACGTATCACATCAACTCCATATCCGTCAACAGCGACTATGAAACCTACATGTCAGCTGATGACCTGAGGATTAACCTATGGAACTTTGAAATAACCAATCAAAGTTTTAGTATCCTTTCCTTGGGGTCAATAACCAGTTGGCTTGAATCATAAGTATTCAGGTATGAGCAGGCATGGGGGGAAGTAGAAGAGAGAAGCGGTCACAACCACAAACTCCTAGCACTTGTGGAAAACTGTACTCTTTTAAATTATGTTGGCGTCCATCTTTTATCATAACAGAGTTAGAGAAGTATTGAATTACTGAAGTAGTGGTCCAGAACTAGCTCTGGTTTGGAAGTCTGAATCACTTCCTTTAGGCAGAGGCATTTGTGTGTCATGAATTAAAATCAGTTGTGACTTTATCAACTATAAGATAAGACCCGAGAATTCAGTTAGGTTTCCTTTCTCTTGTTAAAGGATCTATAAATGGCCTGTATGGACAGCACGGACCGCAGTTACACATGAGATGGTTTTCATTGTATCATAATAGTGCAAATAATACTGGCTGCCATGTATTGAATTCCAAGTACTGAAATAGGAACTTTATGCATAGAATCTCATGTTTTAAAGTATTATGTACTTATTTTGAGAGAGAAAACACACGCAAGCAGGAAAGGGGCAGAGAGAGGGAGAGAGAGAATCCCAACCAGGCTCCACACTGTCAGTGAAGAGCTCAACGCAGGGCTTGAATCCACGAACTATGAGATCATGACCTGAGCCAAAATCAAGAGTCAGATGCTCAACTGAGCCACCCAAATACCCCACATAGAATCTCATTTTGAGAAGTACACATATCATAATATTGCAGCTTGATGAATTTTCACAGAGCACACCTGTGTAACCAGCATTTGGATCAAGGGACACCAAACTTTATTAGCAATCCTCAAGTCCCCAACACACTTCCTTCTACTCTGCATACACCAAAGGTATATTTGATATAAGAAACCCTAATGTGAGTATTACTATCTCCTCTATTAGCTAAAATCCACAGACATCAAGGAAATTGTTGAATGAATATCTGAGCCAACATTCTTACTCCATTATAATGACCCGCTCTTTAATAATACAGATCCATCATTTATTCACCACCTGTCCTGTGGTCTGTGTCACCACAAACCTGAGTCTTCTCTTGAAATCCCATTAAGTGCATGGTTTCTCTACCCAGGCAGCTGAGCATGAGTCATTAAGGGTTCTTTTCTCTCCCTTGCCAGCCTCCATACCCCCAGTCCAATCTGTCCATGAGGCCTGCCAATGCTTCCTCTGAAATATATCTCAGATCAACTCATTTCTTTCCATTCCAGTCCTACCCCTCTGTGCTACCATAGGCCATTATTCCTTCATCTGTGTGACTGTAGTGATCTCCTGTTCAGTGTCCATTTTTTCTTGATCTCCTACATAGTTCATGTTCTCATAACAGAGTAGACCGTTCAGTATTTAATTTAGATAGCATCCCCCCCCCCTGCTTAAAACAGTCTAGTAGCTTCTCAGTGAATTTGGAATAGAATAAAATCCACATTCTTTACCTTGAACTGTAAGATTCTAAATAATACGGGTCCTGCCTCCCTCTTTTTAAAAATTTTTTAATGTTTTTATTCAGGTTTGAGAGACGGATACAGAACACTAATGGGGGAGGGGCAGGAAGAGAAAGAGAGGCACAGAATGGGAAGCAGGCTCCAGGCTCTAAACTGTCAGCACAGAGCCTGATGTGGGGCTCGAACCCACAAACTGTGAGATCCTGACCTAAGCCGAGATCGGACACTTAACCGACTGAGCCATCCAGGCACCCCTCTACCTCCCTCTTTGATATCCTATCATGTCACTCTCCTCGAAATTACTCTGCTTCAGCCAACTAACCTCTTTTCTGTTCCTGGATAAACCTTGTTCTTATGTCTCTTCTTTGTATTTGCTGTTCCCTCTTTCTGGCAGTGATGGAGGCACTAAGACCTGACCCTCAGGACCATGACTGGCATCTGTTGTCGTTCACAGAGCAGATTCTACATACTGTCTGAGCCTCCGAGAACCTGCCCACAGATTGTGCATGGAGGTGCGGCTGCTAATAGAATGAATGTGGGTGGCGGTTCCCTTTCTCCCTTTACATCTTTTCCGAGAGCCAGAAATCTGCTCAGACTCAGCTGCTGTCATTCTGGGCGCCTGCTGTCCCCAGTCTAGATGACATGTTTTCTGGAGTTGCCTCTAGGCCTTCAAGAGGGAGGGGGGGTTTCTTTAAGCATTTTGGGAGACAGATGCCTGGGGGAGAATGCAAAGGGGAAATATTAATAGCACAATTTAGGTTATATTCTGCAGATGTGTGACAGCCTGCCAGATGCTAGCATACAAATGAGACTGTGCCATTCACCCTTAAAGCAGCCATATGTAAAATAATCATTGTCATCATGAGGATGATGATCACTGATATCTATATAGTTCTTTTCAACCAAACTGCCTTCAGCACTAAGCTGACTGTACAAACTGGGACCCTTTTGCCTCTCGTCACTGAAGTGAAGCCACCTCTGGGGTAGGAAGCGGCCATCTTTCAAAACATCCTCAGAATGACACCAACCACCAGGCAGGTCTTATGAAATCATACATTGTTTTGCACTATTTCTGTAATGCCACTTATCCACTAAGAAAGCTGACAAACATGGTTCAGGATAGAAAAGTGTGGGGTTCCCAAAGTGTGATATGAGTACCACCAGGGTGGTAAGTGAGGTGCTTCTAAGCACTTTGTGGACTTGCTTCATTTTCATAGTTAGGTATTTACCGTCATGAATACTAGAAAATGTAGTTATATCAGTCTGATGATTTCATAGATACTGAAAACACTTAAATTACAAAGTCAGTTATATGTGAAGAAAAGTAGATAGTAAGACAAGTGGTCCTGCAGTCTGGTTAAAAATAAAGTCACAACTGCCAGTGTCTGGCATTTGGTGTGACATTGGCATCATGGTTGAGAACACAGGCTTTGGAGTCCCAAAAGTCCTAGAATTTCTGAAAATCCTAAAGTTCACACTCATTTCTGCTGCTTACCTGCTGCGTACGCTTTAATGTGGTTGTTAATTTATCCAAGCCTCTGTTTCACGATCTTGAGAGAGATACTCTATCAAAGAGGATTGTGAGAATTTTTAAAGGTGTTATATATATAATTATCCACATATATGAAACATTTATATTTTAATATGTATATGTGGATAAATTTTGTATATACAGTCGACTCTTGGATCATGGGTTTGGACTGCACAGGTCCATTGACACGCAGATGTTTTTAATAAATGCAGTACAGTACTATAAATGTATAGTCTCTTATGATTTTCTCAATAATGTTTTCTCTAGCTTACTTTATTGTAAGAATACAGTGCATAATATATATAAGACACAAAATATGTGTTAATCAACTTATGTTATCAGTAAGGTCAACTGTAAGGTATTAATCATTAGGTTTTAAGGGAGTCAGAAGTTTTATGTGGGTTTTTTACTGCATGGGGGTGAGTGATCCTAGTCCCCACATTGTTCAAGGGTTAACTATATATAAAAATATATCCATATGTGTGTGTGTGTGTGTGTGTGTGTGTAGAGAGAGAGAGAGAGAGAGAAATATACACACACATATCCTTGTGTGTGTATACATATACACACATAAGTATATATGCTTAGGCCACTACCTTGCTAAATAAATTATAAACAGGTTTCAAAACAAGCATGATTATCACAGAAAGGATTAGGAAACTAGAAAAATTTAGTGTTAGTGTGGTAGATGCTATTCTCCTGAATTCATTATCTGGATCATCTTCTTAGTTCTAGATGCCTCCTTTGGTCCTGCAGTTGTATGCTTTTCTCAAGATGTTGCTCTTTATACCCTAGTTAGCACATATTTGCAGGATCTCTGAGGTCCAGGGTTTTGCATTTAACACCAAATCAGATTGAGGCATTCCTAACCTCATGACCCATGGTCTTGAATCCGTTCCCTTCCCTCCATAGCCTTGTGTAACAGATTCTGGCTTAAAATGGTAAAACTTTGGCCTTAATGGATTAACTATTTCAGGACAACAATAATTCATTTCTAGATTAGTGATATTCTAGGGCAAGAAGCAGCCCTAACTTTTCAAACTGTTTTCTATGGTATACTTAGGATCCTTTGAATTCTCTTCCCAGGACTAAGAATGAATTGACCTGGGCTCTTACCTAGTCCAGTATGGGACCTGTTAAATAGGCTCCTATCGAGTAAAAGTAAAGGTACAACTCTCGACAACTGTATCCTGAGTACCTAGTCTGTGCCAAGCACTGCACTAAGCCATGGGGATACAAAAGTGCAAAGAAATGTTCTGCTTTCAGAATGACATTCATCAAATAATCACACTAATGAGCATATAATTACAAACGGAAGTAAGTCCTTTGAAGAAAGGAAATAGAGTCCTGTGTATGCTTCTTTTTTTGAACTCTGATACAGAGTTCAGGGAATAAAAGACTTTGCAGAGGAACTGATTACACAATTAAGATATGAAAGAGGAAGAGTATGAGCTAACTTAGCAAAGAGGTGGGGAGAGATTGGTCTAGCATGTACAGAGGACATGTGGCAGGAGGGAGTGTGGCAATGTTGGAGAAACTCTAAAAAGTCCATTGTGACTGAAGTCCAGGAAATGTGGTGGAGTGTGCTGTAAACAAGGCTAGAAAGGTTAGCCGCATCTTACACAGGTCTGGTCTCTGGGCATGATAGAGAGGATTTCTCTGAGAGAGAACATCTGAACTCTAGAGTTACTTCATCATTGACCTTGGTCTTAACACCCCTGTGCATTAGCTTCATTTGTCAACTAAGATGAGGCCTTTTGGAACTTTTTCCTGATGAGGGGACCATATAACCTCAACTCTTGGCTTCTGTCTCTTCAAAGTACCATGGACAGCGGCCTTCCTTTTACTCTGGTAGGATTCTGTCAGGCCGGCTTTGAAGAAAGCTGTGGGGCCTAATACAAGTTTGTCTCCCTAGTTGCTGGTAGGGCTTTCATCCACAAATGGACATACCAATCTGAGGCTGGCATTTAGTGTAAAAGGAGAGCATTCCACTGACACATCCAGCAATTGGTCCGTGTGTCCCAGGGCAGCCTCCTCCTCCCCATGTTAAATGCAGCCTTGGTAGGTTTTCCAAGTTTTCCAAGGCCGAGTGCTTTGCTTATGTGGAAGCTGACCCTCTCTGCCTACCAGACCTAAGGCCTCTTGAGACAAGGGACTTGCCTATGCACAGGGAAATCCCTTTGGACCTCATGTTGTCAGGGAAGAGGGCAAGAATGCAACTGCGCACACTTCTTGGGCTTTTTGAGCTTCCTCGGAGCAGTATGTATAGCTTAGTATTCAGGAATGCTTAGTAGTTAGTAGTATTTAGCTTAGTAGTTAGACTCTGGAGTCAGATTCACTGGATTGGAATCCAATTTTATCTTCTAAAATCTTTGTGACCTTGACAAGCTGCTTAACATCTCTTTGACCCTCCACTGGTCATCAGTTAATGGAGATAATAAATGCCATCTATCTTATAAGGTTGTTGTGGGTATTAAAGGAGAAGATCATATAAATTTCTTAGCCAAGTGCCTGGCACAGAGAGAAGGCCTAATAAATAGTAGCTATTATCTTTGAAACATTTCCCCAGCCCCCTGTTCTTCTAACCTTGTTGCTTGGTTCCCATTCTCTCCTAAGAAAACCACAAGCTGGGCGATTTACAGTATCCAGGCCTGGCATCTTGACCTGTTACTGACCTACTGTATATTTTCTGCATTTTAAAAACCATGCCTGGAGCAGGCTGCTAAGTCACAACGAATTAAAGTAATTTATTAAAATGTAATAAACTTAAATTTATTGATCACTTACTATGTGCATGGGAAATGCCAAGATAAATAAAGCTCCATACCTGATGTTATGACTTTTGTAATCTGAAAGGGTAGATGTATCATTCGGAGTTCAACCAGAGAAACAAAACCATTGGGAGAGGTGTGTGCATATGTGTCTGTCTGTCTGTCTGTCTTTCTATCTGCCTACAGAGAGACAGAAATGGGGGATAGGAGGGAGAGGGAGAGAGACTGACTTATTACAATGAATTAGGTTTGCGGTTGTGTGGCTGGCCAACAAGTACAGGGTCTGTAAGGCAATCAGGCAGGAATGGAAAATCACAAGTAAGCGGGAGGAGCATGAGCATGAGTTGAAGCTTGTCCACCCTTGGATGTCAAGAAAGGACAATAGTTGTGGACCCAGCAGCCTTTTGGAGTCTCTTCCTCTAGGAAAGCCAAATCTTTCCTTTAAATGTCTTCCAACTGATTAATTCGCCAGGATCATCTTCCTTTGATTAACTTAAAGTCAACTGATTGGGGCCTTTAATCACATCTGCAGAACTTCTTACAGCACCTAGATTACAATAGCACATACATTAGTGTTTGAATAAGGGGGAGAAGGTATGTGTGTGCTGCACAACAGCTGCTTCTTCCCTTTGCCCTCCAACCCTCCTGAGCCCTTATTAGCCCACGGTAACCAGACAGAAACATCCTAGAAGGGGAACTCTAAGGATTGCAGTTCAGCCTAACCAAGTTCACATTCCACAAAACCAGGAGAGTGAGTAGGTGGACAAAGGGAGACAGACATGTGACCACAATAGGGAGGATGAGACTAACAATTTTTGGAGCCTGTATTAAATACCAGGTTTGTGATATACATCATCTACTGTAATTTTCTTCCTCTTTTTGTAGATGAGTTCACAAATTTAAAGGCTTTCAGGATTATGTAACTGGTCACAGAATTTGGGATTAAAATCTCAGTCTCTCTTATTCCATTCTCCAATATAAATAATATACCCTATCACACCATGTCAAATTACTCAAATAATTCTAGTAATACAGGTTATGTGTTATGTGTATTCAATGTTCTATGGATGCACGGAACAGGAAGAATCATGAAGGAAAGGGTAGAATGCTTCATAAACAAAGTAACATCTAAAGTGACCTTTGAAAGAGAGTTGGGTGTTTCCTAATGGTGGAATTCAAGCTCTGTATTACATGACTAGGGAAGGGTCTGTGGTTACGGGATTTTCAAGTGCCCCCTTCCCCAAATCATGGAAGCGGTTTCAGCCCAGGGTTTTTTGTAGCTCAGTACATCCTTATAAGCCGTATATAATGTGGTACCATGACATATTCTTTGTAAGCCTCTCCTATTAAGCCTAGCAGTTGGCAAACCTTCCATAAATATTTGCACATTGGCTTTTTTTAAGCTCTTAGGAATATCCCTTAGAGTCCTCTTCAGAGATTGCCAGTATCTTATCATCAAGTAACATGTCCCTTCAGCTAACAAGATCTGGATGCTTTGTGATCAGTACTTAATATCCAAAGAAAGATTACATTCAGACTTTGGAAAGGAAAAAAAAAAAAAAAAAAACTAAAAGCAATTCATGTCCCCTAAAAGGAAATCTGACTCTATTATGATTAATTCTCAAGGCCAAAATAAGGCTGTTCTCCACCTTCAGTATTGGCAGACTCAGTGCAGAAACATGAAAAGCCTCAACTGCTTTTGAAGATAGGTATCTTTACCAGGCAAACACAGATTTCACTCACCAGCCTGGCCTGCAGAAAGTCCTCTTCTTTGGCTTTCCTGTGCTTGATTGGCTTAGGCAGGGCTTAGAAAGGAAACAAAACAAAACAAAAACAAAAGATCTTGTCAGTATTAGAAAAATCAGCACGGATAAAGACAGAAGCATACAAGGACATCCCCTTCAAAAACCCACAAAACTAATGCATATAAAGCTGTCTGTGGAAAAATAGGTGCTTTCTGTGAGATGTGGGATTATTCAGTCTACTATAAAGCCATTTAATAACTTTCTCCATGAAATGATTTCATAATCAAAATTCTCAGAGGCTTTTGGAGTAAATAGAATGATGCCCATTTAAAGGCAAAAAAAAAAAAATTGAAACCTAGAGAGAGAAAATGACTTTCCCACGTTCTTCGAGCAAAACAGACTTGGAATCAAAATTGACTCCCAATCTCCTGACCCAATTTTGTTATAATCACAGTATTATCTTAAACTGGACTCATGGTCATGAGGCTCCTGGTCTCTCAGCTCTCTCATAGATGATTCCAACACAAGGAAACTACTTTTTTGTATTTATTATTTAAAAATAAGTATTTAAAATCACCTATAATCTCACCACCTAAATTTGGTATAAATACAGGGGCTCTACATCACACTTTTAACATAATGCTAGCTAATTTATAAGGGCTCAGAAAAACAAATAAATAATAAAAGGAAAAATATATTTATCCAGGAAGCCTTCTCCTTTTCAGTGTAAGACCGACACATACTTTGTCCACCCACAGACACATATCATTTCTCTCTGTCTTCCCTTTTTCTGCTTTGCATTTATTGCTGTCTGATTTATATTATATTTATCTGCCTTGGTCAGTGACCATGTGTCCTCCTGGAATATAGGCTCCACAGATCAGGGGTATTTGGGTCTGCTTCGGCCATGGCTATACCCTCTGTACTCAGAAAAGTATTAGCAGGTTCTTGGTGAACATTTGTGGATTGGATGGATGGATGGATGGATGGTAAAGGTAAGTTACGCTTTGTAAGCTAGAGTTTTTAAAGGGTAACTTGCATGCTGACTTTCCATCTAATCCCCTGTAAGATATATGTCACATCTCCTTCCATTCTATGTTCTCTCTCTCTCTCTGATTTTTTTTACATGACTATGGTCAGACTGTATATATATTTTGTATCTAACTTATCTCACTAAATATATATACACATATATATGTGGCTATATATATATATAGCTTTTCCTATCCTAAAATACTACTCGATTAAAAGAAAATGTGGAAATGATAACTGATCATTGAAAATTCATAGACCCACTCAGAACTATTACTAACACTTAGTATCTTGCCTTTCAGCTCATTATTTTCAGATTGTAAGTTTTAAACGACATTACGATCATACTGTAGATACAGTGTTCCATGGTTTCTAACAGACTTGGAATTTCATTGCAAAAACAATTGAATGAGACTGATCAAAATTTACAGAATCATTTCCCTTTTTCTGTATATGTAGGTTATTGTCAATATATTTCTTTTCTCCTGTTGCAGTAGACATTTTTTTGGTAGAAAGCTTTTCCAAACTGGGGATTAAGGAAATGACTTTTGAATGGCTTCCATGCTACCCCTTACCATCCTGCCATTACC
Source organism: Cryptoprocta ferox (assembly GCA_028646485.1). NCBI lineage: Eukaryota > Metazoa > Chordata > Mammalia > Carnivora > Eupleridae > Cryptoprocta > Cryptoprocta ferox. Next base: position 34,168,198 of record CM053572.1, on the reverse strand, counting down.
CTCTCCATTCCCTCACCCCACCGCTGATGTAATTTATGACTCCGGTTTCTTATTTGTTTGAAACCAATCCCTTAAGGGGTGACCTCCCAGTGTCTTCAATTATTATTTTAAATGACGCCTTAGGCCCTGCCTGGCACAATGATGCCCTCACCTTCCCTCCTGCCTTCCAAGCATGGAGCTCAGCTGCCAAACTAGCTCTGCCCCCTCCTGTCCTCAGAGCTGCCTCCAGAGTCCCAGCAGAGAAGCAGATTAACCCCTTTTGTTAGCAGAGGTAATTTGTCTGGGCTCAGCATTAATAAGGAATGCCATAAGCAGTTGGGGTCAGGAAGAACAGATCTGTCAAGCCCCAGGGTTAATTTAATAGCAATCTGTTGGCTGTCTGCCTTGTATATTAGCCATGAATCCATTGCTATGTTTTGCTTTCGCCACTCAGTTCTTTGGGACAACAGGGAAATAATTTGGATAGAGAGCTCTGAAGGATAGAGAAGAGAAAATTGACTGTCAAAATGCATCATTCTGTTTCCAAGATAATATAGTGCTTATCTTTTTTTTGCTCTCCCTTCCAACATGAAGGGCAAAACCACATATGCTGAAGGTGTGTATCTCCCTTTAGAACAGAGGGAGAGGAAAGGCCTGGGTTTCTAGATGATGCAGATGTGAAATATCCCGTTCCCATCGTCCCCATGAAGCCACTGAATTTGGTAACTAGTCTCCCCCCAAATGTTTTTAGAACTCAGCAAATCCTCCGCCAGTTAACAATTCAAGATATCCAGTATGTTTCTGTCCCAGTTTATGATTCAAAAAAGAAGAAAATAATTATCAGATCATAGGACACAGAAGTCCTGAGTCAGATGCTGTGTCCAAATTCTGATTCTGAAAAATGTGGCCACCAGAGTGGTCAGCAAATTAAAAGAACACAGGCTGCCCTCTCGGGTTCACCCGGGAAGTTTCAAGAGAACCAGAATTACTGCACTCAGAAAGGCTGGCTCTGGAAGGGCCTTTTCTCAGGGGAGGAGAGTAGCATGTGGTCAAGAACCCAGGCTCTGAAGTCAGACAGACTGGGTTCAAATCCCAGCTCTGCTCCCTGCTAGTCCTATGACCTTGATTAATTTACCTCAGTTACTGAATAGCACTGACCTCCTAAGGCTGAGATTAAGGTCAAATGAGACAATACAGGGCACTTGGTGAACATTAACTGCTGTTTATTATTATCGTCCTGTCATCTTGTCATCACGGTTATTAAAAAAGAGGATTAGAGTCATCCCTGAACCCCATAGAGTCAGACATTCTAGTCAAAAGGGAGATGCTGAGGGATGAGGGATGATGGGGAGGCTTGGGCGGAAGGGAGGGAGCAAGTGAGCAAGGAATGGAGGTGGGATGGATCCAGAGGAAGCAGCCCTAAGCAGACTCAGTGCACACATCCCCATGATGGTGTTCTTGACAGTGGGGCATGTTCCTTCCTGCTTTCATAGATATCTTTAAACACTTCGTTTTCACAAGTTCTGACTTTGGGGCTTTATTTTTAGGTGAGAAAAAAATAACAGTAGATGTGGCACCTCCCCCTCCCACACAGCCAAGATCGCTTCCAGTTAAGGTTGTTTTTAGAGCTATCCTGGTACAGGTTGAGAAAGCTGACACCAGATTTTCTTTCCCTATTTTAGGAAAAGAGAAACATGCTCACTGGCACAGTAAGCTTTGGAGACTCTTTCTGGAGGGTGATGAAATATGACAGCCACTGAACACTAATCTCTGCTCACCCCATCCCATGTCATGGCCACAAAGCCCAGGGCAAGGGTCAGAGGGGGCTGGAGGGAACATCAGAGATGCAGCTTGGGGCCTCCTGGGAGGCTCAGCCTTCTGTTCCCCAGCGTGTGGTGCTACCTGCAATATTTATAACTCTGGCAGCAGTTGAGTTGAAAGGTGGTGTTTTATGACTCCAGGGGACCCACATGCTCTGGAGACCCAAATAATATTTACATCTGGGTTTGGTGGGAGAAATTGTAGTAAAATGTAGTGTCAGTTCAGTTGCACAAACTAATTTTAGAAAGAACCAACAGGACTTGTAAGAGATCATTGAAGGGGAACATGGCACAACCAGATTCAGAGCCATTATCGCCCCAGAGTGCATGCTGGAACACAGGTGATGTTTGATAATAGATGACTGTTGGTGCTCTTATGACCGAAAATACCAGTGCACTCAGTTGTATCTCCTGTAAACTCTAAGGAAGGGACTGTGAAAAGCATAAGAAACTTTTGTCCATCCCAGACCAATAGCATGGTCTGTATGAAGTTAGTTCCTGCTGGATCAATGCATTGTTTCCCAAAATGGGATATCTAAGCTCCTGGCACAGATATAAACATGTTTATTTTCATTGGTATGCATGTATTATATGTACATTATTCAAAACGTAACTAGCTCATTAAATCCATGATTTTATGAATATTGGATTATAGCCTAGATGAGGCTAAGGAAACAAGTGAATCAGTATAAGCCGATCTGAAGAAAACATGTTAAGCAAATACCACCTGGTGATATACATATGGGGCCAAATCCCCAAGGCAGCTGAGAAGTGATGAAGTCTAGGAAAAGTGGGCAACATTTTGGTCAGGTTTCCTATGTAACAGCACCCACATCACGAGGTCTCTTCTTCTGTAGGAAGTTTTGGGTCCTCAGACAGCACGTCAGCCCCAGCCAGGGACCTCCCGTCTGTAAGCAGGTCCCCCAGGCTCTGGGTAAGGGTATGAAGGAATCGACAAAAACCCAGCACCTCACACATTCCAGACCTCCTCCTGAAGGTCCTTGTGTCCATTGAGTCACCTCCGTAATTAAAAGGCCAGATGTTTCATTTCAGTATATAAGGATGTGGCCTTTAAAAATGAAGTTATAATAATTCTTGATCAGAAAGGAAAATATTGAGGAAGAAGAAAACAGATGATAAAGGTATATTCCCTGGGAGGCTAAAACTGTCCCACCATATGACTAGATGGCTTTTTTCTGGCGCCTAAACTCCCACACAAGCTCTAAAGCAAATTACAGCTTATAGAAACTTGAGGTCCTGTATATCTTCAATAAGAAATTTTGCACACTCAGGAGCACAAATTTTGTGCTTGAGATAAAATCCTAGAGCTTCTGCTCTAGCCATGTGACTTGGGGCCAGCCTCCATCTCCACCCCTGATAAATGAGGATAAGAAAAGGACTGGTTATAGGATTAAATGAGATAAAGTACATAGTATGCTTTGCACAGCAATTGACCAATATAGTCAGTGTTCACTAAGTGGTAGCAGCTCTTATAATTGTCACCCATGTGTTATTAAAGAAGATCTCAGCGGGCACCTGGGTGGCTCACTCGGTAAGCATCTGACTTCGGCTCAGGTCATGATCTCACAGTTCGTGAGTTCAAGTCCCATATTGGGTGAGCTCGAGCCCCGCTTAGGTTGAGCATAAGCCCTGCTTCGGGTAAAACACGAGCCCCATTTCTCTCTCTCTCTCTCTCTCTCTCTGTCTCTCTCTTTCTGTATCTTCCCTCCCCCCCCTCACTTGCACCCTCTCTCTCACTCAAAACAACAAAAACAAAAACGAAGATCTCAGGGATTTTGTAGATGATTCACAGTCTGTCATAGATACCTTTTATCAGCCCAGGAGTCTGGGGAAAGATTCAGGTAAACTGAACTATTTGGTTGGAATGAGACTAGTTTCTTCACTGCCGTTGTCAAATGAGAAATGAAAGTCTTTCATAAAAAGCAGCTCAGCATATTTTAGCATGATTGTATGAGCAGATAACTTTGATGGTTGCTGGGACATGTTCTATATGTTATGGAGGATGAAATGCTGCTAAGGGGACAGTGAGACCTGAGTTCAAATGATGTGTCTGAGTCCTGGGCATCCCTGGGCCTCGTCTGCCAAGCTCAGTAGTACCCTTGTGTTTGCTCACAGAGTTCCTGTGAAAATCCATTGTGTGTGGTAAACGCTCGCCTGTTACATGAAATGCAGGCAGTGCTGCTACGAGTCACCCCTGCAGGTCTGCCCCCTTCTCCTGGTCCCTTCCTTGACTCGTCCGTGCCAGATATCGTTGACATTAAGCCGGCCAACATGGAGGAGCTCACGGAGGTGATCACAGCAGCCGAGTTCCACCCCCATCACTGCAACACCTTCGTGTACAGCAGCAGCAAAGGGACAATCCGGCTGTGTGACATGAGGGCGTCGGCCTTGTGTGACAGGCACACCAAATGTGAGTAGCAAGCAGCACAGAGTGGCTGGGGGGGGTGGGCACTGGGCCCTGACATGTGGGAAGAGGAGGGGAGAGCCCAGGGGATTTGGATCCCCTTCCCTGCCTTCCACACCCCGGCAGCCAAGTGCACACGTTGGCCTGACTCAGGAGTCTGCTCAATGCCCAGTATTTGGGTACAGATGGAACGTCATGTTCAATTCCACAAACATTCGCTTAAGGCGAATGTGGAATCCAGAGATACGTGAGACACAAGCTGTGTCACATCACATTGTGACACGATCTGAATTCTGTTTTGAGATCATTCTTGCTGCTGTGGGGAGAATGTTGGGAGAATGAATCTGAGGGGCTCCCTGAAGGGAGACCAAGTAGGGGATTATTGCAATATGCTGGCAGGAGATGAGTGTGGCCTGGACAGGGGCGCCAGTCGGAGGTGGAAAGGGGCTGGTGCATTCTGGACAGATCTTGGTGGTAGAGTTAACAGGGCCCAGTGGACTGTGTGAAAAGCTAAGAATATGCAAGCCATTGTGAATGGCACCTGGGAACGGTGGCTAAGTTAATAATACTGTAGTGCATATTGAAAAGTGGCTAAGAGAGTAGATCTTAAAAGTTATCATCACCAGAAAAAGAATTTGTAACTGTGTGGGGTGAAGAATGTTAACTGGGCTTATTGGTGATTATTTTTCAACATATGCATAAATCAAATCATTATGTGATGTACTTGAAACTACTATTATTTGTTTTGGTTATATATCAATTAAAAAAAAAAGAATAGCACCTGCAGGAAGGGGTTAGTGCCTTCTTGGAGAGGTTGTGGCTCTGGGAACCAGAACTCTAAAAGTCCCAATGGCCATAGCGAGCACGAGAGAAAAGCTTCAGAGAAGTGGGATGGGTTACATAAAGTGCAGCCAGACTCACAGGCCCTTGGGTCACCTAGTTTTCAGGCCACTGTTGGAGAGAAACAGCTCCAAACTAGTAGGGACTGAGTGCTTCAAAGCCAAAGGCTTTAAGACCCATGTGAGCAGGTGAAGCCTGCTGGCACTGACAGCAAGTGCTGTGGTAGAAGGGATGGACCTGGAGCTTTCTGGAAAAGAAATAGCTCTCCAGAGTAGACGTGCCTGAACTCAGTGATAATCCATGTCTAGTGTCCGACTAAATAATGTGCAACTGTTTGTTTCCCTGCTACCTTCTGCTCGGTGTTATTTAGCCTCTGCAGTTTGCTGTGGAGACCCAGAAATTAGGACCTTTCTCTCTCGTAGTCCCACTTTCTAATTTCAATCCCTGTGTGACATGAATGCTGTGACGATTCTGTCAGTGAATGGCCAGGAGAGGGATGAATGCTTGGGTCATTTTGATAATCTTTGCTCACTCATTTGGTGTAAGAAGTGTCGCATGGGGGAGCTGGTTTGTAGATTTCAGTACTGTGTACACTTTCTGGGTTCTGGAGCCCCACAGACCCAGGTCAAAGCCAGATGCAAAATGGGTATAACAGTAACTTCCACCTCAAGAGTTAGTCATGGGACCGAGGTGAGGTAACTATTCAGAACTGTTAATGTGAGGGGCAGCTGGCTGGTTCAGTGGATAGACGTGCAACTCAATCTCAAGGTCATGAGTGGAAACCCCATGTTGGGCATAGAGCCTACTTAAAAAAACTTGTAAAGTTATGTTTTACTTTTTGTAATGTGTATTTTACACTTACAGCTGATTTCACTTCAGATTATCTATGTTTCACATGCTCAGTAGCCATGTGTGGCTCATAGCTATCCTGTTATTAGTACCTGTTTAAGACCTTTCCATCATGGCAGGATGTTCCTTTGGAGAGGACCTGTCTAGACTATTTGCTCTATAGACCTATTTTGTTTTGCTCATGTTTCCCCACACCTAAACCAGGGTCTAGCACATGATAGATGATGAATAAGTATTTGCTCGTGTGTGTGTGCTGGCACAGATCTTTGAGCAGTACTTACTTATGGAAGCCAACAAGAGGAGAAGTGTTCAGTGGAGAAGGATCAGCATGTGCAAAGGTACTGAGCCCCTAAAGATCAGAATGTTAGTGGAACTGCAAGATGAATGATACAGAGGGTACATAGGGAATGACTTGGAGAAGGAAGTGATTTGAAGCTGAGGAGGAATGCAGGAGCCTGATCATATGGCCATGATGAAGAACCTGAATGTTTTCTCAAAGTCAGTGAACAGCCACTTATGTAACCAGGAGAATAACATGATCACAATTACTCGTTACAGAAGTTGCTTAGACAGATGGAGGAGGTTGGGTTATGACTGGGAGAAAAAAACAGACAGGGAAACAGGTTAGGAAGATACTAGATGTAGCCAACAATTTCTTAGCAGCAGCACTGTTGAATTTGGGGCACACAGTTCTTAGGGGAAGGGAAGCTGTCCTTTGTGTTATAGAATTTTTAGCAGCATCCCTGGCCTCTCCCCACTAGATTTGAGTGGCCAAGGCAAGTTGTGAAAACTAAAACTATCTCCAGAAGATGTGAAATACTCAAGAGAAAGAAAATTGCCCTTGGTTGAGAACTACATATCTAGACTAGTCTCCGGCCATACCAGCCTGAATGCCCCCGATCTCATCTGATCTCAGAAGCTAAGCAGGGTCAGGCCTGGTTACTACTTGGATGGGAGACTTACATATCTATCTAGACTACAATTCCTTATCAGTCCTTCAGCATGATTTTCTTGTATCTTTGATGGGTCTTTTACTATTGAGAACTCTGAGGGGTCCACTGGACAGGGAAGACATCTCCTACATTCACTGCATTGAAAATTTGGCTCATGACTTAAGATGTATCCAGGAAACATTTCACAAACAGTGTGTAAGGCAGTAGGTTAATACCCACATGAGCACTGGAGACACTCAGGGGTTAGGATATTCCAAGGAGGGTAGGACACTTAGGATAGATGTCACAGAGAAAGGCCAAGGCTGAGGAGTCATGTTGAACACAAAGTAGGATTTGGTTAGGTGGGAAGGAGAGAGAGAGAAGGGTGTTTGGGGCAGTGCAAACAGACTGGGCAAAATCCTGAAGTTAGGAAGTTACATGCAACCTTCTTAGAGTCTTAGTAAGAGGTGTCAGTTGGGTGAACAAATATCAAGGAAAGGGTGAAAGGGGGTGAAGATTCGTATCAGGTTGGTCCTTGAAGATCAAAGTCAAAGTTTATGCTTCCATGTATTCATTCATCCATTCGTTAGTGCATTCATTCATTCACTGAGCACCTACTCTGTACTCAGAGTATGGCTTGCATGGTACCCAGGGTTTCATAAGCTTTTCCACCGAGGACACACAGCACTCTGGGGGCAGGCTGTGAGCCTGGGTGCTGTGGAGGAAGGGCACCCAGAGGCAATGCAACCTCTCCCATGGGCCCTGGGTGGCCCGGCCCACCAGCACAGACAAAAGAGCAGTGAGGCCGGAGAACTCAGGGGAGGTGCCGGCCACAGCAGATTTTCTTCGAAGTCTTACTTTTCCATCCTAAAATTTCACATGAATTTTGCATTTTATTCCCATAAAATGGGAGTTGAATTTAATAATCACATACCCCAGTTCCAAATTTCAAGCAAAATTGATGTTCCCAAAAGACGCAGTGTTCATGGGGGCACCTCGGTGGCTCAGTCACTTGAGCATCCGACTTTGGTTTAGGTCATGATCTCACAGCTCGTGAGTTCAAGCCCCGCGTCAGGCTCTGTGCTGACAGTTCAGAGCCTGGAGCCTGCTTCACATTCTGTGTCTGTGTCTCTGTCTCTCTCTCTCTGTCTCTCTGCCCCTCGTCCACTCATGCTCTGTCTCTCCTTCAAAAATAAATAAACTTAAAAAAAAAAAAAACGATGCAGCGTTCATCCTGTGGCTTGCTGTACTGCCTGGTGCATCCCCTCCCAGACACATATGCATGCCCCAGTGTGAGAAACACAGTCCCTAGTTCATGGAGAATGACTGGAGATCATCTGGTGGGAGAACAGAGTTACAGAATTTATGTTTTGTGGAAGATTAACACAGTGGTGGTGGGAAGAAAGGTAGGAGAATTAGAAGATTTTGAGGGCGCCTGGGTGGCTCAGTGAGTTGAGTGTCCGACTTCAGCTCAGGTCATGATCTCGCCGTTCGTGAGTTCAAGCCCCGCGTTGGGCTCTGTGCTGACAGCTCAGAGCCTGCAGCCTGCTTCAGATTCTGTATCTCCCTCTCTCTCTGCCTCTCTCTCTCTCAAAAATAAATAAACATTTTAAAAATTTTTTAAAGAATTAGAAGATTTTGCTTTAGTCTCAATACAAAGGAAATTCATAACCTACGGAAGGATGGTGGCTGTGGAAATCAAAAGGAAGAAAAGAGGAAAATGAACATTTGTTAAAAAAAATAATTAAAGGTGCTATAAGTGTTATTAGAGCTTAACATTCATCACACATGGATGTTAGTTGTTCATTGTCCTTCCCCTCTGGACCACAAACCCTCTGAGGGTAAGAACTAAATCCGTTTTGCTCTCATCATATTGCCAAAGCCTAGCACATAAGTAGGTGCTCAGTAAATACTTACTGAGTTAATGCCTGAGGGTTGACATAAATGGCATATGGAACAGGGACTGGTAAGAAGCCATACCGGGGCAGAGTGAAAGGTTGGGATTCAGCTGGGGACATGCTCTGTGTGGGGTGACATGAGCTGTTTAAGGGGGCAGACCCCAAGTGGGAGGGCCATGCACGCAAAGTGCATGCCAGAGATGGCTTGAGGAGCCCCAGGGTGTCACCGCCCACAGTGGCAGACACGAGCCTGGGCTTTGGCATCAGACCCAGATATTGAGGAATAAACCTACTGGGAGGCTCGAGGAACCCAGAACTCAGGGTGGAAAAAGGACAAAACCTTAGAAACTGCCAGAACTAGCAAAGTTGAGAGCAGACACTTTGGAATCAGAACTCCACTCTTGACATTCAGTTACTGTGTGACCTCGGGCAAGCTCTCTAATCCCTATGAGTCCCCAGTTCCTCATTTGAAGAGTAGGAATAATCAGGACAGCCTCTCAAGCCGGCTGTTTATAAGAAGTAACTGCCATCTTGTGTGTCAGAACCTGGCATCTGCCGGGCACACAGAAGGCAGTAAATGGCAGCAGCAGTTACCACACTGATTCCTCCTGATTCCCATGGTCCCAGACCTGCAGCTGCACGGTGCTAAGACCCCAAACCCTTTTCCAGATACAGGAAGCCCCATTATTCCTTTAATTAGTTTTTTTTGAGCACATACTATACTTCAGGTACTTTACCAGACTGGGGACACAATGGTGAGTGAAACCATACCTGGTTTCCTCCCTCTTAGAGATTACTGTCTTTGTTAGTGATAGACAGATAGAATGAATAGAAGATAGGTAGGTGTGTGTGTGTGTGTGTGTATATATATACACACACACATACACACACACACGGGTGTGTGTCTGAGAGATTTATTTTAAATATTTGGCTCCTGTGATTTTGGAGGATGACAAGTCACAAGATCCACAGTGGTACTGCAGGGGACCCACAAGAGCCAGTGATACATTCCCGGTCCACGTCCAAAGACCTAAGACCCAGGAGAGCTGATGGTGTAGTTTTAGACCAAAGGCCAGCAGGCTCGTGACCCAGGAAGAGCCAGTGTTTTCAGTTCGAGTGCCAAGCCAGGAAAGCATGAATGTCGCAGCTCAAAGGAGTCAGGTGGAAGAATTCCCTCTTACTTAGGGAGGGCTAGCCTTTTGTTCTATTCAGACCTTCAACTGATTGGACAGGACTCACCCACATTAGGGAGGGCAATCTGCTTCACTCAGTCTATCCATTTAAATGTCCATGTCATCCAAAAACACGTTTCACAGAAACACCTAGGATAATGTTTGACCCAATACCTGGGCACCTCGTGGCCAAGCAAGTTGATACCTAAAATTAACCTTGGCACGAAGGGAGAAAGACCCACTCATCAGAGAATCGCAGACACATATGACATTGCACCTATAATAAGCCATATGAAAGAGAGGCACATGGTGCTATGACAGAATGGGACAAGGAGCCTACACCCCAGGCAGGGACCTCCAAGCTGTGACCTGACAGCTGAGAAGTCCCGTGCGAGACAACAGGGAAGGGTCACAGGGCCCCAGAAGCAGGAGGCCTGGTAAGCTGTACACACAGGTGCTGCTTCCCGCAGCCCAGGGCCACATAGCCCCAGAGATGCAGAGCCCGGGGACAGCCCCTGGGGAGCCCCAAGGGCTAGCAAGTGGCCCGAAGTCCTCTGCAGCAGCCCTGCCTCCCCACGCCCCCGCCTGACGCTTGCGGTGCCCTGAATTGCCAGCCGCCAGCCTCCTAATCTAATTAAGAAGCGAACAAAATTCATTTTCCTGACTCGTCCAAAGTGCCGACCTTCTTCAGCGCACATCTCCCTTTGTTTGGCTGCTGCAGGCGGCCGCCCGGGCTCCTGCCGGCTGGGAGAACGAGTTCAATCTGACCTCTCGCCTGACATTTCGTATTGATTTTCTCCATCCTCCTCAAACGCCAGCCTTCAGTCGACGACGGCACAGTCAAGGTGTGTGAACGGAATTGAGACAGTTCATCAGAGTTCAAAATGAAAAGCAACATTGGCTTTCGGAGATGAGCTCTGAGAAGGAGGGTATTTAATAACCGTCCGCGTTTAATCAAAATGCCGAGGAGATTCGTGTTATCAGAGCTGCATATATTAATTTCCATATGTCCCTCACTCTGCATACTCAGCAGGGGTTGGAAGGGATGATTCTCTCTCTCCTCTCTCTTTTTTTTTTTTTCCCCTATCCCTTCTGGCGGTAGTGACACGGGTTGTGTTTGCAATTTGAGATTTTAATGCCTGAAACAATAGGGTGCTGATGGCAGCAGCAATAGGCTGGGCTGAACTATGCTTTTCGTTTGCAATGTGTGACTGTCCGCAGTTGGATGAAGAAACTGGCCAGGTATGGTGAATGACAACCTCGGCGATGAAAGAACAGTTACATCTGAATTCCTTTCTAGTGCATTGCGTGAAATCTGGTCACTGCTCACCTCTCCAACCTCGGCTCCCCAGAGTCTGGCTCCGTGGACCTGCCTTTAGGTCATATGGACCTAGACGTTTCCTGCCTCAGGACTTTTGCACAGGCTATTCCTCTGCCTGGAATGCTCTCCCACCATGTTTTCACTTACCTGCACTGTTCTCATTTTTAAGGTGTCTGGGAAAATACCACCTCCTCAGAGAGGAATTCCCTGGTTATCCCCATTTACACTCTATTTTACTTCTTTCTTTTTTCTTTTTAATTTTTTAATGTTTATTTATTTTTGAGAGCGAGAGAAAGAGAGAGCATGAGTGGGGGAGGAGCAGAGAGAAAGGGAGACACAGAATCCAAAGCAGGGACTGGCTCCGAGCTGTCAGCCCAGAGCCCTATGCGGAGCTTGAACCCACGAACCATGAGATCATGACCTGAGCCAAAGTCAGATGCTCAACCAACTGAGCCACCCAGGCGCCCCACTTCTTTATTTTTTCATAGCATTCATCTATAGATGTTTGCTTTTCTTTCTCTGCACTGCCCCCCCCCAGCTAGAATGTAATCTCCCTGAAGGCAGGGACTTTTATCTTACCAACCACAGCATTACCAATACATAGCATAGTGCCTGGCTTACAAGTTAGGTTTCATTGGACATGTGCGGTGGAAAGGCAGGCAGATGGGAAAAGAGGGTAAAAGAGGGTGTCTTCGCTTACTAGAGTCCCTGCAGCAGAACACCACACACTGGGTGGCTTCAACAACAAAACCTAATTGTCTCTTAGTTCCAGCACCAGATTTCCTAGATCAGAGCATTCACAGAGTTTGCTTCTTCTGAGTGCTGGGCAGAAAGGATCTATTCTAGGCCATTCTCCCTGGCTTACTGATGACTGTCTTCTCCCTGTTTCCTCACATCTTGTTCCCTCGCACATGTCTGTGTCCATGTGAGGGTCCACCCTAGTGACCTCATTTTAATTTAATTACCCCTATAAAGACCCTACCTCCAAATACAGTCACATGCTGAGGTGCTGGGGGTTAGGGCACAGCAAGGGACACAATTCGGGGCATCACTAAAGACATGAAAATAATCGAGCATACAAGCCCCGGAAACTGCAGTTTCAGGTGTGGATTCCAGACTCAGTGGCTGCTGGCAAGACAAGCAGCAGGTGAGATCCTCAGACAGAAATGGAGAAAGGGGTCCCCTGAAGGGCCACAGAGGTAAACCTGCCCACAACCTCTGGACGCAGTTCAAGGTAGAGCAAGTGGGAGGGGATTCCATTAAACGTTAAGGCGGACCGCAGCTACAGACCCACCATGAGTGCAGTGCTGTGAGCAGAGCAGGTGTAGATGGAGACTGGTGGGCCTGTGGACAAGGGATGAGGTCAGGATGTAAAATGCAGGCAGCTTTTCTATTTTCCAGATTTCCTCCCGGAGGCTGTATTTTTACTTCTATAATTTGACATCCATGGATAGGAGGAGAGCCTCACTGTGTGCCTTAGGTTCATGGTGGAAACACTGGATTCCCTCCACACACACCCTTTAATGGCAACTGTCTTAGGTACTGGGATGGGCAAGGTAGTGCCGAGTCTGGCATGAGGTTCCTTGTCTTCATCCACTTAAGCTGCTATGATAGAATACATAGACTGGGTGGCTTAAACAACCAACATTTATTTCTCTCAGTTCTGGAGGCTGGGAAGTCCAAGATCAAGGCCCAGGCAGACTCAGTGTCTGGTGGGGCTCTACCTCCTGGTTCATAGGTATGTCATCTTGTGTCCTCACATGGTGGGGTGAGGGAGCTCTCTGTGGACTCTCTTTTAGAAAGGCACTAATCCCATTCGTGAGGGCTCCACTCTCGAGGCCTAGTGCCTCCCAGAGGCCCCACTTGAAAAGACCATCGCCAAGAGGATGAGGATGCAACATGTGAATTTGGTAGGGGGACCCAACCATTCAGTCCATAGCATTCCCCAGGAGCACCACCCAGAATGTTTTTCCTTTGTTTCTTCCCTTCCTCCAGACTAAACTGACAGCAGTGAATGAGTTCAGAGACAGGGCCAGTGTAGGGGAGAGAAGTCAATATGGTGTCCACTGTTAGTCTGTGTCCATGGTAACTGGGTGACCTGGAACAAGTTACTTAACCTCTCTGTGCCTCAGTTTCCTCATCTATAAAACAGAACCAGTGGGAGTGCATAGTGCTTGTGTGGATGAGACCAGAGAATGCCATGATGCCTTAGAACAGCGTCCAGCCCATATGAGCTCCATGTCAGGTACGGTTGGGATGATGGTGCCAGCCTGCTTCCCTCCCACGCATGTCTTTTACGAGTGGGAACAGGAGCAACCGCAGCAACAGTTGTAGATGTGGTAATGTCAGCAGCCATGATCACAGCTAATTTCTGTGACATTTTATGACATCCAGAAAGTAAGCCAAGCTCTGAGCTCATTCAATCCTCATGACAGCCTTGTGAGGTGCCTGCCATCATTAGTTGCATGCTGCAGATGAGGAAGAGGGGAAATGATACTCTTATGGCCACCAAATGTTCTTTTTGTGACAGAGAACACCAAACGTTCCCAGCAACAGAGCTGGGGTTTGATCCATACTTGTGTTCCTTAACCAGGATACCAGAAATCACTTACTCCACTAAGAGTTATCCAACACCTACTCATTCCTGCCTTCACAGAGCTTACATTAGCAGGGAGCAGGGAGAGAAAATTCATGCCATTGTACAAATGAACACATTAATTTCACACAGTGATAAAAGCTGTCAGATTAAACAGGGTTAAAGACTACCTGGCTGGAGGTGTTTACATAGGGTGGTGAGGCAAAGCCTTTGAACTGAGATTTGAATCGTCAAAAGAAAACAGAGGTAACATCTAAGAATGAAGTGCCTCATGCAGGAGCAACGTGTGTTCAAAGAATAGAAGGAAGGCCAGTGGATGGAAGCCGGTGTGCTGAGCAGTGGACTGGAAGATGAGGCAGAAAAGGTAATTGGGGGCCTGATAAGGTAGTCTTGTAGACCAGGCAGAACAGCTGGGTTCCATTTAAAGTAAGGTGGAAGCTAGTAGATGGTTCTAAGCAGAAAAGTGACTAGTACTCTGTTTATGGGCTTAAAAGAGTTCTCAGGAAGCCTGGGTGGCTCAGTCAGTTTAGCGTACAACTCTTGATTTTGGCTCAGGTGATGATCCCTGGGTAGTGGGATTGAACCCTGTGTTGAGCCACACTCTGCATGGAGCCTCTTTGGGATTCTCTCTCTCTCCCCCTCTGGCCCTCTCCTCAGTGCAAAGGTATAGAAAGAGACAAGAGTAAGCTAACTCCTAAGTTTTGGTCTTGAGCAACTGAGGGCATAGTGGTGGTGTACACTGAGATGAGGAGACTGAGGAAGGAACAGGTTGAGAGGGAAAAACCAAGCGTTCTCTTTCGAATGTGCCAGATTGAGAGGTCTCCCATCCGCCCACTCAGAGAAGTCTGCAGCAAATGGACACCTGAGTCTGGAATTCAAAAGAGAGGTCTGGGCTGAAGGTAGAATTGATGAGAGATGAGCTGTTATGATATTTAAAGCCAGGAGATGGGGTGAAGTCGCTTAAGGGAGAGCGTGTAAATGGGGAGGAGTGGACAGTACAGGACGGAGGCACACCAACACTTACTGGTGGGGTGAGGGGGAAGAGGAGGCAATCTTTTACAAGAGGCTGAGTATGAGCTGGTGGGGAGCTAAGAGGAAAACGGGGCAGGAGAGTGAAGGGTAGGGGAGAACAAGGGTTGGGGAGGAGTGGTGTATAAGCCAAGAGAACAGAGAAGGGTAGGGTAAGGAGCCAGGGCCCCTGTCCGCGGCAGTGACGGGTGTCTCTGTAGCCCCAGTACTCTTGCACTGGCTCCACCAGTGAGTCCATTGCCCTCAGTTTTTCTATTCCAGGAACAAGGCCCTTCTGCATTGGCAAATCTGCAGCTTGAGATTTGGCCACCAAAATTCCCTCCTTCACGTGCAAACAAGACAGGCTCGCTGTCTAGGGACGATCGGCATCAACCCAGCAGTGCACTTACATCTGCTGTCTTGGGACTGGTGTGGAGATAATCTGATTCTCTCACATGGTAGGGGTAAGATACAAGTAGTTTAGGCTATAAAGTCTGAGATGTTTTAGTAAATAGTATAGTAATTGGGGAAATAGCCTAAGTTCCATTGCAAATGGGGTACAGTTTGATGCCCAACCTAAAAATCCACATCAGAAATTCCATTTTCCTCCAAAAGTGTCTCTAGTGGAGGGGGATGGCTGTCCTCTTTGAACCCTTTGGTATGTTGTTTAGCCTCACAACAACCCATGAAGATTGGTACTAGTAACTCTAATTTACAAATGAGCCACAGAGAAGTGAAGACACTTGCCCAAAATCATAATGAACGCACCAACATTTAAAGCCAGGTCTTTCTCTTCCAAGAGAAGAACAGATTCTTCTTCTTCTCCTGGCTTTTTGGCAGCTGGAGAAGGCACATGACCTGCTAATATCCAGAAGGATTATTTATTTCATGGAGCCCTGTTTTATATAATCCCCATCGGCAGGATCCCCCAGCCTAACA
This sequence comes from Cryptoprocta ferox, assembly GCA_028646485.1. Taxonomy (NCBI): domain Eukaryota; kingdom Metazoa; phylum Chordata; class Mammalia; order Carnivora; family Eupleridae; genus Cryptoprocta; species Cryptoprocta ferox. The sequence continues at coordinate 34,152,419 of CM053572.1, read as the reverse complement.
GTTTCCCATTGCAGAACTAACCTTGTCCTTGTAGAGAACATGAAATCCACTGTCTCATTGTTCACCCTCATTGACAAATGTAATTGCCGAGTCCTGCTTCTCTAGACCACGAGATCACTTAATAAAGCTAAGGTTCAATCTCCAGGTCTCTGATGGAGTGTGCCTGAAGACATCGGCTAAGACTGCAGCTGCAATGAATCTTACAATCTCTGAGGTTTGACACGGCTTCCAAAAGGGGTCAGTGTTGATTGGGGACATAATTAACAGTATTTATTCTAGGGAGGGTTAAGTTTAAAAATACACGGCCCTTTATTAACATGCTTTTGCCTGATGACAGGATTACAAACACACAGACACCACCCCCTTTCTGGGAAAAGCCAGAGACTTGCTGCAAGAAGTAGAATTCACTAAACCCAGCCCTTTCCCTACCCCAATCCAGTGTCTATCCCATCCAAGCTTAGCAGCCATTTGCAACAGAGCAAGCTAAGACCTAAGCAAGTCAGAGTAAAATTAGAATCCCTTCTCCATTCCCCCATCCTCATTTCCATTTTTGATTAATTTAACCAGTTCTGTCAATTAGTCATCCTGGAGACTCCAATTGAGTGGATTTTCCTAAGAACTGGAAGGCTTATTAATTTTGGAGGCAAGTGTTATTCATGAGCAGTTGACACCTTCCCCGGTCCCTGCCCTCTCCCCACGTAGGGGTCTTGGATAAGAAGGCAGTGAAGCCAAAACTGGTTCAAGCATGTGGCTGCAGCCCCAGAGACACAGAACAGGAAAGGCTGGCCATGATGTCCTAGGTAGCTCTGGCTGCTTTGGGCTTGGGACGTCTCAAAGCCAACTTGCCTGTCCTCCTTATCCATGACAAGCCATCACTGGCAAAGCAGTCTCAGGCACTGGGTAAGCATCCCACATTTGAGGTTCAGGAAAACCTTAGTCAAGAGAATATCTGGAAGAAATTTTCCCTCAGGAGAGGCATTGGCCCAGGCAGGGTTAGGTCTTATGGTAGCCTGTCCCTTCCCACCACAGGTGATATCAGAAAGTTCAGCTCTTCCTCTGTGTATTAGTTTCCTATGACTGCTGTAGCCAATCATCACAAATTTCATGACTAAATATAACATAAATGGACCATCTAATTGTTCTGTAGGTCAAAATTCTGGTATGGGTCTAATGGGCTAAAATCAAGATGTTGGCAGGGCTGTGTTGCTTTGGAGGCTCTAGGGGAGGATCCATGTCTTGTTTTTTGAACTTCTAAGAGGCTATCCCCATTCCTTGGCATATGGCCCTTTTATCTGACAGCCATCAACAGTGGGACAAGTTCTTACCTAATCACATCACTATGACTTTTCTCATCTGCCTTCCTTTTCCATTTGTGATGACTTTTGTGATTCATTGCATCCAACCAGACAATCCAAACTAATCTTATTTTAAGGTCAGCTGATTCGCAGTCTGAATTCCATTTACAATCTTAATTCCCCACCATGAAAGGTAAAATATTTGTGAGTTCTGGGGACTAGGATGTGGACATCCTTGAGGAGACATTTTTCTGCCTACCATATTCTTCACATTTCACCAAGTAAGACTAAGTGCCCTCCATCTGACCACCTATTAGTTGAAATTATCTGTTTTCATTCCTGTCTCTCCCACTAAATGGTTCCTCTGTTATGGCTGAAGCTCTTTATTTTTCCCTTTTGCATTTAGCATGGTGAAGGTGCTAAGCACATGCTTATGGAACAGCGCTATAGTCATGCAGTTTCATAAATTTGCACTTGGAGCTTCTCTTTATACAACTGAAAAGGCTCACACTAAAGAGTGGTTGATTCTATCTGTGTTCACTCATTTCTAGTGTTGGGAATGCATTGGCATTTGTAGGTAGGCAAAATAAAGGGAAGAGGAGGAGTCTCTGAAATTATGGTGATCAACCCACTATTCATTTATTTAACAAATATTGAATGTTGCTACTCTGTGAGGTGGACTGGAAGGAGCTTTAGCCCGGGTCACTGAGGATTCTAGTCAGAACTCACTAGAGGTCCCTGGGGGATCACTAGGATTCAGGAATCACCCCACACAACCCCTGGGCCTCACTCACAGTGTATTCCATGCACAGGGCTCAGGAGTCAGGCAACTTGGTAGCCCTGTAGGGCAAAGGTAAGCCATTTGGATTTTATAGTATGTAGGAGGGGGAAATCTAGGAGGACTTGCCCAAAGGAGCATCATGTGCGGACTTGTAAATATATCACTCTGACTACGTAAAGAATGAAACAGGAGGAAGAGTGGATGCTTCAAGAAGAGTTATAAAGGCAGCAAATGGTCCAGGCAAGAGTTCTGGACAAGAGACAGTAGCAGCTGGCCTGATGCGGGCTGTGCTTTGAGTGTTAACAGGACCTGTTTGAAATCTAGATATGGAAGGCGCGGTAAAGGGAAGAATGCAGAATAATGCCCAGCTTTTTGGTGTGAGCATGTGCCCCAATGGAGGGCAGTGAATGAGCTGGCGTAGACTAGTGGAAAGACAGTTTCGGGAAGAAACTCACAAATTCTGTGGACTCAAAGATTCATGTAAGAAAAAAAAAAGCATGAATGATTATATTGATACCTTCTGCTCTTTAGCACTTCACCATTTAAAGAGCCCTTTCTGTTTGTTACCTTATTGATCTTCACACAACCCTGTGAGTTCAGACTATTTCTTCCTTTTTGCAGCTTGAGGAAATGAGAACCCAGAAAAGTTAAGGCTAATACACCAACAAAGATCGTGGGTTTGTCACGGGTTTATTTCTTCCCATAATGAATACGGCCAGCACTGGAGGGTAGAGAAGGGGATGGGGAATCTCTCACGTGTGTAATTGACCCATGTTTAAGTGTACCAGCTAATTCGAGCCCCCTGTGCAGTGCACATAATTCTATTTTGACAGCTCAGTAGGTGGCATCAATAACTGAGTTGTGAGATCTGCTGTCCACTCACGCAACATCCGGCCCCATCAGTGTGGGTCCCTTTATCTGCAGAATTATTCAAAGCACCTGCTGGCCTCCCATCATCCTCAAGCACAGCCCAGAGGCAGCCAGAGGTCAGGGAAAGGCTCACCCCCACAAAGCTTGTAATGATACTTGCTTATATCTTCTCTTACATCTTTAATCTGAACACAAGGATTTAAATAGGATTTTTCTTATGGCTGGGCATCCTTAATCCTGGGGTCGACTAATTCATCCTGAAATTTTGGTATCATTTCAAAATCCCCATAATGTAATGAAATTGTCATTGAAGAGTTTCCATATGAGAATGTGGGATCACCCAGCTTAAGAAAAAAGATGGTGAGACTCAAACAAAGCAAGGAACCAGTCAATAAATGTGAGTAAGATATTGTGCCAAGCACAATGGGAAAGAAAGGGTGTAAGATGACAGCCTCTGGCTCAGTTTACTTATCTTAGACGAGAGGATACGAAACGATGGAATGTTTCTAATATAGAGTTCATTTGAAATTGAATGTGAAATATAGACTTCCAGTGTCAAGAGAGAAAATGCTGACTATGTAGCGTTTATGCTGAATATCATGTTACGTTGTCAAAAGGAACTGCGACGCCAGATGCCATTCTCAGTGTATCTGGGCGTTTCCCCAAAGTTCCGAATCAAAGCAGGTTTCAGTCCCTGTTTACTGGGATTCTTCTGTATTTGTGTGGTTGTAGAGCCACCGAAATACAAATGTGTGTTAATATAGCACATGATTGCTTGCACCTAAGGAGGTCATTAAGTAGCAGAAGCATTCCTGGAACAGCACCTGACATATCCTGCAGAGTAAATCATGCCCCATGAATGAATGAATGAGATGAGACTTATTTATAAAAGAGCTAACATCAGCTAGAATGCAGTGTGTGTCTCACAGGACACTAGGGCTGTGGTTCTGAACCCAAGGATATAAAGGAAGGCATTAGGGTGTTAGAAAATCAAATGAGCTAAAACTCAGAATTCTCTCAGTTCTACGCTTTCCTCCTAGAAGTTTTCCCGAAACATCTGTGCTCTGAATAACAGACTGTAGTACAAAATAATGTATTACTTAATACCAAGATATATATAATAAGTAGCTTGAGGGTGATATCGTAAGGTCTTGTGATATTCTGACCTTTGTGTCCTGGTCAGGACATAAGAGCTCTGCTCTCTAAGTTCAGGGAAAGAAGTGATTGTTTCTGAATTGGCCGTCCAGAAGGAGATGGGGTGTGGGGTGCCGGTGGGAGGGAGAAGAGGGGACAGGGAGTGGAAGAGGAAGCAGGAGAGTGGCCACCTAATACCTTTCTGACATCGAGTTCCCAGCTCCATTAAGGTTCATGAAGATAAATCATAAAGGCTAGTTATAGGTATTGGTGAGAATCTTGTGGTTTGGAAACCGGGCTTTAATGAGGATAGAGAGAGGATGTCCACTACAGCCTTGGCTCTAGGATCAGTCAAACCTGGTGTGGATAATGTGGACCTAACATCTTGCACTTAACCCCTGTAAGCCTCGGTGTCTCCCTCTACAAAATGGGGACAGTAATGGCCCCTGCATTATATGATTGTGATGAGGATGTAGTGAGATAATGCCTGGCCCACAGAAAGCACTCAGTATTTATTAGTATTTTGTTATTATCCCAACAGTCCATGAGCTTAGACTTATAGTTGAAAAAATACTCAAAAAAAGCAAGTAACTTATGCAAAGTCAAAGATCTAGTCATAGGTAGAGCCTAGATTCAAACCCAGGTCTGCAGCTTGTGGCTGAAGTTGTTGATAAAGGATGCCTAGAAATACTTCCCACTGTTGCCTCACCAGGCCAGAGGGGATGGTGGCTGGGTAAGCCGGGTCCTGGGACAGCAGGAAGGGCTCAGGTATTCCACTGGTAAGGTCTGGCTTTCAGGACATCAACCTACCATGGCTCCCATGCTTCCTGTGCATCTACTCAGCAGGTGCCTGGAGTGCCCTGCAGGGAAGAGCATGAGTATCAGTGCAGAGATCGCTTAATGTTCAGCCCAATTCAAAATGAAAGCAGGATGCAGAGTGTCCCTCATTCCCCATGACCAAGTCATTAAGCACAAGTACTTGCTGAGGGACACATCCTTTGTTTTCTACAGTGATTACAAAACATGTTCTCTCTCTGCCTCAGAGCACAGAGGCTTCAAGGTCCTGGAGGCTCCTTGGAGGGGAAGGGGAGCCCGTGTGGTGATGGTATGGGTGGAGCCAGTAAGGAATAGGAGAGCAGGGTGGCTGGCAGAAAAAGAGGTGCTCAGCAAATTGGGTGACTATTCTCCACATCTTCCTTTGCTTTCTGTGTTAGGTCTATAAAGAGACATCTCCACTCTGGTTAATGCTCTGCACACACTGATTGGTCAGACCATTATGATTCATCTTACTGGGACCCTACACTCTGGTGTCTGTCATGTGCAGATTGAAGGGTTGCCCTTTCTCGCCATGGGACCAGAGAACAGTAGTAGTCTGGACCAGTAGAGGCCCAGAGAGCTGAGGCTGGATTTACATTCTAGCTCTGCCTCTGTGTGGCCTACACTAGGGGAAGATGATGCTCAGACCCTCATGTCTTCATCTGTAAAACAGAAATGTCATGAAAATGGAATGGGACATCTGCATATGTAGAGTTTAGCACAGGGCCTGGCAGATGTACTCCAACACCGTAGCTATTACTACGCGATGTTTGCATGCTCCAGGAATGTTCAAGACACAGGTCTTACCGTCAGTGGGTTAGGAACATTGTTTTTGTGTAGACAACAGTGCTGGGAATACAGGCGTGGCACTGGAGTCGTGAGAACACCATGAAGCAATAACCAGCCTACAGCAGGTTTCTCTCCATGAGCTGCTTGGCCCATATCCGGCTGGACCACCCTGCTCAGCTGTGAACCCCTCACTTTGCAAGGAGATTACTCTCAGCGGGGGGCCACCCCTCTCTCCCTGTCCGTGTTCACGCCTCTCATTGCACTGATTATGTATCCAGCCTGGAAAATGGTGACATCTTGGGAGTGCAGCCCTGGCGTCTGTGGTGCCATGACAACCAGCTGCCCGCCAGTCACCCCTAATAACAACCACACACTCACAGTCCCTTCCACTTGGGCAGAGCCTCCCCAGGGAGCTCAAGCTTCTCTTGGAGCAGCTGCACCAAGATTCTTGCTGTGAACAAATTTTGAGAGAGAGAAGGAGAGAGAAGGGGGGAGACAAGAAGTCTCTAACCTGTCATGTATGGAGTGCACCCAGGGACCTGAAGACACTGTCATTCTGTTTTGGGAGCCCAGTGGCTAGAGGAATGTGTACTTCCATCATGGGAGGCAGAAGGACCCATGGATGCCTTTGCTACTCACCGGTATAACCCAGAGAGTTTATACTGGAAGGGAAAAAAAAAAAAACAAATATAAGCACTTGTAAAGCTGTTAGCAGATTTCTTCATTAGGCTCCTATCGAGACACCCACTGCCAAATCATCATCTTGTCTGGAAGGAAGCCGCCTCCTTTTACTCCTGTGGGCTAGAGAGAATGTGCTCAGAAATCTCCATTCGACATCTTTCCAGAATGACAGTTCTCAGAAAGGTACCAGCCCGGCTTGGCTAATAAGTGATTAATCCTCACAAAGGAAGGACAAATGGGCCCAATGAATAAGCTTGTCTGTGGGTGTTATCCCAAATCCAGCCTTTAGATAGGCAGGTAGGCCCTCAGCCAAACACAGTTCTCTCCTCCCCTCTCTTTAGATCAGAGATTCCAACAGAGGCCCCTTCATGATAAATGTCTAACCCCAGAGCTAATGAGGCTCTAAGATGCTGTTCTCACTCGGGGAGCACGTGGTCCCAGTCTCTCTAGTTCCTGATTCCTCAGCTGGGAGATGCAGACCATTCTTACCCTGGACAGTGCCTGGCGGGTACCTCATGCTGCCATCACTGCTGCCCCCTTTCTGTGGGGCCTGCCTCCCCCCACCCCCCGCCCCCCGGCAGTAGGATTGCTTAGCTCCTTGTGAATCCTGAACAAATACATACGTTTTTTTTTAAAGAACAGGAAAATAGAGAGGGAGGCCAAATTACCCAGCAAGAGGAAGGAAAGCACATAGTAGGCTGAGGTGGTCAAAGAATGTTTCTTGGAAGAGACAGTGAGCCCTGAAGGTGGAACAGGAAGCACGGGAGGGCAGAGAGTGGTGGTATTCCGGACTGGATGTATTCCTTCAGAATTCGTACATTGAAATCCTAACTCCCAATGTGAAAGGGGGGCCCTTCGCAGGTAATTACATAACCAGGATAGAGCCCATACATATGGGATTCATGCCCTGATAAACAAGCCTGCCCCCAGAGAGCTCTCTCACCCTCTCCATCGTATGGATACAGCAAGACCATGGTCATCCACAACCCAAAAGGGGGGCCCTCACCAGAGCTTTATCATGGTGGCACCTTATTCTCAAATTTGCAGCCTCTAAAACTGTGAACACTTGGGGCATCTGGGTGGCTCAGTGGGTTGAGCATCTGACTCTTGATTTTGACTTAGGTCATGCTCCCAGGGTCGTGGTATAGAGCCCCACATCAGTCTTCCCGCTGAGTGCAGAACCTGCTTAAGATTCTAAGATTCTCTCTCCCTCTGCTGCTCTCCCCCACTCATGGTCTCGGTCTCTCTCTCTCTCTCTCTCTCTCAGAAAAAAAAAAAGACCTGTGAGCCCTTTGTGTTATTAATAAACCTCCCATCTATTCTATTCTGGAGGAGCAGTCCAAACTAAGTCAGGGAGGGGCGAGTGTGCATCAAGTGCTAGCACCTGCTGAGTGCTTCATAAACACTGGTCATTGTTACAGCATGTAAACCATGGGCCACAAACCACAGCCCACATGGCTGAAATGTGAATTTTGTTTGACCACACACTACAATTTTTTAATTGGTTGCTAACAATGAAACATCTGGATTCCTCACAAAAATCTAGACTTTACAAATGAGACAGTCTGGCTCTGCTAGACCCCACGTTTCCACATGGCAGCCATCAGCTGGAGCCGAGTGGAAACTGCCCTCTTTATAGGCTGTGGACACTGTAGTTTGCCACAGTCCCTGCCACTCCCTGTTGTAAGCCCACACATGCTTCATCTGTATCACCATGTGCCTGGCCAGTGGAGGGAGGTGCTCTCTGACCTTGGTGCAAATGATGAGTAGGCCTGTGAGGCCACCGTGGAGTATTTGAGCAGAAGAGAAAGGGTCAGTAACATTGTAGTGCTGATCTCAGGCTTGATACAGGGGGCCCTGAATGCCGGCCTGAAGAGGTGGAACTACTGGCTCTTGGCAGTGGGCAGTCACTGTAGGTGTCTTGCAGTGAGGTGGCATTACTTTGGGAAGAACTGTCCAGCACACAGTGGGATCACATGTTGTCTCATGCTAATTCCTCATGGAGTCTGGGCCACCTGGCTTGCTATCTTCACAGCTGCTCTATTCTGGTTTCCCTGGACTGTGTCAGCCTGTGAGTACAGCAGCAGCAGGGCGGTGGCAGGGACGCAGGGAGGAGATGGTGGCTGAGCCATGGTGGCTCACCTGCTCCCTTGAGAGCAGCAAACCCATCACTCACGCTGGCTTGCTTTCCAGGCCGGCTGTGGCAGAGCAGCTGCTGAAAGGGAGCGGGCTCCTCAGGGACCCACAGGGAGACAGAGAGCTGCCACCAGGCCCAGGGACATCAGACCAGCTTCCCAGAGACAGGTCGAGCAAGAGAACATGCAGACTCTGTCCCCTTTCGTTGTTGATCATTTGAGGAACACGGGGTGTCAATTTTCTATTGTGCCATAACAAATAACAAATTACTGCAAACATAGTAAATGTAGTGACTTTAACCAATACACACATAGAGTTCTGAAGGTCACAAGTCCAGAATGTGTCTCACTGGGCTAAAATCAAGGTGTCTGCAGGGCTATGTTGTTTTCTGGAGGTTCCGTGGGGGAATCTGTTCTCTTGCCTCTTCCAGATTCTAGAGGCAGCCCCCAGACCTTGGCTCTTGGCCCCTTTCCTCCAGTTTCTGAGTCAAAGATGGTGGTGGAGGCTTTGTTCCACCACCTTAACTTTCCCGCCTCTTCTTTCCTGTATAAGGACCCTTGTCATTACATTGGGGGGGGGGGGATCCAGATAATCTAGCATATTCTCCCCTATTTTAATGTCAGGTAATTATCTACCTTAATTCCCTTTGTCCCTGTAAGATCATCACAGCTTCCAGGAATTAGGGTGTGGACATCTTTGGCTCAAGGAGCCTTTTCTACCTACCACAGAGCAACAAGCACCTTTTCTTTCTTTAATAAGAAGCTCCCAGGCCTGATAAGGAAGTGGGCCTCCCTCCTTGTTGATGAAACAAGCAATGAGCACAGGGTCCTCATCTCTCTTGCCCTCTAAGCCCTGCACCTGTCAAAGTGCCTTATACCTATCGGCACTCAGTGCACGTTGGTTGAATAGCGTGTGACACTAGTATTGGTTGACTTCTGGCCGTGTGCCAGGCACCACTGTTGGTGTCTTGCCTGCTTTTCCCCCTTTTGAGTCTTAAAATAATATCTGCATTTTATTTTTTAATGTTTATTTTTGAGAGAGAGTGAGAGCGCGTGGGGGAGGGGCAGAGAGGGAAGGTGCAGACAGAGGATCCAAAGCCGGCCCCCCAGCTGACAGCAGAGAGCTTGATGCGAGGCTCAGACCCATGAACTGTGACATCACGACCTGAGGTGAAATCAAGAATCAGATGTTTAACCAACTGAGCCACCCAGGCGCCCCAATATCTACATTTTAAAGATAAGAAATCTGAATCTCAGCAAGTTATAGAAAATCAGAAAAGACTGTGGCTTATAAAATGGCGGGGCATGGGTGCTAGCCCGAGTATATCTGACTCCAAAGTCCATTTGCTTCTCCAGTTCCAGCCGCAACAGACCAGAGGAAAGCAATTTGCAGTTACTAAGCCATGATCTGATCTTCCAGGCTTGCCACATGATGCCTCTCTGCCAGCAGGGGTCCTCAGATCCCACTGTCCCCCTGAGATGTACTTGCTCCTGCTGATTCCCCTGTCTAGCCTAGGAGCCCCCCCACCATCCCCTCAATGTCAGCCTCAGGGGTCAGCAGGCTATGGCCTCCAGGCCAAATCTGCCCCACCACCTGTTTTTGTACAACTCTCATGAAGAATGAAGATTTTGCATCTTTAAATGGTTGAATGAAAAAGAACCATACTGTTTTATGACATGTAAAAATTAGGTGAGGGGCACCTGGGTGACTCTGTCAGGTTAAGTGTCCAGCTCTTGGTACCCGCTCAGGTCATGATCCCACGGTCGTGGGATCGAGCCCTGCATCAGGCTCTGTGCTAACAGCGCAAAGCCTGCTTAGGATTCTCTCTCCCTCTCTTTCTCTGCCCCTCTCTCACTTGCGTGAGTGTGTGACTGTGCTCTTTCTCTAAAAATAAGCTTTTAAAAAAATTAGATGAAATTGAAATTTCAGTGTCCCATCAAGAGAGCTTTTATAGACGGCCGGAATACACGGCCATCTGTTTACATACGGTGTGTGCTTTCATGCTACAATGGCTGCCACAGTGACCAAATGGCCCTGAAATCCTGAAATCCTTGCTTTCTGGCCCTTTCCAGGGGAGGTTTGTTAACCTCTGAGCTACCTAGTGTTTACTGATCCCTCAAGCTTCAGCCTGTTAAGAAGCCTTCCGCCATCACACCAGCCAGATCAGGTCCCATCGGACTGTCTCATCATTTCTCCACTCTCTGAAAAAAAAAAATACAACTTTTTGACTCATTCTGTCTTAACTCTGGATGATTATTTAGTCAAAGATCTATTTGGAAGTATCATATATGCTGAAGTGTTTTGAAAAGGTATACAAAAGTCAGGAACCAACGTAATCTCTTCTAGACTCATCGCTTAGTCTCCATGATGCTGTGCCTCGTGTTGCTATGGTGTTCATTGTTGAAAAATATTTGTAGAATTAATTAAGGGCTGTATAAAAAGCAAATTGCTAGGGGCACCTGGGTGGCTCAGTCAGTTAAGTGTCCGACTTTGGTCCAGGTCATGATCTCGCGGTCCCTAAGTTCGAGCCCCGCGTTGGGCTCTGTGCTGACAGCTTGGGTCCTGGAACCTGCTTTAGATTCTGTATCTCCCTCTCTCTCTGCCCCTCCCCAGTTCATGCTTTTCCCCTTCTGCAGCCCATGTCTGGGGACTGTGTCATTAGGCCCGAGATAGTATAGTAGCCACTAATTAAATTCTACACTTGTCTCACTGGCCTCAGCTGGATGAAGGCCAGCATTAGCAGTCCGTGGTAGTTCTGACCCTCCATGGGAAAATTATTGACTGTTTCTCTCATTGGGCAAAATCATGGGATGTGCCTTCTGTATAGTAAAAATCATCAGCTTGCATCTCAATTGCCGAGCCTTTTCTCTCCGGGGGCAAAATGGTTGCCTGTATATCTCTGAAGGAAAATTGCCATCTGCCTCACTCTGTAGTTGTGTCCCCATTATGGGGACATTGTCAGCCATGTCTCCATACAGAGCAGCATGCCAGCTGCACTTCTCCACAGAAGAAATGTCAGCAGAAGTGAGCAATTTAAAACCCCGTGCGTGATTCTGAGTCTGTGCCTCTCTCATCGTGAACAGACCTTCACGTCCACCTGCCTTGCTTCCTTTATTCTCCATCTCCTCTGCTGGAATCATCCAAGCCAAGGTGGTGGCAAGGCTGTTCAGCACTGAATCCCAGCCACCTGTGTTCCAAGTGATAATCCCGACAAGCTATTGTGTGTCTGTGTTCCAGCCCAGTTAGAAGACCTAGAAATCAATCTCATGACTGGTAGCACTCACAATCTGACCCCAGTGGGAAGACACACACTCCCTGAGCACCACGTCTTCCCTAAGCACCATCTGCTTGTGCCCTGCCGTCTTCCCATTCTGGGTACAGGCATGGTGCTGTGATCCACAGGAAAGACCCATCTCATTGGTCCCACAGCCACCCTACAAGGTAGCTAGCTCCTCCTCTCATCCCCATGTGCCACATAAGGAACATGAAGCTTGGAAGAAGGCAAGCCACTTGCCCAAGGCTTCATAACTTAGAAGCCACCGAGCTGGACATCAGCCCAGGCCTGGCGAGCCTGGAACCACCTGTGATCTTAGCCCCCACACCGTGGACGTGAGCTCGTGTGCAGTGGCCAATGTGAGGGCCGGCGCAAGGAGCCCCATGCAGGAGCCAACTTTTCAAACTGGTTTCCATTCGTCCTCTCTTAGCCCAGAGCCTACCACAGGCACATGGCATGCTTCCCGCTTGCGTTCATAACCATTGGAATGCAGGTGGTCTTAGCTTTTAGGTTCCTCCAAACTCAGCAGTTTTCTCGTAATTCTTTCTCTGTATTGTTATGTCACCTCTTCCCTGGGATTCTGATATGGGCTTCAGTGACCCTGTCATCTGAGTTCTGTCAGGTGACCAGCACCGAGCCACGCACCATGAAGATTAATACTCTCCATCCCATGCAGACATATTCGTATCTGCACATGTTGTAACAGAAAACTCTTTCTGCACTGGGCACCTGATACAGCCTGTAGAACTTAAAAGAAGTGTTGGTTGCTTTTTCCTATAGCATTGTAGCTCCCCAGAGGAACTCTGTACTAGAGAAACTCTGGCCTGCAATATATATATATAGTGGGGAGGGAGGAGGTATGATCCAATAAGATCTAAAGGCGGGACAAAACCGTGGTTCTCAACCAGGAGCAGTCATGCCAGCCCAGACCACAGTGCACAATATTTGAAGACTTTTTGGTTGTCCCACCCAGGGCTTGGGGACTTAGTGGGCAAGAGGCCAGGGATGTTGCTAAAACATCCTGCCATGCCCCAACAACAGAGAATTATCTGTCCCAAAATTCAATAGTGCAAAAGTTGAGAAACCTGGATTCCTAAAGAATAATAATTTCTTTCTGCCTGCGGGACTTCTCAGCACCTTTAATAGGCTAATTGCAATGTCAGTCCCCAAAATTGAGTAGGAGTTACCCAGGCTCTTTTGACCTCAGAATCTGGAATCCCTGACACATTCCTGAGTGTTCTGCTGGAGTCACCTTGGGAAGGCTAGTCTAGAATACTGGGCATTGGTTGAGGGAAATTAAAAGACAGGATCACTGGAATTTGCAAATCTTATCATCTGAGAGGTGGGAGGCGCCTGGTAGACAATCCTGACTCTTTCATATTACAGACAAGAAAACTGTTCCAGAGAGCTGACGGTGGTGCAGCCATTGAAATCAGAGCCAAATCAGAGGTTAAAAGCATAGGCTGGCAACAGACTAAGTGAAAATCCTCACTCTGCCTCCTCTGAGCAGTAGAATCCATGCCTGAGTTGACTGACCCAACTGATTTGTCCAAAAGGGAAATAACACCTGTGAATAGTGAATAGGTTAATATATGCAAAGCACCCAGTGTAACAGAGAATAGGTATTATTACGAGCGGCTAATTTGTGTCCAACCTGGTTTCCAACATAGCATCCTCTGCTCCCAGACTGATGTCCTTTCCAGTATCCCATGATGGTTTGGTGGGCACATGAAGAGGTAAAGAGGAGCCAAGGCATGGAAGTGGGAACTCACAGGGACATATAGAACATTAGAGAGCCCATCAGAGAGAACACTAGAGAGATGATACTGACAGAGCGAGGGAAGGCATGGTGGTGGAGACAGTGTAAAAGTAAAGCTCATATCTACTGCTCACTAGCTATGTCATCCTAAGCAAGCTCCTCAGACTTTCCTGGTCTGTCTTGTCAGTAAGTAAGGGCAGGGAGAGGACCTTCCTGAGAAGTTGGAGCAGTAAATGGGATAAGGTGTGCAAAGCACGAGAACCAAGAAATGATAGAAAATGTCATTACTGTTGTGAGCGTTGTCATTGGGGTCTCTGAGACACCAGCTCCCTGTTGGCAAATGTGACACTTCCCCAGTGCCTCAGTCTGGACTGTTAGGATTGTCATCAAGAGTGCTTCCTCACCAAGGGAGCAAAGTTCTTCTCTCCATCATAGGTCTCTTCTTTCCTGCTCCTGATGTCTTTGTTTTCTAGAAGCTAGTTGGAAACCATGTAGGTCAGCAGGATTTTTTTTTTAGAGGAAGAGAGAAAGCACGAGTGGGAGAGAGAGGCAGAGAAAGGGAGAATCACAAGTAGGTTCCACTCTCAGCGTGGAGCCTGATGCAGGGCTGGATCCCATGACCCTGAGATGATGACTGAAATCAAGAATTGGATGCTCAACTGACTGACCACCTAGGAACCCCCAGGTCAGTAGGATTTTTAATGCTAAGCCCAAGGTCTCCAAGAGAAATACTCAAGCACTGGATCCTTTTGCATCATGTGTTTAGTAAATGACATGGACCACACAGTGATACTCCGTTTGTATTCCACTAGCTCCTTTCTTTCCCTCTGATAATGTGGTAAAATCTCACTTATTCATGTCTTAGCTAAAATTGTGTGATTGTGTAGTATTTTTCTCTTCCTCTAGCCTGTGAGTTCCATGAGAATAGGACTGGATCTGTCTTATTCCTTGTGTCCTTGGTATGTAGTATAGGGCCTGGCATGTATCCATCCAAAAAAAATTTTTTATTTGAATGTTCTAAGTAATGTACTAAGTTCTCTGCACATGTGTGCATGCATATCAAAGACACTTAAATAGCTGACAAGTAATTGTTCAGGCTGAATTAGTGAAAATCTTGAATTACAGATGACTTCCTATGGAATATATTTTTTCATACTTTTCAAGGAATTGAAACAAACTTGGGGTGAATAAAGCATTGCTGTGATAGGTTCCTTTCAGGACCTGTTGAATTAATAGATAAGTATTGTTTTCCTGTAAAAAAAAATGCCTTATCAATATTCATTCATCTAATATATTTACTGAGTATGTCCTATGCTTCAGAGAATACAGCAGGACAAAAAAGACAAATATCCCTCCCCTCATAGAGCTTGCATATTGGGAGACACAAAATATATTGAAGACCAATGCATATAAACTGGAAAAGCAGGGCAGCTGGAGTAAGAGTTGCCTCATTGCTGTCAGGCTACAGACATTAGAATGCAGGGGTGAGGGGTGCCTGGGTGGCTCAATCAGTTAAGCATCTGGCTTTGGCTCAGGTCATGATTTTGCAGTTTGTGAGTTGGAGCCCTGCTTTGGGCTCAATGCTGTCAACACAGAGATCATCTCTCCAATCTCTCTGCTACTCCCCTCCTTGTGCTGTCTCTCTCAAAATAAACTTAAAGAGTGCAAGGGTGAGAGATGGCCTGAGGGTCTGGGCTTCTTGTAGGCATCTTCACAGCGTCATACAAAGTCCTGAGGTCCCCAACCTATGCTTGCTGATGATGGTGTAAGGCTTGAACCTGTCACCCCGTTGTGTAGAAATTGTGTTCCATAAGTATTTTAAAGGAGTTTATTCTTTTGAGAACTTTGGCTTTTATTTAAAAAAAAAAAAAAAAAAGGATGGACTAGGACCAGGCATCATTAAGAGCCTGTCCACTCACTGTCCTCTAATTAATACACAATTTAAAATATTTAGTGTCATAACTAGGGGACAAAGAGATTTTCAGCTTTGTGATTCTGTGATCCTCTGTAGATACTAGCCTGGTTACTGTCTTACAGCTACTAAAATAAGGCCTTGTACATGATACAAGGCAGAATTGAATCATGGTTAAGAACAAGGACTTGGAAGTCTGCTCCATCTGGGCTGTACCTCAGTCTGTGTTGTCCCCAGGTGACAAAACCTCTCTATGCCTTAGTTGTTCACAAGAGTAATTATCAGTACTATTCAGTGTTGCTGCTGAATGAATGAAAATAAGTCATGGAGTTGGTATTAAGACTTGGATATTCATAGACATGGAATAAGGTGCAAAGTGCTGTACTGGCCAGCACATTATCTATAGCTTGCCCTCTGTGTCATACAGAAGAATTGGTAGTGGGCTGATGAAAGAATTGTCGTCTTTCATTTCACCTCCATCTTCTGGGGCTGTCATTTTCGGGCTTCACAAGGTTGCTACAGTGGCATCCCAATATGCCATGTGTGTGGAGAAGAGATTGCTAGGTATAACTTTGTAAACAGTTTTGACGTCATTTAAATAGCCCACAAGTGCCGTAGTCCTCAGTCCCAGAGTCTCAGTCTCAAACAAAATGCGATTGGCTGATGAAGAAGCACTACATGCTAATGAGGATAAAAATAGCTCCTGACATTTATTGAGAACCTACAATGTGCCAATCATATGTTCCCAGCAATATGCATCCCCCTTCTGCAGCTGGGAAAACTGAATCTCGGAGTAGTAAATAAAATGTGAACAGCTGCTAAGTGACAGAGGCAGACATTGATGGACTCCAGAGCACAGTTTGCTTATCCCTTCCCATTTACTACAGGTGCATCAGGTGGAGATGACCAAGGCTTGAGGATTGCACTTGTCTATTGAGATGTTGGCATGGGGCTTGCCTGCTATTTGTTAAGTTCACAGTCCTAATGAGATTCCCTTGAAGGGAAACTAATGTGAAAATCTAATTCTCAAGGCCAGGGGCCTTCATTAATGCTTGATTAAAATCCAAGAGGTTTTTCTGTTTCTTTGGGTTTAATTCTCAAGTTCAGTTCTGATTGATGAGGGTTTTTGTTGTTCTCTTAAATGATTACGTGAAAATGAGGATTTTGGTTTGGCTACTCCAACAAGGTTTGAAAGAGAACTCATTGTAGTCTTGGGTTTTCTACATAGAATTTGATACTGACTCTGACTGTGTGGAGCAGGTAGGAAAGAGAAATCTCTGGAGGATGTGTTAAATAAATAACCTGCAGGCTGGTGTTTGTTTGGTTTAGCCTAAAACTGTATCCGAACACTTGTTAAGTGAAACCATACTCAGTTGCTATTATTACAGGTTAAAAATAAGTATGGGCAAATGCATGTAACTGTGCATCTTACATGTTGAGCACCCAGATGGCAAAGAATTCATTCATTTATCTAGCTTTGGTTCTAATCAAGCAACACATATTTATTGAACATTTGTGTGCAAGATTTAAGTACAAAGAAAAACCAAAAAGAAGTTCACATTGCAATTGCAGTAAGACAGACATGTGGGTTGTTAAATAAGTAGGGCCAGACCAAGATGGTATGCGAAAGATGAGGCATAGGAGTCCAGCAGAATTTGAGTCCGTGAAGACAGAATAATCAGGCATAGAAATGGCAGCACTCAAAACATACCTAAGCTATATTCTATACATTGTTTGAACCAGAGAAGTTCAAAATCAAGATCAACACGTTACAGCAGCTTTTGATGGGCTTTGTTGTCCAACTGAGGCGGTGTGCCTTTATTCCTCTAAGTAGAAATCAGCTGAAGCTACTGCGAGGTAAGAGGTGCCTGGCTATCAGAGCAAAGGGACAATATATACAACAGACAAGACTGAGCCTCAGCAAAGCAACACTATTAAAAACCATGACCCAAGAGATAGGAAAATCAATGTCCACACAAAAGCTTGTACATGAATATTCATAGCAGCATTATTGGTAAAGTAGAAACCCAAGTATTTATCAACTGATAAATGGATAAACCAAATGTGGTATACCCATACAACTGGTTATTATTTAGCCATCAAAAGGAATGAGGTACTCATATCTACCACAGCATGGATGAACCTTGGTAACAGTGTATTAAAGGGAAAAATAGCCAGTCACAGGAGAACCCTACATCGTATAGTTCCATTTATGGGAAATTTCCAGACTAGGTAATTTCATAGAACAAGAAAACAGATTAGTCATTTCCTAGGGCTGCAGGAGTAGGGAATCAGGAGTAACTGCAACTGGCTATGGAATTTGGGAGGGTTGGTTGAAATTTAGATTGTTGTGATGCTTGTACAAAAATGAACTATAAACTTCAAATGAGCAAATTGGATGGTATGTAATTTTATATCTAAAAAAAACTGTTAAACACATTTTTAAGCATCTCAGATGCTTTTGATATGTGAGATGACACACAAAGACCCAGGGGAATTGTGTAACAGAGATCATAGACCTGGAGCTTGGAAATGCTCAGGGCTCGATTCATGGATGATACAGGCCCCATGCAAGTCCTTCCATGAGAAAGAAAACACAGAAACCAGTAACCACTTTTTCTGCTTCCAGGGAGATGACGGTTCTCTATTAGTACCTTACATGCTACAGATTCTACTCCAAGTCAGATGGTTACCTGTCTAGCTGGCCCATACATGGTAGAGGTAGTTGAAACACATGTGCTCATTTTGTCTTGTTTCGCTTCTGTTGTGCAGTTTTTGAAGAACCTGAAGATCCAAGCAACAGGTCGTTTTTCTCTGAAATCATCTCTTCGATTTCGGATGTGAAGTTCAGCCACAGTGGGAGGTATATCATGACCAGAGACTATCTGACCGTTAAAGTCTGGGATCTCAACATGGAAAACCGCCCCATTGAAACTTACCAGGTACGGACCACCACCCACCCATAGTTACATAAGGCACTTCCTTTGTGGACCTACAAGTCAGTTTCTACCTACAAAGGCTTATGGTGCACAAGAATAAAAGACAGTACATCATCATAAATTCAGTAAAATGGTACAGCCTGTAATTGCTATAGGATTGAGACAAGGGTACATAAGGAGGAACTTGAATTCAATTTAACCCATATCTACTGAGCATTTAATGTGTGATGGATACTGTAGATAGAGAGGTGAACAATACAGACATGGTCCTGCTCTCCTTGAGCTGACTGTGTGGTGGGGAAGCCAGATGATGAACAGGGGATTGAGAAGGAAGTGATGCAAGAGATGGTACCATGTGCAAGGGAACAGACGCAGGGAGAGTCAGCCTGGTGAGAAGAAACCCTAAGGCTGAGTCTTGAATGACAGGAACTAGCCATAAAAATCATATTCTTAGAAGGATAGTATGTTCATAGGTGGTGCATTCAGAAAGGAGTTCTTTATATCTTTATATCCTCCTTCTGTCCATGTTCCGTATTCAAGATTATCAAGAACAATCTAGAAATGTAGGCCCGGGCAAAGAAGATTTGGTTATTTTGTCTTCAGGCTGAGTACAATGAAAAACCATTAAAAGGTTTTGGAGCAGATGGTGACAGTTGTGGCTCTGGAATTGGCAGCATTCAGATAGAGGGAGAGGCAGGAGGAGTATCTGAGTTTTGCTTGCTGATTCAATGTGAAGGGAAGAGCACTCAAGAAGAGTGTGTACAGGTTGTTGGCTTAAGCAATGGCTAAATGGTTGGTAGATTTATGGACAAAAGGAGAATGCAGTGTTTGGAATGGCTCTTTTTTCAGAAGAGGAACATAGATTTTGAGGTAGAAAAGATTTGAAGAAGCTCATTTCAGGTAAGAGCACAATGGAAGAAAAGATCAAGAGGCAGGAATAAATTGGGTTAGATTATGTTGGGTTAGATTAAGAGAAGTGTGAAAATTCTAGACAGGGATTTAACTTACATATTTTTTCTTGAGACATAACTCACATACCGTAATATCCATCCTTTTGAACGGTTGTGCTAGGGAGGAGAGTCTATAGGGGGACATGGTGGCAAACACAACAGTTAAGAGGTTATTACAACATTCTGGCAAAGACTAAGAGTAGCACACATGAACATGTGAGCAATGGAAGTGGCCAAATTCTTGTAAAATCAATAGGATTTGACCACAAATTGGATGTGTGATATGAGAGGAAAACAACACCAGGGATCATTCCAAGGTTTTTTATCCTGAGCAATTAGGAAAATGGTGGTGCCATTTTATGCAGATGAGGAAATCAAGAATTTTGTTTGGGGCATCTTAGGCCAAACAAACATCCAGAAACTGCAAGTAGACAGCTCAGTTTGAGTTTGGGTATATCGTAGCTTAAAGAAAAGAAGAGGTCAGGACCATGCTCTGGGAGCCAAAATGACTATTTCAAGGAGAAGGAATCACCAACTACTAAATGCTGTTGCTGCATCAAATAGGAAGGGATTGAAAATAGGCCAGTGGATGTAAGTGTAGGTGAATGATATTAATGAAGATCTGATTGGAGTGGGTTTCAAGAGAGACTGTAAATGGAAGATGTGAGTGTAATGAGTACGGGTAACTCTTCCAAGAAATGTTAGTCTGAAGGGCAACAGAGAAATGGGGTAGTATCTGGAATGGGATACAGACATAAGGAAAGTGTATCACAGTATACTTTATGCTGATGGGAATAAGCCAACAGAGAAAGAATAATTCAAGCAGCTAAGTGCTTGAGGGAAGCCAGAGGGAACAGAGTCCATTGCAGAATTGGTCTTAGATGAGAAGATGGATAATCCATCCATCAAAGGAAGGAGGTTTGTAAATTTTGTGATGGGAACAATAGATGGTTTCTTCTTATTGCTTCTATTTTCTCAAAAGAAGCAAGGTTCATTAGCTGACTGAGAAGTATAAAATACTCATCTAAGAGTGAGTTTAAATATGGAGGTGTCGTAGAGTTGCTCAAGGATCCACTTGAGTACAATGGAAGGAGAGAGAAAGTCAAGTTTGTTGAATGTACATACTAAGGGTGTGATTATAATAATGGACCAGTGAATCTCAGGCTGTAAGGAGGGAAATAATGGGTGAAAGAAAGTAGACAGGAAAATGGATTTAAAGAATTGATGGAATCAAGATAGTAAAGGGAGTAAATTAAAATGATAGGAGGTAGCAGTAGAGCAGTATTTGTTAAACAGATACAGTCATAGCAAGTCTCATAACATGACCAAGGAGGCAAAGGAAAAAATCCATTGAAAATGATGAGACCAAGTAATTGAGAGACCAGAAGAATGATGGCAGGGGAATCTGGGTCCTAGAATTGCTTCAAGGAATGTGGCCGAGGGACTCAGAACTGTTGGTGACTGTAACAAGGTAGACAGCAGGGAGTTTAGTTGGTGACATGACTTCAAAAGAGCTGAGGAATCATGGTCTGGAGCAGCAAGGAGCACACCTACCCAACCTCGACACATATGAGCAAATGTCCTGCTACTGCTATGGCCACAGGAAAAACCAACCTTTCAGAAGAAATTTAGGGAGAAGATTGAGGATCCCCAGGACTTTGACCAACCGTGAGTAACACAAGGTGCTATGAGGTTTTGAGGCCAGAAATGAAGACAACATATGTAATTGAGATCGTCTGTGGCTGCAATAGCCTGCCTTGTATCTTTGGGGTCTTACTGTCCTCCAGATCCTGCCGGACTTCCGGGCCCCACTTCACAGCACTTACTTTCAGGCTCTCGCCTTCAGCCCAGGGCTATAGCCAACCAGAGTGTCCTCTTCCAACTGCAGAGACAAACATCTAGTGTTACGAACTCTTCACAACAAATAGAGGGCAATGTCAAGTAGAACCTGAGTGTGGCCTGCTGGCAAGCCTGGATTAGAGAAAACTGGATTTAGGCTCTTCAGTGGCAGGAGCAATTAGTACTTTCATTTTAGAGAATGGCTTTAAGAACAAAGCTGGTTTTAGAACACAGTGAGCTGTGACATGGAATAATAAGCATTTTAAGAGCATTCTTCTCAAACCAAGTTCAGCTAGTGGTGGATGTGGAAGTGCTCTTTGTCAAAGGCTTTGAAAGAGGTATCCTAGCACATGTATTGAAATGCAATGTTACAAAAGTTTATTTTGACTTTAGATAGCAATTTAAATTTATATGCTATACCAAAAAATGGTAACATACTGTATAAAAGATGGTAAATACACTCTGACCGAATTTCTAGAACACTGTTGAAAAGGACTGACTGCTGGCTCAAAGGGAAATAATTCCATCATCAGTTACTTATGCCTTCCCTGCAGAGGGAAATAAGTAATGTTCCTGCCGTGTATTTTCATACATGCATCAACTGGTCTCAAGCATCTTTCCAGGAATAACAAACTGTAGACTTATCTATCCTCAACTGTTTTCAAGTTTTTCTAAAGAACAGGGGTTGGCAAACTGTGGCTGGTGGGCCTGGTGGGCCAGATCTAGCCTCCATTTGTTTTAGTGCAAGAAATTTTATTGAAACACAGCCACACCTGACCATTTATATATTGTCTGTGGTTGCTTCACGCTACAGTGGCAGAGTTGAATAGTTGTGGCAGAGATATTATAGTCCACAAAGCCTAAAATATCTGCTACCTGACCCTTTACAAGACAAGTCGGTCAACCCCTGAAATGTTAAGAACCAACCAATAGAGTTGACTCTTGCTCGGCCTCATGAGCAGTTCATTAACTGTACAACACCAGGCTTCCATGAGATCGTAATTTGGGAACCTGTATGTTGCGAGGTTCAGTTTACTGTCAAGAAAGCCATACACAATAGGAACATGGACAACAAGTATTTGGAACATCAAGAAAAAACCATCAAATTGGGTGAGTCTGAAGTTTTCTCTTCCCCTGTGTTTTAGATGTTTCTAATGACTGTATCTTAACTTTATTCTCCTCTGATGGAGATTGGCCCATCTTGTTTGCCTAAGGTTTTTGTTTCTTGTTTTAGCAACAGAACATAAAGATAACGTACCTTCATACCCAATGTTCTTTTTTCTTTAGATGACTTCAAGCCAAGGCAGCAGGAGCAGCCCAAAATTTAGCTGCTGAGGAGGAGAAAATACTAGTTCAGACCAGTTTTTCCTTTGGATCCCTCATGACTTTTGTCTTTCAAGAACTATTTATAGAGTTATTGGGAATGTGGTTCCTACTAATGGATCCATACTCCCAAAGCATACATATTTTGGTACTTATTATTGACTTATGTTTTTATAAGAAAAAATGGCAAAGGTGAAATTTAGAGGTCAAGAAAAGTTCATAAAGAGCATAGGCTGAACCAAAAAATTTTTTGAGTAATAAAATAATAATATATCCCTTTCTTAGAGATTTACAATTCCCAACCATTGTAGGATTCTGAGAAGTTCTGTGTCATAGAAACTGCTTAACCATGTGTTTCCAAAACCAGTTTCTCTGTTCTCAGAACACTCACATCTGTGCCTTATATACAAAATGCTCCATAACAGATCAGAGCAATGAGGAACATGGAGATAAGGATGAAAATAATGAGCTATTTGGCTCATCTTTTTATCCAAAAAAGTAGGAAAACTAGAGTATAGGCATGTCTCATTCTATCGCACTTCCCAGATACTGCCTTTAAAAAAAAAAAAAAAAAAAACCTTGAAGGTTTGCTGCAACCCTACATCGAGCATGTCTACCAGTGCCATTTTCCCAACACATTTGCTCATTTCACATCTCTGTGTCATGTTCATGATCTCCAAGCTTTAGAACATGTTATGATGATTTGTGGTAAGTGATCTTTGGCATTACTATCATAATTGTTGTGGGATGCCTTGAACCGTGCCCATATAAATTGGTGAGCTTAATATATACTGTGTGTGTATTTGCCTGCTCCACCAAACAGCCTTTCGCCCATCTCTCTCCTCCTTTTCTGCCCTCCATATTCCTTGAACACAACAATACTGAAATTAGGCCAAGCAGTAACCCTCCAATGGCTTCAAAGTGTTCATATGAAAGGCAGAGTTACACATCTCTCACTTTCAATCATAAACTAGAAATGGTTCAGCATAGTGAGGAAGCCGTGTAAAAAGCAAGGTAGGCTGAAAGCTAGGCCTCTTATGCCAAAGAGTTCACCAAGTTGTGAGTGTAAACGAAAAGTACTTGAATTAAAAGGGCTACTCCAGCGAACACACGAGTGGTCCAGAGAGAAAAATCAAACGAGTCCCAACATTCCCTTAAGCCAAAGTGTAATCCAGAGCAAGGCTCTAACTCTTCAATGCTGTCAAGGGTGAGAGAGAGGAGGAAGCTGCAGAAGAAAAGATTCAAGCGAGGAGAGGTTGGGTCGTGAGGTTTAAGGAAGGAAGCCAGCTGCAGAACACGAAAGCCAAGATAATTCATGAAGGTGGCAAACCAAGCAACAGATTTTCACTGTAGAAGAAACAGCCTTCTTTGGAAAAAAGATGCCATTAAGGAGTTTTATAGCTAGAGAGAAGTCAATGCTTGGCATCAAAAGACAAGCTGACTTTCTTATTAGGAGCGAATGCAGCTGGGGACTAAGTTGAAGCCAGAGCTCATTTACCATTCTGAAAATCCTAGAGCCCTTAAAAAATATGCTATATATACTCACCCGTGCTCCACAAATGGGACAATAAAGTCTGGGTGACAGCACGTCTGTTTACAACATGGTTTACTGAGTATTCTAAGCCCACTGTTGAGACGTACTGTTCAGAAAAAAAAGATTCCTTTCAAAGTATTTTTGCTGACAATGCTCCTGGTCCCCCAAGAGCTCTGATAGAGATGTACAATGAGATTAATGTTGCTTTCATATGTAGTAACACACATTTAGAATATCACACACAGTTGATAAAGCAACAGCAGGGTTTGAAAGGGTTGACTCCAATTTTGACTTTCAAGTCTTATTTTTGAAGAAATACATTTTATGAGGGTATAGCTGCCCTAAATAGTGATTCCTCTGATGGATGTAGGCAAAGTAAATGCAAGGCCTTCTGGAAAGGATACATTTGTGACTCATGGGAAGAAGCCAACACATCAACATTCACGGGAGTTGCGAAAAAGTGTATTCCAGCCCTTATGGAGGACTTTGAGGGGTTCCAGACTTCAGTGGAGGAAATCACTGCAGATGTGATGGAAATAGCAAGTGGAGCCTAAAGATGGGAGTGAATCGTCATAATCTCATGATAAAACTTGAAAGGATGAGGGGTTGCTTTTTATGGACAAGCAAAAAGAGTGGTTTCTTGAGATGGGCTCTACTCCCAGTGCAGATGCTGAGAAGATTGTGGAAATGACAACAAAGGATTTCGATTATCACATAAACGTAGTTGATAAAACAACAGCAGAGTTTGAAAGGATTGACTCCAATTTTTACGGAAGCTCTGCTGTGAGTCAAATGCTGTCAAACGGCATCATATGCTACACAGCAATCACTTGTGAAAGAAACAGTCCATCGATGTGGCAAACTTTATTGTCTTATTTTAAGAAATTGCCACAGCCACACCAGCCTTCACCCACCACCACTGTGATCAGTTAGCAGTCATGAACACTGAGGCAGGACCTACTACTACCAAAAAGGGGACAACTTGCTGGAAATCTCAGATGATGAGCTTTTTTTTTTTTTTTAGCAAATAAGTGTTTGTTCATTAAGGTATATACATTGTTTTGCATTATCTAAATAGACTATATTAAGGTATATACAATGCATTGCATTATCTAAATAGACTATACTACAGTGTAAACCTAACTTGTACATGCCCTGGAATACCAGAAAGTTTATTTAACTCACTTTGTTATGATATTCACCTTATTGCAGTGGTCGGGAACCCACATTATCTCTGAGTTGTGCCTACCCAGGAACAACAAATTTGGCTTCCATTGCCCACTGGATTAATTCCCAGCTTGGCATACTTCCCTTCAGAAGCCCCAGCCTTCTATTTCCTCTATGACAAAGAACCTAGAAACAAGTCACTGAAAAGTCCAAAAAGGCATGAAAGACCTCGGATACACAAAACTGTGACCCAGAAGCTAATCCTGTCCCCCACCTGTTCTGGTAAATAAAGTTCTGTCGGAACACAACCCCCCACTCATTTGTTTATGTATCACCTAAGGCTAATTTTGCATTACAAGGGCTGAGCTGAGTGTTTGCCACTAAGGTCATATTGCCCACAAAGCATAAATATTTACCCTCTGGCCCTAATAGAAAAGGTTTGCCAAACCCTGATCAGGATCAAGAATCAGTCCTCTTTTTGCCCTCTGACTCTCTTCTGCTTCTTTGCTCAAAGAGTCATTTAACAATCACTAGAGATCTTCTGCCCTACAAACAGAAATGGCCTTCTATATCAGACGTGTACCACCTCCACGATGCCCAAAACATGGCAGGAGAGGAAGGGAACGACAATGAGTTGATATACAGCAGTTATCAAGTGCCACACGCGGATTCTCTTGTCACCAAAGCAGTGAAGCAGGTACCCTGACAAGGCCCAGGACTGACTGCAAATGGCCATTTGCAGAGTTATAAATACTTGTACTGACCGAATGACTCACAGAGCTTTTCAGTACCCAGAACATCTCATGGAACATGGAATGAATGACCCAACCATGCTGGCTGGTCTCATGTAAAATTCACATCCAACACGTCATGGGCCTCATGGCCTCAGTGCCTTCAGGCAACTCAGCATTGATTCCTAAGCCTCCCCCACCCTTCCTCACTCACACCTAGTAACCTGGCTTCTTAAAATGGAAACAGGGGAGAAATGCTACATACTTCAGAGCTGCAACCTTTACACCAGTCTCCTCGACAGCTCCACCTGCATGGACGTTTCCAAATGGTCATACCCAAAAAACGCACGTGGCAACTCCATCCTTTCACTTGCTCAAGAGAAAGGTTTAGGAGCCATCTTGATTCCCATTCTTCTCCACATTTCACAGGTGCACCATCCACAAGTCCTGTCAGTTCTCTGTGCACACATGCCGGGAAAGCTGACCACTTTCCACTACTGCTCTTACCAAATCCAAACCATCATCTGTCACCAGGTTTTAACTAGCCTCCCTGCCTTTGCTGTCTTACATTATCACAAGCACAGAGAGCTCAGCAATCCTTTCTGTGAGGTCTCCTCACCTTCCTCAGAATAAATGACCCATGTGAATGCACACCTGCCCCTATGGTGGGACAAAAATACACCAAGGGTATTTTGTTCACTGCCTACCCCCAGTTCATAGCAGGCAGGCAATAAACATCTGTTGACTTAAAGACCAAATGAATGGTGTCCTCTAATGCCTACTGGCAAATCAGTTTAGAAAATGGGACTCTACCACCTACTGGGCCCTTCTGTATGCCATCAGCTACCTAAGCAAGCTTGTTTAATCCACACTCACCACATAGGCAGCTCACTAACCCATCCTGATATCCCACTGCTGAAGAGGGTGAACCTGGAATCAGACCCGGACCATCTGATTCAAGACACACTTATACTGGAAGAATTAACAGCTCCCATCAGAAGATGCGGTCTTCACAGAAATAATCATTTTTAAAAATAACTGACCCTCTTGATTTATTTCCCCAACAGGTGCATGACTACCTCCGCAGCAAGTTGTGCTCCCTCTATGAAAATGACTGCATTTTTGATAAATTTGAGTGTGTGTGGAATGGGTCAGACAGGTAAGAGAGGCTCTGTGGCTAGGGAAACTTCCAAAGGTGGGTCCTGTACTTGCCGAGGCCCTGGGCAATTGATCCTAAGGACGTCACAGCCAAAGGGGGATAAGAATCAAGCCCCCAGCCCTGGCAGGAGTCCACTGTCCGGGTCACTGGATTTCCCTTGAGCTCAGACCTGACAGGAAGGGCAGGATGTGTTGAGACCCTCGAATCCTCTTTCAGGGCTGGCACAGGTGACCATTTAACATCAACGAGAAAATCCTGTCTTATACATATCAGACGCCCCCAGAGCTAAGTCAACATGACTGAAATGAAGGACACTACTAATCTGTCCACAAATTCCAGCATAAATAGCTCAGATTATTGCAAAGTACATTTTCTAGGTCAAACATTATCCCTGGCCACTTCTAGCATAGACCTGGCCAAAGGCCCTGGTCATTCATTAGCTGAATTCTAGTTGGCTTCATTCATCATATCCCCTCAAAGTGATTTATTATTGTTTTAAGGCCTTTTATTTCAACAATACTTCATATTACCTTCTAATGATTCATTTTTAGTTTGACAAATACAGATGATTCCCTGACTTCCAGAATAAAGTACAGGCTATCAGGAGCTGATTTCATTTGTTGAGGAATACGGTGCCCGCAATAGGGCTTGGAAGCACTCCATTCGGTCATGGCAAGGCACTCGGAGATTGGAGCTTTTTGTAAAAACAAGCTTCTTTGACCATTACTTGGCTTGCCTTGCCAGTGAAACAAAATGTGCCTTCCATTTAGCAGGCCTGGAGAGAGTCACCATGTGGCAGAGGACCCGAGTCACGGCACCCAGTTGTTCTAGGGGCAGAGGGAAGAGACAACAGATGTGATGTAGGAACCAAAGCTCCCCAGGGGGAAGCGTTTTATATTCTTCTTTGTATATTTATATCAATGCATTGCTTCATTTATTATTAAGAGATTTTTCTGATTTGTTACTGTCCCAATAACCTATCTTAATGTAGACTCAAAAAGTACCTATTCGTCACCCTCTCACACATCATGTTCTAGAATCCTGACCACAATCTGAAAAAGTTGTTTTCATCATCTCCATTTTATAGTTGCAGAAACTGAGGCTCAGCAAGGTAAAGTAACATTCCCAAGCTCAGGAGCTAGTATGTAGTAGCGACAAGAGTAAGTTTTCAGTTTGAATCCTAAGTCAACATTCTTTTTTCATAATGTCACAGTTTCCTTCCATAACGAAGAAAATTCTTGGTTCAGATAAGGTTGAGAGTTTTAAAAACATAAAAATCGACAGATAAGAAGGACTCTCTCTGTTTGAAAGGAGGTCAGGTCATGGTGGAGGAAGAAAGTGGCAGTTCATGGGGAGCAGTGAGGCCAAGTAGCTGAGTGCTAGGCCCTGGTGCTCAAACACATGTGGGTTGGAGGCCTGAGTGTGTCACTGCCTCACAGTGTGACACTGTGCTGGTCACTTGTGCTCATGGGTAGGCCCCCCCATCGGGGATAACCTAAGGCAAAATGAGATTTCGGTGATCAAGCACTCTGCACCCTTCCTGATAAGGTAACAACAGCTTATTCTACTACAGAGACCAACACGTTTCACAACATCCATTCCCTGGGCCAGAGTAACCAGATCCCGCCCTTGATCCATTTGCCTGGCACAGCTGACCCAGTGTGTAAAAACCTTTCCCCCTGGCCGTGGCCCCATGCTCTCAGCTTCCTCTCACCTGTCTATGCACTGATGCCATGTGAGCGCAGGTGAGGTATATCCTCTCCCATCCTAACTAGACCATGAGGGCTGCACCTAGAAACAGGGCCACGCCAGCGTGTCCAGGGACAGCCCCTGTGGGATGTTACTGAGGCAGCATTATCCCCCTCTCAGCCTGTTACCGTGTACAAAGTGTAACCAGTAAAGACTCAGTCCCTTGCTTTTGGAAGGCTTTGGCAGTCACTGCTCTCAGTAAATCATCAATACGCCTGAGGATGGAGAAGTCTTATAAAAATATGGAAGCCATCTGTCAATCCACTAGCAAGGCTTCTTTCCCATCCGAAGTTCTTTTAAAATTTGAATTTGTTTACTCTCTTCCTGAGGGAGACCATGATGACATCCATTTTTTAGGTAGCTTTTCTGCAAGGCTGAATCGAGAGCTGGCTCTCAGCAGAGGGAGGATGCACCAGGATCAGTGCGCTATGCACTCAGGGTATCTCCCACCGTGCTGATTGTGTGGGGAAAGACTTGGAGGTCAGGCAGCAAGGAGGCCCCACCACTGCAACTGTGCTTTAAATGTGCACAACCACTGTTTCCAAGTGTCCCTCTTGTCCTGACCTCTCTCCACCCTCACAATCCCAAGGGAGGTAGCGCTGGGATCATTAAAACCACTGGTCTCATTTACAGACCCAGATAAGGGATCTATCCAACAGAATTAACAAGGAGGATTATTACAGCCCTTCATTTCCAAACCAGCCAAAGAGTTTGTTGCTTTCAGTGATTCAAAACATAGACCACAGTCACACTGTTAAGCCTGTTTGGGTTTTTGTCTTTTTTGTTTTTAATACAACTTAGGGTGTCATAAGCTGGCCATGATGTGATGTCATTAGCTCAAGAAAGACACAATGGGGATAGATGACTGCCTTTCTGCAGAGCACTCAGTCACTCCCTATTTCCTCTCTACATTGCAGCGTCATCATGACAGGCTCCTACAACAACTTCTTCAGGATGTTTGACAGAAACACCAAGCGTGATGTCACCCTTGAGGCCTCGAGGGAAAACAGCAAACCCCGGGCTATTCTAAAACCCCGAAAAGTGTGCGTGGGGGGCAAGCGGAGAAAAGACGAGATCAGTGTCGACAGTCTGGACTTTAGCAAAAAGATCTTGCATACGGCTTGGCATCCTTCAGAAAATATTATAGCAGTGGCGGCTACAAATAACCTATATATATTCCAGGACAAGGTTAACTAGGAGGACAAGTTATTACTTAATAATCTCACATACTGAATACTAGTCAAACATGTTTTTAAATGTTTCTTTGGGTCTTCATTTGATGCATTGACATTAATTTCCCTATGCAGAAAACAATTGGAATAGCATTAAAAGGAGTCCAACTTTCCCAGATCCCCAGTTCTAAGAGACTTTTGTCAAACCCAATAGGTTCTGAGACACTTGTGTTTAGAATTGAGAGCTGCCAGCTAACACTAATTCTCCATAGTTGACTTGAATTTCTGATGCTTTTATTGCCCGGTTTTCTCTGGTGGGTCCAGTGTTTTGTTTCTAGGTGTCTGCTGAGATAAAATGAGGTTGTCTGTAGTATTTAAAGAGAAAAGAGATAAGTTTTTTTTTAAGTAAGCAATTCCATTTGATTGAAAAAAAATCAACAAAAAATAAACACGGTTTACTCTTAGAGAAATTCTCCTTTTTTCTGTGTGAAAAATCCCAAGCAGTCAGCATCTCCTGCCCCTGCAGCACTTTTTATTAACAGTCTCATTTGAACTGGAGATTTATTTCACGAGGCCGCGAAGAGGACGCAGAATGAGAAGGGAGGGGACACATCACCATTGCTATACTCTTTTTCTTTGTAAGCACCATAGAAACAGCCTGAGAATTTGGCTAGGAAACCCCATGAATGCTTCAGGGGACATAAAGAGAACACTTTCTACACAGTGCTTCTCAGAGTTAGCTTGGCAAGGCCATGTGGGGCCAGATTCCATCTGCTGCCTTGTTATTCCTGCTTTTTGTAATTTTAAATGGCTCCATATAATCCTCTACTTACACGTTCTTTGGCTTTTTCTCTTCAACCTTTTCCAGCTTATTTATTCCATTGACTTCTAAAGGCCGAGGTCTGGTTGTTTATTATCTGGCATTCTAAATGACGCGATGGCACCGCCCCTGGCTCCCGGAGAAAGGCTGGTCTGTTCCTTTTGGGTGTGTCCCCTATGCAGCCCCATCCCCTCTTCCTGGGTTTGGTAACCAAAAGTCACAATCCATCAATCTCTACTGCAGCTAGAGCAAAAATGGCCAATAAAAAATACTAATTTGTAAAGTCTAATCAAGTATTTCTAATCTACCTCAAGCTCACCATTTGCAAAAATACACCAAAGGGCTCTCTTCCTACAAAAATGGAAAATGGGGCAGTCAAGACTCTTCCACAATATAGTGAAATCTGCCTGAACCTGTGGCACCTGGTTCATCCTTCCCCCTCCACATTTAGAATTCAGACTTTTAAGTTCCAGAAGGTTCTGTGGGGCACAACTCTGGGAAGAAGACTAAATGGTTTCATACGATTTATAAATTTGAAGGAGGAGGTGGGAGGTACCCAGAAAGCTGGGTCGGAGCTTAGTGTCTCCATACCTGTCGTGGTGACTCATCCCCCTTCTTACTCATGAAACTTCCATTTCATGAATAAGACATGGCTTCAAATGAGCATTTTTATTTTAAAGAGAAATTCTCTTTCGATTCGTGTGTTTATTACAAGTCCCAAGTTCCAAATGTACTTTGCTTGGGAGGAGGGAAAAAATAGGAAACTTCTTTCCATTCTAAGCTACTATCCATTTAATAACAGCTTTTGGGCAAGGTAATAACTATCTAGAACTTAAGGGAACACCACTTTGTAAGATGCATCCCAATTTCAGAAATATTAAAATATGAGAAGTACTTCTCAAAATTGAAGGAGCATGTGGATAAAAGCCATGACTTTTTTTCCTCAGTGTTTCTCATCTTCCCTCAATGAAAGCCTCTCTTCAGGCATTGCCCATAAAGTGGCCCAGGAAGAAACTCTCTGGGCAGGATTCCTGGCCTGACTGGGCCAATGTTCTTGGAGGAGACTTCAGAGAGGATGGGAAACTTCTACAGTTCACAGAGAATTGTCATATGAGGATAGATAGAAGGACCAGTGAGTTATTGTCCAAAATTTACTATCAACTTCCTTACAGCCTTTTCTCTGCTCCTCTGAGACTCATCTCCTCTCTCTGTACCAGGTGGGGCTTGGGAGAGAACACTGTTCAAACTTAGGCATCAACCCACCTCTGTGCTATCGCTCATTTAAGTCACTTTTTTAAAAGCAACACTTAGCTGCCTCCAAAGAAATATTAATCATGAAATGTCCGTTTTAATATTTTTTGAACATTAAAATAATCACATATCAAGGAATATCACGTACCCAAGTACCACCTGCAATCATCTTGTGAACTGTGAGGAACACATTTATCCAACTTTAGGACACGGAGTAACCACTATCAAAGAACATTCAGAGGCATCACAGAGTCCCGATGAACAATGCTTCCTCACTGACTCAAGAGTGCTTCCCACAACACATACATCAACTATTTTGGTCATGGTTTTAAGGGATTCACAGGCCCCCTGGCAGGCTATCTGTAGATCCTCATAAAATCCCCCATGCTTAGTCCTATACCCTCGGTATACTCTGAGATCCACAGAGTGGGAGGAATTTGCCAGAGATCTTAGAGTTAAGAGCAGAGAGCAGCCACTCAAAGAGTGCATCAGGGGAAAAAAGAACATCCAAGACTCCTGGACTGGAACAGGAGAGGAAAGTGCTAGAGAGTGGACCTCAGGCAGCAATCACCACCACTGTGTATTAGCAATGACTTGCTCTGTGCCAGGTACCGAACTAGGTATTTCACAATCTCAATTTCCTTCTGCCCCCATGCTGGGGGTCTTCATCATCCACTCAGTCCCTGTTCCAGCTGACACTAAAAACTACCTGAAAGCTCACTTGCCCCACTGTCAACAGTGTGTTGGGTTCTCAGAGCCCTGCCCTGCCTCATAGTGCAAAAGTCGCTGCTTGGTATGAGCCGTCACTTTGCACTAGAGGATGGCAGTTGACTGAGGGGGAGAGAGAGCCAAATCTTCCCAAGCCATTATTGAAATGATCCAAATGAAACAGAGTTCCTGACATTTAAAAAGCTGGACTTGGGCACACATACATGCTTTCTTTTCTGGAGGTGGAAGAGGATTTTGAAGTAACAAAGAAAAAAGACGTAAATGAGCATCAAGTAGTGGAGTACACAGAGGTGAGTGAACAGTAAGAACCCATTTGCTTCTTAAATCCTTAAAGTCTTGCTCCCGTCTTCCCTCTGTATTGGGCAGCTGGGGTGGGGGGTGAGGAGAGAGTGGGTAAAGCATTTTTAAATCTCTCAATGATCTCATAATTAACCACAGCAACACCTATTACACAACCAGCGTATGAAAGGCAGTCAGGTGGAACAAGGATGAAGCTAAAATTCTTTTAGCTCAGTACCCAATGAAGTACTTGCTTTGGAATGACTCACCTGGTCAAAGAATGAAGTAAGTCAGACATCTCCAATGTATTTCTTTTCAACACTTTAGGACCCGTTATCCTAAAAGTTGACCCTAAAATGCTCAATCGCTGACAAAGGGGGAGACCACCATTTCCCTTCCTTCAAACCAGGAGAGCAACTAGGTAAGGGTCCCCTCCTACCCACTCTCCCACCACTACGGATGCATGCTTGTTTATTCCCTCTGCTGACTGCCTGCAGGACTCAAGAGGGCCCTAGTAAGCCTAATAGCAAAGCTTTGGGGATGACGCTATAGTCCACAGCCTGAATGAGGGGATTTTTCCTAATCTGTCTCCATTATGGACATGTATAGATGAGTCAAGTGTAAGGTTTAATTTTTTTTTAATTTATTTTGAGAGAGAGTGAAAGTGTGAGTCAGGGAGGGGCAGAGAGAGAGACAGACAATCCCAAGCAGGCTCCACACTCTCAGCACAGAACTCAACACAGGGCTCAAACTCACAAACCGTGTGATTACAACCGGAGCAGAAATCAAGAGGTGGACACTTAACTGACTGAGCCACCCAAGCACACCAAGGCAGTTGTGTTTTAAACAGTATTCCCAAAGATACTGCAATGCACCTATTGAACCCTAGGTAACATTCACATTGCCCCCTGAGTCACTTGGTATCTTTCAGAGCTTAACCCACCACTTCCTCCCATATTTCTAAGTCAAGCCTCAGGAACTGCTTTCCCTTGGAATGACTTGCCAGTCACAGAAAGAACGTGGAACTGGGAAATAGGAAAGAGAAAATGTGGATCCTGCCCCTGGCTCCACTGCAAATTAAGGATTTCACCAGTGAAATAGAAAAGAATCTATCCTAGCTCACGGAATTACTGTGAGAAGCACAGGAATTTATTTACTTATAATTGCTTTGATAAGTTTAAAGCACCATAAAAATCCTAATACTCAGCCACAATACTCACTATAAAGGCATACTAGTAATTTCTCATTATCTTCCTTCTTTAACCTCCTGAGATTGATACCAGTATTACGTTCATTTTGGAAATGAAATAATAGACTCAAGTTGTCAATCTAGCTAAGGGCACATAGCCAGTAAGAGATAGAACCAGGACTCCAACTCAAGGTATCTACTCTAAAGTCAGAATTCTTGAAATACTGTTACTAATACATGATAGTAGCTAACATTTACTGAACACTTCTTAGTATGGGCCAGGTCATGTTCAATAATTTCACATCTATTAATTCATTTATGCCTGAAAGTCTACATGCCAATACTATTGTTTCCATTTTACAGATAAGGAAATGGAGGGAGATTGTGTAACTTCACTAAGTTTACACAGTTCACAAGTGACAGAAACAGACATTTCAGTTAGTGTTCTTATCCTCCATCTCATCTCACATTATATATATATAGTTGGAAGTTACTGATTAGAAAACAACTCCCAACATTGACTCATAAGTTCATCAGTATTAATCAGGAAGCGAGTGCCCAGTCTGTGTCACACAGCCAGGCCCCAACAAGCCTCTAGAGTCAAAGAGATATAGAAGCCACTCTTCCCCACCCTCTAGGAGATGACAGCCATATTGGAGCACCATGTACATTGTTAACCTATTTACAATACAATGAAGTCTGTATCAAGTGCAGAAATAATTCAAAGAAGGAAGTAATTAGTGAGGATGGATATGAAACAATTTTTCAAAATATGTGACCTCTAAGTAGAGTATTGAAGTGATTCAGTCAACAAAGCATGATATTGCATTTCCAGTACAGAGAACAATGTATGTGAACAAGAATGGATATGGCATGAGAGCAAGGGGTTGAGGTTTCCCTCATTCTGTCAGAAACACATTTTCAGTTTGCCAGAACTAGCCTAGCCGTTCTTTCTTTCATTTATTCACTAACAAGTATTTTTTTTTTTAATTTGAGAGAGACAGACAGAGAGCACAAGCAGGAGAGAGGGGCTGGGGAAGGGCGGGGAGAAAGAGAGAGAAAAGAAAAGAGATATAGAAAGAATCCCAAGCAGTCTCCACGCTCAGCATGGAGCCCAATGCGGGGCTCCATCCCACAACCTTGGGATTATGACCTGAGTGGAAATCAAGAGTCAGCCGCTCAACCAACTTGAGCCACCCAGGCACCCCATAACAAATATTTATTAATCCCCCATATCCAAGGACTGTGTTTAAATGCAAATTGGATGGCAAGAATAAAAGGAGACTACTGTTAATGGGGACTTACTATATAACAAGCACAGTATAGGCACTTTTTAAAATCATTATAATCACCTGATGGGTCAACATGTTATTCCCTTTTCACATTCCAGTACTGAGTAATGCATAGCTACTTTGTCTTTTTCTTTTTCCACTAGTGAGGATACAAACAGACCATCTCTCTGCAAACAAATACTGCCTGACAGCTGACAAGGAATACAAATTTGGTCTGTCACTAAAGCAGAGAGTGAAGTCAAGTGGCTCACAGAGGTCTCCAACCCCTAACCCTGACCTTATTATTACTGTTTAACTGTCCTCCAATTTAGATCTTCCACGCACCATTGGTTAAACTGCTGGTGGCCAAACAAGGTGATCTGCCACCTCTGCTGATTCCTGCCTGAGATGCTGTCAGAACAATGATCACCACCAGGCCAGAAACAGGGGCATAATAACTGCCACATTCTGGATCCACTCCCTATCCCTAATTCCCTGAAAAGTCAACCGTGGTCTTTTTGATGGACAGCTCCCTTCCTCCCAACTCGTAACTCTTTGTTGTAGCCCCAGTCATTCAGGCTGCTGCATTTGGTTTGAATCAGAGAGGGGACAGCACTTCTCCTAAACTCACCTTTGTACAGAAACCTGGAGACCACAGTGAAGTGAGACCAACAAGTACTGGAGTTCTTGCTCTGATTGGGTAATGATACACTCCCTCCCAGCCAGAGTAGTAAATTCTGTGTGGGTCAGAGGGACTCCCAGGAAGGCTGGCGTAGAAGGGATGGGAGGAAGCTGCTTCACTGGTAGAAGGAAAAGCACTGTTAAAGCATTCTAAACAGTTGCTCAGTCTGAGTCACGTTCATGCATTCATTTATTCACTCAATAAACACTGAATGATTGATCACATACTATCTGCTAAGACCATCTCCAAAGTGGTCTGGGGAAGTATTAACAGTCCCTGTCCTCAGAGAGCTTACAGTGTCATGCGGGATACAGGCAAACTTACAAGTAGTGGTAACAGATACAATGTGATGGTTAAGAGCCCAGGGTGCCTGCCTGGATTGCAACTGAGTTCCTGCCACTTAATAAGCTGAATGACCCTTGTTCCATTACTTAACCTCTCTAGGTCTCAATTTCCTTATTGATAAAATAAGGACAAAATGGCACCTATCTCATAAAATTGCTATGAAGACTGAATGATTTAAAACATTTTAGAATGGTTCCTGACCAACAATAAGTACTCCATGCATGTTTCTTGCTATTGTTCTTTTAAGACTATAAAATAGCTTTCATGGGCATCTCCGAGTCCCAGAAGAATTCAAGGTAACACCAGCTTATCCAGACCAGAAGCTACCAAAAGGAGGTAAGTCATAAAGCAAATCTTCAAAGATAAATAGGAAATAAATTATCCAGGGGAAGAGAAAGGAAAAGAGTGTTCCAGGTATCAAGATAGTATATGCAATGGTGAAAAAACAGGAGCACATGGTACATCTGAGGAACTCAAAATTCTGGTATGATGGACTAGGAAGAAACAGGAAGGCAGACCAAGAGAAGTAAGGAGACATAAAGTGGAGGTACAGTCATGCAGGATATAAGAACCAGTCATGGTCATTAGTGAGTTTACACATCAGAGATTCTCCAACAGGTATGCTATAAACGACTCAAATGAGAAATTATGGTTTCCAAAGCTTAGCAAATATTCATGTCCAGAAACAGGGGATATATTGATAAATTCAGCTCAAGTGTCAACAACTCCTTAGAGATTCCTTCCTTGACCACTCTAAGTTTCACAAGGGCCAAGGCATTATTTAGTCCACTTTTGTATCCCCAGAGCATAAAGAAGTCTCTGGCTCGTAGTAGGTGTTCAATAAATATTTGTTGAATGAAGAAATAAATGATTCAAGAAGACAGACACAGCTTCTGTCCCCAGGAAGCTTACCAGATGAGCAGTTTGCCACTGGGAGTCTGAGTAAAGGGGACCTTGGCATATAGCATCACAAGGACTGCTCAGAGGAGTCAAGAAATTAAAAAAAAAAAAAAATTCAGAGCCCGTGAGCCAAGATGCTTTAAGAGCAAGTCACCAAGTTAGATTGCAACGTTAGTTAATAGAACACATGTGTCCCTGCCTGATGTATTACCTCCCAGCAGTAGTTAGCCTTCTGGGACCCTGCAGAGCATGCAGAAAGGTTGACAGCTTACAATCAATACCATGTTCACTGATGCAGGGAGCAACATTATCACATCCAAGATATTACCCCCACATCCCAGCTCCAGCACTAAATATTCCCCATAACAAGGCAAAGGGAAGTGACAAGAGCTATTATTTTCAACCCTTCCACTTTGAAGCAAGAGGTGAGGCAAACCTTCCTCTGGACGTTCTTTGGAAAGGCGAGCAGTTCCCCAAAGAAATCACTGAGAGCTGAACCCACGCCTAACACAGCAAGACAAGGATGCGCGAAGATTGCCATTTTCATTTGCCTTGGTGTCCACAATCTAGAAGGAGAGACTCTGTGGGCAGCCGAAAGGCACAACAACAAATTAGAGGTGGGTGGATGGTCGGGTTCATGGGGCATGTGTGAGGTGTGAATGCTGGAATTTATTCTCCATGCCCAAGTCACTCTAAAAAAAAAAAAAAAAAAAAAAAAACTTGAGTCTCCCTCACTTCGACTTTCTTATTTCAGCTTCTTTGACTGTGGCTTAATTGAAAGTCATATTTCATCTAGGCTAGTGGTTTCCAACCGTAAGTGCAGGTGGCTTATGAACAGTCAGCCTGAATTTATCAAAGACAGCAGCAAACAAATGCGTGTTAAACAGCACCTATTTCCGAACTGCGGGAGATAAAGTGGGGTGGGTCGTGTTACGTGGCAGCCACCATGCAGTACTGCTCAGTACCCTGCAGCATGGTTCTTTAGCCTATGACAGAACTCTTAACAGGAAGAATATCAGGGCTAGGATGCCAGAGTTGTTTTCTTCGTTCCGTGGGACATTTATTCAATGGCAGTCTCTATTTTTCAGCCTTTCATTTCCTGAAAAGATGAGGAATATTGCTTATTTTTCATATTCTTTTTGAAAAGTCAGGAAGGTTAATTAGTTACATCTGACATGCTTGTTGATGAAGGAATCAGCTAACGCTCCAAGATGGGTATATTCATTGAGGATGTGACAAACATCATAGAAAGTCTAAGTGTCCATCATGGAAGAAGAAGCTCAGTTCAAAAGCTAATGTCTTCCAAAGTACAGAAAGAATGTGCCATTTCATGATAGGACGTGGCTCAAAGCAGTTCTTCACTTTGACCAGCACAGGCACAGTTAACTAACTCCCATCAGTCTCCAGTGATGTCCCCAGGGGGCCATGGTGTTGAATCCTACAAGAATGGCAATTACAGCTTTTCCCTCTTCTCCTGCATTAAACAAATGATGGATTCTTTTTAACCTATCACACACACATGCATGCACACATGCGCACACATGCATAGCCTCCACGCCCCACTAAAAGATCCTTCTCTCTCAGGGAATCCTCTCTGAATTCATGGTTCTGCCTGTCAGAATGGTGGGTGCTTCCCAGCTGCTTAGGCACACAACCTGGAAACAAAGGTTGTAAATTTTTTTTACAGTATTTTATATCTGAACTGGGGATTCATTTACCCGTTAAAACTCTGCTGCTTTGGTTGATAATAAAATTATAAGGCTCCACGTAAGAGTGTAATGACTTCCTTTCTCACCTGCTTGTTATATGGCTTAGTCACAACAACACTTTGGATGGAATAACATCCTAGTGATGAGCAACAATTGACTATTATAGTTTGTGATGACACTTCAATTTACTCAGGCTCTTTCATGACCAGGGAAGTCTTGTTATCTGCCCACATTTGCACAGCAAGTTACTCCAAGATGCAGGCTGAAACAAGGTCTTATGAATCTCCAAGATCAGCCTTATTTCATTGTGGTTTTTTTCCCCCATGTGCCTAAAACTCATGTGTCTACTCACACATAAGTGGAAAGTCTGAACTACAAGTTTTAATACGTACTCCAAGAGTTTTCAACATTTCTGTCTGTGGTACCAAACATAGTTCTGCAGGTGCTGGGAGAAGTGTCCCATGCCAAGTCTGACTAGTGTCACACAGGCACAGATTCACACAGTTAGGCCATTACATTTAATCACTACATTAATTACCCACAAAATTAAATGCTGTATTATTTGCCTTCCTATAGGTATTTGACCAAACCATTGTTCATATTTGATTACGTCTCACTGGTTAAGCTACACAGATAAACAAGGTATGATCCCTAACCTCAAGGAGTATAGTCAAATAAAAAATGTAATTCCAATAGGTAATTTCAATAGGACATGGTTAACGCAATGGCGGAGTTATGTGTAGATTATTGTAGGTGTAAAAAGCTAGAGCATCTCATCTTCTGGAATGGATGAAATGAAGTTCAATCCTAAAGGAGGGCAGGGATAGCCAGATAAGCACAAACATGAGCAAAGGTATAGTTGAGAAGCCCACCCACCTCTGAGCACCACTAGTAGTTTGATTTTGCTGAAAGACTCTGTGCTGGAATTGGCCAAGTGCTGGGGAAAGAGTGGGGCCAAAATTGCACAGGGCCATTTAGAGGATTTAGGTATCATTCAGCAGTCAATGGAGTACCACTGGAAGATTTTTAAGAAGAGAACTGACACAGATGGAATTGCATTTTCAAAGATTATTCTGGCAACTGTACAAATGACACATGTGAAGTAGACAAGATTGAAAGCAGGGACCCTACTTAGGAAGCTGTTGAAGTGGTCCGGGAAAGAGAATGAGGGCCTGAAATGGGGGTTGTCGGAAAAACTCAAGAGGTGAAATCAGTATAACTTAGAGACTGGCACAAGAGCAAGCAGTTAATAGCTAAGATGATAAGCAATGGTATGAAAAGAGGTAGACAGTGAAGGAATGAGATTATGGTTCAGGGGGAGGACAAGAGAAAGATAAGAGGTCTACTTTGGGACATAATGAGTTTGAGGAGCCAGTAGGGCAGCCAGGTAGAGAGAGAGATCACCAACAAGCAGTGAGAGAGAGAAAAAAAAGTACTATGACCTAGGTACTACTGGATATGATGGAGAGTTAGTCATCAGTGTATCCTGGCCTTTATGGAGGGGATGACAGAGGGAATGTGGAGATCAAAACTTTTCCAGCTATGGAGAGGATCCTGGGGAGCAGACTCAGGGGTGAGGGGGCACACCCCAAGCAATAAAGAAGGAAGCATTGGAGTCACAAGAACTGTAAGCAAAGCATATTGTGGAGATAAGTGACTAGAATTCCCCCACTGAAAAATACAGTTCCCAGGCTCCCGGGTGGCTCAGTCCATTAAGTGTCTAACTTCCGCTCAGGTCATGATCTCACAGCTCATGGGTTCAAGCCCTGTGTCGGGCTCTGTGCTGACAGCTCAGAGCCTGGATCCTGCTTCAGCTTCTGTGTCTCCCTCCCTCTCTCTCTCTCTCTTTCTCTCTCTCTCTCTCTCTCTGCCCCTCCCCTGAGTGTTCTCGCTTGGTCTCGCTCTCTCTCAAAAATAAATAAAATATTAAATAAAAAAAAGAGAAAATACAGTTCCTATAAAGGACCAAGATGGTGACATAGGAAGACGCTGGTTCTACCTCCTTCAGGGACACACCAAGTCTGCAGCTACTTATAGAGCAATTCCGCCTGAAGACGAACTGAGGGCTGACTGAACAGCTTCTGCACAACAGAAGACCACAGAGAATGACAAGAGGGTATGTCTCAGACAGGGTAACCAAGGGAGGCTGCCCCACCTCCCACACAGCAAACTCAAATGGGGAAGGATAGTATTAAGGGGCATCAATGGATTCATCTGAATTGGGGCATAGAAAAAAAGCCTCAGTTTAAGAGGGCAACTGGAATATAAAGGAAAAAGCCTTAGACTGCCAAAGGGTAGAGGAGCTGCTGGAACTCTCCCCAGGTTGGAGGGACTGGTGAGCACCTGATTTAAGTTCCCTGTCTACCGTAATAGTGCACATGGGAGCAAGTCAAGGCATTATGACTGGCTAGCCCCGGCGCCCCTAGCCCACACTAGCCCAAGTCCTCCCACCAAGGTGGTCCCAGTGCAGCACACACCAGGACACCCCTGCTCAGCACTCAGTACAGCTCCAGCCATATCATCAAGGTGACACAGGTGCAAAGCACCTTCAGAACATTCTAGGCCTACACCACTTTGGCTCCAGAATAATTGCTAGGGTACCCTGGACTCAGACCACTCCTGAGCCTCTTGGCTTATGCCTGCTTCAGCTCCATTCAGCCCACCAAGGCACTCACTGCACAAAGTACCCCAAGACTTGCCGGCCCATATCTGCCTGGAGGTTTAGCCAGCCTGCCAGGGTATTTTCTGTGTGGAGAGCCCCGGGACCTCCTGGCTTACACTCACTTTAGCTTCAGCTATCCTTCCAAGACACCCCCTATATGGAGAGCCCTGGGAATCCCTGCCATGCACCCACTTCAGCTCCAGCCATCCCAATAGTGCAGCCCTAGCACAGAGTGCTCCAGGACCCTCAGCCCACACCAACCATAGCTGCAGCCTGCCAGCCAAAGTCACCAGATACACAGTCTACACAGGAGATGATCAAAAACAAGACCATTCCTTCAAGTTTAAGAGAAGTAGCTATTCAGACTAATTCACAGAAACAAGCACAAAAAGTCAGGCAAAGTGAGGAAACAGAGGAATATGCTCCAAACAAAAGAACAAGACAGAAACCTCAAAAAAAAAAAAAACTGAAATGGAAATGACCAATCTACCTGATAAAGAGTTCAAAGTAATGGTCACTGGACTGGAGGGAAAAGTAGATAAAATTTATGAGAACCTCCATAAAGAATGAAAAAAAAAACTGAAATGGAAATGACCAATCTACCTGATAAAGAGTTCAAAGTAATGCTCACTGGACTGGAGGGAAAAGTAGATAAATTTTATGAGAACCTCCATAAAGAATGAATTAGAGAGGAAGAATGCAATGACCAAATTGAAAAACCCATTAAAAGTAATCAACAGTAGACGAAAGGGTAGATTATAGGGATCCCATAAGGTAAAGAGAGAAAGAAAAGAGGAGAACACTTATTTGAAAAAATAATAGCTGAAAACTTCCTTTACCTGGGGAAGAAAACAGACATCTAGGTTCAGGAAGCACAAACAAGGTGAGAACAAGGAGATCCAACCATATCACACAATGATAAAATGTCAAAGGATAAAGACAAAGAATTTTAAAAGCAGTAGTAACAAGAGAAACTCCGTAATATTAGCTGATTTTTCACAAGAATCATTGTAGGCCAGAAAAGAGAAGAGTAATATGTTCAAAATGCTCAAAGAAAAAACCTGCTCTACCCAGCAAGATTATCATTCATAATTAAAGCAGAGAAGACTTTCCCAAACAAAAGTTAAAAGACTTCATCATCACTAAGCCAGGTTTACAAGAAATGTTAAAGGGGCTTCTTTAAGTGGAAAATAAAAGACCGTAATTAGAAGAAAATTACGAAAGGAAAAAAACTTCATGAGTAAAAGCAAACATATAGTGAGAATAGAACAATCACCTATAAAGTTTGTATGAAGGTTTAAAGACCAAAGTATCTTAAAAATTAGTTAAGGGGACTCACAAAATAAAAAGATAGAAAATATGACAACATATACATAAAATATGGAGGGAGAGAGTAAATATGAAAATTTTTTAGAATATGTCCAAATTTGGGGCACCTGGGTGGCTCAGTCAGTTGAGTGTCGGACTTTAGCTCAGGTCATGATTTCATGGTTTGAAATCCCCACATCGGGCTTGCTGCTGTCAATGCAGAGCCTGCTTTGGATCCTCTGCCCCACTCTTTCTCTGTCTCTCCCCTGTTCGCATGTTCTCTCTCCAAATAAATAAACATATATATAAAAAAGAAAGAATGTATCCAAACCTAAGTGACCATCAACTTAATATGGACTGCTATATACTTAAGATTTTATTTGTG
This sequence comes from Cryptoprocta ferox, assembly GCA_028646485.1. Taxonomy (NCBI): domain Eukaryota; kingdom Metazoa; phylum Chordata; class Mammalia; order Carnivora; family Eupleridae; genus Cryptoprocta; species Cryptoprocta ferox. The sequence continues at coordinate 34,108,879 of CM053572.1, read as the reverse complement.
AACTTCATAGTAATCACCAGTCGAAAACCTATAATACATACACAAAAAAAAATAAAAAGAAAGACAAGTGTAACACTAAGGAAAATCATTGACCACAAGGAAAGAACAAGAGCATAAAAAAGGAACAGGGAAAACTAAAAAAAAAAAAAACAGAAAACAATTAAGAAAATGGCAATAAACATATACCTATCAATAATTACTTTAAATGTAAATGGTCTAAATGTTCCTATGGAAAGACACTGAATGACAGGATGATGCCTGCAAGAGACTCACGTCAGACCTAAAGACATGTACAGAGTAAAGGCGAAGGTATGGAAAAAGACATTCCACTTTAATGGAAGTGAAAAGAAAGCTAGGCTGGTAATACCTGTGTCAGCAAAAAAGACTTTAAAACAAAGACTGTAACAAGAGACATAATAATAAAGGGACAATCCAATAAGAGAACCTAATGATTATAAACATCTATGCAGCCAGTATAGGAAAACCTAAGTACGTAAACAAATATGATCATACAGAAAGAGAGAAACTGACTGCAATATAGTAAAATAGTAGGGGAATTTAATGCCTCCATGTACTTCAATGGATAGATTATTCAGGTAGAAAATCAAGAAGGAAACAGCATCACTGAACAATACTTTAGATTAGATGGACTTAATAGATCTATATAAAACATTTCATCCAAAAAAAAAAACCAGAATACACATTATTTTCAAGCACACATGAACATTCGACAGGACAGATCACTTGTCAATTTACAAAACAAGTGTCAATAAATTTAAGAAGACTGAAATTCTATCATGCATCTTTTCCAATCACAATGGTATAAATTTAGAAATCAATCACAGGTTCCCCTGAAAAGAAAAAAACTGAAAAACCTGAAAACAAACAAGAAACACATGAAGCTAAACAACAAGTTCAATGAAAAAAAAATTAAACAGGAAATAAAAAAAAATTCATGCAGAGGAATGAAAATCAAAGCACAACAGTCCAAAACCTCTGGGATACAGGAAAAACAGTTTAAAGACAGAAATTTATAGCAATAGAGGCCTACCTCAACAAGTAAGAAAAAGCCCGGGGTGCCTGGGTGGCTCAGTTGGTTAGGCATCGACTTCGGCTCAGGTCATGATCTCATAGTTCATGAGTTCAAGCTCCACATCAGGCATTGCACTGACAGTGCAGAGCCTACTTGGAATTCTCTCTCCCTGTCTCTGTCTCTGCCCTTTCCCCACTTGTGTTCTCTCTCTCTCTCTCTCTCTCTCTCTCTCTCTCTCTCTCTCAAAATAAATAACTTAAAAAAAAGGAAGAAAAAGTTCTAATCAACTGTCTAAGCTTACACCTAATGGACTAGAAAAGAAGAACAAACAGCCTAAAGTTAGTCGAAGGAAGGAAATATTAAAGATCAGAATAGAAATAAAAGACATAGCAACTTGAAAAACCACTACAAAAGACCAATGAAAGCACAATCAAAATAGATGAACACAGATGCAAAAGTCCTCAACAAAATATTAGCAAAATGCATTCAACAATACATTAAAAGGATCATTCACCATGAATGAGTGGTATGTATTCCAGAGATGGAAGGATGGTTCAGTATTCACAAAACTAACATGGTAGACCACATTAACAAAATGAAGCAAAAAATAGTATGATCATCTCAATGGATGCATAAAAACGATTTCACAAAATTCAACCACTTTTCATGATAAAAACTCTCAACAAACTGGGTTTAGAGGAAACATATTTCAACATAATTAAGGTCATCGGTGACAAATCCACATCATTCTCAGTGTTGGAAAAATGAGAGCTTTTCCTCTAAGATCAGGAACCGGAGTATACTGTGTCCACTTTTATTCAAATTAAAATGTCACTATTTGCAGATGACATGATACTTTACACAGGAAACCCTAAAGACTCCATAACAAAAAACTATTAGAAGTAATGAATGAATTCAGTGAAGTTGCAGGATACAAAATATACAAACATCTGTTGCATTTTTAATACACTAACCAAGAAGTAACAGAAAGAATATAAAACAATTCCCTTTCTATTCTCACCAAAAAGAAATACCCAGAAATAAAGTTAATCAAGGAGGTCAAAGACCTATACACTGAAACCTAAAACACGTTGATGAAAGAAATTGAAGACAACACAAACAGGAAGACATACCATGGTCATGAATGGGAAAGATATTGTTAAAATGTCAGTACTACCCAAAGCAATCTACATATTGGAATCCCGATCAATATACTAATAGTGGTTTTCATACAACTAGAACTAATACCAAAATTTGTATAAAACCACAAAAGACTCCAAAAAGCCAAAGCAATCTTTAGAAAGAACAAAACTGAGATATTAGCACCCCAGATTTCAAGATATATTACAAAGCTGCAATGATGAAAACAAAATGGTATTGGCTCAAAAATAGACATAGAAGGGTGCTTGAGTGGCTCAGTCAGTTAAGCGTCAGACTCTTGATTTCTTTTCTTTTTCCCATTTTTTAAATTAACTTTATAGTTTATTGTCAGGTTGATTTCCATATAACACCCAGTGCTCTTCCCCACAAGTGTCCTCCACCATGACCATCACCCCCCTTCCCTTTTCCTCCTCCCCCTTCCGCCCTCAGTTTGTTTTGAGTATTCAAGAGTCTTTCGTGCTATGTCTCCCTCCCTCTCCCTAACTCTTTTTTTTAGACTCTTGATTTCAACTCAGGTCATGATCTCAGTCTTGGTGAGTTCAAGCCCCGTGTGAGTTTGAGCCATTGTCTCTACTCATGGTACGGAGCCTGCTTGAGATTCTCTTTCTCTTCTCTCTCTGTCCCCCCTTCTCTCCCTCTCTTTTTTTTTTATGTTTTTTTTTTAATTTTTGAGACTGAGAGAGACAGAGCATGAGGAGGGAATGGGAAGAGAGAGAGATGGAGACACAGAATCCAAAGCAGGCTCCAGGCTCTGAGCTGTCAGCACAGAGCCGGACGCGGGACTTGAACTCACGAACTGTGAGATCATAACCTGAGCTGAAGTTGGATGCTCAACTGACTGAGCTACCCAGGCGACCCATCTCCCTCTCTCTCTCAAAATAAACTTTTAAAAAAGCTTTAAAAAATAGACATATAGATCAATACAAGAGAAGAGAATCCAAAAATAAACCCATGCATATATTTTCAATTAATCTATGACAAAAGAGGCAAGAACATATAAGGGGGTAAAACAGTCTCTTCAATAAATAGTGCTGGGAAAACTGGACAGCTACAATCAAAGAATGAAACTGTATCACTTTCTTAACCCATACATACACACACACACACACACACACACACACACACACACACAGACCTCAAACTGGATTAAGGACCTAAATATGAGACCTGAAACCACAAAATTCCTAGAAAAAAACATAGGCAGTAATCTCTTAGACACAGGACTTAGCAACATATTTATGGATATATATCCTCAGGCAGGAGAAACAAAAGCAAAAATCAACTATTCAGACTACACCAAAATAAAAAGCTTTTGCACAATGAAGGAAGCAATCAACAAAACAAAAAATAACATAATGAATGGGAGAAGCTATCTGTACATGATATATCCAATAAAGGATTAACATAAAAAATACATAAAGAACCTATATAATACCAAAAAAATACTCCGAAATAAGTCAATTAAAAATTGGCAGAGAAGCTGAATAGACAATTTTTCCAAACAAGACACTCAGATGGCCAACAGACACAAGAAAAGATACTCAACATTACTAATCATCATGGAAATGCAAACTAAAACCACAATGAGGTACCTTATACCTGTCAGAATGGCTATAATAAAAAAGACAGTAAATACTAAAAGCTGGAGAGGATGTAAAAAAAGATGAAACATCATGCACAGTTGGTGGGAATATAAATTGTTGCAGCCACTATGGAAAACAGTATGGAAGTTCCTCAAAAAAATTAAGAGAATTATCATATGACCCAGTAATGCAAGTACTGGGTATTTATCCAAAGAAATGAAAACATAAATTCAAAAAGATATATACACTCTTATTTTTAATGCAGCATTATTTACAATGGTCAAGATATGGAAGCATATCTCTACATATACACACAGACACACAATGGAATATTACTCAGCCATAAAAAATGATATCTTACCATTTGCAATAACATGGATGGACCTAGAGGTATTGTGCTAAGTAAAATAAATCATAGAAAAACAAACACCAAGTTTCACTTATATGTGTGATCTAAAAAACAAATGACCAAACACTAAAAATGAGAAAAGCGGAAACAGACCTTTAAATACAGAAAACAACATGATAGTTGACAAAGCAGAGGCAAAAAGAGGGATTGTCAAAATAGGTGAAGGGGAGTTGGACATACAGGCTTCCAGTTGTGGGATAAGTAAGTCACAGGATGAAAGGTCCAGCATAGGGTATCTAATTAATCATAGTGTAACAGCACTGTACAGTGACTGATGGGAGCTACACTTGTGGTGAGCACAGCATAACATAAAAGATGTTGAATCACTATACTAAACTGTATACCTGAAACTAATACAGAAGTGTGTGTCAGCTATACTTCAATATAAAAACTGGTTTTTAAAAAAGGAGAAAATATCTCAATAGTCACCTCACCAAAAATATATATGGATAGCTAATAAGCATGTGTCATTAGATAATACAGATTAAAATGTGAGGAGGAACCCTGTGAAACACCTACGCACCTTATTGGAATGGATAAAATCTAAAATACTGACATCTGTGACAACACGAATGGACCTAGAAAGAATCATGCTAAGTGAGATAAGACAGGAAAGACAGATACCATATGACTTCATTTTTATGTGATATGTAAAAAACAAAGCAAATGAATAAACAAAAAAAATCAAATGGCCTTTTTTAAAATTTTTTTACATTTATTTATTTTTGAGAGACAGAGCATGAACAGGGGAGGGACAGAGGGAGAGGGAGGCACAGAAACGGAAGCAGGCCTCAGGCTCTGAGCTAGCGGTCAGCACAAAGCCCAAGGCGGGGATCAAACCCACGAACATGAGATCATGACCTGAGCCAAAGTCAGATGCTCACCCGACTGAAACACCCAGACACCCCTCAAATGGACTCTTAAATGCAGTACACAAACTAATGGTTGCCAGAGGGAAGGTGGCTGGGGTGAATACATAAAGGGGATTAAGAGGTACAAACTTCTAGTTATAAAGTCATGAAGATGAAAAATACAGAACATAATAATGTAATAATATAATAAAATGCTACAATATATATTATAATAATGTGATATTGATATATCGATAATATTGTAGTAACATTGTATGGTGACAGATGACTACTATCCTTACTGTGAGATCACTGAGTCATGTATAGAAGTGTTCAATCCCTGTTGTACACATCAAACTAATGTAACATTATATGTCAACCACAACAATAAACTTTAAAATAAATAGAATAAAATACTGAGAACACCTGGAAAAAATAAACTAAAGTTTTAAAAGCAAGAATAAACAAAACAAAAATCAGAAAGACAGTAGAAAAGTGGGTAATAGACTTGGAGTTAATTCACCAAAGAAGGTATCCAGAAAATCAATGAACATAAAAAAATGTGCTCTACTTAGTCATCAGGGAAATATCAATAGTACTATATAGCCAAAAAGATGAATGAAATTAGGATTGACACTAATAAGGTTGGCAAAGATATGGCCCAATTGGAACCCTCATATACTTCTGGTGAGACTATAAACCTACTACTTCTAAAAAAAGTGTGGCACTATCTAGAGATATTCACACCCTATGACCCAGCAACATATTCCACTTCTAAGTACATACGCAACAAATGCGTGCGTGTGTCCACTAAGTGACAAGTTCACAGCAACACTATTTGTAAATGCTAAAATTAGAAAACACAAATGACCACCAACAGAGCAAAAGAATATGTTCCTCTCACAAAAATGGACTACGGTCAACAAAAATGAGTGAACTGCAACTTAGGACAAAAACATGGATGAGTTTTACAAATATGAGATTGAGTATTAAAAAACAGACAAAAGAATAACTTCTTCATGATTACAATTACAGAAAATTCACACACAGATCAAACTAAACTATGATGTTTAAAATGCATACTTAGGTGGTAAAACTATGGAAGAAAAACAAGGAAGTGATTACGGTGAAATTAATGATAAAAGTTATGTTTACAAGAAAGAAGGAGGTGGGGTAGGAGTAGGCATTCAGACGGCTTCTGGGAAGCCAGCAAAAAACAATTTATTTCCCTTCATAACAATTCATTAAGTTCTACATTTGACCTATTCAATTTTCTGTGTATTATATTTCTCTTTTTTTTTTAAATCTTGTTGGAAAAAAAAAACATGACTGCAAATCAAGATCCCTGTACAAGGCAAGGAACAATAAAGGAAGTTACAGGGGCACAGCACCTATAACTAAAAAAGAGCCAGTTCTCAGTCTAGGAGCTGAGTGTATACTCTGATTGCCTCCTTCTCTTTCAGAATTTTTCCTCATTTTCCCCATCTCCCATGACCTTTTCCTTAACAGTCCCCCCAAAAGAATAGCCTCTAATTAGTGTCCAGTTTCTCATGAGGAATAAGCATTTGATCAAGAAACTGGGGGTAGAGACACCACCTTCTCATATATCTGGCTTCATTACTGCAACTTTTTCCATCCAGTATTTCCATTTAAGTCATTAGGTAGGAAAATACACTAAACAGGACATTATTAGTGCATCCAGCATTTGCTTTCACTACCCAGAATTCTGCCTTCCTTCTGATAAAATCTTTAGATGTTTCTTACGGTAGACCACTCTCTCCCAACACCAGACCATGGACCTCGAATAAAGCTGACTTCAATACAAGTTCCAAGAATGGAGCACAGGACCTGGACCTGCCACAGTTCACAGACAACCTAAAGTGGGCCATCAGGCTCAGCAAGGCTCAGTTCTAAGGCTTTGTTTGAGCAATCAGGGAATTGGAAACCCTCTTCCTTGATGAATATGAATAAAAAAAGGATTAAGAGAAAGTAACAGTTGCGGCCATCTTGCCAGCATTTGAAGCCTCAGAATGGTAGAATCCAATGGATCAGAGGGATTTAGAGCACAAGTCAGCCAACCCTTGCTGTATTAAATAATTTAACCTTCACAGACTGTATGGTCTCTTTTAACTACTGAATTCTGTCATTGTACTGCGAAAACATCTACTTATAACAAATGAGTTTGTCTGTGTTCCAGTAATACTTTATTTACAAAAATGGATGGGGGGGCTGTTACAAAAAACAGCCATGGTTTGCCAGACCCCGATTTAGAGCAAGGGCTATAGCAACATCACACAGACTTACATCTTGACTCTATTACTTGCAGGGTCCTGAACAAGTTAATATATCCATGCCTTGCTTCCTTCATCTGTGAATGAATATAGTCATCTCACCTATCTCATACGCTCGTTATGAAGATTACTTGAAGTAGTAAATTTAAAGTGCTTAAAAAGTGCCTGGCACACTGAGGTGCTGTATGTGTTGGTTGCTATCACCATTATCATCCTGATTACTGTGCATGGTGCTGAGAGAGAAACTGAGCCTTGTATCATTTCACTCCAGCATCAAAATGGGCCCAAAGCCTGTACCCAGGCCACTACAGGAGGTAATAAATTCACTGTTTTGCTTAAAACAGTATGAACTGGATTTCTGCCTTATAAGTGAAGTTATTCCATTTGACTAAAAGTGAAATTATGGTAAATGTAGTACTTACTTTACACCCATGATGTAACCTCAATCTTTTCTATATCCATTACAGATATTACCAATTAAACACAGCTTTCTCTCTCACTAAGCCAGAGAGGTGCCTCAAACATGGTTATGGACTGAATTATATCCACTGCCCCCAAATTCCTATGTTGAAGCCCTAATGCCCTCAGTTTGATGCTATTTGGAAAATGGAGCCAAGACTTTGGAAGGCAACTGAGGTTAGCTGAAGTCACGAGTGTGGGGTCCTCATCCTGAGATTAATGCCTTTTTAAGAAGAGACATCAAAGACGTGGTTTCCTCTCTTCCATTTATGTCCACTCACAAAGAAAAGGCCATGTGAAGATGCAGTGACAAGCGGCCATAGCAAACCTAGGAGAGAACCCCCACAGACACTGACCTTGTTGGCACGTTGATCCTGGACTTCCAGTCTCCGGAACTATGAGAAATAAATTCCTGTTGTTCAAGTCAGCCAGTCTGTGGTATTTTGTTAGAGCAGCCTGGGCTGATTAAGACAGACATGTTTTCTTCCCCAAACAGGACGTAAGCAGTCTCTATCAATCAATCAAAGTCAGCATGTGAAATGAAACCTCTTTATCCCTGCTTCAGGTCATGAATTTTAGGGGTGATCTTGAGTTGTACTGACGAGCTTTGTAAATGCTCTCTTAGTGTCTGCTTGTGATAAAGAAATTTGCCAAAGAGCTGTTAATTTTTAGATGTGTGGTCTCCATTTCTAATTCCAAGTTTTCATTTATGACTTTTCATTCTATTTTAAATCCATATACTTTAAACTTCTTACAGAAAAACTTGAAATCATCCTCCATTCTGTTTTTCTTTACCAAGTACCTTTTCTCTTAGAAGGTTTAATAAATGATGTGTGCATGAATGAGGTCAGCAAAGGCTGCGAAAGAACAAGTTTCTTCTCTAACCCGGGAAGTGATAATTAATAGACTTCAAAATGTACAGTGTCACTGATGAATGTAATGTCCTTAATCTACAGTGGAAAACAACAATGGCATAATTAATTTGATTTGTTTTACATTCATAGAAAGAGGGCCTTTTGAATTCAGAATGCAAATGAGCCAAGAACCTGGACACTTTCTTTTAAGCTAATTAAAATTTAATTAGCTTATTGCTAGCAATATTCCATACTTCACAAATTCTTAACTCACATGGTGTGAATACCATTACTACCTCCCTAAAAAATTATTCTTATTCATCCCTTCTTCTCAAATAAATGATACTATTTGTTAAGAAAAAAATTCCCAGGGCACCTGGATGGCTCAGTCAGTTCACTGTCCTACTCTTGACTTCAGCTCAGGCTGTGATCTCATGGTTTATGGTATCAAGCGCCTAGTATGGCTCTATGCTGACAGCACAGAGCCTGCTTGGGATTCTCTCTCTCCCTCTCTCTTGGCTCCTCCCTCACTTATGCTTTCTCTCTCTCTCTCTCTCTCTCTCTCAATAAATAACATTTAAAAAGAGAAAAGAAAAAATTCCCTAGTAATTTTATAGCTATCTATGAACTGTCTAGAGCAGTGGTCCTCCAAGTTAAGCATGCATCAGAACATGAAGAACTGATTAAAATCCAGATTGCTGGGCCCACCCCCAGGAGAGGTTCTGTTTCACTAGCTCCAGGTTGGAACTTCAGAATCTGGATCTCTTAACTAGTGCCAGGTGATACTAGTGCTACTGTATGAGGGACCACACTTCAGTCAATAGCACATTTCCTCCTCTAGACCAGTGGTTCTCAGTCAAGTAGACAGAAATCTACTTTCAGTAACCTCTGCTTTGCACCAGTCAGATTTGTCCCTTATATCATGTCTGCAGTGATTTTCCTATTGCTCCTGGCTGCAAATAAGAAAACCTTGACTCAACTGAGTTAAGCAATACTGAAAATTTATTACACCACATATCCAAAGAATCTGGAGAGAAGATGGTTCCAAGAATTGTTACTCTAGCAGCTCCAAGAGACCATGAAGGACAAAAGTGGCAATGTGTCAGTTTGACATCTTCAGTCCACCCTCTTATTCTTAGGCTAATTTTCTTTAAGCTAAGTTAATTTAGCACGGGATAGCACATCCAGTCAAAAACACATCTAGCAAAAGAAGTGGGGAGCCTTCTTGAGGGCCTCTTTTGATCACTAAGGAAAGTCAGCAGCTTCCTTGGCCCTTTCTCCTTGCCCAAAATTGGGTCTCATTCTCATTCCTAAATCAGGCATTGGAAAGAGGATTGGAAATACCATAATGAATTACATCAGATGTCAACAAATTTTTTCTTTCTGTAAAGGGCCAGATCACAAATATTTTAGGTTTTGTGGGCTATGTGGGCTCTATGACAACCAATCAGCTCTGCCTCTGTAGTGCAAAGTAGCCAAAGACCAAACATAAACCCATGAATGATTCATCCCAATAAACTTTATTTACAAAAACAACTGTCATACTGGATTTGGCTGTTAACCATCTTACAGATTAAGTAAGTTAAAATAAATTTGTGAGTCACACTGAGCAAGGATAGATTCTTCATTCTTTCAGCAAGGAAGAAGCAAGAAATGGCTTTTAAAAAGACAATCAGGGGCGCCTGCATGGCTCAGTCAGTTAAGTGTCCAACTTTGGCTCAGGTCATGATCTCACAGTTCGTGAGTTCGAGCCCTGTGTCAGGCTCTGTGCTGACAACTCAGATCCCAGAGCCTGCTTCCGATTCTATGTCTCCCTCTCTCTCTGCCCCTCCCCCGCTCATGTTCTATCTCCGTCTCTCAAAAATAAATAAACGTTAAAAAAAAAAAAAGGCAACCAGCAGCATGAATGGAATATCCTTCAAGTTCTACTCCAAATGCTACAAATGAAGCCTTCTCTAGGTCATCTTAGACTGAATTCATTAAGTCTCTCCACTGAGGTTCCCCCAGTAAACTGCTTAGGTCTCCATTTGGAATTGGAGACAGAGATACAGGATTCGAACTCTACACTCGTAGCTCTCCATCTCTAATACTTCACATCTCATCCATGGAATTACCATATCACAGTAATTTTCTGCAGTTTAAAAACTCGACATAGGAGTTTCTGGTTCAAGATGATGGTGTAGGAAGACCCTGAATTTACTGCCTCTATGAACATACTAAATCTACACCTATTTATAAAGAAATTCCTCCTGAAGAAGAACTGAGGGCTGGCTGAACAGCTTCCACACAGCAAAAAAATGGAGAGACCACAGGGATACCTGGGTAGCTCAGTCTGTTAAGCATTCAATTCCTGATTTCGGCTCAAGTCATGTTCTTATGGTTTTTAAGATCAAGCCTCACATCAGGCTCTGTGCTGGCAGCATGGGATTCTCTCTCCCCCTCCTTTTGCCCCTCATAAAGAAAGGCAAGAGACAGGAGGGACAGTAACGAAGCAAAAAACCCTCTCCTCCCAATGCAGCTAACTGAAGTGGAGAGGGACAGTACTGAGGGACTGTAGGCAGAATCCTCTGACCTGGTGCAGGCGCGCGCACGCACACACACACACACAAAGATTTTTTTCCCCCCAAATGGCCAAGAAGCTGCTGGAACTCTCAGCGGGTCTGAGAGGCTGGTGAGGATAATGCTTTATGGTCCGTGTTCACCTTTGTAGTGCCAGCCAGAGCACATGCCAGGTACCATGGCCAGCCTGCCACGTAAGTGAGCCCCAGGCCCCTAGCCCAGACCAGCCCTGGATGCTCTAGGGCAGAGAAAAAAAAAGCCATAGTTTTAATAAGTAGCTAGAATATAAAGGAACTAACCAGAGAAGGCTGCCAAATACTGGAGAATCTGCTGGAATTCTCTCTGGGTCCAAGGGGCTGTCAAGCAATACAGTTTATGTTCCTGCTTCACCTTAATAGTACAGATAAGAGCAGGGTCTGGGCACCCTAGCCAGCCTGCCACTTCAGTGAGCCTGGCCCCTTGCCCACACCATCCCAAGCCTTCCCACCAAGGTGGCCCCAGTACAGTGACACAGGGACACCCCTGGTCAGTACTCACTACAGCCCCAAAAGTCTCATCACTCTTGGATGAGTGCAAAGAATGCCAACACTCCAGGCCTGAACTACTTTGGCTCCAACTGCCCCACCAGGGCACCCCCTACATGGAGCACACCCTACATGGAACACCACTGGCCAGTGGTCCTCCTCTGCTCCATTAATGGAAAACACCCAAGCTGAATAACAAAAAGAAAAATGAATTTTAAAAATGAGGATATGGGCACCTGGCTGGCTCAGTCAGTAGAGCACATGACTTAATCTCATGGTCAGGAGTTTGAGCCCCACAATGGGCACAGAGATTACAGAGAAAGGGTGAGAAAATTTATTTGAAAAAATAATAACTGAAAACTTCGCAATCCAGGTTCAGGAAGCACAAAGATCTCCAAACAAGATGAACATAAGGAGGCCCACAACACAATGCAGAATAACTAAATGTCAAACATTAAAGATAAGGAATTTTTAAAACAGCAAAAGAAAAGCAGATACTTATATACAAGAGAAACCCCCAAAGGCTATCAACTTGTTTTTCAGAAGAAACTTTGCAGGCTAGAAGAAAGTGTCTGATTATATTTATTTTATTTTTTATTTATTATTTATTTATCTTTTATTTATCATTTACTGTCAAGTTGGTTTCCATTAAAAGATATGTTCATTCAAAACCAACAGAATACACATTCTTTTGAAGTGTACATAGAAGATTCTGCAGGATAGGTCACGTACTGGTCACAGAACAAATCCCAAATTTAAGAAGATTGAAATGCTCCTTTTCCAACCGTAACAGTATAAAATTAGCAATCAATTACAGAACCAAAACTGGAAAAAATCACTAACAAGTGGAGTCTAAACAACATGCTACTAACAACCGATAGGTCAACAAGGAAATAAAACAGCAAACAAAAAAGCCACATGGAGACAAATAAATACAAAAACACAACAATTCAAAAACATTTTTGACATAGTGAAATCAGTTCTAAAATGAAAATTTATAGCAATACAAGAAACAAGAAAATAATACAAGAAACAAGAAAAAGTTCAAAAAAATGTCATCTCACATCTAAAGGAACTAGAAAAAGAAGAATGAACAAAGTTCAAGGTTAGAAGGTAGGAAATAATGAAGATCAGAGTAGAAATAAATGACATAAAGACCCAAAAGACAATAGAAGAGATGAATGAAAGCACGAACTGGTTCTTTAAAAACATAAACAAATTCAATAAGCTCTTACCCAGACTTATGAAGAAGAAAGAGACACCCCAATAAAGAAAATGGGAAACAAAGGAGGAGAAGTAACAACCAACACCACAGAAACACAAAGGATTATAACAGACTACTATGAAAAACTATACACGAACAAATTGGACAACCTTGCAAAAATGGGTAAATTCCAGAAACATAAAATCTTCCAATTATTATTCAGGAGGAATTGGAAAATCTGAACAGACCAATTATTAGTAATAAAATTGACTTGTTAATTTAAAAACTCAACAAACAAATGTCTGGGACCAGATGGATTTACAAGTGAAGTCTACCAAGCATTTAAAGAAGAGTTAATACCCATTCTCCTGTTAACTATTCCAGGGAGGGGGGAGGAGGGAGGCAGGAAGCAGGAGGCAGGAGCTTCCAAATACATTCTACCAGGCCAGCATTACCCTGACACAAAAACCACATGATCAAAACAGAAAATTGTAAGCCAATATCCCTAATGGACATAGATGCAAATATCCTCAACAAAATATTAGCAAACCACACTTATCAATGCATTAAAAGGATCTTTCACCACTGTCAAGTGGGATTTATTCCAGGGATGCAAGAATGGTTCAACATTTACAAATCAATCAACATTAACAAAACAAAGGTTAAAAATCATATGATCATCTCAATGGATGCAGAAAAATATTTCACAAAATTCAACATCCTTTTTTGATAAAACATTAATACCTCAACATAACATAGGCCATATATAACAAACTCATAGTTTACATAATTCTCAATGGAGAAAAACTGAGAGGTTTTTTTATCTGAGATCAGGAATAAAACAAGGATGTCCACTCCTGCCATTTTTGTTCAACACAGTATTAGAATTCCTAGCCAGAGCAATCATATAAGAAAAAATAAAATGCATCCAAATTGGTAATGAAGAAGTAAAACTGTCACTATTGGTAGAGGATATGATACTACACACAGCAAAACCCTCAAGACTCCATCAAAAGACTATGTGAATAAATGATTACAGTAAAGTTGCAGGATATAAAATTAATGCACAGAAATCAGTTGCATTTCTAGACACTAATAAAGAAGTAACAGAAAGAGAAAACATCTCCATTTACAATTGTACCAAAAAATTAAAATACTTAGGAATAAACTTACGTAGGTAAAAACTTGCATTCCCTATCAAAATACCAATAACATTTTTCAAAAAATTAGAACAAATTATGCTAAAATTTGTATGGAATCACCAAGGCCCCAAAAATCCAAAGCGATCTTGAGAAAGAAGAACAAAGCTGGAGATAGCACAACCAACTCAACACTGTATTTCAAGACATACTACAAAGTTGTAGTGATTTAGAATGGTTCGGTACTGGCACACAAAAAAAGACTTATGTATCAACAGAACAGAATAGTGAGCCCAGAAATAAACCCATGCTATAATGGTCAATGAGTCTACAACAAAAGAGGCAAAATAAACTATTGGAACTACATCAAAATGAAAACCTTCTGCACAGCAAAGGAAACAATCAGCAAAACTAAAAGGCAACTTATGGAATGGGACAAGATAAATTGCAAATGACGTATCCAATGAAGGGTTAGTATCTAAAATACATAAATAACTTATACAAATCAACATCCAAAAAGCAAATAGTCTAATTTAAAAATGGACAGAAAACATGAACAGACATTTCTCCAAAGACATCCAGATGACCAACAGACACAAGAAAAGACTCTCAATGTCACTGATCATCAGGGACATGCAAATCAAAACCACAATGAGCTATCACCTCACACCTGCCAGAATAGCTAAAACCAAAAACACAAGAAACAAATGTTGGAGATGAATATTATTCAGCCATAAAAAAGAATGAAATCTTGCCCTTTGCAATGACATGAATGGAGGTAGAGAGTATAATGCTAAGTGAAATATGCCAGTTAAAGACAAATACCATATGATTTCACTCACATGTAGAACAAACAAGCAAGAAAAAAAAAAAAACAGTAAGATAGAGAGAGGCCAAGAAAGAGACTATTAATTACCGAGAACAAACTGATGGTTACCAGATGGGAAGTGGGTCAGGAATGGATGAAATAAGGGATTGAGATTAAGGAGTGCACTTGTTGTGTTGAGAACCAGGTGATGTAAAGAACAGTTGAATCACTATATTGTATACCCGAAACATAACACTGCATGTTAACTATACTGAAATGAAAATAAAATTTAAAAAATTTTCTTTTCTGACAACTTTTAATGTTACAAGTCAGACATCTGATTTAAATTGAAGGTACTTTCATTTTGTCATGGGCTCAGCGTTCAAATTGTATAATAGTGTTATATCACTTATAAAGTGTTGCAAGGGGCGCCTGGGTGGCTCAGTCAGTTAAGCCTCCCACTTCAGCTCAGGTCATGATCTCATGGTTTGTGTGTTCAAGCCCTGCATTGGGCTCTGTGCTGACAGCTCAGAGCCTGGAGCCTGCTTTGGATTCTGTGTCTCCCTCTCTCTCTGTGCCCCTTCCCTGCTTGCTCTCGCTCTCTCTCTCTCTCTCTCTCTCTCTCAAAAAATAAAAATAAACTATTTTTAAAAAGAGACATGTTCAGCAAAAGAATATGTATTTTAAAAAGTAAGCAGTTTACACAACCAACTTAACACTGAGCATTTTCTCGTAAAATAAAAAGTAATTGGGAAGAATTATTTGCTGAGTTATATACAGTATGCTAAAGAGCATAAGTATGCTTAAAAGCCTAAGTTATCCATTTCATTACAGTTTTCTTTTTTCTTTTTTTAAATTTTTTAAAAGTTTATTATTGAGACAGAGAGAAACAGAACATGAGTGGGGGAGGGGCAGGGGAGGAAAGAAAGAAATCGGTGGCGCTGGAAACTTCCCTTTAGGGCACATTCCCAGGTATTTGCTCCCTCACCCCTTCACTGTGTTCCCACCCACAAAGACATTTCTCTGGCTGCCATATTTTCACTCTGTGCCCCCACCTAGTGGCCACAGCGACACAGCCCAGAATATTGGGAGAGACCTTTAAGGAAAGCCTGACCCACACTTGGTGGCTCCAAGATGACAGTTCACTTTGGTCTGGCTTCTTGCAGAGGAGTGCAGACCTGCTTGCTGAGGGGAGGCACTCAATCGTTGCTATGTGAACCCTGTCTACCCACAAGCTATTTTTAGCACTCTGGCAAGAATCAAGTACAGATATTGAGAGTAAGTAAATACTTAGGAACCCTTAGAGTACTTTGACAGAGTGATTTTAGGACTACGAAATCCTACACATTAGGGCTTCTTTTTTTCATTTTGATGTAACTCATTTTTTCCCCATGTTTCAGCACGTACAATTTGACAAACACCAGATTTCAGAGAGGCAGAAGGAGATCAGCAAAGGTACAAGACAGAGGCAGATGTTTGTGAAAGGGTCCCTGGTTCCAGTCCACTCCTGAGGTCTAATGATATCCATACCCTAGATTCCAGAAAACATTCCTGAATCCTTATACCAAGGGTGCCTTTTTTTTTTTTACTGAAACTTCTCACATGATTTTATGGGCCTCGGACCTAGTCCTAGTGAATATATTCACATCAGTTTCTTAGTAGGAAAAAACCCCAACTGGTCTTCATCCTTCTTTCCTCTGAAGTTCTCCTAACCCTAGACACCATCAAAGCAATCCAAAGCAAGTGTCACCTTTTCACTCTTGCCCTTGGCCAGACCCTTAACTCTAAAATAAGATGGTTCTTAATGTGGGAATCATGGAGAAGAAGGAAAAGGGGAAGAACTTAAATGTGTGAGAGTTATGTAGGGAGAGGCTGCAGTGTGTGCCCACTGAAGGCACCAATCTGAGCAGATGCACCTGGGCTTGTGCTCACAGATCCACTCCAATGGAGCTTCTGTCACAGTGGAAGGAGAGAGTCACCCAACACCTCAACAAATCCATCACCAGGTTTCAGAGAGCACTAAAGGCGAGGAAAGATATTATACACAACAAGGGAAACAGATAAGCCACTCCAGACTACAAGCTAAGGCAAGGCAAAAGGGGAGTCCAAGAACAAAGACAGATTAATATAATAAACATCATTTACTAAATGCTAACTCTGTCAGCCCTGCAAAATATTTTAAGTACCCTCATAATATCCCTAGGAGATGCTATCATTATCCCCATTTTACATCTTAACCATCCGTGGAGAGTAAAAGAACAAAAAAGTGAGCTTCAAACACATGAGGATTTTTTCAGTTACCCCAGTCAGGCTCAGTCATTCTTGCTCCTTGGCAAAAAGAACCAGGAAATCCCTTCTGAAAATCAAATGCCAAGGCCCCCTGCTCAGGGAGGCTGGTCTGCATTGGTTAGAAGAAACCAACGCTAGCCAAGTGCTTTGGGTCACATAAAAGCTATTTTTTCAGGAAGCACCTCACAAAATGAAACAAAAAGGAGGTTGGATCTTATGATATTATTTCCTCGAGCGATGGCAGGGAATGGCTTTAAAATGTCTCATAAAATCCTGTCAAAAGTACAAATGGCACAGACCTTCAACCAGTTGAAGAGCACTAAGTGAGTTACTGAACATCTACACTGGCTTCCCAACAGCCAGAGGAGCCTGGGGCTCAGATCTTGGTTTACAGGTACCAACCAATCTATCACAACCCCTCTAGTTGAGCCGCACCCTCCTTCTCTGTAGGGCAAACCTATCTCTCCCACCCTCTCATTCTCTTGATACATTAGTGTGCGTGTTTCCTAATAACAGTTTCAGACAACTAAAGTCATCCATCTTTCTGAACCTTACAGGTAAGCAGATTCTGAATTTAGGCCTCCATAACCAGCTCTAGGCAGTTTGCTTCACATCCAAGCAGTGAACAAAGATGAATGCAAGAGCACTGCATACCAGGAGATATGAAATAGATTTATGGATTGGTGGCTCTAGTGCAACTAAGAAAAAAATACAACATCCATTCCAACCCCACTATTGCAGAATTCGTAGCAATCTAACATGATTTTTATTGACTTTACGTATATGCCGCCGATAAAATCAAAGTACACTAAAGCAATTAGTATTTTCAAGTAGTTTAGTAGCTTCCACCAAATATACCATGTGCTGTTCATCTAAAAGTTAAAGTTGACCAGATATAACTGACAATAATATTAAGTGCTCAATAAACATCGGTCATGCCTCAGACCCCATCAGACTAAGGGTCATCACAACCCTATGGTATAGGTAGTATTATCATTAACACATTAACAAAAAGAACAAAATTGAGGCTTATGAATTAAGTATTTTACCAAGGGTAAGAAAGAAACAAACAAAAACACGAAGAGGCAGGAATCAAATCGGAATCCAGAGCCTTCAACCTCCACCATTCTGCTAGACTGTCCAGGTACCCATTTTGTGAAACTATGAGCAACAGCTACTTGGAAGAAATCAGATATTTTTCAAAGTCACCCCCGAAATCCTCAGCAGACTTGTCTTCTCCTAGCCTGGAACAGAAGCCAAGTTTCCCTGTGGTTAAAAAGGCTTTGCCAGCCACAGAACTTTCTCACAATTTATTGGCAAGGCTCTGAAACTCCCCTCAACAGTTACCACATCCTTTGCCTGGGGTTCATTCACCCAGTCTGATCAGCATTTCCATAAAGAGGATGGGGTATCAGAAAATGAAGGCAGAAGAGGCCAAGTCCTACCATGGCCACTACCCAAGCAAGAACCTCTTTATATCTCCCAAAGGTCAATTCTTCCTCAAGGATCCTAGTCCAGATGAGGCCCACCTCCATACTATCTTTGCACCAGGTTGGCCTCAGTTTCCCTGTGGCTGTAGAGTTCACTGGCACCTCATCCTTTCTGTCTTCTCCAGAGCATCCCTTTCCCTGGGATGCATAGGCCCTGCCATGGCCCCACATGTTAAAGAATTCTTAAAGTAAGGTGTTCTAGTTCCTGTGGGAAACAAATTCTAGGTTTTACTGATTAGGAGATATAGGGTCTCTGGTCAGGTTAAGTAAAGTAAAACCTTGGTACCTTGGGGGAAATGACGGTGATTAATCACAGACTAGGAGTCTGGAGCTCTCTCTTGTCCAACAAGAGAGCAGATGCACAATGGAAGACAGGGAGATTAATTCAGGGAGGAGACAAAAGCCCCAAATGGGCATTTTGTCTCCGTATTTATTGAGCTCTCAAGATACTACCCACTTGGTGAACGTGAAGAAAGCAAGATCTTACACATGTGAACATGGAAAAACGAACAGATAGCAATCATTAACCTCTGTGAATAAGAAGCTAAGGGTCTTTGGGGCAAGTGGAGTTTGTGATCAAAGTATATTGGCATCGGAAAGTAATTTCACTCACGATCCCATTATAGTATCTCTCTAGCTCACTTCGGGTGCTTTGGCTCCACAGTGGTGGCTTTCCTCCCTAAGCTTTTTTCTAATCCATTTATGTAAATAGAACCTATTTCCCCACAGTGACCCAAGGACCTGCTCATCCCAAGGATTCATTAGTGACCTAAAATTGGAAGCTGAGCAAACTGCTGAAAACAAAGCCTATGCAAATCTCCTTTTCACACTCAGTTACAGTCCCTCTCCCTCGTCCTACCAATACATGAAAGGATTTTCTCATTGGTCATGGTATCAACCACAGGCCAAAGTCAACTGTGAATCTTTAGAACCATCAAGCAGATCCCAGAAGACTGGAGCACCAGGCAGGGATACAGCGGAGAGCGTCCTAAGTCGGGTGGAACATTAAATGAGATGATCTCTAAAGTCCTTTACATTATATGAGGTCTCAGTATTTGGTAGATGTTTTGCTAGAAACTGTTGGATATGCTTGTAAATACCCCGATACACACACACGAATTAGTGCACATGTACGCAGGAAGCAATATCATCTACTGTCTATGAGCTTTGAGCTTTGGAGTTGAATAGTCCCAGCTTCTGCCACTTTACAGGTTGTGTGAGATTAAGCAAATCACTTAACCTCTCTGAGACTACCCTCATGTGTCAAATGGATATATAATGGAAACTGATTCCTGAAGCAATGGGAGGATTAAGTGAGATAGTATACATTAAGAATCTAGAGGAGCTCTTGGGTGGCTCAGTCAGTTAAGTATCTGACTCTTGATTTTGGCTCACGTCATGATCTCACGGTCATGAACGGGAGTCCCACATCAAGCTCCACAGTGGGTGTGGAGCTTGCTTAAGATTCTCTCTCTCTCTCCCTCTCTCTCTCTCTCTCTCTCTCACTCTCCCTCCCTCCCTGCACCCCTCACCCCTCACATGCTCTCTCTAAAAAAAAAAAAAAAAAAAGAATCTAATACACCACAGCTCTTGCTATGGCTGGTCTCCTTAGAGTCCCCAGACATGCCATATTCATTTCTAAATATAAGTCTTTACCCAAATTATTCTCTCCTGAAAATTACATTCACATCCTTCATTATTGTTTTATACATGCTACAGAGCCCAGGGCAAACAAGGATCGTAGACCTAGGGAAAGGAAATATAACTCTAGTATATTACTTGATTTTATCAAAACCTAAAATCTACATTCTCTTTGACCCATAAATTTTACTTTTATTAACATATCTTATACAAATATACTCCCATGGATACATGAAGACATATTTTGAGGATATTTATAGCAGTACTGTTTTTATCAGCTAAGGATTGGAAACAACGTAAATGTTCATCAAGAAGGAACTGGAAGGTAATTTCTGACACTTGTATACAATACATATGCTGTGAATTTTAAATAGAGTGGAGCAACTCTGCTGGTGTGAACAGTTAACCAGCAGTCAGATTAGGTGGGGAGGGCACCTAGGTGGCTCAGTTGGTTAAGCATCCAACTTTGGCTCAGGTCACAATCTTGCAGGCCCTGAGTTTGAACCCCACGTTGCGCTCTGTGCTGATAACTCAGAGCCTGGAGCCTGCTTTGGACTCTCTGTCCCCTCCCTCTCTGCCCCTCCTCTGCTTTCTCTCTCTCTCTCTCTCTCTCTCTCTCTCTCTCTCTCTCTCTCTCTCTCTCAAAGATAAATAAACATTAAAAATTGTTTTAAACATTAAATGGGGGAAAAATAAAGAATAAGAGTGTACTAGTGTGTCACACACAGAGATTTGGGACACCAAGGCTTTTCTTTCCAGGAAGCAGCTTTTGCAGCGGGCTAAGACCCAAAAGGCTGAGCTCCAAACACACCGGGGAGTTGACTTTTGTACAATTTTTGCTCCTTTGTCTCCCATATATGGTAACATACAGTCTTAATGGGCGGCCTATGTTACAGAGTTGTGAGGAATGTCCTGCACATGCTCATACCCAGTTTGTCTTCCTTGTCTTGAGGCTGTCACCACATTCCTTAGAGAGAGACTCTACCACATTCTCCCCTTTGATGCTCAGATCCAAAGAGCATCATTTTATCTTGGTTTAGAGGTTTATATTTCCATAACATCATCACATGCATGGGTGTTTTCCTTTCAACTATTACCTCAATGAGGCTGGAGACAGACCTTAAAACCAGGGGAGCTAGGCAACAAAGGATTAAGCAAGCTCCCAAAATCAATAGGATAATACCTATGAGGGTTTTGAATCCCCTTAGAGGTGAAAACCATCCTCCAAATAACTCCCTGAGGTTACAACCTTCCCAGGTCTGGACTGGGACATGAGCAACCTTTCTCGTTTGATCTGTGATCTCCTCTATGACTTTTCCTTCATCACATATCTATAGGGGCTCAGGTTAAACTTTCTACAAAGTTCTCCCTCAGAAGCAAGCAAGTAATCTAAGGCCAACTGATTTTGATAGATAGCACAGAGCATTTTGGTTTGCTGCTTGGCTAGTATGTTAAGAGCTCTGGCGGTTTGATTGGTTATAATTTCTACAACTACTTGCAGTCTGACTATGCGGTTTAGCACATAAATAGGAGTACAGTACCCCAGGACCCATCCTCTGTCCAGGCAGCAGGGCCATAATATTGGATTATATGCTCAAAAGGCCATTCATCATCTTTCCATTTGCCAATTTGTAGGGCATGTCATTTCCCTTGAGTTTCCCTGTCCCCATACACTTGGACCCACAAATGTTCCCCGGTGGCAAGAGGGAGCAAGAAGAAAGATGGACAAATAGTTCACATGACTCTGACCAGCCTGAGGGAAGTATTATATAAGCTGTCCTTCTACACATCCAGTACTGTCCACCTGGGGCCCGCCACTCAATGACTGTGCCAACCTTGTTCCAGGGCTCTCAGAGATGAGAGAAGTTAGACAAGGGGTGGGGATCTGGCTCAAGGTGATCTGGGGATGCCCACCATTGGGTTTCCCAGGCAGTTGAGTTATAAAATGTTTGGCCTAGGCATGTTAAACTTCCAGCAGAGATGGTGAACTTTCTTTCCCACTGGGCAAGGCATTTTTTCCTAATAATTGAGGTTTTGAGGAGCCAAACCCCGGTAGTAGGACTGGAGTATTCTATTCCATTATAAAGTTCATGGGGATCTAATTCTCTAGCCTCTCATGGCCAATGATCCTGCATGTTGGTTCCCCTCGCAAACATAGCAAGAGATCTTCAGAGTCTGGGCTATAGTTTCTGCTAGGGCTAGGAACAAGTTCCTTGCTGTGACTGAAATGGGAGGGTGGCTACTTTTTATTTCTTTATAGAAGATGGGACAAGTTTGCATGGGCAGTAGTGACTTTCGTGAAATATAGCACAGTCCCTGGGTCTCTGCTTCATCCATGGGTCTGGTTGCCAATACAGGTGCCCCATTGCCATTTGGAATCTTCTGGGTTAATGATGGTAAAATTAACAGGGTTACAGGCCTTTGGTTGACAATCTGATGTAGCAGCCCCCTTGTGAAGGAGTTTCGTTGTGCTTTCTTTTTCCCAAGTAGCCCATGAAACACAGCTCCAGCTGGGGCATAAAAACCCAGGTGTATAAGTGTGAAGGTTCCTCAAAAAATTAAAAATAGAACTACCCTATGACCCAGCCAAAGTACTAGCAGGAATTTATCCAAAGGATACAGGAGTGCCAATTCATAGGGGCACATGTACCCCAAAGTTCATAGCAGCACTTTCAACAATAGCCAAATCATGGAAAGAGCCTAAATGTCCATCAACTGATGAATGGATCAAGAAGATATAGTTTATCTATACAATGGAATACTACTTGGAAATGAGAAAGAATGAAATCTGGCCATTCGTAGCACCGTGGATGGAACTCAAGAGTGTCATACTAAGTGAAATAAGTCAGGCAGAGAAAGATACCATATGTTTTCACTCATAAGTGTAACAGGAGAAACTTAAGAGAGGACCATGGGGGAGGGGATGGGGGGAAAATAGTTGGGGAGAGGGAGGGAGGCAAACCATGAGAGACTCTTGAATACTGAGAACAAACCGAGGGCTGATGGGGGGAGGGGAAGGGGGGTGACGGGCATGGAGGAGGGCACTTATGGGGATAAGCAGTGGGTGTTATATGGAAACCAACTTGACAATAAACTATAAAAGAAAAAAAAGGGAAAAAAGGGGGTATAGAGACTAAATGCCTCACATAGTCTCTCATAGAACTGGCTCTGGCTCTCCTTGGGTCTCTGGAGCACTTCTGATGTTTTACTCATATTTATGGCTTTTCCCTCCCACTTCCTTCATGCCATTTAGAAGGGATTCTTGATATTATTCAGTCCTTGCGAGCCCTCCATCTACACTTGAGTCATTTGGGTGCCATTTGGGATCCTCCCCAGGGAAGTGAGCCTGAGCATAAGCCTGGGGGTCTAGCGTCCCAGCCAGGGCATTCCTATCTAACCATTTTAGGGTGATGCTTCTCTGTGTTGAAGAGGGTCAGGAGGAGTTGGCAGTAATATGTCCAGGTAGGTTTATGGTTTCAATTATGGACTACATTAGTTCAATCATAGCCTGGGGCTTCTCCATATAGGAGGGAGTAGGGTGCTTCCAATTTAGGAAGTCTGGAGTGGTAAAGAGTTGTTACACAAAAACATGCTGGTGTCCTTGGATCTGGCATTCCTAATCATAATAGATGGGTTCCCTGGTTTCCCTAGTTTCCCTCAGTGGCATCTGTAGGGCTCCCTGGTGTTGCTGCAGGGAGGGACTGTCTCCGCTGGCCTGATCTTCTAATCACTTTCTGGGAGGGGTGTATGGGGTTAGAACCCGTGGTCCAGGTGAGCCATTCACATCCAGAGAGGCCAGTGATGTCAGAGGTGGAGAGGCCTCAGGACCAGGGGCAGGCTCCAGTAGGGTTCCAGCAGCCAGGGTGGCTGAAGGTACAGGTGGCAGTGAGGAGCATGGTGAGGCATATTGAGGTGGGGCCCCCTCAGGCTCTCCTGACAGCATGGGTTTTTCAGTTTGGGGCCAGCATTTGGAGAAAACTGTGAAATGAGCCATCCAAACTCTACAGTTCTCTTCTCTTCAATACAGACTTTTAGCCAAGGCGGCTGGGATAGGACCAGGTCTTGCCAACAGTCAATGTCAGGTTGGCCTGGATCCCCTACAACGACCCTGAACCCTCAGCTAACTAGTTCCTTATCAAGTGAGCCCTCGGCAGACCAGCCCACCCCAAACGATGGCCAGTCAATTTCACAGAAGGTCCAGAGCTTTCTGGGAGTTCATTTCACACCATAATCTCCTGAATATCCCTTTTGAAATTCCTCAACATACACTCCAGTGTAGTCGGTTTACTCTTCTTTCCACCCATTTCCTCCCCCTAACAGACAACTTTCACGCACAAGAGAAAGAAAAGGGGAAAGGGAGGGAGTAATTTGGAGAGGACACACACTTGCTTTGTCCATTTCTGCCCACTCTCCTCTCGGAGGTATTTCAGGCACCTCTTAGCATTGGCAGGTTTAGTATCAGGCCTGACCTGGATCAGGCTACTGCAGAAGTCTGAAGCCACCCTAAGCCTTATGAAGTCACCAAGGAACTGTGGATTGGGACCCAACACTCGCTTTGACCCATTGGTCAGGTCGGAACCTTTCCACTGTCTGTCTCATTCACAGTCACACAGCGACTCTAACCCACTGCTCAGCACCCAGCACCTTAGAGTTGTGGTTTCCTTCCTTATGGAACTACTAGGGCAACTCTGGGAGGTGATCAGGCTCCCCTTCTGCCTCTTAGGGGCAGGTCTACCAAAACGAACCTGGGTTCTTACCAGTCTGATGGGCAGTGCTCCCTGAGCTGGTTCCTAGGCCTCACCAGGTTCCTTTGTCCATGCCGGGCCCTACTGCTGCAAAAGGGACTAGTGTCCTACAGATCAAGAGGTCCAGTAGCACCAGGTGAGGTCATTTCCCCCAGTGCCACGAGGTTCATACCCTGGGAACGAGGGAACAAGAGAAGAAGAAATCCTACATATATATGCATTTATATGCTTATACCTCTGAACTAGCTACCTCTAGGAAAGAAAACTGAGGTACTGGGGTCCTGGAGAAGACATTATTTTTTTACGGCTTACCTATTCATAGTATTTAAATTTTTACCATGGATGTATATTTATTTTTCAAAATTGTTTAAGGTAATCAGAAATAATTCTTTAGTTCAAGCATCTCCTTCTCAATGAAGCAGTCCCAGTCTACTCCAGAACCTGGTTGTCTCTCCTTCTCTAAGCTTCTAGAGCCTTGTTGGCTCCCTGATCTACTCTCCCTATGCCTTGACCAACTACCTTGGATCACACTCATGCCATCTTGATTACTGCTTATAAAATCCTAACACAAAATTACAATGTCATATGGAAAATACTACAACATAAGTTCATGAATTTTTTAATGTGCTTTCTGAAAAGCTGGAAATCTGAAAGACCTTTGGATTAATCACTCCTGATTTAAATTCTTGTGTCCTCAAGCTCAAATATTTGACACTCACCCTAAGACCTTATGAAGCAAAAGTGAATGATACTTCTAGAGGTATCAAGTCCCTCTACCTTCCTTAATAGGACCCTAGCTTCAAGGGCACTGTGGTTACCTTCTCTTGCCTACTTTACATTACTGACTCACAATATAAACATGAATTGAGAAGAAAAAAAGAAAGAATTTGCTTTTGCCTTTCCATGCATGGCAAGACCTCTCTTGTTGATAAACTCATGAGAATGAACAAGGATCCTTTCCTGGGATAACAGCCCCTCTCCTGCTGCCATGCTATGAAACAAAAACTCCAAGGGGAGTTCTCCATGAACACAAGAAAGTGACACCCCATCTGCCAAATCATTATTTTCAAGACAGTTTTTTTGTTTCTCTCTCAAACTATTCTGTGGGTTTTTTGGGGTTTTTTTGTTTTGTTTTGTTTTAAGGAAATTCTGGAGCACCTAGTGGCTCAGTTGTTTAAGCATCTGAGTCTTGATTTCAACTCAGGTCACGATCTAACACTTCATGAGATTGAGCCCCATTTCAGGCTCTGCGCTGACAATGCGAAGCCTGCTTGGGATCCTCTCTCTCTCTCTCTCTCTCCCTCTCTCTCTCTCTCTTTCTGTTCCTCCCCCGCTCACTCTCTCTCTCTCTCAAAATAAATCAACTAAAAAAAAGGAAATTCCATTTTTATCTTTTTTCCACAGTTTTCAGTCTTTGTTTTAAGCTCCATCCACACTTCCCCTCAACCCCCACCTCCCAACCACATGCTGATTCAGAGGACAAAGTTCTCCAGGACCTGGGTGGGAGAATACAGGAAGGGTGCAGGATGAAGTACAATTTATTTAGATCTGAAGTTCACCATCAACCTTGTCGACTTTAAAAATAAAACAGCCAGCTATTTTATTAGCAAAATGAGTTTATTTGGCAACAGAGGAACTGCAGTTCAGGACATGCACACTATGGTGAACCAAAGCCAAGTACGAAGAGACAAAGGAATGTCAGATTTTTTGAGGTTTTAGGAGGAAACTGGAGAGTGATGTTTTAAGCCAAAGTGTATTGGAGAAGAATAAGACTTGGAGGTTGTGGTGGCTTCTCATTTGGCTCCAAGCACTGGTTAGTGTCTAGTTACTGGGCAGGGAGGGACCTTCCTTCTTTTTCTTAAAAGCAGAAGACGAAACTCACATGTGAAAAATGTCCATCCTTGTCAATGTAAGAATTACCTTTCTTCCTCCTGCTAGTTATGCAGACTGCAATGAGTGGTATGTGCATCAGAGGTCCCCATCCAGGGCTCCCCAGCTTCATTTTAAATGAGGTTTCTGATATTTTCACAACCTTCGTGGGCAGATGGTACCTACTCATTTGCAAAATTCCTCGAGTCCCAAGGGGTTCTTCTTCCTAAAAATCCTTGCTGCTCAGAGCTTAATGAGAATGATCATGTCCCAGGTAAGTAGAGGCTTGAAGTCAGAGGGAACCCAGGTGCTGCTGAGGAAGAGAAGGAATGATCCTCAAACACTAATTGCCTCTCTGCCCCAGACTTTGGGCAGGAGAGGTTGCTGACATCTCTGCTTCTGGGAAATGTCTCAGGAAACCAAACCTGTTTGAAATGTGGCTTCCTTCACTTCTCCAAAGAGGACATCCAGATGGCCAACAGACACAGGAAACGATGCTCAGCATCACTCACAAATCAAAACCACACTGAGATACCACCTCATGCCGGAGACTATAGATGCTGGCGAGGGTGTGGAGAAACGGGCACCCTCCTACACTATTGGTGGGAATGTAAAATGCAGCCAGTATGGAAAACAGTGTTGAGCTTCCTAAAAAAAATAACAATAGAACTCCCCTATGACCCAGCAATAGCACTGCTAGGGATTTACCCAAGGGATACAGAAGTGCTGATGCATAGGGGCACATGTACCCCAAAGTTCATAGCAGCACTTTCAACAATAGCCAAATCATGGAAAGAGCCTAAATGTCCATCAACTGATGAATGGATCAAGGAGATGTGGTTCATCTATACAATGGAATACTACCTGGCAATGAGAAAGAATGAAATCTGGCCATTCGTAGCAACGTGGATGGACCTCGAGGGTGTCATGCTAAGTGAAATAAGTCAGGCAGAGAACGACAGATACCATATGTTTTCACTCATAAGTATAACAGGAGAAACTTAACATAGGACTATGGGGGAGGGAAAGGGGGAAGAAATAGTTGGGGAGAGGGAGGGAGGCAAACCATGAGAGACACTTGAATATTGAGAACAAACTGAGGGTTGATGGGGGAGGGGGAGAGGGGAAGGGGGTGATGGGCATGGAGGAGGACACTTGTCTGGATGAGCACTGGTTGTTACATGGAAACCAACTTGACAATAAACTATAAAAGAAAAACAATAATAAAGAAAACAAAAGAAGAAATGTGGCTTCCTTTAGCTGAACTAATGTCTCCAAGGATGCGCCAAGAAGGAACGTAGTCTACAGGATGAAACGGATTATGGACAAAAGATTTTTTAGTCAAAGCCATGGAAAGTGCTGTAATAAACAAGGACTGGCAGATTTCTTGATTGCTGGACTCAGAGTCTTTATTATACAGTTTATGAATCTACAAGAAGGAAATGTCATATGCAATATATCTTGCTTATTGGGCCAGGAAGTCTCTGAGCAGATCCTTGCATGGCTCATATGACTCAAAACACCCTCTGAGAAGTGTGCAGCCTCAAGAAATCAAAGGGTCTTTCAAATATGTCTGTCTAGTTACATCAAGGGACTGAGGAAACTGTTGTCTCAAGTCCTTGTCATCTCTGATTCTATGGCCAGCTGAACACAGCAAAGTATCAGAATCCAGCATTTGATGTTTCATTATAATGAGTCCAGGACTTCTTTATTCAAGTCAATAAAAATAGTAGGAACAACAGCAGCAGTAACCAGCTCATTTCCTTTTTATTGAGCATGAATCTGCCAGGTCCTACACAATGTCTTCTAAAATCATCCTCAGTGCCCTGTGAAGGGGGTTTCCTGTTTTACAGATATGAAAGTAAGCTTTCAAGATGTGAAGCAACTTGCTCCAGCTCATAAAACCAAATGGTGTCAGAGCCAAGACTCTGAGCCTAGAGCTCCTAATCAGCATGTGTTATGCAGAACCAGCACTGTGTCCAAGGAAACACAAGTCTCTCTGAGAAAGTCCTGGTGGCAAAGAGGAGGGGGTGTTCTTCCAAGGGGCATTAGGATAATGGATATAAGCACGGTAATGTCTTTCAGAAGTCTTTCCACATTTCTATAGGGATTAGCACAAGTTTGGGCACTCAGTAGACTATCTATAAAAGGCTCTAAATAAGGTCACCTTCTGCTCAAAAATATTTCAGTCCTTAGAAAAGAGCGCACACACACAGAGAGAGAAGGAGAAAACCAGGGAGAAGAGAGGGGACAGGAGACCAGTGTCTATCCAAACATATAACCAGTGAAAAAATCCCCCAGGCAGGGAAAGGCTGATCCATTTTGTGAGCCAAAATTGCATTTCTTTGTAGCTTTGGGGATAGCTAAAACCTAAACCCTACAAAACACTTCAGAGCCATCCTCTCTTTCCCTCACTCAACTCTCACTCACATTCAGTCCACTGGTAGAGCCTTTCAATATTCAGAGGAACTAGTACCAAATTCCAGAGTCACCAGAACAGCTCCTGAGCCCATCAATTTACTGACATCTCCCCACTGATACGACCCTTATCGAAGCCACAACCATCTCCTGCCTCACCTAACACAGCCTATAACTACTCTTCCCCAACACATCCCTGCCTCACAATCTATTCCACACATAGCTACTGTTGTGACCTTCCCACCACAACCACCAATAAAAATGTGCCAAGCTTTCCTTAAAATCCTCCAGATGTTCTAAATGCAATTCAAGTTCCTTAATACGGCCTCCAAGTTCTAGACCTGCCTACCTGTCTCATCATCTCGCATCTCACTGTCCTGTCATACAGTCTTCCTTTCTGTTTCTAAAATGTCCACCTGTTTTCCTCATGTCAAGCTCAAACCTACAACCCCTCTGCCTGAACACTGTTCGCTGAGATGCCCACTCAACTGGCTCCTTCTTACCCTTCAGGTTGTAGCTTCACTCCCATTTCTTCAAACAGGCCTTCCTTGAGCTCATACCCCTCTGCACTCTCCATCACTTTCACAGCACCTGTTATGACCTGAATTCCCTGTGCACTTGCTGGTGACTCACTTTTGGCACATCATTGCCACTGAGATGTAGGCTCCATGTGAGCAAGGGTGCCCATCTTACTCACAACTGCTGCTCCACAGAACCTTCTAGAAACTCAAGGAGTGTCTATTGAGTGGAAATATGGAGAGTGGAAGGATGGTCCCTGTGTTGGTATTTCTCTGAGGGAGTAAAATGAGGGATTTGTATCTCGTGGTGGGAACAAGGTTGGCAATGGGGAGCAGTGCCTCCAGGAGATACTGTGCACAGCAGAGAACCCTACACGGGCATAAATGCTTCTCCCCAGGAACCTTCAGAGACCTGTAGAATGACTTGGTGGACTTCACACAAAACATGGCATCCAGAAATGGCAGCTTCCTGAGGTTGGGGGATTTGTAATTATGGGACTTAGGTTATCTAATTTATTCTGAAGTTGATATGATCTCTAAACTCACAAAATGAGTTTTTCAAAAGGTTGAATCATATCATAGCTTAGTGGCAGAGTCCTTGAACCCGCACATTCTCTCTGTCTCCTGCTCTGTACATTATGTGGAGTCATATTTACCTGTGGCATTTGCCACCTTCTCAGACACCCTTTTTTGATATCATCTAGGGGTAGAGCAAATGCCTTACTGAGGAGTTGACAGAGAGAAAAATCTCATTTTTCAAACATATCAAAGTCTTAGTGGTGTTGGAATTCAGAAGGAGCTTAGGAGGATTATGTTTACAGACTTATCCAGCTCTTCTCCCATTAAGGAAACTTGCTTCTTTGCTGGTGGGAGGTAAAGCTGGAAAAGAAATTTCTCTAAAAGGAAGCCTAAGTCTCCTGCATTCCAACAAGACCCCCACAGAGGAGCTGGCATTGAATTCCGGAGCTGCCAGAAACTATGCCGGGTAGGAATTTATAAACTTTAGTTTTCCTGGCTTCTCTTAATGTGGTTTTTCCCTGCAGTGATATCTCTGAGTGATGAATAATTGACATAATATTCAACACGTTTGAAGATCGATGTGATCTTAAGGCTATCAATCTATCCATTTTAATGCTTCCTTTGCCCACATCCCTGATGGGCCCAGAGATGAATGGGGGAGGGGAGATCCTGCAAAGCCTGGGGGTGTAGGTGACAGAACAGCCTCAAATTATCATGTTCCCAGGATTGTTTGGGGGTGGGGAGAAGAACTTGGACTCAGCGGCACCTTGTTAAGACTCCCTAGGGAGCCACTAGTCAGGCAGAGAGGCAGACCTCAGTGATGAATGGACTTCTCATGCCCTTATTCTTAGTGTCTTTTCTTTTCTGAGCCACAAGATTACTAGAAAAGAATACAAATGCAGAAACATACACAGATGCATTCGCACAGGCATGCACGGACACGCACATACACACACAGAGGCTTGGCAAAATCCTACTTAGATTCAGAAGCCCTGCTAGACTATTCACTCTTTAGGTTAAAAAACAATAAATGATTGTACAATGAGTTTTGTCTCTGGAGTAAGAAAGATAGGGAGAATCTGTCAAATTTGGGAAACATGGTTATTTTCAACAAATCTTGAGTGAATATGAATAGTTCTAAGCCTTCATTTAATTCTCAGGAATCATAGGACCAACCCAATGGCAATCATATATTATAATGTTGGGCAGTTTATCAGCTTACTTTTATGAATGGGATCGCATTAACTGGTTTAACAGTAATAATAAAAATGTTCTTAGGCTTGAGAAGACCAACATGTATAAATACAAGATGCTGAGGTTACTACTATTACATGTAGTAATTATTCTGTTCCATAAACTTTAACATTTCTAGTAACCCTATGAAACCCATGTCCCCCCAGGGGCCAATGGAACTCCAAGCACATGTTTCTAACTATAATTTTGCCATTTGGCAGTCATGATCTTGAACTCCTCAGCTAGTCTCAAGGTGATTAGATCACTTATCTTTTAAAATAATCATGAATCGGAAAGAGATTCATCTGATACACTTCTGAAATAGTAAGAGTCTCAGTCACTGGGATAGAATTGACAGATAATAAGTGATCTCTTATTCACACCAGACACTGTGCTTCATGCATTGTGTCATAGAACCCTCACACCAAGCCAAAAAAAAAAAAAAAAAAAAAAACACTGTTAACCCTACTTCATAGATTTAAAAGATAAGGCTAACAACTATCAATTGTCATATACTAAGTAAGTGGCAGAACACAGTTTGGATCTTTCTCCTTTGCCCTCCGTCATTCTGACGTAAAGCTCATGCCCGTGAGAACCATATTTTTGCATATAATTTCTAAGTAGCCTAACGCAAATCCATTATTTCAAGATTTTTTAAACGCTTATTTATTTTTGAGAGAGAGACAGACTGCAAGCTGGGGAAGGGCAGACAGAGAGGGAGACACAGAATCCAAAGCAGGCTCT
This sequence comes from Cryptoprocta ferox, assembly GCA_028646485.1. Classification (NCBI taxonomy): domain Eukaryota; kingdom Metazoa; phylum Chordata; class Mammalia; order Carnivora; family Eupleridae; genus Cryptoprocta; species Cryptoprocta ferox. The sequence goes on along the minus strand of CM053572.1, from coordinate 34,076,538 downwards.
AGGCTTTGAGCTGTCAGCACAGAGCCCGACATGCGGCTCGAACTCATGAATGGCAAGATCATGACCTGAGCCGAAGTCGGACACTCAACCAAGTGACCCACCCAGATGCCCCTCACACCCATTATTTTAAAGGAAATGATGGAAGGAAATAATCTGTAAGTTTATACATGCTAACTTGTATCCCCCAAAAGTTGCCATCAGCTTTTTTATTTACTACAGTTCGTAACATAATAAAAATGATAAGCTCAGTGCTAACAATCCCAAGGGATGGACAACCAAAGGAACACAATCTTCCAGTATTCCCCAGCTATATCAGAACTGACTGTTTGCTTCAAGAAATTTGGACCAATTAGCTTTGGGTATTCTATGAACCCTATCAACTTAAAGTCAAATTTATCTCTACCTATATGGAATTTTCTGGGACAAAATCCACAGCTTTGACCAGTTTCTCAAAGGGCTCTAGACACTAGAGACAGACAGTATTCAGATCCAGAACCAAGAAAAGATACCCAGAATTTCACCTTCCTCAGAATGAAGGAGGTACCCACCAACAAAGTAATATTTCAGGGAATTAAAAAAGAAACTATATGAAACATGCATGATTTTTAACTTAGTAATAACTGCATACCTTTACTCATATAAACAATATAGCTCTTCCTTCTTGATTCCCCTCAAGTAATGCTTGAAACATAGCCTCATTCATAAAGATTCTTCTGCATCACTTTTGGCCTTGGGCTATCTTGTTGGTGTTGTAGCAACACTTAGCTTGCCCTAATCCACCTTTATATTCTTGACCGACCCCTTTGTTACTACTTCAGGAATAGAAGTAAAATTTCAAAGTGAATCAAAATATATTGTTAAGTAGGAAAAGCATAGTACTGAACAGAGTGCCTTCTGTGTTTCCATTTGTCTGCTTTAAAGAAGAGGAGGAGGACCAGGTAGTAGCAAGGGAAAATAGACATATTTCCCTATTTTTGTACACAACATCTCGTGAAGTTCACACAAGAAGCTTCTAACACTGGCCTCTCCCAGGGAAGACAAATAAAAGACATATTTTACTGTTTACTTTCAAAACTTGAATTTTACACCATGTGTATGTGTAGTTTAAAAAATACTTTCAAGGCAAATCAAAGAACAATAAAGTTTATCTTCATTTCCTATTCAGTAAACTCATATTTATACTTTTCTTAACTGAAATATATATTAGTCTGGAAGTCTAACTAAAACCCAGTCAGAGGAAGTTCAGGCACATGAACTGTCATATCCACTTCTTTGTGCTTAGAAAACTCTATCAATGACTCCAACGCATTTAGAAATTCTGCTGCTAGTTGCAGTGGGTGACAATCTGTATATATAACACCTTTTGTTTCAATGTTACAGGATAGTATGATCTTTTTGAAGACATTTCCACCAATAAAGAGACACGATACCCACGTTTAATTTAGATTTACCTAAAATGGTGCCACCAAACATATTTCTCAGGAGAACTTACAATCGAACAGATTCCTTCTGTGGACCCTAAGTTTGAGGTTGAGGAGTCAGAGACAACTTCTGATCTGTCATGACTCATTCCTCTGCAAACATAAATGTCTTTCTTTTGATATTAATTCTAAAAAGCATCTCAAGTTCAGAAGTGTTAAAATGGAGGTGAAGAGAAGAACACAACATACCCACCAGAATAAAAGAAATTTTAAGATAGACAGTATCAAGTGGGGTCAAGCAAGCATACAGAGCAATTGCAACTCTCACATACTTCTAGTGCAAAAGTAAAATGGTACCATCACTGTAAAAACAGTTTGGCAGGTTCGAATCAAGTTAAATAACACCTACACACTGACCCAGAAATTTCACTCTGGAGTATATTCCTAAGAGAAATGAGCATATATGTTCACAAAAACATATGTACGTGAATGTCCATATTATCATTATGCATAATAACCAAAGACAAAATGATTCAAATATCCACCAGCAAGAGAATAAAAGAACTATGGAATATCTGTACAGTAGAACACTTCTCAACAATGAAAAAAAGGACTTCTATAGGCAACTGTATGAGGATCAAAAACGTTATATTGAGTTAAAGAAATCAGTCACCAAAAAAGAAGTGTAAGGCATATGTTTCTATTTATATGCAATTCAAATCTAGGCCAAAATCATCTCCAGTGATAGGTATCACTGTAGCAATTGCCTCTAGTGGAATGGAGGGGGTGTCTACAAAGGGAAATAAGGGAAGATTCTGAAGTGATGGAAAAATTCTGCATCTAAATCTGGGTGCTGATTACTGAGATGTACGCATTTGTCAAAATTCATCAAGTTGTACATTTAAAATTTGTGCATTTTACTCTATGAAAATTATTCTTCAATAAAGTATTGCTAGCATTGAAAAATGCAAAAGAAATCTCACTTTACATTTGAGAGAATGTGTTATATAGTTATATAGTTTGTGAATACCTAATCCCCCAAAAATGAGGCTGAAAAAGAGAGATCTGAGCAATCTGAAAAGCAGTGAAATATGAATTCAGTAAATGCAAATATCATCTCAGTTCTGAATTTACTTGACTCTGGCAATCTTCCTTCTTTTCTGTCTTTTGGAACAGCTGGACTACATTAGTAGGTTTGTCTGGAGATCCTAATCTCTGAAAATCTGATTCAAGTGATGACCCAAAGTCTAGAAAAATGACTATATATATACTACTTTGCAAAGGATCCCAGAGGGTCATAAATGATCTGAAGGCCATCTACAGATGCCAAGGTAGGACAGAGAGGTGTGTTTTACAAACTCTTCAAAATTCAGAGGTTCCTTGTTAAAGCTCTTATCTTCTTCTTCCTTTTTTTTTAATATTTGTAATGTTTATTTATTTTTGAGAGAGACAGAGCATGAATTGGGGAGGGGCAGAGAAAGAGGAAGACACAGAATTCAAAGCAGGATCCAGGCTCTCAGCTGTCAGCACAGAGCCCAATGCTCAAACTCATGAACTGTGAGATCATGACCTGAAATGAAATCAGTCGCTTAACTGACAGAGCCACCCAGGCACCCCAAAGCTCTTATCTTCTAAAGCAAACCAATGGCCTCTAAAATGCATATTAGTCCATTTAAGTATGGAAATACATATTTTTTAGCTAAAAAAAAAAACAACCATTTGTGCCTTCCTAATATTTGACCTATACGGAATCAGTAAGAGACATACAATTTATAAATAAATACGTAAAAGGTAGAGTCTCCTGCTCAAATTTTTCATATAATAATATATGATCTAAAAGTATGGAACTTTTAGATCTTTGAATTTTTCAGACCTTTGAATTTCATGAAATGTACCAACCTAACCCCAAAATGGAGATCCACCATGTTTGGAGGGTGTTTTTGTTGTTGTTGTTGCTTTTCTCTTTGTCTGGGGGGGGAGAAACCATAATCCCTTACCTTTACTATAATTTTATTAAAATGATAATAAGGGGCACCTGGCTGGCTCAGTTGGTTGAGCATGCTTGATCTCATGGGTCATGAGTTCAAGCCCCACATTGAGCACAGAGCTTACTTTAAAAATTAATTAATTAGGGGCGCCTGGGTGGCTCAGTTGGTGAAGCATCTGACTTCGGCTCAGGTCATGATCTCATGGTTCGTGAGTTCGAGCCCCACATCGGGCTCTGTGCTGACAGCTCAGAGCCTGGAGCCTGCTTCGGATTCTGTGTCTCCTTCTCTCTCTGCCCCTCCACTGCTCACACTCTATTTCTGCTCTCAAAAAATGAATAAATGTTAAAAAATTAATTAAATTATATTAAATTAAATAACAAAGGTAGGAAGGACATAGTCTCTGTAATAATAAAACAAAACCAGAAAGAAAACTTTGAAACAAATTCAGCTTTATTAGTAACTAAAGATATGTGCTTGATATACAGGAGCCTGGGAAGATGGCAAAGTAGGAGGATCCTAAGCTCACCTCCTCCCATGGATATAACTAGATAAGAGCCACATGAGGGCAACTAACCCAGAAAACTGCAAGACTGGCAGAACAGAGTCTCCACAGTTAGCTGTGGAGAGAAGGCCAGACTGAAAATGTTAGCAGAGGTGAAGACTCTATAGGGAACCAAACTGCCAGCAAGACTAACCACAAATGGGAAGGACACCACAAGCATAGAGAAGGAAGAAGAAGTGACCTCACACTAGGCACCCCAGACACAGGGGACCTGCACTGGGAAGACAAGTTCCCATAATATTTGGCTTTTAAAACCAATGGGACTTAACTTCTTGAGTTTATACAACCAATGGAGCTTAACTCCAGGTACTTTAAAAATGAGCCAGCTTGGCTCTGGGAGAGTTATAGGGAGATAGGAAACAGAGTCTCCTCCCCGAAAAAGACAGCATAACAAACAACTCCACTGAGGTAGAGCATAGAAATAGCAGTATGAAAAGCACCTGGAGAAGATAGGAAAAATATTTATTTATTAATCTTGGAACCTGTGCTGGAGGGGCAAGGATCTTTAGGAGCCTTATCCAAGAACAAAAGAGTTGTCAGGTGCCATTTCTCCCCACTCTCACAACCTAGATAAGCAGACACCTGCAGGAGCCAGCTCAAACACTCTACCTATCTTGCTAACACCATATCACACCCCATATTCTCCTGCAATCAACCCCCTCCAAACCCTCCAAAGCAATACCTGACATAATTCATTCTACAAGCAACTGTAACAGCAACCAGTGCCCCAAAGTGACTCCTGCCCTGAGGAGAGGGGAAGATAACCATACACGGTTCAACTACAGCCCCAGCAGCAGGGTGGAGGCAGACATCTGGTCTGACCGTAGGCCACACCACCAACAAAAGCCTGTCAGGGGCTAATGCAGGAGTCATACAGTTGGGTGTGACTACAGTTCTGATAAATGGGTTCAGAGTAAGCACCTGGTCTGACCAAACTATAAGCTCAAGGAGACCCCAGACTGCCACCTTGACAGCAGAGGGATTAAACTCCACACTCAAGAGGCAAAGAGCCATTGCAGATGACCAGACCAAAGGCAAATGTGGCTCAGCCACAACACTAGAGTGCATGAAACACATAGGAGACACCCATGAAGTACCTGGTTTTGGTCAACAGGGGGCATTGTCCTACAGAGCACTACTGAACCTCTTCTTCGTAAGACCACTACTTTCAAGGTCAGGAGACATAGCTGACATTTCTAACACATAGAAACAAAAAGAGAGTTAGACAAAATGAGGAGACAGAGGATTATGTCTCAAATGAAAGGAACAGGACAAAACCACAGCAAAAGAGCTAAACAAAATGAAGATAAGCAACATGCCTGATAGAGAATTCAAATAATAGTCTTAAGGATACCTAGTAGTCTTGAGCAAAGAGTGGAGGGTGTCAGTGAGATCTTCAAACAAGAGATAATAAATATAAAAAAGAATCCGAGATTAAGAACTCTAATAAGAGGAAATCAATAGTAGATTAAAGGAAGGAGAAAAACCCATTAGTGAGTTGGAAGACAGAATGATGAAAAGCTACCAAGCTGAAGAGTAAAAAGAAAAAAGAATAATAAAAAATGAGAATAGGTTGAGGGAATTCAGTGACATCATCAAGTGACAGTCACATTATAGGGATCCTAGAAGGAGAGAAAAGGAGGCACAAAGGTTATTTGAAGAAATAAAAGCTGAAGATGTCCCTAATATGGAGAAGGAAACAGACTTCCAGATCCAGGAGTCACAGAAAGCCCCCAGCAAAATCAACCCAAGGAGGACCACATGAAGACATGTAATAATTAAAATGACAAGAAGTTGTGAAAAAGAGGGAATTTTTAAAGCAACAAGGGAAAGAACAGTTACATACAAGAGAAACCCTATAAGGCTATCTGCTGGCTTTCAACAGAAAGTTTGCAGGCCAGAAGGTTGTGTCATGATATATTCAAAGTGACAAAATGAAAGAAACCTGCAACCAAGAATATTCTAGTCAGCAAGGCAATCATTCAGAATAGAAAGAGAGAGAGAGTTCCTCAAACAGGAGTTAAAGGAGTTCATCACCACTAAACCATCCTTACATGAAACATTAAAGGGAATTCTTTGATTAGAAAAAAAAAAAAAAACAGAATCAGGAATAAGAAAATAAGGAAAGGAAAGGCTGGCTCAGTCACTAGAGCATGCAACTCTTGATCTCAGGATCCTGACTTTAGGCCCTACGTTGGGTGTAGAGATTACTTAAAAAGAAAAAGAAAAAAAAGATGCAAAGTATGACATCATGTACATAAAACCTTGGGTTTTATGGGAGGAGTAAAAATTTAGTACTTTTATAACGGGTTCAAATTTAAGCAATCATCAACTTAATATAGACTGTTATATGCAAAGGATGTTATATATAAACTTAATGGTAACCAAAAATCAAATATCTGTAACATATATGGGAAAACATAAAGAAAAAAAGCCTATCACTAAAGAATGCCATCAAACCACAAGGGAAGAGAGCAGGAGAAAAAATAACAGAACTACAAAAGCAACTATAAAATGAGTAACAAAATGGCATTAAGTACATAACTATCAAGAATTACATTAAATCTAAATGAACTAAATGCTCCAATCAAATGACATAGTGTGACTTCATAGATTAAAAAAAAAAAAAAAAAAAGACCCATCCATATGCTGCCTACAAGAGATTCACTTCAGCCATTGACACGTGAAGATTGAAATTAAAGGGATGGAAAAACATTTATCATGCAAAGTGAGGCTAAAATAAAGATAGGGTAGCAATACTTATGTAAGACAAAATAGACTTTAATTCAAAGACTGTAACAAACTGAATTCAACAATATATTTTAAAAAATTACACACCACGATAAAGTGGGATTTATTCTAAGGATGTAAGAATGATTCAAAATTCACACATCAGAGTCATCTAGCTTGGTCAGTCGGTAGAGCAACCAGCTTTTGATCACAGGGTCATGAGTTCGAGCCCCACATTGGGTGCAAAGATTAGTTAAAAATAAATAAATTAAATTAATTAACTTAAAAAAAACTTTACAATCAATGTGATGCATGACATTAACAAAACCAAGGATAAAAACATATGACGACCTCATTAGATGCAGAAAACGCATTTGACAAAGCACAATATCCATTTAGATAAAAAAAAAAAAAAAAAAGCCCTCAGCAAAGTAGGTTTAGAGGGAACATATCTAAACACAATAATGGCCATATAGGAAAATCCACAACTAATATCATACTCAAAGGTGAAACACTAAGAGCTTATTCCCTATGATCAGGAACAAGACAAGGATGTCCTCTCTCACCACTTTTATTCAGCATAGTACTACAAGTCCTAGCCACAGAAATGAGACAAGAAATAAAAATCATCCAAATTGGTAAGGAAAAAGGAAAACTTTTCCTATTTGCAGATGACTTAATACTATATATAGAAACCCTAAATACTCTACCAAAAACTACTAGAACTGATTCATGAATTTAGTAAAGTCAAAGGATACAAAATCAATGCATAGAAATTCATTCCATTTCTATACACTAATAATGAAGCAGCAGAAAGAGAAATTAAGAAAACAATCCCATTTATAATCACATCGAAAATAATAAAATACCTAGGGATAAACTTAGCCAAAGTGGTAAAAGACCAGTACACAAAAAAACTATACAACACTGATGAAAGAAATTGAAGATGACACAAACAAATGGAAAGATATTCCATGGTCATGAATTAGGGGAATTAGGGGAAAAAATATTGTTAAACTACCCAAAACAGTCTATAGATTCAATGCAATGTCTATTAAAATACCAACAGCATTTTTCATAGAACAAGAGAAAATAATCTTAAAATTTGTATGAAATCACAAAAGACCCTGAAGGCCAAAGCAATCTTGAGAAAGAACAACAAAGGTGGAGTTATCACAGTCTCAGATTTCAAGATATACTACAAAGCTACAGTATTTAAAACAGTATGTGCTGGCAGAAAAATAGACACAAAGATAAAGAGAACAGAATATAGAGTCCAAAAATGTGTGAACACACCCCCAATTATATGGTCAATTAACCTCAACAAAGGGGCAAAAATATGCAATGGGAGAAAGTCTCTTCAACAAATGGTGCCAGGAAAACTGGACCACTTTATTACACCATACACAAAAATAAACTCAAAATAGATTAAAATCCTAAATGTGAGACCTAAAACCATCAAATTCCTAGAAGAAAAGAAATACAGAAATTTATTTAACATCAACTGTAGAAATGTTCTTCTGGATATGTCTCCTGTGGCAAGAGAAATAAAAGCAAAATCAAACTACTGTGGCCATACTAAAAGAAAAAGCTTTTGCATACCATAAGAAACCAGCTGTAACAAACCATCAACAAAATGAAAAGGCAACATAATGAATGAGAGAAAATATATGCAAATGATAGATCTGATTAGGAGTTAATATCCATAATATATAAAGGATTTATGCACCTCAACACTAAAAATAATCCTATTAACAAAACAGGCAGAGGAATAGGTATTTCTCCAAAGAAGACATACAGATGGCCAACAGACACATGAAAAGATGTTAAACATCTCTCATTATCAGGGAAATGCAAATCAAAATACAGTGAGTTATCACCTCACACCTATCACAAGAACTAAAATCAAAAACATAAGAAATAACAAGTGTTGGCAAAGATGTGGAGAAAAAGGAACCCTCATGTACTGTTGGTGGGAATGTAAACTGGTGCAGCCCCTGTGGAAAACACAGATTCCTCAAAAAATTAAAAACTGAATTACCTGCAATACCCATCAAAATACCAACAGCATTTTTCACAGAGCTAAAACAAACAATCCCAAAATTTGTACGGAACCACAATAGACCCCAAAAAGCCAAAGTATCCATGGAAAAAAAAAAGCAGGAGGCATCACAATTCTGGACTTCAAGTTACATTACAAAGCTGTAGTTATCATAACAGTATGGTACTGGCACAAAAATAGACACATAAATCAACAGAACACAATAGAAAACCCAGAAATGAACAAACAACTATATGGTCAATTAATCTTCAACAAAACAGGAAATAATATCAATAGGAAAAGTATCTTCCACAAATGCTGTTGGGGAAACTGGACAGCAACATGCAGAAGAATGAAACTGAACCACTTTCTCACACCGTACACAAAAATAAATTCAAAATGGATGAAAGACCGAAATGTGAGACCTGAAAGATAAAAATCCTAGAAGTGAACATAGGCTGTAACTTCTTTGACAATGGCCAAAGCAACTTCTGTCTAGATAGGTCTCCTCAAGCAAGGGAAATAAAAGCAAAAAGAATCTATTGCATCTACATCAAAATAAAAAGCTTCTGTGAAGGAAACAGTCAACAAAACCAAAAGGCAACCTAAAGAATGGGACAAGATATTTGCAAATGGCATATCCAATAAAGGCTTAGTACCAAAAATATATAAAGAACTTATAAAACTCAACACCTCACAAAATGGGTAATCCAACTTAAAAAAGGGCAGAAGACATAGACAGACATTTTTCCAAAGAAGACATCCAGATGGCAAACAGACACATGACAAGTTGCTCAACATCACAGAAATGAAATATCACAATGAGATATCACCTCACACCTGTCAGAATGGCTAAAATCAACAACACAAGAAACAATCAGTGTTGGCAAGGATGTAGAGAAAGGGGGATCCTCTTGCACTGCTGGTTGGAATGCAAACTGGGGCAGCCACTGCGGAAAACAATATGGAGATTCCTCAGAAAGTTACAAATAGAACTATTCCACGATCCAGCAATTGCACTACTGGATATTTACCCAAAGAATACAAAAACGCAAATTCAAAGGGATACGTGCACCCTGATGTTTATAGCAGCAGCATCTATAATAGCCAAATTAAAGAAACAGCCCAAGTGTCCATCAATTAATGATTGGATAAAGAAAATATGACTACACACACACACACACACACACACACACACACTCACACACATACTGACACACTAGAATATTATTCAGCCATAGAAAAAGAATTAAATCTTGCCATTTGCAGTGACATGGATGGAGCCGGAGAGTATTACACTACGTGAAATAAGTCAGGCAGAAAAAGACAAATACCATATTATTTCACTCATATGAGGAATTTAAGAAACAAAAACAAACAAAGGTGGAAGAAAGGGACAAACCAAAACAACAGACTCTTAACTATGGAGAACAAACAGGTGGTTACCAGAGGAGAGGTGGGGGGAAGGGGTAAAACATGTGATGGGGATTAAGAGTACCCTTACCCTGATGAGCACTGAGAAATGCATAGAATTGTTGAATTGTATTACTGTACACCTGAAACAATATTACACTTTATATTAATTATACTTGAATTTTTTACAAGGGTATTTTCAAGGTTTTTCCTCCAGATTTCACTAGAGAAAGAAAAACATTGCAAAGCTGCTCTAGTGCATAGTCTTAAGTGCTGATCTTCTGGAAATCTCAATACTTTCCATTTGCCTCCAACAAACTCACGTATGTGGAGGAGAAAGAGCTCAAAGTTATAAATATAAAATAATATTTTTTTCTTGCAGAGTAACAAGAACTTTACTTTGACTACACTGCAAATGGTTAGATTTCATTCCTTTTTATGGCTGAATAATATTCCAGTGTGTCAACGTGTGTGTGTGTGTGTGTGTGTGTGTGTGTGTGTGTGAAGTGTTGGAGAAGGAATAGATCGAAGCATTCTTGCCTTCTTTCTGCCTCCTGTGGTGATTTAGAAGACTGATCAGAAAGCAAGAAAATACTTGATGATTGACTAAAGAGCCCTCTGGACTTACAAAACAGAGAAAATTAATAAGTGTGCCCAAAATAATATCCTAGACTGGCCACAAAAGTCCATTCAATACACAACTGCTCATTGATACTTGGAAGTGAGTGTCCCTACTCACCAGTGGAGCCCATCACCCCTGGACTGCCACACTTCCCCCTGCTAGAGGTGGTATAGGAGATAAACACATGGGGCAATGGGGGGAAATGGGAGGACCTGGAAAATTTTTGTTTTTAACCTATAGACCAGGGGTTAGCCAATTGCAGCCTGCTGCCAGTTCTTATATGATCTGCGAGCTAGGAAATGGTTTTTACATTTTTCATCAGTTCAAGAAAACCAAAAGAATATTCCATGACACATGAAAAATATAAAAATCAAATCCATGTCCATGAATAACATTTTATTGGCAAGCAGCCATGTTCATTCATTTACCAAGTGCCTAGGATGGTTTTACACTCTAACAGCAGAGTGGAGCAGTGACCACATGTCCTAAAACATTTACTATCTGGCCCTTTCCAGAGTATGTTGATCCCTGCACTAGACTCTAAGTAGCAGAAGGACAGAGACTATATACTTGTTATCGACATTTGGTCATTTGGATGCCAAGCGTCCATCTCCTTCCTTTTGAAGGCCCAGCCTGATTCCTCTCAGAAGGGGACTTCTAACTCCCGGGACAGTTAGGTGGGGTCCACCTCTGTGAGGCCAATCAGTAATGCCAGTCTTCTGGGACTCAACAGTAGGACTAGAGGCACTTGACTCAGATGGTCCAGAATGAATCCTGGGACTTTAAAGAGTTCCCTCTTTTCCCAAGGATATCAACCTGAGATGTAGAATTGGCATCACTGCTTTCATGTACTAACTGAGCTAACACAGAGTGAAGGAAACCACAGGCATAGAAGCAGATAGACACACCAGGTGCCTAGTATATGATCTGAGCCTGGATCACACAAAGTCTGAAGCCAAATCCACTCTTCAATTCCAAGACAGTTTTGTTCATATTTGTTTGAACATGACTTTCTGTCACATGCAATAAGAAAAAAAAGAAGCAGTAGTCTTAACCAATAATTCCATTTCCATTTGATTCCTGACAGCAGCGAGGTCCACAGCATTAATACCGGAAGGCTCTGTAAATGCCCATGAATTGGGATGACAGTTTGAACAATTTAGAGCTAAGAAAAGGAATCCCCAAAGTTCCTTACATAAACAGAGGTAAATAAACACAAAGAATGTAGAACCCTCAAAGGCAAGACAAGTTAAAAATAACAGCAGCAATATCAGTGACCACTGATTGTCAACATGTGTCCCGCATGGGTTCAGTCTTAACATGTCTTATGACAATGTGTTAAAACCCCATGTAACAGAGACACAGAAGCTGGGAGGTCTTGTCAGATGTTACACAGTTACTCAAAGGAGACTTAAACTAGATCTGCCTGATTTGAAAGCCCATGCTCCCAAATCCTTTGCCTATTAGATCTCCTCTTCCTCAGACACAGGTCCTATGAGGTAAGGCATCCTGCCAAGGTCAACCTAAAAAATCGGGTTCAAGTTGTACTGATCCCTTTCTATATGACTTCCTGCAAGTGACTTTTCTGAATCCCATTTCCTAACTTATAAAAATTTTTTAATGTTTATTTTTTGAGAGAAAGAGAAACAGAACGCAAGTGGGGGAGGAACAGAGAGGGAAGAGAGAGACACAGAATCTGAAGCAGGCTCCAGGCTCTGCAGTGTCAGCACAGAGCCTGATTGGGTCTGGAACCCATGCACAGTAAGATCACGTCCTGAGCTGAAGTTGGACACTTAACTGACTGAGCCACCCAGGCACCCCAGCCCATTTCCTCACTTCGAAGATGGGGTTAATGGGGCACCTGGATGACTCAGTTGGTTCAGCATCTCACTTCAACTCAGGTCATGATCTCCTGATTCAGGAGTGTAAGCCCCACATCAGACTCTCTGCTGCTGGCACAGACCCACCCCTTCCCCACTTGCAGGCGCATGCTCACTCTCGCTCTCGCTCACTCTCTCTCTCTCTCTCTCTCTCTCTCTCTCAAAAATAAAATGAAATGAAATGAAATGAAATGAAAATAAAAACAAACATCAAAGAAATAATAAAATGGTGTTACTATCTGCCAGTTTCAAAAAGCTGCCTTGGGGCGCCCGGGTGGCTCAGTCGGTTAAGCATCCTACTTCCGCCCAGGTCATATTTCACCGTTTGTGCTTCAAGCCTCACAATGGGCTCTGTGCTGACAGCCTGCTTCGAATTCTGTGTCTGCCTCTTTCTCTATCCCTCCCCAACTGGTGCTCTGTCTCTCTCTCCCTCTCTCAAAAATAAATAAAATATTAATGTAAATTTTTTTAAAAAGTTGCCTTGAGGATTCAATGACCCCCCCCCCAAAAAAAAAGAAAAGAAGAGAAAAAGAAACCATAAAGTTCCCGGCATGGTAATTAACACATGCCAGGAGCCTCAAAATGTTCATCTTCAGTTTCCATGCCGGGGTTGGACCATACAGGTCAGGGAGGTCCTATATCCCGGAAGTCTCTTTACAATGACAGTCCAGCAGAATTCATTCCAAAGGAACACACACACGCTCAGCTGCTCTTGTGGGACCCAGAGCAGGCACTAAACGCTGCGAGTGTATCCTTCACTGGCTCCTGGTAATGAATTGTGCTTTTAACCAGCCTGATGCAGCCAGGCCTCACGTTCCCAAGCTGAAGCCCATTAGCATACACAGCCCCATTTACTGATAAATGCATGTAATTTGTTTCTAGCGTGTCACTGTTTTACGGCTGCTTCCTGTCTTGGGGCTCAAGTGATGAAGTTTTATGCAGTTGTGGCTTTTTTTTCTTTTAATTGGAGCTTTACATTTCAAGAAACAAAAAATTTGTGTTTCATTTGAAATTTCTCATGGGGTTGCAATCCTTTGGTGCATGTAAAGGGGAAAACAAAGGGTGAAAGAATGGGGACATCTAATTGATAAACCAGGGTAAAGAAAATCAAGGCACCTTATCTTGTTAAATGAAGGAAATACCTAGTCACATGTCTTTTGTGAAAACTAGACCATTCTGTTGTCTTTCTCAGATGCTGTGACCATGTCTAACAGACCAGACATGCAGAGGTAAGAGTGCCTTTAACCTACACAATGGGTGTCAATGGAAGCAACTACTCTGATACCCAACCCTTCAGTGATTTATGTAAGTTTCAGCTTCCCATGCTATAAAATAGGCATAGAAGTTCTCAATTCACAGATGTGACCAGCTATGTGGCTGTAGTCAAGAATACTGTATGAGACCCCACACAAGTACAGATAGGCACACATGGATGATCAGCAGTAGTCCCCAGTGCTCCACAGACAGGACAGGACGTCTGTCCACAATACTCCTGCCAGCACCTCCAACAGATTTCATCAGCCCACCGCTGTCCTCTTGTCTCTTAGCTCATGCTAACATCCAGAGAATCCAGCCTGAGTGTCCACTTAGCTGACTTGCTTGCTGGAGGCAGAAAGACTGAAAGTGTGGCAACCCAGAGGGAGGGCACTGCCCCACACCAGGGAGAGTCCCATGAAGCTACCCACCAAGGCAACTCTCCCCGAGATGAGACATGTCTATGACAATAGGGTGGTTTAAGAATAAACAACCTACCACACAGAAAGCCCTTAGCAACCTACTAGAATATAGCAGATGGCCAATAAATGGCAGCTATTCTTACTGCTGTAATTAGCATTATTTTTAGCTCCTATCACTCTGGCCACCAGGGGTGATTCAGGCAGGTGATAAAAACAGACTCATTTTTGATGAATTCATGATGAGAGATCATAGGGAGAGGGTAGAACTACAGACATAAAACCTAGAGGCCACTGCTTCTGAGAAATAATCCCTAAGAATATCGTGGCCGCTCATGAACTATTCTTTTTTTTTTTCCAGTTGATTCATTTATTTTGAGAAAGAGAGAGAGAATATGGAAGCAGGGGAGGGCCAGAGAGAGAGAGAGAGAGAGAATCCCAAGCAGGCTCTGCACTATCAGCACAGAGCCCCACGTGGGGCTCGATCTCACAAACCATGAGATCATGACCTGAGCCAAGACCAGGAGCTGGATCCTTAACTGAAAGAGCCACGCAGGAGCCTGAATGAATTGTGCTGGTATCGCTGTCCACCTGCACACCGGGGCACCACCTGCAGCTCTGCAGGAAATGGCACTGTTATGCCAGGGACCCCTTCCATTTTGCAGGCTCCCCCACACCTGAGCAGGGTCCTCAGCTCTGCTCAGCAAGCTTCTTCCATTTTAATGACATGCCTCAAGTCCCACAGATGGGCAAGATAAACCTGAGGTCTTCCCGAGGTTCACATGTGGGCTCAAATTTCTAATTTAAGAAGAACATGGGTATGTCCGCACAGTGTTTGCATCAAAAATACAGCTGAAGTCTAATTATGAGCCCCACGTAATGAGGCAGAATATGCAAGGGTGACATGGCAACTAATTCTCTGCATCTCTCTGCTGTGTACAATGGGGATTTGTCTTTTTTAAGGGGAGAATTCTCACCAGGGACTCAAGCCCTATTTGTCAGTGCCTTTGAACTAAAATTACAAGTGAAGTAATACCTTGCAAACTGGTCTGTAAGTCATTCTGATATTGCAAGAAAGGGAATTATTCTCTGAAATGTATGATTTGAGTTGCTTCTGGGAGTGCTAAGGTAACTTCGTGCTGCTTGGTTCTTCCACATAGACAGGGCACAGGATGGTGTATTAATGACGTACCCAAGGACTTAGAGGGCTCAGAAGGGACATGGCCTTTGAAAAAAACAAAATACAAAACAAAACAAAACAAAAACAGTGGTGCGTGTCTTGCTCAGTCAGTGGACCAGGATTTTGAGTTCAAGCCTCAGATGTGGTATAGGGATTACTCTAAAAAATATAAAATCTTAAAAAATCAAAAAAACAAAAATCCCACATACTCAGTGTTGGATAAGATTTAGTGAAATTAGTAGAAAATTAGGATTGGGTTTAAGGTTACTACAATCTAAAATATATAATTATTTAGAGATACCCTACTCCATTTCCCAACCATGCCAGATCCTTCACCCATCCCAGTATCTTTAAGATATAATCCAAGCTCTGATAGTGATAATGCTAAATGATTAGTATTATCATTAATCAAATTTCAATTAAAAGTTAATGTACTGGGTAGTCATTTCTTCATCTGAACAGTAGCTATTCAATGCCTCCCATTTGGTGGGAGCAGTACTGAGTTCTGGGGATACACTGAAGAACAAAGGCAGTCAGGGAATGCTGAAAGTTTCCAGACTTTTGGAAGAAAAAGACAGTGATTATTAAAAAAAAAAAGCTAAGTGGCAAAAGCTATCAGTGCTAACAGAAGGGTAGACAAATAAGGCTTCTCTAACCAAGTGCAGCAAACAAGCTGTGAAACAGAGAATATGAGTTGGTACCCAGGTCAAGTGTAGATGGGGTAGAGGAAAATGTTTTGTCAGATAGTCATCCAACTTGCCTCATCATTCCTTCCAAGGGTGTCCAAATGTCTCTGAACACCCTTGTTCCCTGCAAAGTATTTATGTCCCTAGACCCATCCTTAGCATGCCAACCAATTGAAGGACAAAAATTCTCAGATCCAGTGCTATTATTTAAGCCACTATGAGTAAGACAATGAAGACTGTACACATAACCATAAGGAGTGGTTCAGCCCTGCCCTCCATAATACCCTATCTCGTTTTGAAGACAAATCTATAAATAAAATCTAACTACGTTAAAAATCTAATCATTAAAAATCTAACTCTTACACATTGCTGGAGAGAATGCAAAAAGCTACACGTTACTTTGGAAGACAGTTCCCAAAATTGCAAAAAGGCAGTTTCCTTAAAAACTAAACATACTCTTACCATACGATCCAGCAATCACATACCTTGGTATTTACCCAAAGGTACTGAAAACTTAAATACACACAAAATCTGCACTCAGATGTTTATAGAAGTTTTATTCATGATCGCAAACACTTGGAAACAAGCAAGGTATCCTGTGGGTAAGTGGAAAAATATACTGATAGATCATTACAATGAAATATTATTTGGCACTAAAAAGAAATGAATTATCAAGCTGTGAAAAGATATGGAAGAACCTGAAAAGCAGATTACTAAGTTGAAGAAGCCAAGTTCAAAAGCCTACTTAAAAAAAAAAAAAAAAAAAAAAACTCTTACTATATAATTCCAACTATCTAACATTCTGGGGGAAAAGGTAAAACTATCAAACCAATAAAATGCTCACTGGTTGGGGGAGAGGCAGGGCAGGTGAAGAGGAAGAACACAAAGCCATTTTTAGGGCCCTGAAAATACTCTGGGTAATATAATGATGAGTACATGGCATTATACATTTATCCAAACCCACAAAATGTTCAACACCAAGAGTAACCTCTAAGGTAAACTATGCACTTCAAGTGATTATAATTAATGGAGGTTCGTCTGTGGTGAAAAAAATGCACATTCTTTGGGGGTTGTTTACGATCAGAGAAGCTATACAAGTATGGGTGCCATGTGTACTTGGCAAACCTCTGTACCTTCCTCTCAATTGTGGTGTAAACCTAAAACTGCTCTAAAAATAACAGTAAGTCTTTTTGAAAAGAAGAAACATAAGGTTTTCATTGGGTCTTTATGGGAAGTAGAAATTGATTGGTGGGAAAGTGAAGAAATACAGCCCAGCAATATTTAAAGGAGGAATTAAATTCAAAGATAAGAGAATGAATGTCCTGTTTGGTTGTAGCTGAAGAATTGATCAAGTGGGCCAACTTTTGTCTAATCTCTACCCGAAGCAGACAATTATGACTGATTGATGCCCATGCTATTCCTGTTTCTAAAAATTTTTCTTTCCAGGCAACCAATCCTGAGAAGTTGAAATATAAAACTTCCCCAGCAAGATGGTGACACCACTAACAGAAGCAAGGGTAAGAGGAAAGAGAGCTGAGCTTTGAGAGAAACAGTAAAGATCGATTTGTTTACTAACAAGTTAACAATTTTGCTTAAGATGAAATATTTTTAGTGAGAAAATTTTATGGACCAAAGAAGTGAATGAAAACCAAATAAATTAGATTTCATTTCAGAAGACAAGTTACCAGCCACCTGAGAAAAGAGATCTTGGGAAACTCTCTATCCAGAAGCTACAAATGGGTAGCTCAAGCCACAGAGGTATCCTTTTATTATATATTATGTATCCTTTTAACATTTGAGGTAACATCTAAAATTTGGGAGATTTCACATAAAAATCCATATATCCAGTTGCTTTTGAAAAATCCAAAGAGCTGACCATTTGGGGCCTAAATTCCCAATTAGTTCTTCTGCAAAGTAGCTGCTAAATGGCCACCCAACTTCCTATGGTACACTCTCCAGTTTGATACAATCCCCCACCAGTCCTTCCTGTCTCCTGTAATTTCAGACTTATCATCCTGATTGTCTTTTTCACTATTAAGAATCATTTCTTGCAAATCTCTGTCAATCAAAAGTACAGTAACAAATACAGACAATGAGGCTGCATGAGTTCTTACACCTTCCCATTTCATTAATTTTTATTGCCTGCCTGGCCATTGGGGACGACGATTTGCCACTGTGGGCTTAGTATCCGGTAGCATTTCCGTCCTGAGGACGAGTAAGCATGTGGCATACGGTCTGAACTCCAGCAGAGGAGAGCCCCCACCTGGTCACCTGTAGAACAACACCCTGGAGAGCTCACTATTTTTCTATGCTGGCATGCAGAGCAGTTAGGCGAGCTTCTCCACACAGAACACCACAGCGCTCTGTTTGAGGTAATTAGTTTGGCTCTAAAATTAGCAGTTAAATAAATGTTAATGAACAGCTGTTCCCAATAAACAGGATAAATTGAAATTAATAATTGCCGTATTCATTTAACTAATGAATTACCCACTTTTTAAACACACCGATATAACGTGTCATCTCCTGCCAAGCCAGGCCAGTCTAACGAAATTTATTTAGTGGCAAAATAGGGCAAACTGGGAACTGAGCAGGGCAGATACTGTGCCACCCACTCTAAAGGTACCAAGAAAACAGAAGACTACTTTGCTTCCATCCACTTTAAAAGATAAAAATAGCTGATTGACTATGATCCAAACACCAGGGAGAAGAGAGTAATTGTTTCTTGCTAAAAGTAGGATAAACTTGTGCCACATTTTTCCCAAAGGGATTTGGTCGTGACATCCTCACTCACACCGTCCCGTATTTTTTACTGAAGCTACTTCTTGCTCATGAATCATTAAGGAACCCAGCTGTGTACTGTCAAAGAAGTAGAGAATGGCTAGAAATCTTGAATTCTCAAGCAGTGAGATGAGCATGAGCTCGGGAGGGACATGTGTAGTTCTATTTACCAACTACCTCAGTTTCCCCGTATGCGCAATGTAAACATCAGTTTCCTCACAGGACTGTGGTGAGCTTCTCCCGAGATCATATTGGTCAAACAGCATACTTATTGGCCACATAGCAGCTGCTTATTACCTAGTCATTTCCCTCTACACCCCCAAAGGCAAAAGCAGATTCCAAGAAGCCAACGTGCCAATCAACTAAACGTGGATCTGCCCGAGCTGATGCATTCATCATTCACACAACCATCATTTAGAGTGTCAGACTCTGTTCCAGGCAGGGATGCCAACATGAACAAGGGCTCTGCTGGGTGGGGTTCACACACAAAGGTGTCCTCACCAGGCAGACACACTGGTGATGCACAAGGACTTCCAGGGGAGTATCCTCAGGGGACTTGAGAAGCGGTTGCATGGCTATAACCAGAATAAGAGATGTGAGGAGACACCTCCCTGAGAGGACCCCAAAGCTGGCCATGGAAATATCTCCAGGTAAAGAACCACAGAGAAAGAACAAATGCAAAGAACTTAAAGTGGGAACATCTGGCATATTCCAGCTAGAAGATCAGTGTAGTCAGAGCATAATGACACTATATGATTTTCATTTTGAAAAGGCCACTCACTCCAGGTGCATGTGAGACAAAAGCAGCAGGAATGGGAGGAGGTAGGAGGCTCTTACATACAGTGGCTTCAACTGGGGTTCTCCATAAACTGCCACGACCTGCCTTCCCCCCATGCAAAGGGATCCTCATGGCCCCAGAAATTCCCCCAGCACACTGTGTTTGTTATACAAGGTCAATATTGACAGAGGTGTTATTGTGTGTACTACACTCTCTTCCCCCCTAGGAGCTGACCTTGAAGTCAATGACCAGGCTGTCTGCATAACCCTTAACCACCATCTCCGTTCACTCCTTTGTCCCTCTTCCTACTCACAACATCTACACACTGGTTATCAGAGAGCTGTGCAGATGGGGAGACTCAAAATGGTTGTGTTTAAAATATTAAATAATCACAGGCATATGCAGTGTTTCAGGTTGGCTAAGAAATCCTAGCCAGCCTGGATTGAATCCCAACACTGCAATTTCTACCTGGGCAACCCTTGGCCAATTTACTCCACCTCCTTCATGTGTTGATTTCTCCATCTTTCGAAGTTGGGAGGAAGGTCCCTACCTCCTGAGAAGGTCAACTGTAACACATGAGAAGATCTTTGGATATAAGCATGTCAAACATATAGGAAATGCTTAGTAAGTGTCAGTTGGTACTAACAGGCTCTCGGTACAGAGTTCTTCTCTGACACAAATCCTGTTCCACCAGTGATCCAAGTGTGGCTATGTAAGAGACAGGTGAGGGGTGCCTGGGTGGCTCAGTTGGTTGAACAGCCTACTCTTGATTTCAGCCCATGTCATGATCCCAGAGTCATGGGATCGAGCCCTACATCAGGCTCCACACTGAGCATGAAGCCTGCGTAAAATTCTTTCTCTCTCTCTCTCTCTCTCCCTTTCTCTCTCTCTCTCTCTCTCTCTCTCTCTCTTTCTCTCTCCCCCCACCCCCCACCTGGGTGGCTTAGTCAGTTAGGTGTCTGACTCTTGATTTTAGCTCAGGTCATGATCTCACAGGTTCATGGGGTCAAGCCCCACATAGAGCTCTGTGTCAGCAGTGTGGAACATGCTTGGGATTCTCCCTCTCCCTGTTTCTCTGCCCCTTCCCCATTTGCACTCCCCTACCACCCTCAAAGTAAATAAATCAACTTAGAAATATTTTTAAGAGATTCTCTACCTCTGATCCTCTCCCTCACTCTCACTCTAATATTAAAAAAAGAGAGACACTGGCCTTCACAACTAGAAGCAAAGTTAGTGGTAAAATTACTTAATAGAAACTTTGGAGTTTTAGATATCAACTAATTTATAGATGTGCTAACAAACTCTTGAGTCTCGGCAGGCATTTTTTTGCTGCGAGTTTGGGGGCCCAAAACTTTACAGTAATCTAACATTAAGCGCAGGCAAAGTTAGGTGAGCCAGAACCCTCATACACAGACGGGGGAGGTATAGGATAGGATCGCCAGCTCAGAGGCAAATTGGCCTTACCTGATACATCCTGAATGTGCATAATTTTCAACTCAGCATTCCGCTTCCCAATCTCTCTTTTGGAAGATACCTGCTATGGTACGGATGTTTAAGTCCTCCCCAAATTCCCATGTTGGAATTCTACCACCCAATCTGATGGTGTTAGGTGGTGGGGTCTTTGGGAGGTCACAGTGGTGGGTCATGAAGGTAGAACCCTCACAAAGGTGTTCAGTGCTCTGGATGTGGAAGGTCAGGTGCTAGCATGGTCTGGTTCTGGTGAAGGCTCTCTTCCATGGTGCCGACCACTAACAATATTGTTGTGTCCTCCTGTGGTAGGCAGAGCTGGGGGAGCTCTGTGCAGTACAACCCAACTGTGAAAGAAATGCAGTAGACTTACGTGCACTAACATGCTACAATCTCTAACATGTATTGTACTAGAAAAAAAAAAAAACGAGATGAAAAGTTGTATATGTGGTATAATAAAAAAAAAATAATGCTTTGTACTTTTATACACGTTTGCATGACAGAAATTGCCAGTTGCCTTCTCCCCTGTTTTTTTTCCTAAAAGAACCGTGATTTTATTTATTGTAGTAATGAATGTGGCTGAAAGACTACAGTTCCCAGCATCCCTTGCAATTATACTCTAATGACTCAATTCTGGTCCATGAGATCTAATCAGAAGTAAGTACAAGTGAGACCTTCCTACCTTCCTTCCACGTCTGGCCTTGGATGTGGACAGAATGAATGCTTTTGCTGCAATATTGGACCAGGAGGGGACCCTGAGGATGGAGAAAATGAATAGGGGATGGCAGACTGGTGCCTGGATCCCTGATGACACCATGCCAGCCCTGGACTGCCTGCATCCAGACTTTCCTTATGTGACAAAGAAACTTCTAACTTACTTAAGCTATTTTTATTTGAGTTTCCCTATTATAGGCAGCCAAATATAAATCCTAAGCAACACAGAAGCCAAATCCAACAGTCTGCAAAGATACACACTCGACTCATTTCAGTTATCATCTCTGGGGAAAGGAGGGCATGCCTGCAATTCCAGAAAGAAGTCCAAGGGAAATACATCTCTTTCCTATTTCATTTCTTTGAATCCATTCATGTCTCTGTACATCTAAAAATGGAGGTTAAAATAAAAGGGTACCATCCATGGTCAATGAAAACAAGAGAATGAGGCAGAGTCTGAGGAAGCTGGCAGGGCTCGGGGCCTCAGGTGCTCCAGAGCCGTTTCTCACCGAGTTGCTGTGAGGAAGCCACAGGAGGACCGGGCCATTTCAGCAACCACCTCCCCAGGGGACTTTTACCCACACTGTCAGCTGAGTACCCCCTTCGGACACACTGCACCTGCGGACTGACTGCCAGAAACCACCCAGCAGGCAACAAGCCTGGTTCCTCCCAGATAAAAATGAACCCCAGCTGAGATATTTGCAGGGCTTTGTAGTCACTGAATCATTGGATCCCAGAAAGTAAGAGTTAGATTCATTTACTTTCCCCGTCAGAAGGGTTTTGTCTTTCACCACCACTATCTCTAAGTCAGGAGGGAGGCATATGGATGTAACAAAGATGATGTCATGTCGACTTCTCCTGGATTGTAAGAACGATGCCCTCCAATTCCATCCTAAGTCAGCCAAGGGCCCAGGAAGAAAGCTTGACTTATATATTCTGCTGGTCTTATCATATCTCTCCAACCAACAGAGATAAGGGAAGCTAACAGGTTACATTGCTAATATTTTATATCCACATTCAACTCACATTCACCAACTTCAGATTACATATTAGCAAAATCAGCAAGAAGCCCCAGATGTCTCAACAACGGGGCAGACACGAAGAGCAATTTTTTCTGATTTCAACATGTCTGACCTCTTTTGTTCCAGATTTGGCAAAACCCCAACCCTGAAGAGCCCAACCATCAACTTCCTCTATGCACACACCCGTAAAGCCTCGTTTGAGCAGATTGGTATCCTAACACATCAGCATCCCCTATCTCCAAGAGGCACTGGACCAGACCCAGCAATTCTGCTATTCCAGAATGACCACATCTTCACTCATCCTAATTCTCCAGCCTTCCACCTTCGGTCCCTCTCTTGCTTGACGATCTCTATCAGGACAACAGTGCTAGACAGGAACTCCCACATCTGCCACCTCAAATGGAAAACCTCCCTGTGTCTGCCCCCATCTGTTCCTTCTGTCCTCTTACCAGAGCAAAAGATGGCCCGGCTCCTGTTTGAGGCCAGTCTGCTACACAGGATCTGGATCCCCTACACACCTCACTTCGCATCTCTCATGTGACCCATCTTTCCTTGGCGTGTCCACCTCTGCCCAATCCACATTCGCTCTAGTGAAATAGAAGGGCTGGTGTTGTTAAGAGGAGATGGAGGCTCCTAAGAAGTATCAGGGAGAGCTTCCCAGAAGAAGCAATGCTTGAAAGATCTGAAGGATGAGGAACAGTTAGCCTGGGGGACAGGGGCACAAGAATATTCCAGGCAGTGGGATCTTTTATGTTCTCAGGCCCTATGAGAGAATAAAGAGATCACACAGTGCTTTCAAATTAACCTGTTAGAATCATTCATGTATTTTTACTGGCAAAAATTAATCCTGAAGAAGGAAAGTCTTCCTGACACTTTCTTAACAACCAAGCCATCTTCATCTGGGAGCTATTTTAGTCTGCTCAGCTGTTGTAACAAAATGCCACAGACTGGGTGGGTTGTAAACAGAAATTTATTTCTCACAGTTCTGGAGGCCGGCAATCCATTATCAGGGCACCGGCATGGTCAGATGAGGGCGCCCTTCCTGATCACAGACTTCTCCTCTCATGGTCATGGCAATAATCACATTCAGGAGAGTCCAGTCTCAGGACCTCATCATCTCCCCAAGGCCATGCCTCCTAATACCCTCACCTTGAGAGTTACGATTTCACCATGAGTTTGGGATGGAGGGTGGAGAGGGGCGGAGGGGGGCAGAGAGGGGGGGAGGGGGGGAGATAAACATTGAGATCATAGCAGTAGCCAATAAATAACATGTGGCTATTTTAATTAAAATTAATTTAACTAAATTTAAACTATTTAACAATTTAATTAAAATTAAAAGTTTAGTTAATAATTAAAACTAAGTATCCAGTTCGTTAATTGCACTAGCCCATTTATATTGGGCAGTACAAATGCAGAACATTTCCATCATCAGAGAAAGCACTATCAGATGTTGCAAGTCTAGACCACTGGAAACAGAGTGGATACAAGATTCAAAACAACGTTTATTTGATTTTATTTTTAACTGTATTTTGTGGATTAATTATAGGAAGATTAGTAAACTAATGGTCTTTGGTTAACATTACAAATTTAGTGATCAGTATTCTGCTACAAACTTGTTAACAAATGCAGTTTTCCCTACAAGTAGTTTCCCTCAAGCAGTTTCCAAGTTACAAATCCACAATCCTAGGAAGATAACTATTTAAGCCAACCACTCAGTATTACAAGTTCTTCGCCCATTTTAAGTGAACACTTAGAAATTCACCTTTATGCTGAAAAGATGATCGGTAAAGATTTCAGTCAAATTTTATGTTTCCCAGTGGCACTATTCTTGTCCTATTCCTTATGTCTCTAAAGGATCAAGAATAACCTGAATTCAAAAATACTTGTGTCAGTATCTTTACTCAATATTTCTCATCATGTGCCATAGAGTTTGTTGCCTGTGGTTTCAACTTTAACTAAAAGCTGTCTTGGGGGGTTTAAAATAGTTTTGTTGCAAAGCTGTGAGATCAAGAAAATGTGGTAAATACGTGGCCAGGTGGCTGGAGGGTAAAGCGGAGGCCATGGTTAAGATCAAGCTGGAGAAGCAGGCATGGGCTGGGCTATGGAGAGTTTAACTTGAACCTAATGGGCAGGAAGAAGCCACTCAAGTGTTTCAAGAGTAAGAACGAACATGGAAGCAGGAAAAACTTGGATCAAATTCAAGTTTTCAAAAGAGGACTCTGGTTGCTGTGTGGAGGAAAAGAACAAAGAACAGTCTGGAACAGGCCAAAGTAAATGCACACAGACCCCTTGGGAGGCTGTGCATCAGTACTTGAGGACAGGCGCTGGGTCACCAACCAGAGGGTCATGGCATTTCCCTAGTGCTAAGTCAAGAAACTATACCGACATGTGTACAAGTAGTCACAGAGAAGCAAGACAGAATATTTGAAAGACAAACAATCTCACAAACCTGGAGCATGTGGTCACTCCCGCAAGGGTAGGCTTATTATAAATACTTACTACTACTTATAAATACTGATTAATACTCAAAAAAACAATTTGTTGAAGGAGAATTCTTTACATATAGACAGTTCAACTCCTATCTCAGGATTCCAAAATAAAAATTTATGATCACCCTGAAATTTTAATCCCAGAAGGATTAAAGACTGCATGACTTTCCCTGAAATATTAAAGCAACTCTTACCTTTTTTTTCTATATTCCACACTCCTCCCTTATAAAGAAATATGATGGTCATTTCCTTTTCTAAGAAGAGACAGGTAAGTGTGGGCCATTTATAATCCTAGGATTCTTGGCAGACCACAGGGCAATTTCACCCCACTAACATGTCTTTTTTTATCTGAATGATGCTTTAAAAGGAATTAAGAACTATTTTCCAATCAGCAAATTTCACAGAGAAAACTGCAATGCTTTCTTCTCTTGAAAAATCACAAGATCTGACAATGGAGCTTTCTTCAAATGAAGCAACCATCAGCTAGCAACGGAATGCAAGCTGGACCTTTCAGACCCAGAAAACCCCTCCAGTTCATGAAGGTCTCCACTACCCACACATAACCTAGGTATTTGAATTCACACCCCATTTGTGTGATCAGCAGCAAGGTACTTTATTCGCTTGCCCTCTGCTGGCAAATCCATGCAACTGCACAAAACTACCAAAAGCTGATTACCATCTGCAATTAGGTCAGCCTCTCAAAAACAAAATTCTCTTCCACCATATTCCTGAACTTCTTCTACCATCCAAAGATATACATTCAAGAAACACAAAAAGCTGAATGTGACTTTAACAGACAACCATTTAGGAAGTGAACAAGTACTTCTTGGCATCGAGCCCCTCTACCAGCTCTGCACTGGCAGCCCAGAGCCTGCTTAGGATTCTCTTTCTCTCTCTCTGTGCGCCCCCACCACTCGTGCTTTTTCTTTTACTCTTAAAATAAATAAATAAATAAATAAATAAATAAACAAATCAACAAACAAATGAACATTAAAAAAAGAAGTGAAAAGGAATGACAAACAGCAAATACATTTAAATTGTTCTCCTATTAAGTGAAAAGACCACTCAGAAGAGGAGAAAATATTTGCTGAAGAAAATAAGAGTATAGTATTTAGAGTATCTAAGGAACATTTTTAACTTAATAACAAATAACCAGATTTTAAAATAGATAAATTATTTGAATAGACATTTCTCCAAAGATATGCAAATGGCCAATGAACACAAGAAAAGATCTTCAACAACATTAGTCATTTGGGAAATGCAAATCAAAGCCACAATGAGATACTACTTCATACCCACTCTCATGGATCAACAAAAAAATAGACAGCAACAAGTGTTGGCAAAGTGGTCATAGTTAGAAAGGTTTTCTCTATGCCCAGTTAAAAAGGGAACCACCAATGTTTTCTTCTAGTTACTTGTATAGCTTTAATTTTTACATTTAGCTCTCTGATCCATGTGGAGTTCATTCTTGCTTCTGGTCAAAGGGCTGGATCTAATCTTTACTTTTTCAAATGGCTGCACAGTTGTCCCAACACCATTTATTTAGAAGACTGCATTTTCCCCAGTGATTTGAGACACTATTTAGCATATAACAGTTTTTTATATGTAAGTGAGGGGATTTCTGAATTTTCTACACTAATCACTGGTCTATATGCATACCAGTATCACATGTTAAATTTCAGTATCTTTTGTTATACAAAGATACAACTCTATCTATGTTTTTGGACGTTTGGTTTTGTTTGTTTGTTTGTTTGTTCAGAGAGAGAGAGAGAAGGAAAGAGAGAGAGAGCAAGGGAGAGGAGGAAAGAGATAGAGAGAGTCTTAATCAGGCTCCATTCCCAGCATGGAGCCCATTGCAAGACTCCATCTCAGCACCATGAGATCATGAGATCATGACCTGAGCCAAGATCAAGAGTCAGGCTTGATCAACTTAAGCCACCCAGGCTCCCCGTATTTTGTTTTTCTTCTTACTAATGTAAATGAGATTTTTTTTTCATCTGTTCTACGTACTAACTGGTTATTATTCATGTATATCATGCATTTTCAATGAGGGCATTATTGCCTCTCAAAGGAGAAAAACTGCTTTAGGGATAAAATAAATGATCTTACAGTGGTTTGTGGATCTCCCAAAGGTC
The DNA here is from genome assembly GCA_028646485.1 of Cryptoprocta ferox. Taxonomy (NCBI): domain Eukaryota; kingdom Metazoa; phylum Chordata; class Mammalia; order Carnivora; family Eupleridae; genus Cryptoprocta; species Cryptoprocta ferox. Next base: position 34,048,962 of record CM053572.1, on the reverse strand, counting down.
ACAGTAAACAGTGTACAGTATACTGTGTTAAGGTTTGGTCTCAGTTCTGTCACAGTACCTTGTAAATTCTGTATTATACTTATTGTGTTTCTTTCCCTACTTTTTCATTTCTTGTTTTTTAAAACCTTTAGGTATTTGGGAAGGCTGAGGCACCTGGCTGGCTCAGTCAGTAGAGTATATGACTTGGTATCAGGGTCATGAGTTCAAGCCCCATATTGGGTGTGAGCTTACTTAAAATAAAATAGTAAAAAGAATTGTTCTCTTATTACAGTTAAGTTTTGTGAAGAAAATGCAGAATTATTTCATTTGCATAACAAAGCCTTGATTTTTCCCCCCCTCCAAAATAGTTAGTACAAAATAACTACCCCCTATATTCCTGCATATAATTAAAGCCTATCAATTTGGTCCTGAAGTTTTGAGAGCAATACTGCACTTAGTCACTCCAAAGTCTGTGATGCTCAACTTCTTGTCACAATAGGATACTCAAAGTAGCCATCACGGAAAAGGGCTCAAAACACAAGAGGCTCTTTGTCACTGACTGACGCCAGTTCGACTGTCCAAGCAGGGGAAACCCCCACCTTACCAGGCCTGCCCAACCTGCATGAAAATCTTTTGTAGCCCACTGCAACCTAACACACTTTGACAGCTCTATTTTTTTTTATTTATTTATTATGTTTTTTAACTTCCCTGTCCATTGTGGTGCTTGAATTCATGATCCCAAAAGCGAGAGTCGCATGCTCCACTGACTGAGCCAGCCAGGAGCCCCTGACAGTTCTATTTTGAAAGACATTTATTTAATTAGAGATTTCTGCTCTATTTTTATCACCATTCTCCTCTCTCTAGAAGATAAAATATGACAGGAAAGCCAAGCCCTGCTTTGATCCCACCCTGCAAGTTAATCACCACATTCCTAAACTAGCAGCAGAACTGCCCAAGAATGTAAAATGCCAAATATTTTGCAGCTGAAGTGGAAATCGAAAGGCAATTGCCAAGCGTACCTAATCAAAGACTCTGTTGGAAATACGATAAACCCCACAGGTGTGTACAACCAATCCAAATTAGCAAAGCCAACAATTGTAATTCTTACAGGATTTGTTTCATACATTTCAAGTACAACCTGGGATCCCAGCAGAGCTCTGTCCCATTAAGCAATTAATTAATCTCAAAAAATAGTTTGTCTTCAACTACTTCTATTTGCTTACAATAAATGTACTTTAGTCTTTTAAACTACCAGTTTCCTGGGAGTCCCTGAGACCCTTTCCGGAGGCCCATGAGATCAAAATTCTTCTATTAATACTAAAATGTTATTTGCCTTTCTTACTCTCACACTTTCATGAGTGTGCAGTGGAGTTTTCTAGAGTCTACAGGATGAATGATACTTCAACAGACTGAATGAGAAGGAGATAGGAGAATCTGGCTCTCTTCTTTTGAACCAGGTATTAAAGAGATTTTTCAAAGACATAGAACATCCCACAGTGCTCACTAGAATTTTTTTGTTTTAGGAAGTGTGGTTATTTCTTAGGTGCCTGGATGGCTGAGGGAGTTAAGCGCCCAACTCTTGACTTTGGCTCAGGTCATGATCCCAGGGTCGAGGGATCGAGCCCTTCACCAGACTCTGTGCTTGAGTGTGGAGCATGCTTACAAATCTCTCTCTCAGAGTGCCCTGGTTAGGCATCCAACCTCAGCCCAGGTCATGATCTCATGCCCCTGAGTTTGAGCCCCTGAGTTTGAGTTGGGCTCTGTGCTGAGGGCTTAGAGCCTGGAGCCTGCTTTGGATTCTGTGTCTCCCCTCTTTATCTGCCCCTCTGCTGCTTGTGCTCTGTCTCTGTCTCTCAAAAATAAATAAACATTAAAAATTTTTAAAAAAAGAATCTCTCCCTATCTTCCTCCCCTGTGAGCACGTGTGTGTGTGTGCACGCACACAAACATGTTCTCTCTCCAAAAAATTTTTTTCATGTTGTTATTTCTTATAAAAATTGTTACTTATGTTAATAAGTTATGGGTCATTACCTTTAAATGAATTAATATTTAAAATTTTTCTCAGCTTTAGTTTCTAGTAAGGTCAATATAAGACAGGTATAACACACATCAACAAAAACTCTGAGGGGGACTCGATAATTTTTAAGAGCATGAAAGGATGAGGGCACCTGGGTGGCTCAGTCAGTTGAGCATCCAACTTCAGCTCAGGTCATGACCTTGCAGTCTGTGAATTCAAGCCCCACGTTGGGCTCTGGGCTGACAGCTCAGAGCCTGGAGCCTGCTTTGGATTCTGTGTCTCCCTCTCTCTCTGTTCCTCCCCCACTCACTCTCTGTCTGTCTCTCAAAAATAAACATTTAAAAAAAAAGAGTGTAAAGGGGTCCTCAGATCAATAGGTTTCAGAACCACAGTGTAAAATAGATTTCCTGTTGTTTATTAGATTAAGCAAGCTCTCTGAAAGCTGGTTTCATCTTAAATAATCTTTTTTGTACCACTAATGAAAAGAGGGGTCAGGTTGAGAATTCAACCCTCAAGGTCCCTGCAGACCTCAGCACACTGCCCCTACTTGCCAACCCTACAGTCGACATGTCTTCCATGGGGGCATTTCCAATCCATCCCCTGGCTCAAGGACTGTGTTGTAGGATGATTACAATCATCACAACCCGTCATCTTTTCCACGGGTGAGCTTTTGCCACTTGTCAGGCATGGAGCCTTCAGTTTCTCATTAAGAGGAGCCTCGAACAGGGCCTGGAATGTGGGACGCCCTCCTTCAGTGTTGGCAGCCACAGCTGCCAAACATTTCTGCTGCATACCAGTCTTTCTCACACTTCATGGTATAGACAAATCCTCTGAGGTTCTTGGTAAATGCAGATTCTGACTCAGGGAGTCTGGGGGACCTGGGAGTCTGCGTTTCTAACAAGCTCCCAAGAAGGCCAAAGCTGCTGCTAGTACTCAATGCACAGCTTAGAAGACTGTGCCCCTGCCCTCTCATAAGCATGTTTAACCTTTTTTTCAACTCTGCGTTCATTTCCCTCTGTCTTTACTGAAATGTCTTTAACCCAGTTAAACCTGTTTTTCATCTTTGTCCCAGTCAACAAGAGTCCCTCACCTTCCTTCAACTCCTGTTTTTGTCAATCGCTCATGGCCACTCACAAACCACCTTTAGAACACCTCTTTCACTGAACCAGTATTTCGAGCTGTCACAAGGGGGCACTGCTTGCTCATCAGTAGTTCAGGCTCAACGTCACAGTCTCCTTGGTCGAGATGAGTTATGGAATTGTGCGATGATACAAACTTATTGTTAAAAATGGATGGGAACTGGGAAAATCAAATTGCAGGTGGTGACCAGAAGTATAGGTCTCAAACAGCCAAATGAAATGGCAATAGACATTAGTAAGTGTGCCAAAAGGCAATAAGAACTATCTGGCCTTAGTGCAGCCTTGATGACAGTCAACTGTGTTTGTCTCTGTAAGATAAAAAAAAAATTAAGAACTTGCCTGATTCTGGGGCACCTGGCTGGCTCGGTGGGTAGAGCAGGCAATCTTGCTCTCAGGGTCATGAGTTCAAGCTCCATATTGCTCTCCATGCGTAGAGCTTAATTAAAGAAAAATAAAAAACTGTCTGAATATATCAAATATATACAAGGAAATATATCAAATATTCTTTCTAAAGACAAGTTACTGGGTATTTTATAATATTTATTTACTGCACTCTGAACAGAGCTCTGCCTCATTTTCCATAGATCACTTCCATACACACTTCAGGTACAAAAGCCCCTTACAGCACCATATTAAACATGTTACATAGTAAGATTCACTCATGATGGAATCTAGTAAAATCCCATTCACAACTGTATACATATATATAATTTATTTCTAAATATGCATAAAGAAATATATTGAATGTAATATTAAAGAAGAAAACCAACACAGGAGGCATCACAATCCCAGACTTTAGCCTCTACTACAAAGCTGTCATCATCAAGATAGTATGGTACTGGCACAAAAACAGACACATAGACCAATGGAATAGAATAGAGAACCCAGAATTGGACCCACAAATGTATGGACGATTAATCTTTGACAAAGCAGGAAAGAGTATCCAATGGAAAAAAGGCAGTCTCTTTAACAGATGGTGCTGGGAGAACTGGATAGCAACATGCAGAAGAATGAAACTAGACCACTTTCTTACACCATACACAAAAATAAACTCAAAACGGATGAAGGACCTCAATGTGAGACAGGAAACCATCAAAACCCTAGAGGAGAAAGCAGGAACCAACCTCCTCAACCTCATCCGCAATTTCTTACTCGACCCATCTCCAAAGGCAAGGGAATCAAGAGCAAAAATGAACTACTGGGACCTCATCAAGATAAAAAGATTCTGTACGGCAAAAGAAACAATCAATAAAGCTTAAAGGCAACCGACGGAATGGGAAAAGATAGCTGCAAATGACATATCGGATAAAGGACTAGTATCCAAAATCTATAAGGAACTCACCAAACTCCATACCCGAAAAACAAACAATCCAGTGAAGACATGGGCAGAAGACATGCACAGACACTTCTCCAAAGAGGACATCCAGATGGCCAACAGACATATAAAACGATGCTCAACATCACTCATCATCAGGGATATACAAATCAAAACCACACTGAGATATCACCTCATGCCAGTCAGAGTGGCTAAAATGAACAAATCAGGAGACTATGGATGTTGGCGAGGATGTGGAGAAACAGGCACCCTCCTACAGTGTTGGTGGGAATGTAAACTGGTGCAGCCACTCTGGAGAACAGTGTGGAGGTTCCTCAGAAAATTAACAGTAGAACTCCCCTATGACCCAGCAATAGCACTGCTGGGGATTTACCCAAGGGATACAGAAGTGCTGATGCATAGGGGCACATGTACCCCAATGTTCATAGCAGCACTTTCAACAATAGCCAAATTATGGAAAGAGCCTAAATGTCCATCAACTGACGAGTGGATCAAGAAGATGTGGTTTATATGTACAATGGAATACTACATGGCCATGAGAAAGAATAAAATCTGGCCATTTGTAGTAGCAACGTGGATGGAACTCGAGGGTGTCACGCTAAGTGAAATAAGTCAGGCAGAGAAGGACAGATACCATATGTTTTCACTTATATGTGGAACAGGAAAAATTTAACAGAGGACCATGGGGGTGGGGAAGGGGGAAAAATAGTTAAGGAGACGGAGGGAGGCAAGCCACAAGAGACTCTTAAACACTGAGAACAGACTGAGGGTTGATGGGGGTGGGGGAGAGGGAAAATGGGCATGGAGGAGGGCACTTGGGATGAGCACTGGGTGTTACATGGAAACCAACTTGACAATAAACTATAAAAAATAAAAATGAAAAAAAAAAGGAAATATATCGAAGGGTCTTCACCAAACAAATTGTTTTAGAGTAAGCAGGGCTGCTGTTGAAGGGAAACTCCAAGAGAAAATGTTTAGATTCTGGTCGTCATCAGAAGAGAAATAAGTAATTCATTTCAACCACATAGACAGTGTCTATTACACACATTTCCACCATTCCACAGAAGCTGATCCCACACCTTCCTTGGATAATTCATTACCTAGGGTTACAGTTATTAGAAAGAAAATTTACTTTGGAGACACATTAAGGCTTTAGAGCCAAAGACAGACAACATGGGATCAAATCTCAGGTCTATCACTTACTGACCACATGACTTTGAATTAGTTGCTTCATGAAATGCAATGCTCAAGATGGAGTGGGCAAAGGCCTCATAATGGATGATGTGAAGAATTCAAGGATTCAATATTCAATTGTCCAGGTAATCCTAGTACCCACATAACACAGGAAGTGCAAATGATCTTAGCAAGATTTAAATCAGTTCAATGGTCTTCGGTGTCATTTGGCATTTATGGGCAAGAATGGCTCCTTCCTTTTTTTTTTTAATATTTTTTTAACGTTTATTTATTTTTGAGAGAGAGAGAGAGATAGGGCGTGAGTGGGGGAGGGGCAGAGAGAGAGGGAGACACAGAATCTGAAGCAGACTCCAGGCTCTGAGCTGTCAGCACAGAGCCAAACACGGGGCTTGAGCTCACAGACCACAAGATCATGACCTGAGCCAACGTCAGACTCTCAACTGACTGAGCCACCCAGGCACCCCAAGAACAGCTCTGTATAAATAATTGCTAATTCTGGTTCTAAGTAAAGAATATATCCAAAGTTGATGGGAATGTCCTGACTTTGATCAGTGTCATGAGATCCTGAGTAAGTCCTTTCCTCCCAAACATACATTGTCCCATACAAACATAGAACAGATCACTCGGCAGCCATTTTAAAGATGTAGATCAATTGTTTAGGGTTAATTTTGACATAATATGAAAAACCCAATTTACAAAGGCATCTAGTAGCATTTTTTTCAAAATAACATATGATTTATCTTTGAAAATATGCATATCAAGTTATCTGGGATGTGTCACACACATCTCACCCCTCCTGTACAGCCTTCCCTAAGAAACCCAGAAGCTCTCCTGCCTTTCAGCTCTTAACCCCTTTTCTAGATTCTCTGAGTAACTAATACACTCTGGAGTTTCAGTGAGGTCACAGGCCTCAAGAGTAAGTGAGGGATGCTCAGATAATAGAACCATGATTCGCTCCCCTCCTGCTTCACACAGAGCAGCTTTGATTTTATCTGTTGCAGATATTGGGCTCCTGCCTAAGATTTCATCTGAAAAAAGGTTTTCCGCAGCTAAATTAAGCCCTACTGACCACAGTATTAACTTGGTATATGCTTTACATTTCCAATGGTATCGTCTTATGTGACACTATGGATGATCTTTCACCAAAGGACATACTGTCTCCTCAAACAGACTGGTTTCAAAGACTTTACAAGATTTTAGTCCTACTCCCTTCATGTACCACAATGATTAGAATGGCTTCATAGACTCCTGTTTAACAACTGAGAGTACTTCCATTAGGATGTCCATCTTTAGAGGGATTGGTCAGCTAACAACAACCAAGACAGTTCTATCAAAGACCGGGACTCAATGGCTACACATCTCCACTGGCTTTTCTCATGACACCTGAAATCCTGTTTTACTGTCATCTTACACCCAAAAGCACTTCCTTCTCAGTAGCATTTTCAAAAGCTGTCAACAACCATTCCTCAAATAGAATTTTAAACCATATACAGTATTATGCTCAAAAGTAAAGTAATTACATGGAGGGGCACCTGGGTGGCTCAGTCAGTTAAGCCTCCGACTTCAGCTCAGGTCATGATCTCATGGTTCACTGTCAGGCTCTGTGACACTGTCAGCCCTCTCTCTCTGCCCCACCCCCATTCATTTTCTCTCTCTCTCTCTCTCTCTCTCTCTCTCTCTCTCAAATGAATATTTTAAATTTTTAAAAATTAAAAAAAAGTAATTACATGGACCTGGACTTGGGTCAATTTGAACAACAGATATGAAAAAGTAAGGAGTTGTGCTGTCCAGTGTAGAAGCCACTAGCCATATGTGACTATTTCTATTTAAATAATTTAAATCAAATAAATTTTAAAATTCAGTCCCTCAATTATCCTCACAGCATTTCAAGTGCTCAAATGCCACATGTAGCTAGTGGCTACCATATTGGAAAGTGTAGATACAGAATATTCCCATCATCACAGAGAGTACTGTTGGATACACTGATATCAAGGTGACCAAGTTTATCATTTCATAAAGTGTTCTGAAGAACACTAGCCTGGTAAAATGCTATAATCCTGTCTAAATTAATCTGGAACATTCTGCATCCATACCCCCTGCCTTACAATATATCAGAGTAAAAATAAAGACATAAAAAAACAATAATATATCAGAGTAGTAACATCATACAGACTCAAGACTCAAGCTCTAGAATCAGATCTGAGTTTGAACTCTAGCTCTGCCACCTATTAGCAGTGTGACCTTGACCAAGTTACCTACCATTGAACTTCAGTTTCTTCATTTGATAAATGGGAATAAATTAACTCTTTAGTATTGTCATGATAATAAAATGAAATGATACATGTAAAATTTAGCAAACTACTTCACAAATACAAAAGTTTTAGCAAATATAAGCTCTAATAGTTACTTTCTGAAGTGCAGAGAAGCCCTATTTAACTTTGCTTAGTCCAGCATTTCCCAATTCACTATCACCAAACTTCTTTAAGAATACATGGAAGAGAGGGGTGCCTGGGTGGCTCAGTTGGCTAAGCATCCAACTTTGGCTCAGGTCATGAGAATAATAGCACCCCACCCCCACCAAAGAGGCCTATGCCCTAGCAACCTGTGAATATTTGCCTTACATGGCAAAAAAAGACTTTTCAGATGTGATTGAGGTAAGGATTTTGAGATGAGAAGACGACCCTGGATTATCCGATGGGCCCAATGCAATCACAGGGGTCCTTTATATGAGGTAGACAGTAGGCTCAGAGTCAGAGAAAATGTGATAACAAAAGCCAACGTCAGAGGGGTGTTCTGGGAGAGATGCTGTTCTGCTGGCTTTGTAGATGGACGACAGCCCATGAGCCAAGGAGTGCAGGCACCTTCTAGAAGCTGGCCAAGACGAGGAAATGGAGTCTCCCCTACAGCCCCTAGAAGGAATGCAGCCCTGCTGACACATGATTTTAGGACTTTTCATCTCCAGGACTATAGGATGGTTGCATTGTTTTCAGGCACTAAGTTCATGGTCATTTATTACAGCAGGAATAGGTAACTAATACAGAATACCTGAAAATATCTCTCAAGCTACTGATGTCCCATTATGAGGCTTATCTGGTGGGAAGAGCTGGATCCAGAATCAGGATTCCAGGGCCTAGCTCAGTTCAGCAACTAACAGTTTTCGAACTACTCTCAGGTCAAAATCTCTGGGGTGCTTCAGTTTCTTCTACCAATGATGACATTATCAACTCCTTTACCTAATTTAAAATTTTCCATGACAGTAAAAATGATAAACCTACTTCATGAAAGTAACTCCAACTTGCTTATTTCAACTTATTTCAATTACAAGTATGGGTGGGGGTTGAGGGCAGATAAAATAATGCAGAAGGGAGAAAAGTTTTAGAAGAATGTACTGAACTTTCATCAGGGATTTAGAACAAGAGGCTGAAAAAAGTTAATTTTTTGTATGTTAATGCACTCAGCAGCAAAGCTACCTGAACCAACATTGTGTACCCAGAAAGAAATATTTCGAATCAAGTTCTTGCCTTCCTTCCCCCTCCATCCAAACATCCTTTCTTTCAAAGATTTGGAGTATGATATTCAGTTATTAAGGACATTTAATAAAAAATTTTAAACTTTTTTTTCCCTCCCAAGGACAAACATAGAAGGACAAAACCTATAAATTACAAGAATGGCCTCTCCCGTTTTAAAAAGAAAGATGAATCCCAGACTCAGGGATGACAAAGGAGCTTAGTGCTGCATCTCTGAATACCGCACATTCTTTCTGCTCGGCTAGGGCTGGGAAGGCTGGCAATGCCAGGTGCCACCTGCTGGATTTGACGGAAACAGCTCTCTAGTCAGTGCCGAGGAATCCATCCCATCAGGACAGTCAAGAAGGTGCATAGAGTAAAATGCAAGAAACCACTGAATTGTACACTTGGAGTAGATTGTATGGTATGTGAATCATACATAGCTCAGTGAAGTTCTTTTTAAAAAAGAAGGTAAAAGAAATGGATACCAATGGAATTTTGATTTTTGTTTAAACTAGATTTTCCTCTGAATGATGAGACCTGTCATTACATCAGGACCCACAACAAATGATACCCTACAGAAACAAAATCTCTGTAGCCAGGGATGGGCTGACTGTGTCCAAAGCAGTCATTCTGGGCCCAAATAAATATTTCAGTCTTTTACTTGCTGAGAAGACTCTATTCTCCTAAAACAATGTGGCCTTATTTAAAAAAAAAAGAGAGAGAGAGAGAGAGAAACCTGTGTCATCTTCACTGTGGGGAAATCAATCCCTAGACAATGTTCTCCAGGATCTTTTTGACCAGGGCCTCTGATTACATTAGAACAAAAAATCATAGCTACAATTATCATTCATATTATAACAATGTAAAAAGCAAACATACTCTTGGGAAGAAAAAAAAAAGCTCAAATTAAACACACCATAATATCAACCACAACTGCGTTTCAATGGGACTAGGAGTGATGTTTTTCAAAAGAAAGTTTCAAGTTCTGCCTAAGCAGGCAAGATGCACTGACCTCCTTATACTCTTACCATCCTTCACATCTATGTCCAAATTTTATCCTCCATTAAATCAAAACATGAATCATCAACCAAAACAAACAAACAAAAAAAATCCTTGGCAGGAACAACGGCAAGACAATGTGAAGAACAAGAAGAGTCAACTCAGCAGCTGGGATTTGGGGACCCTACTACCCACAATCCAGTGGCCTCAATACAAGTCATGTCCACAGTCAAAGCATCAGTCTATCAGTCTCCCTACCTGGAAAAGGAAGTTCTGACCGACACAATGCAAAAGGGCCCCTTTCAGTTGTGATAGTCTCACCTTTTAGGGGCAGGGTTCAGATCTCGTGGCTCCCGGTCTGAGGAATTTGAAATCTATAGGCCAACCATCCCTACAGTGGACTTAAGAGGTACCTAAGCAATAGCAGAAACAGGAGGAGGTGCTGTCTTGTCGAAGTGGCCACCCAGACCCAGCCAGACCCATTCATCACTTAGAGACAGACTATCACTCAGCTTCCACCTGCAGCCTGGAACAACACTCCAAGACACTAGACTCCAAATAATAGGATGTGACAGGCAGGAAGACCCCACAACCAAAGTTACTCCACAGATACAAGATAACAGGAGTCCAAAAAATAGCAGGACCTTGGCCCTGGAGAAAGGGAGCCCCAGTGAACCAAAGCCATCTGTAAAGAAGAAAACACCAACCGTGTGTCATGGCTCTTCCTCAACAGTAGAGTGGGAGAGAAGAGAGAGTAAGGAATCGGGATCCCTAAGGGCTGACTTAGAGAATGCCCACACAGCCAGAACTGAGCATGCTCAACGACCTTACCAGCTGCTGGTCCGCAAAGCCCAGCCCGATCCACTCTGCTCCTCCCAGAGCTTCCCGGACCTTGTTCAGAGCCTGGAAACCTACAGGCAGGAGAGATTAACTCTCAGAGACCCAAGTAAACTCTGCTAACTCCTCTAATAAGAAATAGCTGTTTTCTGGTGTGTTTCATACAGGGATACCAAATACACAGCACCGATGAGCTCAAAAAAGGCTGTGGCAGAGATGGGCAGGTAGGGGCAGGGCTGACTCTCCCCAGTCCACAGGAGGCCTTTGCTGGTCAGACCCTCCCCCACCACCCCCCCCTTGGTGTGCTCCAGATGTCCCTGCTCCAGGCCCCCAGTACACGCCTCCCCCACTTTCTGCACTGTCACTGAACTTTCCTATCCACTCATCTCACGTGAGAGATTGCAGGTGCTTAAGAAAAGGGACTCTTCCACCACCTGCAGCCCCAAGATCTAGCACAGATGTTTGGTATTTGACACAGAGGAGAAGTGGCTCGGTAAATATTCACTGAAAGAAAAGTACACAAGCTTTGTATTCCCAGAGCCAAAGGGTTCATTACTTGTTGTTGCACTGAACTATACCAGTTTCACAAGTGTGATGCTTAAAGAACAGTATCCCACAGCTTCTTTAGGGGTGCAGGATAGCACAGTACTCATGAACACCAGCTCTGGAACCCCAACTCTGGGGCCGGACCCACGGGGGTCCAGATCTCAACCTGCCATCTATTGGCTGTGTAATCTACAGACCAATGGGCAATGGGCAATTACTTTCAGGTCTCCAGGCCTCGACGTCACCATCTGCAAGGAGGATGGAAGTAGCACCATCCCCAGGAGCTGTCCCGAGGATTCAGTGCACAGGACGCTTAGCACTGGGATTGACACTTAGGACTCCTCCAATCAATGATTGTTATTATCACTCACCATGCCCTCGGCCTGAGCTATAGGGTAAACTTTGCCCAGCCCTGCTAAGAGATCCCACTTAGCTCTGCTTTTATCAAAAGCCACTTTAAGCACACCTAAAACTAATGTAACACTATAGGTTAACTACCGTGGAATTTTTTCTTTTTTAAGCCACTTAAAAGCTTGGCCACCACTGTTTAGTCTGGGTTCTTTTTGTTTTTCTTTTTTTTAGCGTTTATTCGTTTTTTGACAGAGTGTGAGCAGGGAGGGGCAGAGAGAGAGAGAGGGACACACAGAATCCAAAGCAGGCTCCAGGCTCTGAGCTGTCAGCACAGAGCCCAATGGAGGCTCGAACCTGTCTGGGTTCCTTTGAAGTTTAAACTGGCTGAGGTCCTTTGCAACTTGAAATGAAAACAAAACAAAATAAAAAGTCTATGGCTTATATTATCTGTTGTTTTATTACTGCAGCTCAATTTCCAGGGGCTTCCAGTTAACAGCACCACCATGGGGGTGTCCCCATGGAAAAGCGACCTGGGGCCCAGCTAGGCACTTGTGGGGAGGGGTGGCAGCCACACTGCTGCTGTGGGTTAGCATGAGCATAGAGTGGAGGGAGAAGGCTGTGTTGAGGGTCCATTTCCAAGCTGGGGAACCAGCACCAGACACCAGAGACAACAAATTCTGAAACTCTCTCTTTCTCCCTGATGAACTCAGATGTCCTCCTTCCTGGCCCAGCACTTTCCTTTGGTTTGGTCCTTCTAAACCGCAATCTCTCCCTGGCTGCAAAATTTGTTTTTGTTAATCACAATCTCAGAATAGAATATCCCCTCTCCTGGAGCCAACTGAGGCATTCTAAGAGCAGGGACAGATTTGCTCTTTACCTTTTTTTCCCTCCCTCCCAAATAACTCTTTAAAAAGGTGGGTGGGGGGGGGAGGGGGTCTGGGTGGCTCAGTCTGTTAAGCATCTGACTTCAGTTCAGGTCATGATCTCACGGTTCGTGAGTTCGAGCCTGCTTCAGATTCTGTGTCTCCCTCTCTCTCAGCCCCTCCCCTACTCACTCTGTCTCTCCCTCTCAAAAATAAACATTAAAAAAAAATTTTAAAGCTTTACTGAGGTATAATTTGCATACCATAAATCCACCCATTTTTAGTATTCGTACATTTACAGAATTGTGTAACCAGGCCCACAATCTAATTTTAACACACTTCCATCACCTCAAGTGCCCATCTGCACTCACTCCTTTTCCCACCCCCAGCCCCGGGGTCTGTCTCTGTATTTTTTGCCTTTTCTGGACATTTCATATAAAAGGAAATTGACATGTGGTCTCTGTATCTGGCTTCTTTCACTTAACGCAGTATTTCTGAGGTTCACCTGTGCTGTAGGATGAGTCATTCCCTCATGTTGCTGAATAGTATTCCGTTGCGTGAATGTAGCCATTTGTTCAGCCATTAACCAGTGTGGGCATTTGGTTTGTTTCCAGCATATTCTGGGGTGGGGAGGTTGCCTCCACTTTCCATCCCAAATAACTATCCATTTTGTTTCTGTATTGTACTGCTCAATCCACCTCCCTCACATAATTTCTCCCCATGATCCCTTCTTTCAAACATGAAAGGGGCTCAAATACTAGGCAATTTTCCAAAATAAATAACAATAGGGAAACCTGACAAATGTCCACTATGCATACAACTTAGTCCTATATTTCAGTGAATATGTCATCAACAAAGATCGACTTACAAATAAGAAAAAATGCATATGGTGGGGATATTTTCCTTTAGGTTTGCTAAGTTACATTTAGCCTTTAAATGGAAATGATGTTAAAATGAAGAAAAAGTGGATACAAGCTACATATCACACTTGTCAGTACCTAGATGCACAAATACTGAAATATCAAAAGTAAAATGAAAACTTGGACTAGGTAATACAGCTTGCCAAAGGAGAGAATTCCTTTTTGCTGCAAGCATATAGTCTCATTTTTAAAATTATTTTAAAAACATGTTTTTTAAGTTTATTTATTTTGAGGTGGGGAGGGAGAGAGAGAGAGAGAGAGAGAGAGAGAGAGAGAGAGAGAGAGAGAGAATCCCAAGCAGGCTCCACACCATCAGTGCAGAGCCTGACGTGGGTCTCTACCTTACAACCTTGAGATCATGACCTGAGCTGAAGTCGAATCGGATGCTTAACTGACTGAGCCACCCAGGCGTCCCTCATTTTGACTTCTATGGTTAATCCATATCCAGGAAGAACACTCAAAAGCCCATTTCTAGTTCTCAAATGGTTCAGAAAATATGTATGTGTATATATACACATATAGGCACATATGTAGGTATGTGTGTGTATATATATTTGTGTGTGTGTATATATATATATATGCAGAGAGAAATGTCCCAAAATATTAATAATTGGTGAATCTGTATGAAGTATACATGAATTGTACAAGGTCTTACATTGTTTTTTCTGTGTGTAATTATTTCAAAATGAAAAGTTAAAATAAATTACCTCCAGAAAATGTGAAAAACGCAGGCTTCCAGTTCTTCAGGCCAAACATTTGGTCTCTAGCTGGAGCACCACATTCTTCTCTAAGTCCATTTTAATAGACTGGGGAAGAGCGACACGATAGGTCTTAATTTCCCTAGTCGTCTTTTAAAGATCAAACTTTGGTGATATTACAGCCTTCTTGAACTCATTTAGCTGTTTGTCTTTTAGGTCTTCAGAGGCCTTTGTCTTTTAGGTCTTCAGAGGCCTGGACCATCCTAAGCCTGAAGCCATGACATAAAGGAGTATTTACTTCTGGTCCTGAACTGCTGTCCTCCACATACACCAGGTAGACTAGAATTCATACCATGTCCATTTGCTTCGAGCAGCACTCAATGAGTTTCTCTGCACTGCCCCCCATCTTCCTCCCCATGAATGGAGCGGGCCTCTTCGCCCCCACCCACAAGCGCTGCTGTTGAGGCCTCTGTATTATTTCACCATCCAAAGCGCTAACTGGGGGTTATGGCGCACTGCTGGGACAAGGCACTGCCCCCCACTACTGTTTGCTAAGCACCACGACTTTCCAGAGGGAACGAGAAGGCAGAAAGACAAGGAAACCCAGCACAGACAGCTTTCCCTATATTCAGGGGCTGCCTATTCCGGCCATTCAAAGCCGAGTTGGCTCGGGCTTTGAGGAATTTTTTAATGTCATCCCCTGAGTTTCCAGAGACAAACTGGTGAAAGCAGAGCTAGTAAGAACCCAAAGGTCAGCATCCCAGCCCAGTACCTTCTGTGTCAGACACAAAGTATTCCTGGTTCAACCAGACTTAGAGTAGGGTGTGTCTTTGTGGCAATCCCACAAACCCTTTCGCCTCACAATTCTAGCTCCTCAGCACCTTTCCACTGGCCACCATAGAATTCCAAGACTGGTTCTAGAATCATTTTTCTGTGAATTTTTTTTCTTTTTCCCACTTTAACATGTAACTTCCTTTAAAATGCCTAAGGCACCTTCCCCAAAGAAATTGTTTGTTTTGCTTTGCTTTTATTCCTCCTGTCTCGGTAACTCCTCTAGGAGGAGCGCCTAATTCTTCACTGGGTGGCCTTCATCGTCATCATCGCTTGCTGAAGTGGTATTCAACGTGTTATAACTCAGAGTCTAACTATAATCACTTTTAAAGAAACTTGCAATCGTGCGACATTTAGAGTCATGTGTAATTTGATTTTTCCATAGGCTGTCTTGGCAGTTTTTGTTTTTTCTCCAGCTCCGCATGTTGGATCCCAGCCGGCTGGCGGTGGGGTAGGCTGGGTGAAGGCAGCAGCACGTCTCCGCAGTGGGCAGAGCAGCCTGGGTTCTTGCTTTAAACCAAGCCCTGACGTCCACACCCTCTGGGGACTCGTTAGAAATGCGCATTCTTGGGCCCTACTCCGGACCTGCTGGATCAGGTATGCAGGGCATTCTGGCCCAGGTTTAGGTGTAAAAGACTGACTTGCTCAGATGCGGTGTTTACCCAACCACAGACCGCAGTCAAGATTTTAGAAACAGCTGGTCGAAAATAATTGCCTGACTGGCTCAGGACCCCCCAGGAACATATCCCACTTACATGCACGTTCTCCTCATTTATCATTCATGAGTCTCTGGGGTTCTGACTCCACAGGGCTGCCGATCTGACACGAGGCTTGCTAATGAGCAGCGCTGCCTGCCACTCAGCGCGGCGGAGACGCACCCCGTAAGGCAGAGCAGAGTCCGCAGTCAACCTCCTTCCACATTCTGCTCTACGGCTAACAAGCAAGGGGAGGGTCCAGAGGTGTCATTTGACACCAACAACAGCCTCTATTTCCTAGGCAAAAGAGCTGGGGCAGAAAGACAAAAAGCGGCTGACTTCAGTAAGGACGAGTTGAGCTGCATGGGCAAGGCAATGCTGGCAGCTGCCTCTGCAGACTCCAACTCCAGCACCATGAATGGGTCCTCGGCTCACCTCCACTTTGCCGGAGGGTACCTGCCCTCTGACTCCAAGGACTGGAGGACCATCGTGCCAGCTCTCTTGGTGGCCGTCTGCTTGGTGGGCTTCATGGGGAACCTTTGTGTGATTGGCGTCCTCCTCCATGGAGCTTGGAAAGGAAAGCCGTCCATGATCCACTCCCTGATTCTAAACCTCAGCCTGGCTGATCTCTCTCTCCTGCTGTTTTCTGCACCCTTCCGGGCTACAGCATACTTCAAAGGGGTCTGGGACCTAGGCTGGTTTGTCTGCAAGTCCTCTGACTGGTTCATCCACACGTGCATGGCGGCCAAGAGCCTGACGATCGTTGCCGTGGCCAAAGTATGCTTCATGTATGCAAGTGACCCAGCCAAGCAAGTGAGTGTCCCCAACTGCACCATCTGGTCAGTGCTGGTGGCCATCTGGGCTGTGGCCAGCCTGCTACCCCTGCCAGAGTGGTTCTTTAGCACCACCAGGCTTCACGCGGGTGTGGAGATGTGCCTCATGGACGTGCCCCCCATGGCCGAAAGGTTCATGGCTGTGTTTGGCAAGCTCTACCCTCTTCTGGCGTTTTGTCTTCCATTACTCTTTGCCAGCTTTTATTTCTGGAGAGCTTATGGCCGGTGTCAGAAACGAGGAACCAAGACTCAAAATATGAGAAATCAGATGCGCTCCAGACAACTCACAGTGACACTGCTGAGCATTGCTGTCACCTCTGCCGTGCTGTGGCTCCCCGACTGGATCGCGTGGCTGTGGACATGGCATCTGAAGGCTGGAGGCCCGGCCCCACCACAAGGTTTCATAGCCCTGTCTCAAGTCCTCATGTTTTCCATCTCTTCGGCAAATCCTCTCATTTTCCTACTGATGTCAGAGGAGTTCAGGGAAGGCCTAAAAGGTTTGTGGAAATGGATGATGACCAAAAAACAACCAACTGCCTCAGAGTCTCAGAAAACACCAGCTGGTAACTCAGATGTCCCTCCCGACAACATTCCCTCTCCCGGGTCCCCAGCACCAGTACCAGAAAAAGAGAAGCCTGGCTCTCCCTCTTCCGGTGCAGAGAGAACGGAGAAGGCACAGATTCCCATCCTGCCTGATGTAGAGCAGTTTTGGCATGAGAGGGACACAGTCCCTTGTGTACAAGACAATGACCCTACCCCCTGGGAACATGAAGACCAAGAGACAGGAGACTGGTAAAGAGATAAGTTTCCAAGCAACACAGATTATGATTAATGTATTTACGTGTACTGCCGCTTGTCAATACCGCAGACTTTACCTCATAGAACACGGTCAAATTACTAATGCTAGGAATTACAAAAATGCTTCACAGTATGCATTTTCAAAATGTGTCATTTGGTAAGTAGAACACCGTGTTAGGAGTCATGCTGATGTTTCGAAATTATATCCTGGCTATCCAAGAATTAACTTCAGTGTTGTGTGAAGATGCTTGTCACACGTCAACAGAAATCCCAGATACTCTGTCCCTTGATCATAATTGCTCTTTTACTGGGTACTCCTTAGGACCACCCTGGACTGGCTGGGGTAGAGCTTATCTCTGTTAAAGGCTGAACTCCTTTACTTTTACTTTCTTCCTGAACCTGCCAGCCTTAACCTCACTTATCAGACTTTATTTCACTTAACCAAAGCTCAAATCTACTTCCACTTAAAAGACTAAACCCATTAATGCATGTCAGTAAACTATCTTCATTTGCTTAAAAAAAAAAAAAAAAAGTTACTTTATGAAAATCCACATAGAGTTTCCATGACTGAAGGTTACCAGAATAAGGATCACCACTTTATTGTGGACTGATTTCAAACCACGGCTTATTTGGGCTAAGTTTTAAGTAAATTCAAACTTTGCCTTATACTAAAACCTGCTTCACTAGTCTATGTAAAGCCACCTCTGCGAGTCTTCACTTGCTAAGTCTGAGGATTTTAGCAGCTTAGCATGACATTCTCAATTCTGATATGGAGAAAGAACTTTAAAAACTGCCCTTTCTCTTCCCAATTACCTACACTTCCAGAATGCAGGAGACAAGTACTCTTCCACAAGCTGCTATCAATCTGTTCCTCCCAGTACCTCCTTTCTGTCAAGATAAATATAAGCTGTAGTTAATGATAAAGGTATTAATTACTAAAGGCAATCCTCAAATATAAAGAAGGAACAGAGATGGTGATCTTTCTTGTTAAATGATACTAAATGTCCCCTGAACACTGAACTTGAATGCTGCCCCAAGTTTTAAAATACCTCAGGGTCTTTGTTATAAAGATGATCAAGAGTAGCAAGAAAAAAAAAAATTAGTAGGAAAAGAAAAAATTGCATGGATACAAGACAGAATTTGGCTAAGAATAGAAAACAGCACAAGGGTGATGGAGAAAGAAAAGCAATACTATTAAATAAATTTTGTGTTCCCAAACACTTTACCAACATAATTCAAATAAAAGGCAACAACTTCATTTTATAGCAAGGTAAAGCATACCCAATAAAACGATCATTATGATAAATTTCTTTCCCAATTAAATGTAAAGACATTTATCCATGATTCATGATTAGTTAGTAATGGCACTCCGGGATATTTTCACTGAGGAGATCCCTCAGAAAAAAAATGCCATGGAGAACTTAAAATACAAAAGTACACTGTGGAAGGAATTTGTATTTTTTTAAAAAAAAATGTCCAGTCTGTGGGTTTTTCGATATTTTGTCTTTACAGATGGTCATGGTTTGCTTTTTTAACACAGAAGATAGGGCTGTTCTCATTTTACCTGGTTCATTATAAATTTTTATTTTAAGGCTCATGGGTTCACAAAGTACAATTTAACCCAAATACTGTTTCGTGAGCCAACAGTTATGCAATGGGATTAATTACCTTGAAAACTGCAGTGAACTATTTGAATTAAAGATTGTTCACTATATAATACAGTAAATGTTGGATGTGAGCTTCTAGTGTTTGACATTTTAACTCATAAACAAATAAAAACATTGCTTTACTTCAGATGGTTTTGGAGACATAGCTGTCTTTGTCTTGAATGCGCCTTTCAAAATCATCACGGGGCACAATAGGGCTTTTATGGGGAGGTCAGACCTTAGTACTGACATAGGTCTCCAGGTAAACTGTATCATGTATTTTTAAG
Organism: Cryptoprocta ferox; assembly: GCA_028646485.1. Taxonomy (NCBI): domain Eukaryota; kingdom Metazoa; phylum Chordata; class Mammalia; order Carnivora; family Eupleridae; genus Cryptoprocta; species Cryptoprocta ferox. Next base: position 34,029,484 of record CM053572.1, on the reverse strand, counting down.
GAGTCTGCTGGTACACGCCAAGTCAAGGTGCAGATACTGAAACAGTGTCATTACGATGACCTTTTCATTAAGAACCCGATACACAGAGTCCTAACTTTGTCTTTTAAAGAAATCTGCATAGTAAAGTTTGATTTGCACCTTAAATAAACAGTCAATCCCAAATACTTCAAAACAGAAGTAGAAAATTAGAATAGGTATCACCAAACCACTTTTTTTCACACTTTGCAACTGTGAGAAAACATCAAATAGTGAGTGGGCAAACAATACTACGTGGAATTCAGAATAAGATACAGCATTCTAGATCTTTCACTTTTGTCGGTCAGTTATATTCCTACAATAGTAGTGCTCCTTTTGGCAAACACTTCAGTTTCACTCCTCACAGAACTTAAAAATCACTCAGTGGGTTTATACACATGATCTTCAAAAAAAGAGAAACTGAGAAAAAAAGGGGGAAAATGTCTTGTTAATTATCAACTGTACAGGTTAGGACCTTAATTAATTCTAGTTTCTTACATACATAATTTCTGTGACAATGTATTTAAGCTAAATACTAATAAGTGTGAATGAGTGTGTGTATGCATGTGGTCTGTGTCTGTGTGCACAGAACATACAAACTACTGGTATTTCCTCATTGTGGGTTTTGTTGCAATCACAGTAGGTGGGAGAGAAAAGGGCAAGCAAGTTCTCCAATTAACCTCTTTTTCTTCAACGTGGATGTGGTACTCTGAAATGAGCAATCTATGAAGGAATGAGACAGGAATCTTCAAAGTGGGGAGGTACAGCTGGCAAGGGAGAGTGGAGGTCAAAGGCATATGTCAGGGAACGATGTGCCGCACACACTGCAAGGTGCCAAGAAGGCACTCATCATCGCCTGTGTTCATTTAAAGACAAAAACAAGAAAACACACGAACAAAAACATCAGCATCTTCTGGCTATGCCACAGTAGGCTATTGCTAAGAGACTGAGCACCAAAATGGTTCTTCACAAATTCCGTCCCTTTGATACTGCAAATAATTTATTATATTCAAACCTTTAAAAACTATGTGATATTTAGGATTTGAAGTCAACTTTGTTGACTCCAAATTACAGTTGCTACTGCTTTTAAGAACAGGTTTAAAAGAAGTTTTTGTTATAAATTATGTAATAATAATCATATACAATCCACATATATAAAAAGGGTTGGTTTATTGTAGTTCAAATACATAAACTGAACATTCAAACATCTTAAAATTAAACTTTAGAAACAAAAGTTTAACATTCAAACTGGAGTATAGTTTACAGGGAACACCCAAGAAAGATAATTTGTTGTCTAATCCAGAATATTGATAAAGATCACTTAATGGTAAATACAACGCGTTTAACCATCAGTCCTATTCTGGCCAACATGTTAGTTATGACCGTGGTTCCATACCTGAGAAGAAATTACTAAATAAATCTTCTCTTAGGCTAAACAAGACTTGGCCTAGAATTCAGAGGGGGTAATCAAAGCACGTAAGTGAACAAACAAAACTAAAGTGTTCTTTAGAGACAAAGGTAAAAGTATGTCCATTATAATAATCTTAGCCTCTGGAAGGTAAGAATTCAATTTTCAGTGTTTTCTCTTTTACCCGCTTTAAAAAACAAAATCAAAACAAAACAAACCCCAACTTAGGTTTCTTGGAGTCTGTGGTATTTGCATCTCGCAACTTCAAACCACAAATGCTCTTACGTCTTGCATGTTTAACACTGCTAGAAAGAACGTCACCAAAAGTCACTGACTTCCACACCTCATAAAAGGATGATTTTTAGCTTCAAGATTTTAGATTTACTAGAGACAGCCTATATTTGAGTATGTATGTCAGTCATGCCACACAAAGAAAAGCATAAATTATTTCCAAAATGTTCTCTGTTCAGAAACTGTTCACGAATGCTTCTCCTTCTGTTCGTCAGATGGTTCTGCAATAGTCTGACTAATGCACATACATGTAAAAACCTGGAAATTGGCTCATGCAAGCGTTTTTGAATTAAGATACCCCTGTGGAAGAGTACTGAGAATTATTTTGTTGATCGTCTCGTGGGCTCTGACGCCGTGGGAGGTGGGGGTGGACCCCGGCGATCCAGGTCATCCACGTACGCCACAATCAGTTTACGCCTCTCCTCTGGCACACAGTCTAGTACTAGATACCGTTTGTCGTTCTGCAAAATTTTTTCTACATCTTTCAGGTGCTGATCAGATTCCTGGATTAGCTTTTTGGATCTGAAATAAGAAAAGAAGTCCAAGAATTACTGACTGCTGTTCACAGGTCTTTCAGAAATGAGCTGGAAATGTCCATCTAGTTCCTAATTGTGTTTCCATTTTTTTTTTTTTTTAAGAAAAATTTCACTGCAGTGGTCACCTTTGTAAGTCGCCTCAGCAAAGACTCCAAGGAGTGAAAGGGCCTCAGAAGCTGAATTACCCTCCCACCCCTACTGGCGGTCCCTCCAGATCAGGGCTGAGGGTGGGTGGGTAAATCTTGCCCGTGCTGTACCTGTTCTGTGGATGAACAGAGGACTTCAGTCTGCGGGGCTGCCAATCCCAGCATCTTTCACAAGCTTTCACTTTCACATCTTTCACTAAATTAACTATAAAAATGTAGAAAGAAGTCTTACTTCACATCTAATTTAAAAGCCCAAGCTGATGCAAAACATTAAGGATCCTGACCAAAAAATCCAATGACAAAATACCTAAAAACCACACCCTCAGCACTATCTATCCTCCCGTGCACATACCCTTCATTAATGTTTCCAATTTTTCTCTTAAAGGAAGAAAAGCTGGAGCATGAAACAAAACTGTTTTTCTGTGCACTGAATGCTAAGCATCGAGCATCATAAACTTGTTTTCCTGAGGGTAAAACGGTTGGGAATGTGGAACTGTTGGGCACGTTACAGAGAAATCTTGTCTCGAAACTCTGACTTTTATCGTTTAAAATTTTTATTTAAAAGTATCCAGCAAATCACTATTGTCTGGGGAAAAAAAGTTTTTGCTGAGCTTAAATAAGATGATTTCAAGCTTAAGAACTGTTCCACACCACTGAATAGTCTTCACAGGAGGCAGAGACAATGGACAGTGAAAGAATGTTTTAAAAAATCTCTTCACAAATACAACTCTTATAAAGTTGGGGGTACTCCTAAAAAAGCAGTGAAGTAAAAACAAAAGTGTGTTTAAAAAACTGGATGGGTGGGTAACACAAAATAAGAATTGACATCTGGGCCCTTTCTTTAAAAAAAAAAAAAAAAAAAAAAAAAAAAAAAAGGTAAGGTAGACATGGGCTGTATTTGGCCTTTAATAAAAGTTGGCTTCTTCTTATTCCTAAAAATTAATAATGTCAACATGTGTGTGAATGCATAGAATGCTCTGGCCATTAGAGTAAGGACTAGTAAAGACAATGACTGTGGATATGAAACATTTCATTGCACACACCTATATGTAATAAATTTGGTCTCTTTCAAAAGCGTCCTGAAGTCAGCTTTGGCTGTGATGTATTTGTCTCTGATGTATTCTTCAAACTCCCTTTGTTTTTTCTGCAAAAGGACAGTAAGATTAAAAAAACCAAAAAGTCACAAATTCTAAAATTACTATCAATTATTTATTAAACCAGTAATTTTTTAGTCACATCATAAATAAGTCCCAAGAAAAAGGCTAGAAAGTACATATTTGTTCACGTAGCATTCACTAAATTGCAAAATGCGCCACGCACATTTTTAAGGCAAAAAGAAGTCAAGAACAAGGAACAATTCAATATACTAGCAGTAGCTAAAACTCGAGGACTTGCTATGTGCTACGCTGTGCTTAGGGTTTTATCTGGGTTATCTCCTTTCATGTTCCTAACAACCTCAAGCGGTAGACACTCTTGAAAATAAAGAAATTAAGGGGTAAATGTGCATTTCCTGTAGATGGTATTTCTCTTCCAACACCAAGACACTAATGTGATATAACTTATGGAGAACCCCAACTAACATTCATAACTTTACTAACTTATCCTGAGCATTCAGCTTCTCAGTAAGGGACCAGGACTGATGGGTATAAACTCTTTGGGCTAAAAAATAATAACAAAAAAGATCTTATTGTCAATTCTAGACAATCAGAAAAGTTAGAAACTAAGACCAGATCTGTCAGCTATCAGTCCACCACTCTTTCCCAGCCATGTGTACTTTGTGGTCCAAACATCTACACTCCAACTTAAGAGGGGGAAGAACTGTAGATCTATGGGGTTGTGCACTCTTGACCAAGGAAACCAACCAGGAAAGGAGAATGATGGGAGAGGGAAGTCAGCTACCCTATCCTTGGCATCATTCACTATTTCAGAACCCAGGGGGAGTTCCTTTTCCACACGGGAGTCAAGTGTGTCCCAGAACAGGGCTCGGCTTCTACACACTTCACACATCTGCGGTTCCTCTACTCTGGAGCATGTAACAATAAGAGATCACGTTACGGCATTCTGCTAACGTGGCTCTGGTGCTCTGATAGCCTGGTATCAGTGGCAAGCTTGAAAATGTCTATGTAGTGGGACCTGACTATACAATAAATAAAAACTACAGCTTCAATAAAGTTCTAACATCCCCCAAACACAGGTTTAACCCCAGGGTTTAAATTTTTAAAGTTTCTACTGTGATGTCTTATTAATGTATCGTGCAAGATAAAAAAAATATGCATTTAAAATTCAGATTTACTTCTCATACACTTAAAAGTTATTCACTTAAAACCATCAATTTCAGTTTAATCAAAAAACTAGTGGTGCTGATTAAGCACACATGTTAATATTTATAAACTGACAGTAAATCTCAGACAAAATCCTCTTACCCTGTCACTGGAGGAGAACTTAATGCACCGAGGATCTTCCTTAATGATTTTTTTTACTTCTTTCCATGTGGATGTTAAGGTAATCTTTGAAAGGCAAAGGAATAAAAAACATAAATACAACTCACTTTTATTGCAAAGGTCAAACGGCAGCACATACAGTACATAGTATTCCACACTGACCTGCAATCTCCTGTAATAATGCCCAAATGTAACTGGACTAGTTAGGGACAGGAAGCAGCTTTAATACAATTTTTTTCTGTTGCTGGCCACAAGAGTTATAGTCATGGTCCTATTTCAAGGTGGCCTAAGACAACCACCTGCAAACCCTGGATCTCCATAGGCAACACCATAACTTCTGAAGAAATCACCACCAAAAGGAGATCAGGTATCAGGAGAAAACGTGAACAACAAAGGGTACAAACTGCCAAAGAAGGGGACCATGGGACCAAACTGAAAATGGAGCAAAAGATGCAATCCATTCAACCTATCATTAGGATGGATCAATGATCACACAACTAAGCACAGTATCAATTACCAGAGAAGCAGAAAGGAATGGGAAAACTGCAGCAGGAAGTAATTTCTAAATAGCTAAGAATGTCCTTAACATTTTACTTAAAAAAAAAAAAAAAAAAAAGAGAAGAAAGTGTCATAAAACCCATGAATTCCAGTATCAGATCTAAATTCCATGACACTACGATGTTTTTGGAATTATTCTGAAGATCCATCTAGATTAAAATAGGGAAAATAAGAGGCTTACTGCAGAAGTTTCATCCAGAAGTTGCCTAAAGTGCTCCCTCTTCTTTTTGGTAAGTGCTTCAATGTGTTCATTAAAAAGCTTCTCTTTCTCCTCTCTTTCCAACAAGGATCCAGATTCCCAACGGTGATCTTTCCGGAGAGTCCTCCGAGTATCAGACCATGACACATCTGAAGAACGTACCTAAAAATGGCACCAAAAAATTATATCACCAAAGACTTACCTTTTCACATTTTAACAATAAAAGGCTTATTTATTTAATTTAGGAATGATACACTTAATAAGGGAAGCTTCTGGTGACCACCTTAGTCACTAAAAATCTGCTTCTTTAAACCAGAAATCCCACCTCTCAGAGCTCACCTAGGCTATCAACTATGGATTCAGAAGTGGAGAAAGATGAAGAGAAAAACTTTAATAGTACTTGGGCACTGTATTTAACATCTTACCAACCCTCAGTAGGAGAAATGGGTAGAAACAGGAAATATCTTGCTACAGAACTATAGAGGTGTCAGGGGAAAAAAAAAAACCCTCAACAAATCTGGAGCTCAAATTTGTACTAATCAGCTCCATACCAGAAGTGGCACTTCCAAGCATAAGCAAGAATTAACATGGCTGGTAAGAGAAGACATGACAGATCAGGCCAGCTCAACAACCAGCAGAAAGGGACGCTTCATTGCTGGTGATGGCAATACACGTTACCGCTAGTTACAACACGGTCAATGCTAAGAAATATGGGAGGCTGAAAAGACAGGTAAGAAAAGGTAAGAAAGAAGAAAAATATAAAAACACTTACTTAATACTCATCAAGCATCTAAAAATGTGTCAGCTAAACACGGAGCTTGGTACTGGAAAAACAAAATAAGACCCTTATCCCTTCCTTAAAAGGACTCAACTTTTTTAAGAAAGGGGACAAGTAAGCAAGTAATGGCAATAGCACCTAAGAAGTGCTGCAACGTGTATGCGGACCACGGGGCAGCAAAAGGAACAGTAAAAACAAATCTGCCTTAGATGGGTCAAGATCAGCCTCACACAAGAGCTATTTGGGTATGCTTTTGAAAAAGGAGTTTTCAAGTGCACTAGGAAGTACTCTAGGTGGAGGGATTGGCATGAGTAATGACAGAATTCATTAAATGTAAGTATGGTTCATTGGAGGTAAGAGCTGAGGGGGCAAGAGAAAACCAAAGAGGGTAACGTAAGCTGAAGGCAGGGGAGTTAAGGTATGAAGTCATACATTATGCTGAGATGACTGAATTTTAAATGTTTGCAACCACTGAGAGCAGAGAGAAGCTTCTCTCTCTGAAAGCACCATGGAGAGTGACAAAATTAGATTTGGTTTTGTTACTGAGAAAAAGAGAATAGATTTGGGGGAAAGTAAAGGCAGAGAGACACATCAGTGAATGACTGAACTACCCAGAGAACAGAAAGTGGGAACAGAAAACACACCAGCAGAAGCAAGGGAGGAAATCCAAAGAACTGACAGCTGTAATAAACACCAACAAAAGAGTCCAAAAGAGATAAAAGAAACAGCAGGAGACAGAGACACAGAGAGGGGACAAAACGTCGACCAGCAGAATGGCCTGGGGGCGTTCACTTCACAGGTAAGACCTTACACCTCAGCAACCCTGGGGGACACAGAAGCGCAGAAGCGTTGTCAAGAAAATTCCAGGATATCTCCTGGGGTCAGTACACCTCAGTCTAGACCTCATACCATCTACACATGCATTAACTCATCCTCACAGTTATGACCTTAAATCACCAAGGAAAAGGTTTAATTCTGTTCAGCACATTCTGTTTATTACTATGGCATGTAAGTGTGTAATAATTTAAGATGACTTCCATCAAGAATAAAAAGTTATCTTTGAGACTGAAAGATCATACATTTTTATATGTACAAAATAACCTGTGAAAATGTTAAATAACTATGGTTTTCTTATTCTAATGGTGCTAATACCAAGCACTCCATTTTAAAACACTTTATAAAACAACTTACCAAATTATATCTCTCAGAGTCAATTTAAAGAATATTAAAATTTTCACCAATGAGGCAATCTAATAGATCTCTAATATCCAGTACTTAAGGGGAGGGGCGGGGGGGGCAAGAGGAATATATACCATGTCAGACAAAAGAGCCTTGAAATTCTGGATAGCTTCTTCTCGTTTGTGTTGCTCTCTCTCTCGATCTATTTCTTTTGTTTGTTCTGAACGAGCCTTTTGCACCTCTCTTTCTCGTTCTCGAAGGCTTGCCTCAATGCGGGCTTGCCTTTCAAGCTCCTTTTCTTTTTCTGAGTCCAAATTCTGTAAAGTAAAATTACATTATCAAAATATGTTTCCATAGAGTAAGTGGTTTGCCAAATACATAATTTCAAATGGTTTGCCAAATACGTAATTTCAAACCTGGGTTTTACCATGAATATACCTAAACACTGTGCCTCATTTCCAAATCAACTACATGTACTAGAGATCCCTATATTAATTATACCAACAGGAAAAATTCCAGACCCCAAACAGAAGCAAATACCTTTACTATGCAACTAAGAGTTTTAATATTCCCTATTTACAGCACAAATAAATGCAATAGTTACCTTGGCTATTTTTTCAATGTACTGTTTGAAAAGGTCTTCTCTCATTGAAGAACTATCCACTGCCTTATAACGTGGATCACTTTCTACTTTGTCTTTTACTTTGCTCCATCGGGACTGACTGTCCAAGTGATGATTAGATAATAATTCAAAGAAATCCGATTTAATCTGTATTTCAAAACATATCAGGAGAGGGAGGGGGAATCTGCCATGAGAAATTCCTCATATGCAAATGTTTACAACCAGAAAAAACTGTTCACTTACCTTAAAGATGAAAATAGTAACTTTTTAAATGCATTTATTTATAGTGGAATAAATTTTAGTCAAGAAGAGTATCAGAATCGCACTTTTATGATAAATATAAAAACCAACACACATATAAACTCTCATTTAAAATCTACCAAATTCAAGATAAATCATTTTCTCCAATGAAATTATTCAAATACAGAAAAAATCTTTTTAGGTTGTTAACTTTTTCATTTCAGCACTGCTACATTTTATTAGAAATAAGAATTTATATTTATTTCTAGATAAGATTCAGGCTTATGAACTGATAGTAAACTACACTTTAACATCAAGATAATAAGAACGACTTATTTTAAAAAGTAGATCAACATAATTTTTGTTTGTTACAATAGGGGAATTTAGAAATAGAGAAGCACAAATAGCAAGTCTAATTCATTAGAAACTTGAAACTGTACTGTCAAATTTCTAAAAACGAGTAAAAAACAGAGTAAATTTTTGTATTTTAATTTAAAAAAATCAATACTGTACCCTTATATATAAAATATAGAATTTCTATGGTCATAATTAATTAATCATTACTTTAAAACTGTATTCAGATTTTTGGTACTTTTTAGCCATTAAACATGTACGCTTTACAACTCGGAAGTGTTAATGAATTAACATTCTGAGCCAATCAAGTACCAGCTCAGTAAAATTACACCAAGGGTATTAAAAGATATTAATCCTTTAGAAGCAACATATACACCACTTAGAACCCCTCTCCCAAACTGTAATTCTTATTTTTTTAAATAGGGAGGAAAGAAATAAACTATTTATTGTTATGCTAGTTTAAGGACCTGTTTTTAAAATTCAGTATCATTTAAATTATATTGTGCTCCTACAAGGAGGTAGCCAGTCAATTCAATAGAGGACTCAGACCAGTCAAGAACTTCTCTTCCCTGTAGGGATTAAACATGCTGGCCAAGGGAATGAGAAATTAGAAATGGAATCACATTCTTTCTGCCTATTCCAACCCTCTCATTTCCCCTAACAGAGAATTAATTAAAAGAGAGGGTAATGTCATTTCTGGACAACACCTGTAAGATTGTAAGAAAAGAATTAGAGAATTTTTTAAAAGCCAAGAGCTCATCAGCTGTAGATTTCTTTTACTACTGAACTTGGCTCTTCACTTTGTTTGTAGTAAGAAATACTCATAAATCCAGTATTTCCAGACAATAAAAAAGAAACTATTTGATATAGTGATGCAACAAGGTTTCTGTTCATCTTGTCTACTTTGTATCTGACATGATGAACACCAAATTCCTAGATGCCTGTGATAACTAGAAAGCAAAATTTACAAAATTTATGTTAAATGAAACATGCAAGCTGTATCAAACAGGAATCTTTCCAAGTCATAGGCGTTTATATTGACTTAGGACAACTTTCAAATATTAGACACAAAGCCTATAAAGGATTATCATACAGTTTTTAAAATGTGTGATGTATAAACAGTGAGTTTTAAATAAAATTAAATTTTAACTTTCTCTCACTGTAGATATTACCATGACAGGCTATACATGGCTTACCGAAGCTGCTATTTGTATGACAAGAATCATTTAACAACTGCATAAATGTCAAAAAATGTAAGTTACCACTAGCAGCAATTCAAGACCCCACATTTCCTATTTTTTTCCTCCCCAAATCAAAGTACCTTACCATCTATAAGCTGTTCAGTTTAACAGGGAAAACAGTCTCCTTAGCCTAATCTACTGTAACAAAAATACTTAACTCGTTCAGAAGAAAATTTAAGTGAAGGAAGAGAGAAAAATGCACTTCAGGAGAGGATTAACTCTATTCTGTGCAACTTCAAATGTGTTGTTACAAAAGGTATCTAATTTGAGTCACAATTTTATAAAAATTGGTTATAACTTATAATAAAATTTTAAAAACCTTGAGGATAGCTATTTTGGCAAACAAAACAGTCTAGCAAAAGTAAGCAGAGTTTTAAGGGCATTTTTTATAAAATCGAAAATTACCAGTAAAAGCTACCTGCAAATGATTTTACTCTTTGGCTTGAAAATGTCTACTGGAAAAAAAAAAAAAAAAACAGTGGGAACTACTTCACCAACAGTCAATGTCCTATTTTATAGGTTTTTGACTCAGCAAGTAATTACCTTTAAACTTTTACTATCTGGCTATTAACTGCATTACCTCAATACTACAAACAGCAATTAGAAAATCACAAAAATAAAGAAAGCAAACTCCAATACAGTAGCACCATGCTACTAGCACTAGTCATATTATTCAATTACATACAATTAAAATGTGGTTTAAAAAAAAACAGTACAGACAATATACTTCATAGGAATAATCATTCAAAGTCATGAAGAAAGTAATAAAACTTCATTAACCAACTACTTCTCAGACTGTGAATATAAAATATACTGTATTTAAACCTTAAAGATTTGTTTCCATGGCCTAGTTAGTAATTTTGCATTCTTTAAATTGGCTGAGACAGTTTCGCTTCAGTAATTTCCTGCCTCTTTATTAAAAATTTAGTAAAGGTACCAAGCCAAAACTATAACTTAGAGAAATATTTTTCAATCAAAAGAAAATAAAGCTGAATATACTACATTTATTCAGATGCAATATCTATTTAATTCACTTTAATTAACACATTCTGGGCACAACTCTCATCACTTCATAAGGAAAAAGACTAAAAAATGTAAAGTACCGGAACTGCGGGAGGCTAAAGTCACCACACAGAGATACCAATTCTTTCCTCACTAGGGAATCCCACAATACTTTTGCGTATCAGTGATTGACAGCTGTCAGACTGAACTGATTGACAGGCCGCACAGCACAAAACTGTAAAGTCTATCCACTTGTTATAAAACAGAATACACAAAATAGTTACAAAAAAAAGTGTTTAGAAAAAGAACATTAGTTATAAATGCAAAGAGAAAAACATTCAATTTGTATAAAAGCAATCACACAGTATCAACTATTTATTTTACTTGGTATTCTTTAATCAAACAGGGTATTACTAAAAGTCAAAAGTAGCAAACTATATATTAACACGATTCAATTTCAGCATACACAATGCTTACAAAGAACTCAATTCTGCACATTTCCTGAGAAGCATAATCATTTGCAAAAAAAAAAAAAAAAATTAATAGTGAAATAATTCTGTAAGAATCCACATAGAAGCCCAATAAATTAGATAATCAGGAAATTTCAGATATTTGTGATAAAAGTTATTTCATCCAATACTGTTGCTATTTACAGTTTAAGAGGCTTGAGCCCATCAAGAATGGTATTACTTCCCTAACAACATTCCTTAATAGAATTTGTCATGTTTTAACTTTCCGGAATAAGAGCCCATTTGAAATGTTTTCAAAAATGATTAGGCTTCAGAGGTTCTTCTCCCCCACTCACAAAGCGCACAGGGATACTGAGGAGAGTGTGGCTGCCTGTTCTGAGGGCTCATGCACGGCCGGTGCCACCCCCACCCATCTGCCCCCCCAGGGCTGGGCTCCTCTCCACGCCTGACACTGCTATCAAGTGACATTTGGAATCCATTAACCTTTAATAGCTGACCTTTATTTCTGATAAGCAATAATTCAAATGTAAGATATGTTTACTAAAAGATTAGAAAGTCACTAAAATGCTATCTTTTAGAAGGCAAAAAAAAAGATAAAAAAGCTTTTAAAATTTTAAAGGTTACTGCTTATTAAGAATCCTGAATCTTAGCAGGCACCAGCGAGTAGACAGATCTAACAGTCAGTGCTGGGTGTACTGGGCAAACTCAGTATTAATAAAATTTAAAGCAAATCTATGTACTTTAGTAAAGTTACTAAAATAAGCATTATGGAAGTACAGTGACAGAATACACACATATAAACAATTCTAAAAGTGAACTTACAAAGCTAACCAGTAACTACGGGTCCTGTGATCTATGCCCATGAATGAGATTAGAAACATGACCCCAGCTTAGTTCCTTCCCATTCACACTCCTGTCAATCACCTCATCTTACCTTCTCACCTCTGGTCTTCGAATCTTCTTTCTCTTTCTTCCTTGCAGCTGCCACAAATTCATTAAACAAGGCTTCTCGATCTTTCATCTTTTCAATTGCTTTGAATCTTGAATCTTTAGCATGCTTGGCTGCAAATTCACTAAAAGTAGCTCTGTAACAAAATGGCAAGTGTGCTAACTTTGGTAGAGCTATTTCTGCTTGTAGAAAGGTATAGAAGATGACACCATTTTCCAGCAAGAATATGTGCCAAAGACTCACTGAGTCCCAATATCTGCTTAAAGAGTGAACAATGAGCTACAGAAAGGAGTAAAAAAGGGCTAAAGGGTGAAAATGTGGTTAGCGATTTGTATGCTATCAGCATGACACGGGCATAGCACAACAGAGGGCAAAAAGTCTATGTGCTTCAGGAGACTTAAGAGCTCATCCATTTCCACACTAAGAGGCTGAGTCTTGCTTCTAGCCATGGTGGAATACCTACTGAATTAGATCTCCTCCTACAAACAACTGTGAGAGAGGACAAAATATATGAGGCAAATGATTTCAAAACAGTGGACAATAGGTAGAGTAGTAAAACTGAGGAAAGGCCCACTGCTCTAGGCCACAGGACAATTTCCCAAGGTGCAGAGAGCTGGGTCCAAGCAGAGTACAGCGGTCCCAATAGCTACAAGTAGTACAGATCAGAGTCTGGGTGTTAAAATGGCAGAGGAAGAAGCTCTAGAAAGAGAATACCCCGTAAATATACCACAAGGCGATTCCCCATGAACAGATAGCCAAGGCTGAAGGGTACAAGAGCAGGGAAAAACCACCCCCTGCCAAAGTGCTACCTGGTTGAGCAAGAAAGAAATGTTAGAAACTGAGTGGTGCAGAAAAAGAACAGCATTAGGACACTAAAGTCCACAAAAGCTGCACTGTTGAGAAACTTCCACCTTCTGAGATCCACACTAACAAAGCCTTAAATCAAAGCTAAATTAAGGTGATCAGCCTGTAACTGAACTGCCTGCAAAAACAAAAATCCACTCTTCAGAGTGAGGGAACATCTGTCAGAGTCTCTATAATCCACTATTTCCAATATGCAATCAGAAAACTAAACATACAAAGAATGTATAACCCAAATGAAAAAAACTTTTCGTTCAATAGAAACTGAATCCCAAATGCCCAAGTGCTGTTCCGGCAGAGAGAAATCCTTTAACATTGTAATTATATTGAAAGAATTTAAGAAAAACAGATTCAAAGAACTAAAAACATGGCCTTAATGAACGATTAAAGGGGAGTTTCAGTAAAGACACAGAAAACAGGAAAAAAGAACCTAAAACTAACTGAAAGGAAAAATTCATTGGATGGGCTTAACAAAAGAGGAGACCCAGAATAAAGAGCCAGTGACTCCAAATGAGATCAGTAACAGTTATCTAAGCAAAAGAACACACACAAAATTGGGGGAGATGGGGGAATCGTCTTCGGGGCATGTCAGATAATGAGAATTCTAAAAGAGCAAAGAGTGAATCAGAACAGAAAAAACGCTGATCAAAAATTTTCCAAATGTGATGAAAACATCAATGCATAGATCCAAAAAGCAAAGCAAACTGCCAAGAAGGCTACATAAAAAGATGAGGCCTAAGGGGGATAATGAGGCTCAGCGTAAAAAATATTTTCTCCACAAATAAAAGGCTTTCATGTATAAAGCTTTCATACATTTGGATGTATTTCAATATTTGAAGCTTTCACCTTACATAATAATTTGCTCTTATAATAAATACTCCCATATTTAGCAAGTTTTTAGAAGAGAAAAATAAATCTTACTTTTTCCCTTTAAAACCTATTTAACTACTTCAACACAAGTATAGAACACATCTTCTTATGTGTTAAAACAAAGATTATATTACAACTTTCATTATAAAGAAAAAACTTGTTAACCTCAGAATTTCGAATTTAAAACATCAAATGAAGATCTGGGGTACCATTCACAGCTAACATTTGCTATTTTGAAGCTTTGCTAACCAAACCCAGATTTTAATAATCTTTTACATTTAACTGTTGTTACTCACAACATGTAATTTCATTAATTCAACGTTTTTAACAACAGGATATATTGCAAATCTGGTTTGAATAATGGATATGTAACCTTAATAAAATTTTAAAGTAAAATAAAAATGTGCATCCCAGAAACGGGATCACATACATGTAAGTCCACTAAATCTGTTTTGTTTTCATGATAAATCAAGCATCGTGCATTATACTTTTGAGAGAATTACTACTACAATTAAAGAATAAACCTATTTTTAAAACATAAAATTGGGTCCCTGGGTGGCTCAGTAAGTTAAGCATCCAACTTCGGCTCAGGTCTGATGGTTCATGGATTCGAGCCCTGCATCAGGCTCTGTGCTGAGAGCTGAGCCTGGAGCCTGCTTTAGATTCTTTGTCCTCCCTCTCTCTCTGCCCCTCCCTCCCTCGTTTGCGCTCTGTCTTTCTCTCTCTCTCAAAAATAAACATCAAAGGGGCGCTTGGGTCGCTCAGTTGGTTAAGCATCTGACTTCGGCTCAGATCATGATCTCGCAGTTCAGGAGTTCCAGCCCCTCGTCGGGCTCTGTGCTGACAGCTCAGAGCCTGGAGCTTACTTCAGATACTGTGTCTCCCTCTCTCTCTGCCCCTCCATGCTTTCACTCTGTCTCTCTCTCAAAAATAAACAGTAAAAAATAGTTTTCTTAATAAAATAAAAATAAACATTAAAAAATAAAAAATAAAAATAAAATGTAAAATCAATTCCTAAAAGTGACAATTTAATTATTTTACACGTATTTATATCACTTGTAATAAAACAGGTAAAATACTTATTTTTCCCCAGAAAAGATTAAAATGAAGTTTTAGTATTAGATTCTGATACAGAGACTTTTATATGACTCATCTCTTAACTCCAAAAAGCGCTGCTTGGTACCCTTTTTTCTGACCCTGAGTTGAGGGTGGATAGTAGTGGTAGGAGACTGGGAAATGACCAGGAACTGACCCTAGGAGATATGCCTTGAAGTTTCATTGCATACAAAAAGAAAAAAAAAAGACATTGAAACAGGCACTAAATTCTCCCCCATTTTTTCCCCTTGAATAAACTCCAATGCTTTTTACCTATAAACTCTAGTTGTGATATACAGACTCTTCTATTTCAAAGGGAATTTAAGGTAATGGACATATTTTCTCAATTTTAAGTTTTTCCTCCTCGTTTCCTACTTACTAAATTTGGTCCTAATCCCTGAGGTCGCATTAAGTGTATCAATACAGTAATACACCACAATGTTCCAAGTGCTGAGACTTCTAGTTACGTGTCTCATGGCTTTATTTTCTGAAGTAACCTGCAAGGTACAGCTTGCTCCAACGAATCTATCAGCCCCAAAAGAGCACCGGTAAGGCAGTGGGATAGACCAAGACTTAATTTGTCAAATTCACAAAATGGAAATCTCTTCGGAGTCACAGTTATTGTCAGATCGATCCATAATGGTTTTAATAAATGTATTTTGCTAAATCATTTGAAAATAAGCTGTAGGCATCATAAGACTTCATCTATAACTATTTCAGCATGCATCTCCTCAGAGTAAATCCTTTTTCCTCTATAACCACAATACCCAAGAAAATTGTAAATTCTCTAATACCACGTATTACCAATCTATCCATGCTCAAATTTCTGCAGCTGCCTCCCTAAATGTCTTTTCTAACTCAGTCACAAGTACTGACCCATGAACTCACTCTTAATTAACCAAAAAGAAAGCCCCAAATACTCTATTAACTTTATTATCTGAGATGTGTATTAATGCCCTAGGTTTTTCTTCATATTTCAAATATAAAGTTGTAACATAAAGTATACTTTCTCAAACGGTATTCTCTTCTCTACTTCCAACGATAAAAGCAGCTGTTTCACAAGATAAACTTTTACAGGAAGTGCCATTTAAACCAGACACTCCATAATTCTACCCTACACTTTTAGAAACTGTCCATATTACGAGGTGTTCACAGCAACCGAGTAACACCGCTGCCAAAAATAAACCAGAAGTAACAAACTAATTCTCTCTTGCCTAGACTATTCTGTACTAACACTGGAATCTAGTTGAAATCCCACATCCATTTGGGCAAGGTATGAGACAAGCACATAAATCATACTGGCTGTTTTAGAAGACTGAGATAGTGTGTGTATACATACATGTGCTTTAAGTGCATGTATGTATGTATAAGTTTGTACATACAACTTTAAGTGCACATAAGATATCCACTAAATGATGCCAAATATTATTGTTGTTGTGATGCTAGTCACGTAAGTTTTAAATGTCTCCTCTTCTTCAGCCCATTACACATACTCAATAGGCATTAACAATCAACTGAAAATGTCAGACAAAAACATAATCTAGACATTTTTGCCTCTCACAGAGCACAAGAGGTTCCTCTAAAGGAAATATATTTAGAATAAAGAGTAGAAATGCAGCAACTAATAATCAAACTTTTCATGTCCAATTGTCCCAAAGATAAACATATTCTCTTAGCTGATCTTAGGAGAAAGCACATACATATTTTGAAATGTTACAGTAATGAACCATATACCTTGGATTAAATTTTGCTTCTTCCATCATTTTTTTGAAATCTTCCTTGGCTTGCATTATTTTGTTTTTCTTTTCCCTGCGTTCTTCCTCTGCCCTCGTCTTTACATATTGATCAAATACCTATCACAAAAATAAACCAATTGGGCAAGTTAGTCTTCCATAGAAATAATTTAATTACCAAACTATGGAATCTATAAGAAAACACTAAGTCAGTGTCTTTGTCCAAACTATAATAGAAAAAATGCATTAATTAAAGATACCTCAATTGTATGCAGACTATCTGTAGAGAGTCTCACTTTGAACCTTCAGTTGACAGTGTTACACAAGCACACAAGCCTGTATTGAGACTTCCAGAACAAAGGCAGAAGTCCCTTTAATTTTCCTTTTCCCTGATTACAAATTGAATACATGTTTATTAAAACAATTTCAGGGAATAGAAAATGTATAAATTACAGTCCTTCCAAACCTCTTCTAGAAAAAAAAAAACAAAACATTAAGAGTATGGAACAGATAGTTTAAATTTACTTCTGTGCATCTTTTTAAGACATATTTCCACCAAAATATAATACTTTACATCTATCCTGTAATACTTTCCCCTAGCTCATAATGTATAAACAAGATAACAAACTGAACATGCATGCCTATTTCCTTTCTTCAAACACCAATAAAATAACAAGAGAGAATTTCCTTTTTTAAGTCACAAACCAACAAGAACAGGCAAATGGGAAAAATAAAGAGTAACTCTCGAAGATGACAAGCACATGGATACATAACGTAGTAAAGGACAGG
This sequence comes from Cryptoprocta ferox, assembly GCA_028646485.1. Lineage (NCBI taxonomy): Eukaryota > Metazoa > Chordata > Mammalia > Carnivora > Eupleridae > Cryptoprocta > Cryptoprocta ferox. Next base: position 34,011,707 of record CM053572.1, on the reverse strand, counting down.
CAAACATGAGAGAGCTGACCCGAATTCAACAGTCAAGAAAAGAAAGAAACCAATTCTCTTTTTATTAGAGAATTCTCAAACAGTTCCAGAAGTGATAGCACCCAGAGATCCATGGAAGTGAGGGCCGGGTACAGCTACAATAAGGCTGTCTAAGGAGTCAATAAGAAGATCTCCCTTGCCAATTCCATGTACCTGGGGGCACTGCCACTCCCGAGCCTCAGTAAAAGGCAAGTGATTATTCTCTACAACAAGGGCTGGCAATTCACAATCTGCTGGCCAAATGTGGCCAGCTGCCTGTTTTTGTGCATCCCAGGATGAGTTTTAACATTTTTAAATGGTTAGGGAAAAAACACTAGAGAATTTCCTAACATTTTATGACAGAGGACAGTTAATTGAAATCCAAATTCTAGTGTCCGTAAGTACAACTTTAAAGAACAGTCAGGCTCATTCCTTCACATCTATCTACCTATGGGTGCTCCTTCATTAGACTAGTGGAATTACACTACTATGAGAGAGACCAAATGGCCCCCAAAGCTAAAATATTTATTATCTGACCCTTTATTTAAAAATTTTGCTGATCCTTGCTCTAAAAGGTAAAGCAGTATCTCTCAAGGAACATAAATTAGAAAGGAGGCATATCAGCCAGAGAAAACAGCAAATTAAGCAAACAGTTACATACCAAATATTAAAACACATTTCTCCCCAGACGAAAGCAGTAAGGACTGCCTCCTCTTGTCAGGAGACTATAAAGGTTCTTTTCCAGAATCTGACCAGCCTAAAAATTACCTGCACCAGGAGATCCTCAACAAACCAGCTATTTATCACCCTACAGCAGGGTTTTTCAACCTCAGCACTCAGGATACTTCAGCCAGATGATGTTGAGCAGCATCCAACACAGCACAACCTCAGCTGTGACTACTGAAACTGTGCCCTGGGCCAAAACTGCCCCTGACTGAGAACCACTGCTTTACAGTAAAGCCACGTCATGGGCACCCACTCAGATGCTCGAAGTGTCCAAAGAGCATTTCGGTGCTTCATTCCTAATCATGGGTAGTCAGGGTCTACAAAGACATCTAAGGAAAACTCTCCAACATGAAAAAAAGAGATCAAAATAGAAAAAACCTTAGTTGACACAGAGACTATGCAGGAAAATTAAAACTAAAATTAAAACCTCAACAATCTCATAAAACTCAGAAAAGATACTATAATCATAAAACAAGAAAAACTCAACAAAAAGAAATCCTACAAATTAAAGGACAGAAAAAATGAAAAATCAAATTAAAGGATTTGACAGTAAAGTTGAGAAAGTCACCCAAAAAGAAAAGGGCAAGAGGTAGAAAGCAGGAGAAAAGAAACTTGAAGGATGAGCTCACAAGGGCAACTTTTCTGTCCCAGAATGAAAAAATAAACAGGTGGAAACAAATCAAAAAAGCAATGCAAGAAAATCTCCCAGAACTGAAAGACAGTTTACAAGCGCCCAACACAATGGGGTCCTTCCACCAAGGTACATAATCACTGTGAGATTTCAGAACACTATACACTAAAAGGAGATCTACACACCCACAAAGGAAAAATAAACAGGTCCATAAACAAGGAACAACAACAGTGAAAACTAGAAAAAGAGCAACGTCTTCAAAATCCTGAAAGAAAAACATTTCCAATTTCAAAAATCTTAACCAGCCAAAACAATTTCAAATTAAAGATGCAATGAATGTTAGTAAACATGCAAGGCCTCCAAAGTTTATTTCCCATGCATGTTCTCCCAAGAAGCTATTACAGGGATGGAAGGGGTCAAAAGGGAGTAAACCAAGAAAGAAGACCTATGATGAAGGAAACAGGGGAACCCTCCTCCCCCAAAAACAAGAGAGATGAGGGAAACCCCAGGATGATGGTAAAGACTGGTCATCCTCAAAAATAACAGCTGTGTATCAGGTGTAGAGGGTAACCAGTCCTGAATGAAGCAAGTCACAAGGCTCTGGAAGAAGTGTCTTCAGCAAGATAAAACTGGGGCAGCACTCTAGCATTTTTCCTAGCATATTTTACAGAACTATTTGTCTCTTTAAATGTGTACATGTACATCTTTAGAAAAGTCAAACAAAAAATGTTTTCTTTAAAAAACTGAAGACTTCGCTCCAGGTCAGGCCATGTCTATCTACTAACGTTTAGCAGCTGTATAGAGACAGCTACAACTATGTCACCATCTCCTGCCAGGCGTGTGGGCCATTTTCAGCACTGTCCAAACACAGCACTGCAATAAATCCTGAAGGCACGTGCATGCCGACAAAGTGGGAAGGAGGGTTCTTCCCATCCCCTCTCCCCCTCTCCCGTATATGCTTTCTTATTTGCAAAAGTAGTGAATTACAAGGAAAACCCAAACGAACACACTAACTTTCTTTTCAGAGGCTGGGCAAACCTCACACCCCTTCCTCTGGGATCTCCCACACCAGGGTCAGGACTCGCTAGCTGAGATTACCTTCTCAAAGAAAATGAGGAGTTCTCGTATGCTTCCCAGTTTCTCCTAATTATTTGTGTCATGCTTTCCAATACACATGAGCTTTCTAGGTTCCCTATTTTAAGCGGTTATTTCATTAAAACACGGACTTGTGAACAAAATGTTACAATAAATACCATGAGAGTCAGTTTTTAAAAAGAATTTCTAGTTGACTTCTATAGACATAATCAAAAACGTCCATTTTAAAGGGCTACACTCACTGTCTAAGCCAACGCCAACTTCTAGGGTGCTCGTTATATTCCATTTATTTTCTTAAACCACTTTATTGAGGTATAATTGATATACAAAAAGTTGTTCATATCTAATGTATACAACTTGGTGAGTTCAGAGATAGATATACATCCGGGAAACCATCACCACAGTCTATGACATTAACATATCGACCTCCAAAATGTTCCTCCAGCCCTTTTAATTTATTCTTATTTTTCAGAGATATTAAAAACCCTTAACATAAGACCATCGTAGCAAAATTTTCAGTATACGATACAGTACTGCTAGCTATAGGCACTATGTTGTACAGACCTCCAGGACTTAGCCATTCTACATAAGGGTTTCCACTTCTTAATCTACATAATTACACAATATGCTCACTTTGTGAAATTTATGATGTTTAGATTTTAATGCATGTATGTTTTTCTTCAATACAGAAGCTTGTGAAAAATATGGGTGTGATATTTTAAGAAAATACATATATTTGCCATTTTCAACAACATGGCTGGATCTAGAAGAGTATTACGTGAAGTGAAATGAATCGGAGAAAGACAAATATACGATTTCAGTCATATGTGGAATTTAATAAACACAAGAAACAGCAAAGGGAAAAGAGAGGCAAACCAAGAAACAGACTCTTAAGTACACAGAACAAACTGATGGTCACCAGAGGGGAGGTGGGTGGGGGGTGGATTAAATAGGTGATGGGGATTAAGGAGTGCACTTGTGATGAGCACCGAGTACTTAATGTATTGAAGTGTTGAATCACTACACTGTATACCTGGAACTAATATTACACTGTATGTGAACTGGAATTTAAATTAAAAAGAAAAGATGAAAAGGCACACCTGACTGGCTCAGTCGGTTAAGTGTCAGACTTTAGCTCAGGTCATGATCTCACAGTTCATGGGTTCCAGCCCCGCGTCGGGCTCTGTGCTGACAGCTCAGAGCCTGAAGCCTGCTTCAGATTCTGTGTCTCCCTCTCTCTCTGCCCTTCCCCTGCTTGCACTGCTTCTCTCTCAAAGATGAATACATGTTAAAAAAATTTTTTTAAATAAAAAAAAGAAAAGAAGAATTTTTTTCTTTTTTTTATAGAGAGAAGAAACAGTGTAGAGAATTATGCCAACTATTAAATTACAAATATCAAGAACGGACTACCCAATGAAATCCTGTAGCTCAGTCAGGAAGGCTATAGCACCAGACTCTAGTCCCTACATCAAAGTCTAATATTCTGCATGAAAATGGTCTTGTTCTGTTGAAAAATGTTATTCAGTTTAAAACACTGTAAAAACAGGGGCACCCGGGTGACTCCTTCAGTTAAGCGTCTGACTTCAACTAAGGTCATGATCTCACAGTTCGTGAATTCAAGCCCTGCATAGGGCTCTGCATAGGGCTCTCTGCAGAGCTCGCTTCAGATACTCCGCGTCCCACCCCTCCACCCCACCCTGCCCACTCTCTCTCTCTCAAAAATAAACAATAAAAAAAACTGTCAAAACAAAAACAAAACATAAATATTCCTGATTCCTCAAGTGATCTTTTATCAAAAACAAGATTAAGTAAAGAAAATCTTAAGTTAAACCTTACGGTTACAATTACGTAAGAAACTTCTAGAATGGTGTGAAACCTACATAAATCTACAGATAACTAGAAAAGCGAAAGAGATGCACTTTTAGACTGAGACATTTTAAATAAAATTGTTAGTTTTTTTAAAATCAAAATGCACATCTCAGAAATGAAATTACGAAGTGCAAATATATAACCTAGATACATTTAACTGGTTTCTCCCTGATTTTATACTCTCATGCAAATAGTAAAACCTAGAATTGAAAAAGTACACATATTAATTCCAAATGTTTGCTTCGCCTTTCATTTCTTACACTCCAGTTTTAAAAATTTTACTCAAAAAGGGTAAGAACCTTTAAGTATAGTCTTTATTTAAATGGAATAACGCTTCGTATTTTTCCTGTATTTAAGCATTACTCTTAATAAGAGGTAACACCATCAGCTTACAAAATGCCTGTAAAATTGGGAAAGAATTTTAGCTCTCAATATGCACTTGTAATTTAACTCAGTCAGAAACTTTAACACTGAGCAGCATTAAGAGTTACATCACAAAAGTTTACAAGTAATCCTTCAAGGATATTTAAGTTAAGCATTGTTCCAGGCATTACACATACAGCAATGAACAAAACAAAGTTAGAACCCTCAGAATTTATATTCTGCAGGAGGAGAAGACAGAAGATAATCTTAGATAATTAGAGCTATGAGTGCTATAAAGGAAAGAAGGCAAAGAGATACATGGATCAGAAGGCACTTGGACAAGCACTTGAATAAAACGATGGGGCAGATGCAAACACCCGGGAGAAGAACACTCCAGACAGAGGAAAGAGCAAGTATCAGAATGTACCCAGCTTGTTCAAGGCATAACAAGGGATGTGTGGTCAGAATGAATGAATCTAAGACAAGACCTTTGAGAACCATGCAGATAAGAGTGTTAAGTATAATCTTACAAGCCATGATACAGAATTTCAAATTTAACCTAAATGAAATGGGAATCAATGTACATTTTTTAAGCAAGGAACAGTAACAGTGACTTTATTTGCCACTTAAAATTAGACTGGCTGCTATGTGGAAAAAGAACTTGACTACAAAAAGCAAGAATGGAAGGAAGGAAAGAGGTCAGTCAGGGGCTACACAGATGCTAAGAAATGGTCACAGTGCCTTGAACTACAGTGTTAGTGGGGGAAAAGGTGAATAAGTTGTATTTACAAGCTTCTGGAGGTTGATTTTGCTGACAGACTTGAAATCCACAGAGAGGAGAAATAAAGAATCAAGGATGATTTATACTTTTTGATAAGGCCATCATCTGAGGTGAAAATGAGACCGTTACACACAGTTTAAAACACACACACACACACACACACACACCCCTACTGTGTTTGAAATGTAGATACAAATATCTTTGGAAAGTCATGCTTTTCTATTACACATACTAAGATACATATCTGGCACACTGTAAATTTCCTCTCTCCATAAAAAGTTTGTGGTGAGACCTATGTGCATAATGGCACTAACAGTGTAGAGAATTATGCCAACTATTAAATTACAAATATCAAGAAAGGACTACCCAACGAAATCTTGTAGCTCAATAGCCCTATAGCAAGTAGTTCAACATACTCACCACTCTACAGAGCTCAGTGTCAGGGTGGTCCAGGTAATTCAGAAACTATGTAAGTTGGAAGTGTGCAAGGCTTTAGAGGACGAAGCAATCACTGTGAGATGATATGTATCACTGAATCATCACAGGAATAAATGGCAACTCAATAACACGGCAAGTCTAATTCATGTTAACTCTAAATCAGCAGAGGCCCTGAAGTGTCCATCAATTCTTTAAGCTTATGATGAAAAGGTATTTTAACAGATGCTGCTGAGATGTAGACTTGTGTGCTTGAAACGTGAACAGGTCTCTGAGTGTTGTCTATCTACCACACACACTCATGCATATATATACTGGCACTAACAGTCAGAAAGGCTATAGCACCAGGGTCCAATCATAGTCAATCAAGTAGGACTATAGGTGTTTCTTTTGCATTTCTACTCGTCTGTATTTTGCTATTTTTCTACTCTAAATTTGCAACATTTGCCCAGTAAAAAGTAAATTAATAAATGCATTTAAAATGAATTTTGAAAACTCCTTGATATAACCTCAGCATATATGAGACACAAGGACAAAATACTCATGAACCAACACTCATGTCTTTATATAAAGGCAAAAATATCCAAGTATTTCTGAGGCAGAAATGCTGAGAGAGAGTAAATGTGTTCTAAGATATGAGACTATGTGTTTTGAATACTGTGTGAAGGGGTGAAAAAAGGATAGTTATTTTATTCCTTACATTTTTAAATTATGCTGCTAAGAGATATACATTTCTTATAATGTTATTTTCCCTTTACCTGTTTTCTCTCTTTAGGATTGAGAAGTAAGTACCGAGGATCAAAAACTATCTTGTGCAACTCCTTCTCCCACGTTGAAAAAGCAGACACCTTTAAAATAAAAATGTATTGCCTCATAATTAAGTTGGCTCTAAAAACATAAAGGTCATATAATTTTCCTTGAAATCTACAGGACATCTGCTTAAAAAGGAGACATAATAAAAACCATACTGAAGTTTCCATCACTAATAAATGACAAGCAGCGGGAGGCTAGCAACAGCAAATTTCTACACTAATTGGCTCTGAACATTTCTGTATTATATAGAAATAACACACACTTAATTACTCATTAAAATAACCACTACTGTGTGACATTTTAAAAATCAGGACATCAGAAAAGGCCTTGAAGATCTGCATTTTGATTTCCCATGCTTGCTCCAATCTTGTGAACAATGTTGCAATATTAAACTGAACACTTACACTTATTCAAAAGAATCTGTGAATATAACCAAAAGGTTGAAACTCCCTCTCAATTAAGCTTTATTAATAATATCACAAAGTACCAGTTCTCCTTTAACCAAAAGCCATTCTCAAAGTACTGAAAGAAAAATCACATATACCTTACCTATCCCATGTCGTCCGCCACTCTGTAATGTTAATACTCTGTTAATACTCATCTTATAGATTACTCACCAAAATTTAACGACCCAACAAACGTTAAATGTTATTTGTATTTAAAAGGACAGTAAAAAGGCATTTAGTCAAACATGATACGATGAGCCAAGAAAAAGGCTGCTTGAGAGAGTACAGTAATTTGATAGGCTTCCCTTACCGCCCCCCCCAAACATGAGCACTAACCTTAGATTTGACCTTTTAGCAAGACATATTTATATTACTTATACAAAACAGAAATATCTCCCCCAAAGATTGTTTTCTGACCCCTCTCTCTAGCAGCATGTCCTTGAACTGCTTCATTCGGGCCTCCAGAGGGACAATGGCCCTTTCTCGGGCAGCTTTAATTTCAGCTTCCATGGCAGCTTCTTTCTCTGAATCAAGGTCTTTATTATCGTCTCTCCTATAAAAAATAAAACGTAAGGCATCAACTGACACAGTATTAATAAGGAACCTTACTAAAATCTTTAAATCAATGGAATATTCAAGACTCACTACTGAGCAGCATATTTTTTGCAAAAGAATTATATTGAGGGTTTCAAATGAAGTCTAAGGCAACTTTCGTTATAATAATAATAAAGTTACAATGAGCTTCTAATGATGTTACAATGGCTATACTGTTGTGCTGTCTCTCCTGATAACACAAAATGAACTACCTTACTTTCAAAAACAAACAAAAAAAACTAACATTGCAGTAAAACTCTATGTGTTAGAAACAAACAGCACAAAACATAATTTTTAGTTCTTGAAATGGTACAGGAAAAACAGTATTTTCCAGAATATTTTACATTATAGATGCATAAAATATTTTTTAATCTAACAAAAATTGGTATAAGTCTTAGTAATCTCAAATATTTATTTTGAAAACAAAATGCAAATATCTGCAAACGTGGCCAAGTGGTTATGTGAGATATATACCTTACCTACCTGACATCTTTTTTACTCACTTTCTGGGTGGTAAGTTGAGATTTAAGTTGAAGGACAGGTCCCAGAGAGCAACATAGGCCCAGGAGTAGTTAGATGGAATTAGAACTGTTCATCAATGACTAAACTACTTCTTTTTCCTCCAAAAATGCACCTCAGGGCTAAGGACCACCCTGTTGCTGTATGGTACTCAAGTGAGATTGTAAACGTGAAATTGAGTCACCTCTCAAACATCTGCACTATGAAGAAGGCCCGTTCATATGAATAATCCAAAAGAGTAAGTAATTCAGTAATATTCGGGTGTGTCTGAGCAGATCTTCCTTCTTAAATATGATCTGCTAAGTATAAAAATAAAATTGGTTCATATTTCCTACACAAACTTAAGGGAATTGGGGAAAAACAAAACACAAATTTCAAAAGCATGCTATATAGGGAAATGAAGGTAGCCCAAGAGATTTTAAATGGCTAACCCACAAAAATGGTTGTGAGAGGTAATTAGCAATTTAGGGAATGAATTAAAAGAAATAGAAGACACAGTCCGTGACCTGCAGGAACTTAGCGAGATAGTCTGTGACCTAAGATATGCACAAAACAAACAGGTAAAAGTAATTTGCCAAACAATATACCCTCTTATAATAATTTATTTAAGAACTATTTATATAAAGAATTAAAAGACATCCAAGAAATATAACTAATGAAAACAAATAACCTTTATAGAATTACACTAAATGAAAATGTCACAATACAAACTATCACTATCTATCTCAATAAAAGAAATAAAGAAAAACTAAGCCAGGAAAAATAGGCTTTTAACTTTGTACCTAAATAGAGAAGCTCGGGCAATCCACATAAAGGACTTCTTTGACATTCTCCTGATAAAAGCAGTTAAAAACCTTACAGAGTTGTCTATAAGAACAAACAATTAAAAACAACCTAAAAGTTTAACATTGTAGGAACATCCAAAATTATGGTTACATTAACAGAATGAATACAGTCATTTATAATAATTAAGAAAACAAATTTCTTACTCTGATTTTCTTTTTTAAAGAACACAAAGTCAGTTGATTACAACTAATAAAAGTAATTACATATTTGGTCAAGAACTAAAAAGTCAACTGCAAAAATGAAAATAGCTGTGTTACTCTGGTTGATTCCGAGTGACTCTTTTTAACATCTTAATTTCTTTAACATTGTTGCTAATGATTTTTTAAAAAGAACCACCCTTCCAAGGGGTCGTCTCACTGATTTCCTTGCCATAATGTGGCTGCATTCAATCTGTCCTTTTCAGATAAGGACTATGGATCATCCAGTTCCTAATCATGTCTTCAAACTTTCCTTTTTGCTGCTAAATAATGGTCCCATTCCTCCCCCACCCACACCCAAATACCCTCTACACCCCATCCCCGTTCATCCCCCTTAGTTAGTAACATTCCTATTCCACCCAACTACAGAGCACTGGCCAATCTAATGCTCCCATTTATGGCAGTCTCTTTCTCTGAAAGCAAGTTCTAAGCTCAGAGGTTCCATCTTCACCAGGTAGTAATGAGCACAGACTCAAGAAATAGCCTAGTGACAAGTATATAAAAAAGAGAGAAGTCTGTGTATCTATAATGAAGAAATTCCTGAAATGGTGTCTGTTAAGGTGTACACTAGAGAGGAAGTTCATTTTTCACAAAATTCCAGCTTAATGAATATCTGAAAATAATTTATCAACTAATTCCTAAAATGTCACTTGGCTTTATAATATACACTTAAATAATCAAATATTCTGCAAATCTAGCAACAGTAAAGGACACCATTTCTACGTCCTAAAGCAAAGCTTTCTAACATCAGGCCTTAGAGAGCAATCATAACTTCAGTCTCCTGACAACATACATATTACTTGTCCCATCCACAAACTGACCGTGACTTAATTAACTTTTAAAATAGTTATAATCTGCCTGAATTACATAAACTATAAGCATTACTTACTTCCGTTTTTTGGCTTTAACAGGTTCATCTTCATTAAGTTCTTCCATTAATTCTTGTTCTTCTTTAACTGTAAGATCAAATTTAAACCTTGTCAGAATAAGAATAAGCAAGCAACAACTGAAATACTTAACTATTCATCCTTCTGCTAACCACTACCAGAACACTTCCTTTAACAGTATGAAAAAGTAGCTACAATTTATAGTTCACTCACTTGCACTCATAGAGAATTGCCATTTTTGGATGGACAGCATTGTCGGGGTCGGGTGCCCTGGCAAAAACATATCAAATATTATTATGAAGTTACATGCACATATTACACAATCTTTTCTTTTAAAAAGTTACCATTTCTATAAGGTATCCATCCCGTAATATTCTCTCCTTTATAAAACATTAAACAAAACATAACTCTATACTTCCTAAATGAATCTTCCCTTTACATTAAATTTCCAGTTCACTGTGAAATGTCTATTCATGACACATGGGAAAAACTGATGTCTAGTATCTTTAGCCCCAAACAGGAAAAGTTTCACTGATTTGTAAGTGACTCCTAAGCAAAAACTGTAGCACCACATACTACATGGAGAGGTCCATAAAGACCTCTCAAATACTGTAAATGACACGTATGAGGATTTATTTCATTGGAAGTATTAATGATTCATTTATGCTTCTACAGTTGAAGAAGGGGGGGTCTATAAAAAAACATGTCAACATGAGGGCAAATTACCAATAAAAAATATGCAACCAAAATTATGTAAAAATATTTGTGTTCATTATATACATTGAAATGCTGCCTGAACATGAGGTACCTTTAAGATAATCTCTTAAAAGTTTGTCTCTATAATGTCAGGAATAAGGCTTACCTTCCCTAAATTTCAATTACTTTATTTTTTTTTCTTTTATAGTTTGTCAAGTTGGTTTCCATACAACACCCAGGGCTCATCCCAACAAGTGCCCTCCTCCATGCCCATCACCCCTTTTCCCCTCTCTACCACTCCCATCAACCCTCAGTTTGTTCTCAGTATTAAAGAGTCTCTTATGGTTTGCCTCCCTCCCTCTCAACTATTTTTGCCCTTCCCCTCCCCCATGGTCCTCTGTTAAGTTTCTCCTGTTCCACATATGAGTGAAAACATATGGTATCTGTCCTTCTCTGCCTGACTTACTTCACTTAGCATAACACCCTCGAATTCCATCCACGTTGCTACTACAAATGGCCAGATTTTATTCTTTCTCATGGCCATGTAGTATTCCACTGTATATATAAACCACATCTTCTTGATCCATTTGTCAGTTGATGGACATTTAGGCTGTTTCCATGATTTGGCTATTGTTGAAAGTGCTGCTATGAACATTGGGGTACATGTGCCCCTATGCATCCACACTCCTGTATCCCTTGGGTAAATTCCTAGCAGTGCTATTGCTGGGTCATAGGGGAGTTCTACTGATAGTTTTTTGAGGAACCTCCACACTGTTTTCCAGAGCGGCTGTACCAGTTTACATCCCCACCAACAGTGCAGGAGGTGCCCATTTCTCCACATCCTCGCCAGCATCTATAGTCTCCTGATTTGTTCACTTTAGCCACTCTGACTGGCGTGAGGTGGTATCTCAGTGTGGTTGTGATTTGTATTTTCCTAATGATGAGTGATGCTGAGCATCGTTTCATGTGTCTGTTGGCCATAAATTTTAATTATTTTAAAAGACTGAGCTTTGGGGCGCCTGCATGGTTCAGTCAGGTAAGCGTCTTGACTCTTGATCTCAGCTCAGTCATGATCTTGCAGCCAATATGGAGTACCATATCAGCCTGCTTAAGATTTTCTCTTCCTTAACCTCTACCCCTTCCCTGTTCGCTCAGTCTCTCTTCAAATAAGCAAACAAATAAAAGACTAAGCTTTCATATTTTTACAAAATTTTGTACTTTACAAAAGTTTAATAAGCAATATTTTAAAAATACTCTATACAATTCTATTTCAAAAAATGTATTACTAGTTACAAAAGGTGCTAAAAGAACACTCTATGTTATCAGTAAAAGTGGGGGGAAAAACACTCAATGAGATATGTTTTAGTATTATTAATAAGCAAAGAGCCAACCTTAGTAAAGTCAACATATCTTGAATTAACTAAAAATCTTAACGAGGAAAGTAAGTTAAAAAACATACACATACAAATATTTTACAAAAAATAATTGTCCAAACTCTCTCTTTTTTAATAACTCTGCTATTGAACTCAAATTAGCATAATGGACTATTTCCCATTTCTCAAATTTCTTATATTCCTTGAAAACAGCAACAAGCTTTCCTAAATGACCTCATATTTTCTGTAAAAATATTAAAAGAATGTTAAAATTAGAGGGCAAATTCCTAATTGAGAACTTACTTAGTTTCTTTACTTCTTCCATTCCTTTTTTATGAGGAGGCTCCTGAATAATTTTGTCAACATCCGCCCTTCCAATCAGATCATCAGGTCGGTCCCACATAGAGAGACGGGTGGTAGGGTTGTAAAAGAAGACCCGCTCGTCGCCAGTCCAAACAACACACCTACAAATTGATTCAAATTATCAATTTCTCATCTTATGGAACACATTTGACAGACAGGGCTCTTACTGTCATCCTGCCAAAAGGAGAGGTGGTGGTGGGGACATCTCGGGATAGCAAGAGTTACAGAGCCGAATGTGATTTTTAAAGGAGAGCACTGACTGGCAAAGGTTAAGGACAGCAGCTCAACATATTAACAGAGAAAACCAGGAAAAGCAAAGGAATTCGTAATCGGTGTTTAGAGTGCTCAGGAACTTGGTCTGGTTCACTCAATCAGAGAGTGCTACATTTTTACCTATCACAAAGGATGAGTTTAATGGCAACAAATAAGAATGCCACCAAGCAGTTCTAAAGCTAAAGAGACCACAGCACAGTATCTGTTCCATAGTGCTTCTTTATATTTCTTACCAAATCAGAATTTTACATATTCAAATGCAACCTGCTATGAAATCTTTAATACTTCATTACATATAATACAAAAATTAACAAAGTAGTGATTGTGCTATGACATCATAGCCCACTACAGCTCACTGTTCCTGGTAATTATAACAAGAAATTCAGACAAAATAGAAAAAATAAGAATATAAGGACTCTGTGCAGTTTTTAAAAAATAAATATTTAAGTTTGGAAGAGAGTCAATGTTTACAGCAGCAACTGCAAGGGTGTAAATTTCCCACTTTTCCTCCCTCAAATCTCTGCCCTGAGAGCCCCGAGTCACACAGTAGCATGGTCAGAGTAGCACAGGCAGCGAAAACTTCCAATAAAAACCAGGTCTTTATGGCCAGATAATAAAAAATTCATCAAGAGCTGCCAGGCTAACTTGATCGAGATGTTGAAATTATCATACAAACCTCTACTGCTGAAATAATGAAAGATTTTCAAGAAGCAATTATAACTAGAGAGTTCATGAGATGAAGGAAAAACTTGAATAAACAGAGTTCTCATCACTGAAATAGAAACTGTAAAAAAAAAAAAAACAAAACAAAACCAAAAAATTTAGAGATGAAAAATAAAGAAATGAAGCAAAGGAAAAAAGACAGAGAGAGACAAGCCAAGAAAATGAGTCTCATACTACAGAGAACAAACTGATGGTTACCAGAGGGGTGGTGGGTGGGGAATGGGTGAAACAGGGAGACAGGGATGAAGAAGAGCACCTGTGAGGAGCACTGGTCTATGCAAGTGCTGAATCCACTATTTTGTACACCTGAAACTAACGTAACACTGCATGTTAACTATACTGGAATTAAAATAAAATTAAAAATTAAAAAAAGAAAAAGAAAAATACACAACCAAAATTAAATTTCTCTAGAAAGTAAATCAGTAATTATCCCATCTGAAGAACAAAGAGAGGTGATAAAAAGAATCAAGAGAGTTTCAGGAACCTAAGTGACTATGTCAAAATGTCTTATGTAAATGTCACTGGAATCCCAGAAGGGAAGGGATATTGGGGCAAAAAAAATTTTTGAAAACATAATGGCCAAAGAAAAATGCCCAAATTTGGTAAACGATACAAATATTAAAGCAGCTCAGCGAACCCCAAGCAGGATAAACTTCACGACAACCATACTTAGACAAAACATAATTAATCTGGTGAAAATCAAAAATAAAGAAAAATCCTTGCTAGTAGCTAAGAAAAAGTATGGCACACCACAAACAGGGGAACGACCATGGATTTCTTACCAGAAATCCTAGAGGCAAGAATACAGTAAAACAACATCCTTAGAGTTCTGGGGTGGAGGGAAAAAACACTGCCAAGCCAGCACTCTCTATACAGCATAAATATCCTTCAGGAACAAGGGCAAAAAAAGATATTCCCAGATAAATAAAAAATAAGAGATTTCATCTCCAGCAGACTAATAATGAGCATGGGTGTTTTTGGGGGCGGGGTGGGGGAGATAACGGAAATGTTCTAAAATTGAATATGATGATGAGCGCACAACTGTGAATATATTTAAAATCTAAGGTGTGCACTTTAAATGAGGGATGTGATTTATCTCAATACACTTATTACATCTTTACGAAGCAGCTAGACAAAAAAGTATATGATATATGATTTTCGACAATATTCTACAAAATACAAAGTAATCTAAAATAATAGAAAGCAGAGAGAGGCTTAAGGATGGGATTAGAGGGAGGAATAGACTACAAAGGGACACAAGGAAACTTTTGGGGAATGTTTATTTTGATTGTGGAAATGACCTTGAACTATTTCAGCCCATTGTATTTCGACTGTACTTAATAACACACAAAAAAACGAGAAAATAGGTGTGCCTAGCTGGCTCAGCTGGTCAAGTGTGCAACTTTTGATCTTGGGATTGTAAGTTTGGGCTCTATGTTGGTTAAAGAGATTACTGAAAAATAAAGTCTTTTTAAAAAAAAAAAAAACAGAAAATGTGTAATGTACTACTAAACCAAAATCTTTTATAGAAATGGAAACGTTTCGTAATGGAATCCAACAAAAAAACCAAGGCTCACTGATCCTAGGGAATACAAAATTCTTCTACTTCTGACCTCTCTTTACAATTAATTTTAAAAGCGTAGGGGAAGATAAGTGTTATCTATTATGTTCCATTAGTATAACCCTGAAAGGGGCACCTGGCTGGCTCTCTCAGGGGAGTATGTGACTCCTGATCTCAGGGTTGTGAGTTCAAGCCCCATGTTGGGTGTAGAGATTATTTAAAAATAGAATCTTAAAAAAAAAATTTTTTTTAAAGAATTTTCCTGAGACACGTAAGCCATCTTATTAGATGTTCAACTTTACTGGGAAAAAAAATCTATCCTAAATTTTCTATGCCAGTTTCTAAAATACTATTTAACTGATATAAACAGTAGTAACTACTCTAAGACATAAATGCTATTTCACTAATTGATGTTGGCTTCAAAATACCAAAGTGTGCCAATATAGCTCCCACAGCACTAGCGGTAAGTGTACAGTGAGAAGCTGTCAGGACGTTTCAGAATTAACAGGAAAATAATGGACAAAGAATTCTGTCAGAAAACTGCCCTGTGCTAATAATACGCATGATAAAATGTTTAAGGGTGAAGTGTACTAATATCTGCAACTTTTAACCCATGAAAAAAATAAAAATGGTTGGCAGATGCATTGAGAGATGAAGCAGATATGATAAAATGTTACCTGTTAAAGCTAGGTGGTCAATATTTGGTGCTCACTGTTCTAGAAACATTCAATGTTTCTCTCTGTTTCAACGTTTTCATAATAAAATGCTAGAGTGACAAAAGCTCTGAAAACAACAACAAAAAACCTACAGAAACACAATAGCAAGCTAATTAATTAGGAGCCCTGTGGCACTGACAGCATATGCAGAAGCGAGTAAAAATTACACCATAAATTTTCCTGACTTAAAACCCAACATAGACTGCAACAAAGATAAAGCATAGCAAATACAGGCAGCCTCACTCTGCACTTTGTGGAGCACTATAAAAATAGCTACAAGTTACATCTGTATGATGCCATCTTAGTAAGCAATAGAAAAAATTACAGTTAGTCCATGACCTTTAAAAACTTTTGTCAAAACACTAAATATTCTCTTAGAATGAAAAACTAAAATTTACTGATCCTGAGGAATGCAAAATGCTCCTAATTTTGACCTCTCTTACTTTAAAAGAAATAATCATACTAATGCTGTGAAATACGAGGGGGAAAAAAATCCCAATACAAGTAAAGGAAATATGAAACTTCATGTTTTACATTTAGCTTAACTCTACAAAATAGTCCTTCAAAGAGCAACATCTGAAGACATCAAGAGATAGATAAGAAAAATCTGATTATCCAAATGAAGTGGCATACTCTGCTTAGCTGAGTAATTTGTTTTTTTGTTTTTAAGATTTTTTTAATTTTTAAGTAATCTTTAGACCCAGCCTGAGGCTTGAACTTACAACCCAAGATCAAGAGTTGTATGTTCAACCAACTGAGCCAGCCAGGCACCCCCTGAGTAATTTGTTTTGCTTAAAGTTAGCACTTATCCATTTTACAAGAAATAGAAAATAATTAATTAAGGGATTCATGGACATTTTTTCACTGATAGAACTTGGAAAATAATTTGGACAAGCAGTTATCCTTCATGTATTCAGAAGGACTATAAAAGCACTAGGGACACACAGTTGCATATAGGGAGGTGGTCTTCCTAAGAAAGACCTAGAAGCTATAAATAAAAGTTCAATAAATTTGATTTCATCAAAATATAAAATTTATGTATGAGAAGACAGCAAAACAAAAGTTAACAGATAGGGAGAAGGTGATCTCAGGGTTGCTGAGATCAAGCCCTGCGCTGGAGCACTGGAGCCTGCTTGGGATTCTCTCTCCTTCTTTCCCTGCCCCTTCCCTGCTCGCTTACACCCACACGCTCACTCTCTCACTCACTGTCTCTCTCTCTCTCTCTCAATAAATAAGCTTTCCAAAAAAAGAAAAAGAAAAGAAGAGAAAATGAGTAAATGTGTCACTATTACTCAGCAGGAAAGCAGATACCGAATTAAAAAGGACGATGAGATTCAGTAAAAATCTTGCAGTAAACCTGACTATTAACACCTCCCAAGTAATGACAGCCAAAAAACACCTCCAGACAGGGTCTGGCACTGGATGTTTGGCACATCCCCTTATGAACTATTCTCGCCAAAAAGATCAAATCTGAATCTGATCACATCTCTGTATCTACTTGACAGTTTGCAGGAAAATCAGGAATAGAAGACTCAAACAGTACCATTGAGATGCAATAATAAAATCCAGACTGTGAGTCTCCACATAACAAATATATTTATCTTTTAAATGGCAAAAATGAGAAGGAAAAAGCAATGAAAATACAATGGAGGGGAACCTACAGATTATAAGACTTAAGAAACAACTCACTACAGTGTGTGTGGACTGTATACGGATTAAATGGACTGGAGCAGAAACAGGAGAGAGAGCAATGATGCAGGGAGAAGAAGAAAAGGGGAAACCAGACAAAAGAAGGAAAGAAAAGTCTACTATTCAACACTTCAATAAAAAGCCAACTTTATACAGTTCTACAAATGTAATCATCTATGTGGGTATACATACAAAATCATTTCCAAAGTATGTTAAACAAAAAATAGAGTCAGAATCTCACAGTGGCTCAAATCTGTAATTATGTATGATAAACATTAATGGACAGTACCATGAAAAGAGGAAGACAATGCAGCAAATGAGTTTTAGGTTTGAACACCCATAATATAAGAAACGAGAACCAAAATATTCATTAGATAAAAGCATCTACTTGACATATGTTTTTTAAAGCATCTTTTCTTTCTATATGATACAGTATGTAAAACCATCAAATATGGCAATTAAGAAAAAATAATAATTAAATAAAGTAACTTACTAAGTAAGGTAAGTACATACCACGGGGTACCAGGAATAGGGGTAGTAGCTACAGGCTTTGCCTTCTGGGCAGCCTTTTCTTCTTCGGTCATCTCCTCTTCTTTGGGCTCCTACAGGAAATGATGTTACTCCCATTTAATTAGTATCACGAAACTATACCGAAATACTACACAAATACAAGTAACACTGCAAACACCTTGAAGTGCAACCAACATAAGATCGGTTACTAACAAAGGGAGCATAGAGTCTGAGTAGGAATTTCTAAGAAAGTTCTAAATCCTTGAGCCCTAGATGGAGCTGAATTCTACAACAGCAGACACCAGCAAGAGCAGATGGTTCTAGCTTACAAACTCAATGACCATCTGCTTAGGAGCAGAAATGGAGAACACAGTAGAGAAAATCAGACAAGACCTCTTCATTTCAGGTTATTTGTTTCTCCTGCCAACTTCCTTACCAATAAACATGACTGCCACTGGTCCCTGACCGAATAAAGGAAGCTTCAAAAAAGCAGAGCTCTTTTTAGTGCTGTTTAGAGATCAGTTCATGCCAGGAGAAGACAGACAAAATATAACATGCCTCAAATATAAAACTGTACTTATAATTTTACCATGTACCAGTCTATAAATCAGGAGGCTAGAGATTGGGTCCATGCTCTGGTCCAAGGCCCTTTCTTTCTATGGGCCTTGGTTTATTACAAGAAGTAATTTAACACAATTTTCAAAGGAAAAACAATGACAAAGAATGACAAACTTCAAAGAACCCTAAAATCTCAGAAATAAGATTATAACAATTAAGTGAACCTGTATCAGACCAGTTCTCAAATTACAAGTGAATTGTACCCAACAATTAGTGCTGGCTCCCAGGTTAACGGCCCGTGGCCCTTTACCTCCTTTATCTCTTTTATCGGCTCTTCTTTAGGGTCTTCCTCCTCCGTCTCCATTGGCAGAGGTTCTTCAGAAGGTTCTTTAATTGGCTCTTTAATCTTCTCCTCTAATTTTTCTATTACAAAGTTAAGACAATGTCACTTGATGGTTATGGTGTCACTTTCCAAGAACTTTCAGAGACTAAGCAGTTGAGATATTCAGAACTAGAAGTTTTTAACCACAAAGACAAAATGTTCTTCTCTGTCTCATCATTAATTTCAATCTAATATACTTGTCAACTTCAAACTCCTCACTCTACCGCCAGGAGAAAACTGTCACTCAGAAAGAACTACTGATTTCAGAGGGACATAAAGTCTTTCAAGTCATTCACATATCATTTGTAGCAATGAGTCACTTTGCTGAAAAGGATGAGATACTAAGATACTTAGAAACAGGAACTGGTGATAAGAAACTTATGAGTCTTCTTCATCCAAGACTTCAAGGGCCTCCTGTTTTCTCCAGAACACACACATTATACAACCAATCTCAGTAATTACACAATGGAATAATTATGTAATTCCTGACAACAGTAGAAAAAAGAATATGTATGTATGTATGTGCAATTTTAGATGGATGGAAGAACGACAAACATGTGAGTGGAACTGGCTTTTTAAATAAATACATGCTTATCAATTCGGTAAAAATACATAATCCAACACCTGCGGAATTAGCAAATCCTTCAAATGTGCTAACAAGAAAGTAACTCAGAATTTCAAACAGCACTCTATTAATAGCATCACGGTTTTTACCACGTCTCAACAAGTCATTAACACTCTACCTTTTTCCTTCAGTTCTTGGGGTTTTTCCCAGGTTGATTCTAATGTTCTATTATTGTAATAATATGTCTTTCCATCGGCTGTTTTATATTCGGTCCACTCTGAAACTGCTGTTGCTCCAGCTAAAGTGGCAGGTGAAGCTGCAATAGCAACCTGGGGATGTATCATAGGCACGATAGGAGGGGCCATCCCCGGCAACACACCTAGAAGAAGAAGAAGAAGAAGAAGAAGTTAGGTCCATGTATCAAATTGCAGGGCAAAACAAAACTTCAAGATACGAGCTAAATCTTTCTGTTAAATACTAACAAATGAATGAGCAAGTTGGAACAAAAACAAATCATATAAAATGTGATTCACTTATGCTCCTTCCCTCTTCAGTTCTAAAGTCTAAATTCAATTAGATTTAGAAAATCAACTCAACAAGTATCTTAAGAACAGTCAAAAATTTGGGTCACAGTTAAGATGAAGTCTTAACCATAAACTATAAAAATCATGACACATTCTCTACATGTGACTAGAAATGTATTTTTATAAAGGATTTCTCAAACTCTAATGAAATCAAGGCAACAAGCATATTTACTGAGCATATTTTCTGAAGCAAAATAATTTTCTAGTTCTAAGGTACCTAAAAGGGTATGAATAAAATTCTCAGTTTTAAAGTAAATGACTGAGTCCGTCATCAAATCCATTTCCACATATATGTGATTAAGTCAGATGCCCCTTTTAAGTGTTTTGTCGGTTTTTATTCTATTTTTTAAAAGATAAGCCAAGGTTAATATTCTTTAACAAGACAGCTAAACAAGCTGATATTATACAAATAATGAAGGATATATAAATCCAAATTGGGAAAAAAAAAACCTCTAAGCCTCTTCTAGAATTTAAGTTTCAGGCAGCTATCTTCAGTAACTTTAAAATGTAAATTTATACTACACACAAATATTCACACACATATACTCACTAGCATGCAAGCATAATCACATCACTTTACACATGGAAATGATTTTTTTATATTTAACTTAAAAACACACATCAAAAAAACAAAATTAAATGTTATGAGTATGAGAATGAAGTTGTTTACACTTATTACAAAAATTAAGATATAAAGTGATCTGACCTTATTTGCTTTTGTGAACCAAAGAAGCTAATACTACAGGCAATTGGGAAAATTAAGTGTTGGCCAAATATGACAACTGCATTTATACTGCTCATTAAAAAGAAAAATATAAAAAAATCCACTCACTTGGGCAAAAATAAATAAATAAAAGGATAAACAACAACATTCACTACCATGCCAACTTACAGACAAAACAAACTAAGATGGTTTTAAAAATTACCGGTCTTGGTGGTAGCGACTGTCTTTACATACGGGCAGCTGACTATTTGCATCATTGCTACACCTGTAAAATGGATAAGCAAGCATACGTTGGAAAGCTGCCATGGTATGTCGGCTACCACTGGGATTCAGGGAAATAATTTACCGCTACAATTTAGAATGCTATTTCCAATGAAAAAGACCAAGAACGGAGTAAAAGTTCTTTGTGTTTGACATTTTGTGGGAAGTAGTGCCAAATCCAAGGATAACTAATTCTAAATTACAGCATCAATTACCTTTTTATCAAACCAGCTCTGATAATATTTGAAGGAGTCTCAAGAGTTTAAATTCAACGAAGGAAGCCCCTTCATTATATATATGTAACAAGTTCTCATGTGGGACATTTTCTCACAGGACATCAAACCCATGCTGCTGTTGCTTAGATACCAGTGAAAGGCAGATGCAGCATGACACTGACAAGACACCTTCTCTGTGCTGCTCTTAAGAGGGAACTACATGCAGAAGCTGAGGCATGGAGCGTAACCAGGCAGGAGTAGAAAAAGAATAAGACAGGACAAAGAGGGTTGCGAGAGAAAGGAAGAGAGTAAGGTATGAAATGGATCCAAATATTCCACTGCACATAATACTTCAATGGGCAGAGATGAAGAGAAGGGTAGCATTCAACTAATGACAAACTATCCATATTTAGTGCCTGCACTGTGGAATGTCACAGGCTTGAAACAATGTCGAAGCAGGCTAACTGTGAGCATAAATACAGCCCCTTTAGTATCACTAATGACTACACGGGCTAATTGCTTCAGAAACCTCTATTATTTAAGCCAACTAAAGGAGTAGCACTTGTACTAAAGAATGGAAATTACGGTCTTAGAAGTTCTTAGAAGAATGAAGACTCATCATGATGCATTACAATAGTGATAAAAAGGGAATGAAAGGAAAAGCTGGAAAACTAAGACTGATTAAGTGAAGAAACCCAAAATGAAGTGTGAATTAAAAAAATTTTTTTTAAAGAAAAGGCTGAAGGCAGGAGAAAAGGGGGTTCAGGGATTGAATTTTTATTTCTATTTGTTCTGGTACTAAACCTAGTTTGGTACCAATAAAAATTTAAAATAATATACTATTTTCCCCATTAAAGTATAGGAAAAGAACTTTGTCTGAACTTAGAGGTGAAAATTGAAATTAAGCCCCTGGGTTTTTGTAAATAATGTACCTAAGTTCACGCACACACACACAAAACTACTGCCAATTTTCGGGAAATGTCTTTAATTTCTTAATTACTATTTTAAATAAAGAATATTAAAGCTAAGCTTTCTATTAACTCTGAAATGAAAACAAAAGCAGTGGATCATAAAAGCATGCTGAGTTAAGCTGTATGTATAATCTTTTTTCCCTAATGTAAAAAGAAAGCAATGGGAAAATTCATTTGGTTAAGGAAGTTATAGCATATATTAAGTTTAAATTAGTATAAATACTGCCATCTGCAGGACCACTGAAACTATTAAGCAAGCACTGGAAATTTAATTCTTAGACTATATGAACTTTATTCTCAAAAAATGTTCTCCAAAACCATTCCCCAAAAAGTGATTTTAACTATTCAACCTAAACAGAAGAAAATCAAATGTATTCATATTTAGGTCTAACTGCCATTGTTAAACATCAATTGGGCCAACACAGAACTCCTGTATTTGACTAACAACACACAAACCATACTGAAAGGTCATTATTATGTTTCTTCTCACGCTAAAAAGATAAGATAAACTTAAGGTTTTGAGGGTGATTACACACAAAAGAGTCACAAAATTACCACACATCTAAATGTTTAATCTTCTATTTCAAGGGAACATCTGTTCAATTTTCCTGTAACTTTATCCTCAAACTATGTTCTACTAGGAAATTAGAAAATTCCATTTAGCATTTTGATTAGTTCTAACGTCACCGATAGTAAGTTTCTTAAATTCCAAATAAGATTTTTACAGTCTTATATGTGCTAGAATTCTAAACCAACTTACTATCCCCAATTCCAACTCTTATTCCTGTACTAGACCTACAATTCTTCCATTCCTTTCTTTCCTCTTGTTAGACTATCCCTTCCTTAATCATTCTCATTAGAGCCATACATTCTATTACAGATAGAACTTAAAGCTCCAAGATAAATTATATCCAAATCCTTCCTGTTCACCTTATTGCCAAATTGATAAAGAGAAAAAAAATTGATAGAAAGAAAAAAAAAAAAGAGATCAATCCCATCATATATCAAAGATGTGGGAAGGAAAAAAACAAGTCTTTTTCTTTTTCACTAAAGCACTGTGGAGAACTGAATTAAAAGGGAATATGAGAGGCACCTGGTTGGCTCAGTCAGTACAGTGTACAACTCTTGATCCTGGGGTGTGAGTTCAAGCACCACATTGGGTGTAGAGATTACTTAAAAATAAAAATCTTTTAAAAAAAAAAAAAAGGAGAATAAGAATATGAACATTGGTATCGAAGATCCCTTACTATATAAACAAGTATTATGATTACTTTCTAGAAGACATTAAGTCTCTCTTTAAAGAATCTTGGCAACCTGGACAAATTTTTAAACATTATCTAACTCAAGCTCTCTCCTATATGACCTACAAAATGACATTAGTGGCTGCCATTTACCAAATGCCTTTCACTGCCAAACTTCGTACGTACCACCTCATCTGCTCAAATAGTCACCACCGTGTGTTCTAAAATTTAAAGATGGGTCATGAGGGTCAGAGAAGACCATGAAATCAAAATAGGGATATAAGTGAAGGGATTTTATTGTGAAAAAATTCAACATTCTATAGAAATGAATTTTCCTACTCTGTACCTTTCACCCACTGGTCCTGTTGAGAAACTACAAAGCAAAACAAAATCCTTTTAGAAAGCCTCTCAATTACTTCAGTAATTACTTCAGTAATTACTATGCTACCTCTCAATCCCCTCTCTACAGAATTAACAACCCCCAAGCTACTTCAGATCATTCAGAATCCACTATCTGCTCTGAATACTGTCCTTGTCCAAGACTGTGAGAGGTTATGACCACGTCAAGCTATTCTCCATTTATCACTTAGTTTTCTACACAAAGTATATCCAAAGAGTACCCAGAAGCTTGTCTTAAACTTAATTTAGAAAAAGGGTAATCCCTAATACGAGGAAACATTTTTGGTTTCCCTCTTACTTTTTCAAGTGATTTGAGTTTCTTAAACACAGATTGGGCATATCTGACACTACATCAACAATGTGCAAAACACGTTTTCCTATAGGGGAAAAAAAACACTAATACTTAAATCTGTAGTTTTCTTTCTTGTTAAGGTGTAATATCTAAGTGACTGCTTCTTTTCCAAATGGTCACAAGGAAAAGGACAATTAGAAAAGGAGTGATAACTAAAATATGTGCAAATCTAAGAAACGGATGCAATACAACCCTCTTCTTACATAAAAACTAGTACAATAAAGTGGGAGGAATGTGAAAATAGGAGAAAAGAGGCCTACATCTATTAATCTTTGCCACAAACTTCACAGCAAAAACTGTGAACCTGCGGTCTCTAAATTACAAAAGCTTACAGTTGTAATACTAGGAGAACAGACCATGGATTCAGGGATAAATGTGTTTGTCATCAACAAATGCATTCAAATGAGGATGCCCAACACTACCGCTGTTTGACCCCTAGAGGAAAAATTCTACTCCACAACCTCACTAGAATTACTTAAATGGTTAAATGGTGCAGGTTATACTTCACGTCACAATGGTTACAAGGCTAAGTTCTGGCTTTGCTTTAGATCAATTTCTTATAGTTAAGTGACTCACATTTTCTTCCCAGTATAACATAGTTATTAAGAGCATGGTATTTGGGACTGGAGCACCCAGCTTAAATCCCAACACCATCACTCATTAGCTATGTGTCCATGGGCAAGTAATTTAGCCTGTCTATGTACCTACCTCACAGGATAATTGCAAAAATTAAAATGAGTTATTACATGTAGAGTGCTTACAATGGCACAGTATAGAAAATCACTTGCTTAGTTTGCAGCTATTAATGACTTGTAATTTCTCAACTTTACACTCAATCCTTTAAGAAATTGCATTTGAACATAGTTACAGGAAAAGATGATCATTTTTTAATTCATTGAGGCCATTATCCAAAAATGAGTGTAGCTTCAAATGTGGCTCTAATTTTACGACATGTAAACAACAACAAAAAAAGGACATTTACCAAAACTGAAGAGAAAATATTGCAGTTAGCCATGAATCTTTTAAAACCATTTCAAACAGGTGAGATTCAAGGCAAATTTCAAATGCAACAGACACATGAGAACAAACTAACTGACAATATGAAAACATAGCTAGAAAGGACTATTCTCATCTCCCGATTTACCTGGAAGCGGAATTGGCATGCCAGGAAGGGGAACACGAAATGGAGGTACCATGACTGGTGGAAAAGCAGGTATTGCTGCTGCTGGCTGAGGTACTGAATGAGGAACAGCAGGAGGTAACGTCTGGGGGTGCGGCTGGGGAACAGTTTGCACAGGTGTGGCTGTAGGAGCAGGAGTTGAAACACTAACTGTAGGCGTGGCAACTGAAACAGCAGAACTTGGGGTCTGATCTTGTGTTGTGGGCGCTGATAAAAGATAAAACAAAAATATGTATCATTCCTTCATAAACCATTTCACTATATTCATTCATCATTCACTCATTCAGTAAGTATTCAAGAGCCCATTCCATGCACCGCGAGACATTCGTAACAAGGTCTCTGTCTTCAAGAAGCTTGAAAATAGTTAAATGAAATATAAAAATTAACTGAAATATAAAGTGAAATGCGATAAACGTATAGGAGTATAAATCAAGACGCAAAGGCCATTCCTAACTATGAGAGGGTACAGAAAAAATTATACACTGTGATGACAGGCCTTGAAAGATTAGGATTTCAACAAGGACAATGACAGAGTGGAAGGAGAAAACAAGCAAGTGGTAGGAAAAGTGAGTGAAAGCAAAGAGGAGGCAGCAACAGGGAAATGTTTAGAAAATACAAGGCAAGCAGTCAACTGGTAAAACACTAGGCATACCAAAAGAACCAGTGAGTTATGGCTGGAAAGGCAGACCAAAGGCATAAAGAAGGCTCTGACAGAAGGCCAAGGAGTTTGCACTTTATTGGGTAGGGAAAGGGAAGAACTTATGTAAATGTAGAGAAATGACCTAGAAGAATGCACACCAACATGTATATACTCATTACATCCGTGAATGCCTTTCACATTGTGCTACATATCCTTCATTAGAGTTTAAATTTTTTATAAGAATGCATTCATATGTTGTGTGTGTGACTTCATGAATGTAAAAGGGGTGTAGGGGAGGCAAAATGAAGGTTTCTGTATGTTCATTTGATGAATTAACCTGGCAGATGAATAGGAAGGAAAGGAAGAACACAGGTGGGAAAATCAATTTCAACCTATCTGGAATTGTCCAAGCAAGGAAGAACAAAGAGAAAAAGATATGCAGTAACTAATGACTGACTGAGTATGAACAAATGGAGTAAATAACAAGTTGGGTTTCTCTATAGTTATTTCAAAATAAAAAGGTAAAAACAAAAAGAAAAAAATAATAATAACTCAGATTTCCAGTGTGAGAGACCAGGAGAATGTTAAATTCAGATAATTTGATTCTAATACATTATTTTTAAGTATCAAAAATAAAACATTTCATCTCTAGTTATCACATTTAAAATCAAATTGTGACCAAAAAATAAAATTTGTATTTTATACTTTAAAAGTTTCAGTATTCAAGTATTATAAAACAGTTTTGATATTTGTTTATAACCCATTTAGTTCTAACACAAAACTCATTTTTGGTAATTCATTGGTAACAAATATTTCATGGGTTGTTTTTTTTTGGTTTGTTTTTCTGTTTTTGTTTTTGACGTAAACAAAAATTTCCAACTACCTGTACTGGACTAGGAATGAATGTATCAGATTAAATGAAATAAAACAGTGCATTCCCAATCTTTACGCCAATTTTATCCTAAAGGAAAGCACACTGTTTAATACAAACCACCCAATACTCCAATTGACAAAATTTGTATCTGTTTTCACCTCCTAATAATGAAAAACTCACTTAGGCTGGGAAGATGTGAGCAATTTCATACTTGTTAATGAGGGACTCACCTTGGCTAAATAGACAGCAGGGCCAAACAAGTATCTTCAGGGGCCCAGGAATGAATTGTTGGTCTAGCATAGACCTAGCCTTAGGGTACAGTATCATATTAATATAGTTTTATAACAGTGTGAAAAATACAAATTACATGCAACATTTGCCCAGTCCCATAAATATACCACTTAGCATTTGTAATCTATTGTAATGGCTGAAAATATATCTAGTTATTCTTCCCAACTTCCCTGAGAAGCAGGATTTCATCAGCATTTTTCACAAACTTGCACAGGATAAAATGAGTTTATGCTCAACTGGGGCTAAAATATAAATTTCTTAATTTTTATTTCCATTTACCCACAGGTCTATACTGCAGTACATACAATTACATTTTTTTAATGTTATGGTAATATTTAGATACAGTTACTAGAGATAATTTTATAAAAGGTAAGATAAAAAAAAGTACTGTAGTCAGGGAAAGAATAGGAGTTACAAAAGCATCAAACTTCAAGTGGAAAAGACCACCAGTGGAGATGGCAAAAAGTTATTCACTCAACCCATTCCTCCTGCTGACACAGGATTTTCTAAATTTGATTAGTGGCCATGAGTCATGAGAGGAAAGAGATAAAGGCAATGAAGAATTCAATGGGAAACCAGGAGAATGGTAACTAGGACCTAATGCTCAGAAAAATTCCTACCAACTCCTTTTGCTAAAATAACTAGGTAAAACGGTAGGCCTCAAAATATACTACTTATCCAGCCTCAAGTCTTAATTAAAAAAGACCAGTGACTGCAAACGATGGAGAAATACTAAGATTGTAGTAGGACCACACTTCAGGATACTGAACCAAGTAAAATAAAAACAGACGTCAGGAATACTCAGACCATCAAAATTAACGTTTAAAGGCAGTAAAAAGATCATCCTTTCACTATTCTGTTCTTAGAATAAAGGCCTCCCAATCACTGAAGGGCAGTGCAAAAAAGGACAAAAAGGAGTTCTGAATAGAATAGCTCATAGCAGCAAGACAGCTATGGGCCTATGGACAGATCAATCCGATATAGAAATGGAATACATATAGGATAGTTAAATTACTTCACTTCCAACCTTCCTTCAAACAAAATACTACTATTTTTCCTTTCTAAGAAGGAAGGGAACAAACCATAAACAACACAGGGCCTCCACAAAGAGCTGCAATGCTTTTATTAATCCCCTTCTGCCATTACCACGACAGGTACCCCGTAAAAACCGGCAGTCTCCTGCCTTACCACACAGGTTTTTAGAAGCACCAGCCTGTACAAAGGCAAAGCCCCTCAGCCAGCAGGTACTGTCACTGTTATACTTACCTACCAGAATTCACCCTAGCTAAGAAAAAAAAGACTTATAAAGCATTATTTACATCTCCCTACTAAGTGCATTTCCCCCCAGGTTGTCCAAAAAATATCAACTACAGCCATTAAAAATTGTCTCCATATTAGGTGTACCTTATTTCTTCGGTTACTTTTTGTATCAATCAAATGCAGTAAAATCTGAATGAATCTACTATGATTAAAATTCTCTCACGTATTTCTTTCAGGATAAAACACACTAATAATTCCCAAGTCCCTGAAGCGAGGGCACTTTTCTTATTCTCATCTATTATCCAGGTACCAAAATAATCCAACTTGTAATCTCCTACAGGGATAACTAGGCATCTTCATACCAGTATCATAACAAATAATATCAATAAAATCATTATTTAAATATTTTGGGGCTCAATCTCAGCCTATAAATTAAATAGCAGCATATATGTAAAGAGAAGCCTCCCAGAACTAATAGTATACGTATTGACAATCTTTTAAACAAATTAAAAGAATCTTCTCTCCCCATTCCTAAAATCTGCTATTAATCCGCTCTCATCTTTTTAGAAAAGGTCCAACCTTGGGGCCTCTGTGACATTACACCTGAAAATTCTCTTACCTTTCTGACTGCTTCTATCTCCACTCCTCATTCATCTGCCTGTATTCGATTCTAAGACCTACCTATCTCTAAATGAGATCACTGAAAAGTTCCTAATAACTTCCCCTGATTCAGTATCACCCCCTACCCAAAAAAAAGAACACCAGGAAAATCTGAGAACACTTACACCAGACCCTGGAACCTGCCTGCCTCACCCATCTGCCTGGTTCTTAAAACTCTCTGTAACCTGGTCTCACTCTTACTCAATCTGTTAACCAATATAACAGATCCCCACCTCAGAAGAGCTTCTTAACAATCCAATAAACTGCATTTATGCTCATCTCCTGACCTTTGTTTATGACGTTCCCCTTACCTGAAAGACTGAATCTACTCAAATCCTACCACACATCCTTCATGATCAACCTCAATATTCACAGTCTACTCACTTACTTGTCTCTCCCTTTCTTGAATTCCTACATCTTCTATTTCACTGTACAGCTGTGTATACTACTCTCTGTTTCACATGCATTATTCTTGCCTCAGAAAAACTGGAAGCCCTATGGACAGGGACCAAGACTTACACTTACTTTATAAGACCCACAGCACCCAGGGTTATTACTGTTAGTCAAGATGAACAGCTACCTCTGCACTTCCCAGTTTAGCTTCATGACTTCCAACAGGACAAATAATTTCTTCTACTGATGGAAATTTCTCTTCTTTTTTAACCCAACAGGCTTAATGTCAAAAACGTATTTTAAATAACATGAAGGATAATACCTGACACACTAGGATCATTTTGCAATGCAGTCCCTACCTGTCCATTTTCTAACCCCTAAATGATAACACATGCTGGCTGGTACTCACTTGATACTGTCTGCGAAACCGAAGAGGCAGTTGTTGTGGTAGAGGTGGTAGAGGATGGGGTGGATGATGATGTTGAAGTGGACACTGCAGGTGCTGGGCTACTGGTGGTAGGGGTTGAAGCTCCTACTGCTTGTGCTTGTACTTGTGCCTGCACCTGAGCCTGCGCCTGAGCCTGTGCTTGTGCCTGCGCCTGGGCCTGGGCCTGGGCCTGGGCCTGGGCCTGCGCCTGCGCCTGCGCTTGAGCTTGTGCTTGTGCCTGCGCCTGAGCCTGCGCCTGGGCCTGGGCCTGGGCCTGGGCCTGCGCCTGGGCCTGGGCCTGGGCCTGGGCCTGGACCTGAGCCTGGGCTGCAAGCATAGGTGTCAGTTCTGACTGCTGAATAACCTTAACTCCATCTGGTTTGGTCCATGCAGATTCACGCGTCCGAGCATTATAATAATAAACCTGCAGAGGAAGTAAAATCATTGGTATCCCAGAATCTGTCAACTATCATTAAAACACACTAATGCAACTATATCGACTCTTAAAAGGCATTTAAAAACAAACAAAAAAAAAAACTTAGAAAAGAGAAAAAAAAACTTAAAGAGAAACTGGCTGTTGGTATATAATGAAACTATAAGTAATTTTTCCCTTCTCCCACCTTCCCCTCATTTTCTACAATGAGCACACTGTATTTTTAACACAAAAAGGAAAATCGAGGTTATATTTTGTGTAGGAAGTTAACAGCAGGCCTTTGGCTGCTCTCCTCAGAAAGCCCTGCTTACAAAGTTGGCCTCTGACTGACATTTGGAAACCTGAATTTTAAGAGGGTTCCCATCATTTACTGAAAACCCACAACTACCTTGGCTCAGGCGAACTTCCTTGACACACAACACTTCACACGTGTTGTCACCATTCCATGCTGGAGGAATTAAACACGTCCTATGTGATTCCACTGACAGGACTCCTGGAAGCTTGTGCTTGGTTTCCTCCAGTCTTTGCCCCATGCACCTTTTTTCCTTTGCTTGTTTTGCTTTGGATCCTTTCACTGTCATCAGTCTTAGCTGCGAGTACTACTATATGCTGCGTTCCAGAAGGCCTCCTAGCAAACACTTAACCTCAGAGTTGTTTGGGGGACTCATGACACATATTTAAGATACAAGCTTCCAGAATCACAGATGAACATATAGAAACATTCGACAACCTTATGTCTATGCAGAAGTCCAATCCAGTGAGCCTTTCTTGAGGTCTAACCCTATCCAGTGCTTATCTGAGTACTTATTTTAATTGGTGAGGATACTGTCGTTGATCTCCATCTGCCAGAACTCTTAACTTTTACTCTCGTTCACCAAGAAGATCACAACCTAAATATACTTTATAATTTACCTTCCCATCTGGAGTTTTATTTTCAACCCATATCTCCTCAGTAGGAGGCAGTGCTGGAGTACCAGGAGCAGTCACAGGAGGCATTCCTGGTGGGAACATCATACCCGGAGGAGGAGGCATGGTTCCCATAGGTGGAGGCATAAAAGGTGGTCTCTGTTAATTAACAACAATAGTGGTCACTTGTACTTATCGTTTTTACCTTCAAATTAGTAAATTCTACCCAAACATCAAGCACTGTAAGACAAACTAGTTTTACCGTCCATTCAAATACATTCATCTAGGTTATATAAGTTTCTCTTGAACAAAAAAGACCACGGAACAGACTAGAAGGAAATACATGAAAATACTGATAGGATGAATAGCATTATGGGTGAATCTTGCTTATACTTTACACTTTAACTGCCAATTTCATCCACTGAGCACTGGATTATTTTCAAAAGGAAAAACTTGAGTTACAGATCCTGTTTAACACTAGGCACACCAATGCCTCCACAGCTCACCTACCACAGGAACCAACCATAACAGAAACATAATTTAT
This sequence comes from Cryptoprocta ferox, assembly GCA_028646485.1. Classification (NCBI taxonomy): domain Eukaryota; kingdom Metazoa; phylum Chordata; class Mammalia; order Carnivora; family Eupleridae; genus Cryptoprocta; species Cryptoprocta ferox. Next base: position 33,979,723 of record CM053572.1, on the reverse strand, counting down.
AAGTAAGTTTCTAAGCAAAGAAAAATCAACTATACCTAACCCTTTATTTTCTTTTCCTTTAAGAAATAACTATAAAGCTAGGAAAATATTCATCATTTCCTATTTTTTCAAACAATACTAATAATGTAACTCAAACATTAGTAACTTTAAAAGATACTATAAAATAGTTACCCATTTTACTTTTAGTGGAAAATAAGAGTTTAAACATATCATAATTTTAAAAAATGCTGGGAGCCATTACCGATCCACTCCTATCTCTGATAATTCCTTCACTGTCATTCTTCTTCAGTGACTGCTGACACAAGACCTCGAACCAAAACAATTTAACTGAAACTGCTGTATCTTAGCAGCAAAGTGGCCTGACATTTTAAAAACAGATTCAGAACAGGAACTAAAAAGGATTTCCTCTATAATCTAGAAGTAACATTAAAATTCAATTATTCAAATCATCTTACTATATATAATGCAATGGACACCATACTAATAATGTGAAAATGCATTTCCTTTTCCTAAAAATGTCTTCTTTCCCATACTCCAGGTTTTTCTGGATTCAGTTTCGTGTCTTTCCAGCATCAGCACACAGACCCATGTTCTATGAAAATAACCACCCTAAATATGTCTCATGCACCATTAGCTGGAAATCATTTGGATTTAAAGTAAAACCACACAATTATCCACCGAGAACAAGAAAAGTGTCACAACATTAAAAAGTATCACATTACAACACCTGACTTACTTCCATTAGAGGGTTACGTTAGTCCATCACATTTTATAATATTCTACAAGTAGATTTAACTCTTGAAAGCACAAATTAGAAATAATCCACCTATAATAAGTTATACCGGAGTCAGTAGGTCAAAAAGCTATTTCTTATTCTAATCTTCAAGGAAATATAAAACCATTTAACATTTTAATGGGGGGTAAGAAGTATCCATTACTTGAAAGGCAATACAATTATTGAGCAAAATACTAAAACTTTGTGTCTCTTCCATAAATATAACCCTATCTACAATGAGTTAACATCACTTATATGCTACCTCATTAGCCTTATTTCTATTTTTAGTAAGTTTGTTCTTGATTATCCAAGGTATTGGAAGGTAAATGACAGCACTATATTTATTTGGTTTCAGGGGTGTGTGGGCTGGATAAACTAGAAAAACAAAGATATATACTCAAACAAAAAGAATACATTCTCAAAAGTAGACGTTTGAGACCTGATTCCTTCACATCATTTCAAACAATAATTGAGTCTACATAAACCAGAGAGGAATATTATGCTTCAGGTTAAAATACCAGAAAAGTTTTTATTTAAAGAAATCCCACAATAATTCTATTTCTAAGATTGTAAGATAACCCTACTTTTCCCCCCAGGGAGAGAAAATCTAAATCCTATCCTAGGCATCATTTTCCCAGGACAATTGTTCAGAAATATATATACTTTATAATATTTAAATATGTATACTTACTGGCAACATTTATCATTGAAAATGTTTCCCCCACTCTATATATTAAGATTTCAAATTTCGTTTCCCATAAAGACAGATTACTAGAGACAATTCTCAAGATATAAGGCAGGTAAGAACTACTATCCTGATTCCTACTTTTATATGTATATTTTTCTATGGTTTTTCACCATCTAATAAATTCCCGTTCGTGATTTCTATATTAATTATGTTACTGCTGCTTTTGGAGCAACACATATACATGTGGACGTTCTCCTTAGCTCCCATTTTCCTATACAGCGAAACTAAGAACCAATTTTTAAGCAAAACTCATACACAATATCAATACTGACCCTGACAAAGAAACAACAACTTCTACATTCTTTACCTGGAGGTGCGGAGGGCCCATTGGTGGAGGAATCCCTCCTGGAGGAGGCATTGGCGGCATATTGGGATCAAAAGGAGGACGTCCAAAAGGGGGCCGAGGTGGTGGTGGAGGGCCTCGCATCATACCAAAAGGTGGAGGAGGTCTCATGAGAGGAGGTGGGCCTCGCATCACTGCATTTGGTGGGGGAGCTGGGCCTCGGAACCTCAAGGCCTGCTGTTGAGCCATCCTGTGTGGGAAAGCAACATATAAATTTTTCCTTCTCAAAAGTGTAAAATGTGGCTATTCATCTCTAATTAAAATCAAAGTTAAGAGGCCCTTAAGAGCAAGTGGAACTGGGAAGTCATCATTTTGCAATCATCATGGTAAAAAGTACATCAGTAAGAATGATCATGATCACCAAATCCAGGAGGAAATTTGGATGAGGATGATATCGGATGGTCTTAAAATGTCACCCCACATGCTATTTACAGTTGCAGGGGAGGATGAAGAAACACCAACTACATATTAGGGAAATTGGACAACACCCTGACCACGTGATCAAAATTATTATCATCTAAAAAGAATAAATGGGGGTGCCTGGCTGGCTCAGTCAGTTGAGCTTTGGACTCTGGATTTCGGCTCAGGTCATGATCTCAGGTAGTGAGATCAAGCCCCACACCTGTCTCCTCGCTGGGTGTGGAGCCTGCTTGGGATTCTGTCTTCCTCTCCTTCTGCCCCTCCCGGCTCACGCAAACTCTCTCAAAAAATAAGTAAGTAATGGGGCGCCTGGGTGGCTCAGTCGGTTGAGCATCCGGCTTCGGCTCAGGTCATGAGCTCACAGTTCATGGGTTCGAGCCCCATGTCAGGCTTGGTACTGACAGCGAGCTCGTGAGCCTGGAGCCTGTCTTTGGATTCTGTGTCTCCCTCTCTGACCCTCCCCTGCTCACGCTGTCTTTCTCTCTCTCTCTCTCTCTCTTTCTCAAAAATAAATAAAACGTTAAAATAAATAAATAAAAATAAAAAGGATAAATGGACACCATGTGACTGAGAAGGACACACTATCACCTATTCCAGGCAGGAATCTATAACCTCAATCTAATAATGAGGAAATATCAAACACAAAATGAGGAATGTTCCCTTAAAAAGGCAGAAGGAGGGCTGTATTCTTCACAAATGTCAATGCTATACATAAAAGACAAAGGAAGGCTGTGGAAATGTTCTAGATTTTAAAGGAAGCGAAAGAGATGACAACACAATACTAACTCTAGACTGGATTCTGTGCTAGAGAGAAGAAATGCTATATAGGACATATGAGTTAATGGACAATGCTGGGATATGGAGAATAAGTACTATATCTGTGTTAATTTATGAAGTTGCTAACTGTGTTGTAGTTAGGGAGGAGAGTATGTCCACTCTTAGAAAACAGACACTTGACTATTTAGGAGTAAAGGACCATAGTATATGGATCGTACCCACAAATGGTTTGGAGTAAAAGAGAACATGTATGCGTACTAATGATAAAGCAGAGATAATATATTAACACTAAGGGTATTCCTTCATTTTTGCCACTTTTGGAAATTACTTTCAAGAACAAAGTTTTTATAGGGGGTGGGGGATAGCAGCTTAAGAGATCACGTGTATTCTTTAACTAAAGGACAAGCCGTTCGCTACACTGCACCCCATCCCATCCTTCAACCTCTAGGTCGTCACCCTGGTTTGTTTCTTCTATAGCATTTAAACAGATAGGCAGTATCACATAAATGGTATTATCTATCTCCTCTCCTAAGTGCTTTTTAGAATATATATATAATTAACTCTGCTCACCTTGTGTCAGGCAGTACTCTAAATTCTTTTTAAGTCATTTAACCATCATTACAACCCTATGAGATGGATGCTACAGATGAGCCTTGAACAAAACAGGTTTGAACTGCATGGGTTCAATTACAGGCGAATTTTTTTCAATAAATTCAGTACAGTACTAAATTATGTTCTCCTCCTTATGACTCACGTAACATTTTCTTTTCTCTAGCTTATTTTATTATAAGAACATAGTATATAATACATTTAACATAGAAAATATTTATTAATCAACTGCTTATACGGTATGGGTAAGGCTTCCCAGACAGGAGGAAGCTATTAATAGTTAAGTCTTGGGGGAGTCAAAAGTTCTATTTGAATTCTCAAGTTGTGGGGTGTGGGACAGCATCCCTATCTCCACACTATTCAAGCATCAACTGTACTATCAACCTCATTTTAAAGATGAGGACAGTCAGGCACAGAGAAGTTAAATACCACTTGCTCAAGACCTCACAGCTGTTTCAGCAGTAAAACCAGGATTTGAACACAGGCAAACGGCTCTTTCACACTACAGCATGCTGTCTATGTAAGCCCCTCAGAGCAGGAATTCTGTCTTGCTCTCCTGTATATTCCCAGCACATAGCAGATCTCAATATTCGTTCAATCAGCCAATATTTAGGTGATATTGTATCTAAGTTACCTCACAGTAGGGTATATAGAATATTATAAAAATTATTTTTAATATAATTTACCTTAGTCTTCTCAATAGCTACTATAACTCTCTATGTGAAATTTACATTTTTGTTCTCATGAGATTAATAGTTGCATTTCTTATGCATATCTGAAAATAATCATTTTCATACTCTCTCTTCACCAGGCTCTTCCAACTTTCCTACATTATTCAACCCTCTGCTTAAGATTATCCTTGGAACTTTCTCTAAATTTTCCACACTATAGTTCAACTCTGTCACAAAAAAAACCTAAGAACCAATGAGAACACTAGGATTGTAAATACATCCAAAAGCTACTATTCCAAAACTATTTTACTAAATGGCAAATTATCCTGCAACAAGATTACAAAGTATGAGGTAAAAATGGTGAGACAGAAAGTAAGGGTTGTATCAAAATAATCAGTCTTCTTCAAATTATAGGCACTCCCTAAAAACAGATAGCAACTAAAGGAAAAGAAACAAGGATTGAATCAAATAATCAGTTTTCTTCAAATTATACGCACTCCCTTAAGACAGATAGCAACTAAAGGAAAAGTCTTAACCTTTGGGCAGAAAAAAAGTTAACCACCAAGAAACGATATTGTTTCAGTTTTAAGTTAATAATGTACCTTAATCTTCTGATTTGCTTTCAATCTGCCTCTCCCTTTTTGAAAAATTTACAGTAATTCTTTCTTTAGATTTTCACTCCCTAGTTACAGGCTGAAGTTAAGTGGTTAGGCTTTCGAATCACAACACAAAAAAGTCAAATCAGGACTCTGCCGTTTGTTGTTAGGCTAGTTACATAATATCTGAGCCTCTCGGTATCCTCAGATGTAAATTAGCAGGTGTAGAGAAACTAAGACCTATCTCCTATTCAATGAGATAATCCCTGTGAAACATTTAGGACAGTATATGCTACGCAGTAAACTATCATTACCTTCATTCCTCCTAGCCAAAACCAAGCACAGTCCTCTACTTCAAAAAGCACTGTCATTTTGACTAGACAGCTTAGCTTTCAAAAGTCTACCACTAAAAATGGTGACAAAATTCACAGAATTTCCTCCATCAAGAGCCTAAAGTTGCCACCTTCTGAGGTCAGGTACGCAGAGCACACGTGTTGAGCTCTTTGTACACACTGTTGCATCCCAACAACCTCACCAGAAACTTCAAGGTGGAATAAATGAGCCAACAAAGTACATGGAACAGTACCTAACACTTAAGCCCCCTGTAAGTATGAGCTATTATTACTGTGGCCATAACATTAGCATAATAATAGTAGTAAGTGTTAAATGGTATTGTTAGAAAACTAGCTATACTACAGTGTTAGCAATATTACTATAATTAGTATTCTAAGAATCTATATAACCTGACCCCTACTGACGTCTCTATTTTTTGATCAAATACTTTAAAGCCCTGAAGCCTGTGCACTTGTTCCCTCTGCCTAGCATGCTTTCCCCCAGATGTTTACATAACTGGCTCCTTGTCATTCAGCCTCACTCCAGAAGTTACCTCAAAGTCTTTTTTAATTTTTTTTAACACTTATTTATTTTTGGGAGACAGAGAGAGTCAGATCATGAGCAGGGGAGGGGCGGAGAGAGACCAACACAGAATGTGAAGCAGGCTCCAGGCTCTGAGCTGTCAGCACAGAGCCCGACGTGGGGCTTGAACCCACAAACTGTGAGATCATGACCTGAGCCAAAGTCAGACGCTTAACCAACTGAGCCACCCAGGTGCCCCAAAAGTCTTTTCTCACCCCAAACCCAGTCCCTCTCTGGCTCGTACCCAAACTGAGTTTTCAATTATGATAAATGCTATGAAGAAATCTTTCACTTGTTTACTTCTGTATTATCTCCACCCACTAGTATATAATATCCTCCTGGCATCCTGCTGCATCCCAGTGCCCAGGATGATAACTGCTCAAGCATTACTCTTTCAATGGTAGTGTAAACTGGGAACTTCCTATATACCAGGCACAGTTACAGGGACAGAGTTTGTACTAACTCTTTTAATCCTCAAAATCCTCATAAACTTACCAGTAAGGGAAGTTTGGCACCATTTTTACAAAGGAAAGTATGGCACAGAAAAAGAACTTGTTTAATGCGGCTGGCCAGTGGCAGCACCACTGTATTCTTATTCCCATTTTAAAGCTGAGGAAACTGAGACTGCCAAATACCTTGTCATCAGACATAAACTATTAATAGATAAACAAAGGCCTCGGATAAGAGATCTACACAAATAGGACTCTACAAGTTTTCTTAATGGTCTTCAACCATTAAGGAACGGATGACATTTGGATCTCTGAATAAATTTTGTCTACTGTAGGTAATTTGCATCCCTACCACTTCTAACCTTTTCGGAAAACAGAAGGCTACTAACGTGAATAGAAGACTTTTTTTTTTTTTTTTAACAAGAACAAATCTATCTCCCTAGAAGTATTCTATCTACATATACAATCTCCCCAGTAGTGAAGATAATGCTGCAAATACTTTAACAAGAGGGACAAAAATAGAGAGATGCTACTGATTTATGGGAGTCAAAGCATGTGGTAAGACTGCGAGGGACCTAGACCCTACCAATTACTCAGTGACCTTGAATAAGTCTCTTCACACTTGGGAGGCTGATCTCATCTCATGTGAGGTTAGTTCAACTTAGAATTTAGATCAATCCCAATTAGCATGGAAGCTGCTTGAGGACCAAGGTTTGGGGTCTGGTTCAAGGCTCTCTGGCAGGCAGGTCCCTAGGTCAGTGACTGTCACAAAGCGCACACGAAGGGTAGGTCCAATAAGTAAACCATCTCTGACCTCCTATATTCATTGATTACCATATCGATGGATATCGAACACCTCACCTGTCAGGCACTATGACAGACACAACATGATCCACGTTAAGAATACAAATACAAAAAATAAGCCTCAATTTCTACCATCAAAGAAGCCACATAAATAGGTCATTTCTCTTAAGCCATGAGAAATGCTAAAATAAGTCATGTTATTTAAATAAAACAGTTTTTACAACATGCTCTGGAAGCAATTTCCAACCCAAGAGGCTAAGATGATAAAGTATTTGCAAGAGAACACCTAATTTAAAACCCTATTCCAATCAGTTTTACAACAATGTCTAGACTACTATTAATAACACCTAGAAGGCTACTCATTGTAAAGTTCTAAAATGCAAAGTAATGTTCCCAATGACTAGGTAAGTAACTATTCCCCTGAGATCACAATCAGTAATAAACGTTCCATCACTAATACTGAACCACGCTGACAATGCACTTTGATCACTCATTACTAACCTGTACACATGGGGTTTAAAGGATATGAAATTCACCCCTGAAAGAAAACAAGATTTTATGCCTGTCAGATAAGGATTTCTGTGTGTGACAATTCAGAATTGAGAAGACAAATTTTTTTTTTTCCTGACCACTTGAGTAACAATACCCATTTCTTTACACAATTTCATCTTGAGCTCCGGACAATACTGAAGAGTCCTCATAACCTACACTGCTCTTTTTCATTTTCAAATTGCTGACAATTGCACAATTGAGAAGGAGGGCTGAACATCTGAAATGCCATTTCCCCCTATTCAGGGAAAAAAAAAATTGTACCAAACATACATAAAGCTCAGTACCTCTTTTTCTCAAAAATCACTAAAGAATTTTACTTTATCAAGACACTTGTACTGTACCAGATCTTAATTACAAATTCCATAGGCACTGAGATACCAAAGGAAGAAAGGTCACTGCACTCTTTAGGGCAACGGCGTAAACAAGAGAATGGAACAGCGATCCAGATTGCGGGCTCTGGAGCCCGACAGTCTGGGTTCAAGCCACTTCCTGGAGCCACAATGCCATCAGTGCGACCTTATGCTACTCGCTCGACCTCTACGAGGTTCGAGGTTCAGTTTTCCTCGCCTGTAAGATGGGCCAGTAACTTAACTGAACAGGGCTCCGGTCTGTGGCCTGCAAACTGACAACAGCCAACTATCCCAAAGGCACACAAGAACACGTACCCAACGGCTGTTGCTACTGCTGTTACTCACAAATGCTGCACGAGGAATAAAAGGATGAGAGAGAAAGGGAAGGAAACACACAGGAAGTTCAGAAAAGCAAGCGATGAGGCGGAAAAGGGACAGGACAAGACATGGAGACCCCCGAGGGCCGCGGAGGGCGCGGCGAAGGCTGAGCCAGAAGCGGCGAAGGGTCCCGAGGAGTTAAGTGCGGAGTGGAAGAAGTCGATGCGGAAAGCCCGGCCCTCGGCGGTGCGGAGCCGGCAGGAAGGTTGAGGTGGGCCGAGGCGGAGGCGGCACGCGGCCGAGGCGCGGCCCCAAGGCGGGAACGCCGCACCCGGCCCGCAGGCCGCAGGCCGCGAGGGGCGCTGGGGCCCCGCGAAAACCGCAGGGCGCGCCCGGAGAGGGCGCAGGAGGCCGCGGCCCAGCCCCGGCTCGGCTCTCCCATTCAAGCCACCTTCCCCTTCCCCCTTCCCCAACCCCATGCGGTCCTGGCCCCGAGCCGCCGCGGCCCCTCGGCCCAGCCCCCACCGCGGATCTCCGCGCTGCAGGCCTAGCCCCTGGGGCCCCCACTGTGCTGAAAGGTAAGGGAGGGCAGCGCCCCTTACCTGAGCTCCCCCGGATTGAATCGCTCACCGTCCCCCCCGTCCCCGCCACGCTCCGCCATTACAGAGGGCCGCGTTCATCCACCCGCCGACTGAGCGTCCCCTATTGGCCGGTCGGATCGTCAATCCCGTGCGAGGGAGGCGGAGATCGCAGAGATCTATGAAATGATTGGTGAAATTTTCCATCAATCCTCAGGCTGAGGGTGGTATCTTCCTTGCGATTGGCGAAATGGCCCGCCGACTTTGAAAGCGGTATCCAGACAGCCAGTTGATTGGTTACTCGGAGGCTTTATGGGAAATGAGACTTGAGCAAAGAGGAGCCGCGGGCGCCCTCTCGCGGTAAGCAAAATTAGGTCCTCCCACGTACTACCGGGCCTGCGGTAGCCACGTGTCTGCCTGCTTCCAGGAAAGCCGATTGTGGAGCCATGTTGGCCACATATTGGCAATAGTGGCTTAGGCAGAGACCCTTTCCATTGCGAGAGCCAATCAAAAATCGACCTGAATCGGGCCTAAGCCAATCACAGAGTTGCCTTAGAAATAAGGTATTTCCCAGCTTTTCAGAATCCAGAGTGTTAAGCGACCACCCGTTGATAGCCGCGTTATTAATAAAAGATTACTAGCTACAAAAGCATCTCCTAGATTGTATTGCCAACTGATGAGTGTTAGAAGTTGCCGTATTAAGACACGTTGGAGACGGCAAACCCCTGCACAATTTACAGTGTAAAGCATCTGTCCTTCATGCTTCTCTGAATTCACACTCTGGTACCCAGAAGGAATTCTGTTTATTGCTCTTCTTTTTAAAGGGAAGATGTTAGTTAATTAATTAACTAATTAATTAAAATTTTAAAAATAAAGTTTTAAGCTCTAGGGTATTAAAGGCATAAAGATGATGAACCCTAGCTATCATTAAGGAATTCAAAATATTGAAATAATAATAGATAATTTTTACTCAGACCTAACCACAGGTAGCAGGCACTGTCCTGAGTACTTTACATGTTCCTAGCTCTTTTAAGTCTCATAAACACTGAGAGGTGAGTACTATGAATAGCTACAGTTTATACATGAAACTGAGATACAGAGAACTTAGGTAACTTCACAGAACTAATAAATGGCAGAGTGTAATAAGGGCTCTCTCTCTCTCTCTCTCAAAAATAAATAACCTTAAAAAATTTTTTTAATGTAGTAAGGGCTGAACACAGTTCTGAGGTGATGAACTGGTGAAGGAAAGCATGCTTAAAATCTCACTAACTACATGACATTCACACAAACTGGAGTCTAAGAGTGGGAGTTAGATCCCGTTTTCAACATCAGCATACATCTCCAAATCCTGCCAAACTATTCTGAGAATAATACTGGTATGGATGGCTCATGACAAACTCTTCCCCAGTGCTGGGGAGAAATAAAGCATCTCAAAATAGATATCTTACAGAAAGCAAATCACTGGCATGTATAAAAGATGAAAACAAACTGTCAGCTTGAATGAATGGAAGAAACTCTTGGCAGTTGTAATGAAAGTTTTATCATTTGATAGTTTTATTACTTATATCTATCTGTATAGAGAGACATTAAGATATTTGTGTCTTATTGTATTATCTTCTTTTTAGATATTTATTTAGAGCAGGCCTACCTATATATGTATATATATCATATGTATATGATTTTATGTATAATTATTTCATTGTTTCATTGCCATAGCTTATTTGCATAAACACGAGCTTGAAATGTGCATATTTTGCACTCAATAGTTACACAAAACATACAGCAAATATCTGAGCTGTATCTACAGTGAGCCATTTTATTGAATCAGTGAAAAAATAAAGGGACTCAGGGCATCTTTCAAGAGACCAAATGCAGTTTCCTATAGCCAAAGCTTGATAACTCAGGTTACTTAAAATGTGCATAGCTTCATAGAACAGAAAAACAAATACCACCCTTGCCCAATTGGCAACAATCGAATTATAGAGCCTGAAACTTAAGTCTGTCAAAGTGAGGTAAAGAGACAGCATTTGTTTAAGACTAATTAATATCATCAGGGCTTTAAATTTTGGCTATGAAGTCACCCTGAAGAAGTGACTCTTGAAACGTGATTCCAACGCAGAGTCAGGTTTTACTTTTTAATAACTACCGCTTCTGAACACCTATCTTAAAACTATGGTAGGTACTTCGCATACACTATGCTTAATCCCCTCAACAGCCCTGCAGGCAGACATAGTGTCACCATTTTACACATGGAGAAACTAAAACTCACGGAGATTACATTGCTGGTGCAAAGCGACATCCACACAGCTGCTAAAAAGCGAAGCTAGGGTTCAAGCACTAACGCCAACTGGGGACTGCCAAATCCCACCCAAACCAGAAAGATAGCATAGTTAATACATCATTTCCTCCTCTTTTCTCTAGACTGAAATACTTTAAAGGACTCTATTTTCGTCACTGAATCCTCGACTTCTACTAGAGTGTTCTTTCACCCAAGAGGCCAGTGCTGTCTACTGTGCTTTGCAGCTGTCTTATTCCTTGCTGGAAATAATGGTCATTGAAACATTGCAAGAGAACTCAGACGTGGAGATACACCTGCTGGTTACCTAAGAGGCAATACAGATAGCAGTTGCTAATAGGCTTTTGATTAAATGAGATCAGGAGTCTAGTCCTGGCTCTCCAAACTACTGGCAGTGTAATCCTGGGCAAATTACTTGACTTCCCGTAGTTTCAGCTTCTTTATTTGGAGAGTAAAGAGTTGCCATGAGGTTTTATAAATAACCATTCACCATGGCCTACACAGCAAAGAACAGGCCTCAATAAATAGGATTTGTTAACTGAGTTGCTTTGGGGCATTTTGCTAGCGGATGCTTTACCTAAACGGTTAAAATCAAGATAGTTTTCAGCTTTTTGCACATGTATATGTGAAGACATTGAGCTATCAGCCAAGAAACTAGAACAATATTACTCTATGAATAATAAACATCATATGAAATCAACATGTGGATCAGAGCAGAAAATAATAATAGTAGCTAACTATATCAGTTATCTATATCTGGGCAACAAATTGCCCCCAAATTTAACAGCTTAAAGCCACAAAATTTCTTATTTCACATTTTCCGTGGATCAGGAATCCAGGCTCAGCCTCTGGCCAACATGCCTCTGGCTGGAGGTTTCCTTTAAGGTGGCATTCAGGCTGTCAGCCAAGAGGAAAGATCCACCTCAAGTTCAAGGATCTGTTCTCAGTACTCTCATCTGATTGTTGGCATGTGTCACTTCCTTGCAGGTTCTTAAAAACTGAGGACACACCCATGAGTCTCTCCATGGGGCTGATGAAAACATGGCAGGTTGCCTCTCCTACTATCAACAATCTAAGAGAAAGAGAGAGAAGGCCCAAGACAGAAGTGACAGACTTTTTGTAACTTAATGTTGGCAGTGAAATTCTATCACTTCTGCCCATCGTATTCATTAGAAGCAAATCAGTAAGTCCAGCTCACACTCAAGGGGAGGAGATTACCAAAGAGGTGAATACCATTGCTGGGGGCCACACTATCTTTCAGGCCTCAACTTCCACATTACTTCCTCCAGAAAGCAGTGTTCAAAGAGAAAACCTGACCTCCTGCTATGCCCATCTGGGGAATTTCCCCTATTATATTCTTTCCCTCATTTATTTGTAACACCCCAACCACTTGTTACTACATATTGTAACAATGAGCAGTGTGTATATATGTTTTACATATATTGTCTTACTTCTTTTCCTGTCAACTTTTTTGCTTTTAATCCTGACGTACTTTAAATATAAATATCATAACATTCCACCACTAAATACATCAGTATGTATCTTCTTAAAAAATACATAGTTTTCTACGTATCAAATATAACATTTTCACACCTAACAGAATTAAGGGTACTGCCAAGTCCATATGCACATTTCCCCAGCTATCTCTAAGACGTCATTTTTAGCTGGTTTGGCCAAATTAAGATCCGATTCAGAACCATGCAATGCATCTGGTTTTACGTTGCTTGGGGTCGCTTTTAACCTACAAGAGTTCCTTTTTTCAGGACCCTGACTTGGTGCAGATACCAGGCCAGTGCCACCCTCTGGATCTCTCTGATTGTTTCCTCTAACCCTTGTATTTTTGTAGGCTGGAACTTAGATCTGAAGACTCCGTTAGCTATAAAGTGAACATTTTTATAAAGAGAACTTTCATAAGTAGTGCTGTTTATTTCAGTTATAACACACCCAGAAATACAGGCCTGTCTGATTATCCCACCCTTAATGATGCTGAGAGTGACAGTGGGTGACAGCTCTATGCTTCCAGGGTAACCAGTATACCGTCTGCACTATTAATAGTTACATCTGGACTCCAGTCAGAAACCGGGACTATTTCGGGCACAATGGGATGAACGTAATCCTACCTATCAACCATTAACTTAAATGGTTTAATGGTTTTATCTTTTCCTGAATCAATATTTCCTCAGGGGGGAGCAAAATAATGAGTTTCTAATTATATGTTACCTTCTACATTTACTACCTAACAATTCTGCAAACTGGGGCTGAACAATAGCCCCTGAACAATAGGGGCTATTTAGTTACCCAAAAATTCAGTTTCTATTTTAAAAGGTAGATAAATGTGCGATTCTTTCACTTTATTTATGAACTTTCAAGATAAAAAAGTGGTTTGATAGCCATCTCAACTAGAGACAGATTAGGTTTTTTTCTGATTCCTTTAAGTATTAGCATTGACGCATGGGTTGTCAATAGATTCATTCCGTTTCAATTAACTAAAATCAATAATATTTTTTGATGCTCAAATTTCCATAAATTATCCTTTTGCTCTTCACGGCAATCTTCTTTTTTTTAAGTTTGTTTGTTTGTTAGACAGAGAATGAGAGAGAGAGAGAGAGAGAGAGAGAGAGAGTGTGTGTGTGTGTGTGAGCATGGAGGAGCAGAGGGATAGGGAAAGAGAGAATCCCAAGCAGGCTCTGCACTGACAGTGGGGGCTCAATCCCAGGAGCCCTGAGATCATGACCTGAGCTGTAATCAAACGTCAGAGACACAAATGACTGAGGCACGCAGATCCCCCAGCAATCTTCTAAGTAAGGTATCCCTACTCTCTCCTTTTACATGTCAAGAAACTGGGACAAAGAGAACTTAAGTAACTAAGAAAGGAAGTAACTAAGTTGGCTCAGAGAGTAACTTCAATGTCCAATTGAATCTAGACTCCAAGAGAGTAGGGAATGAATTCATGTTTTTTCAGTTCATTTCTCTTGAATGTAGCTCAGTGCCAGTCAATAAATCAGTCCATGAGCAAATTAATTAATTGATGATCATTTCTGGTCGACACGAAAAAACGTTATAATACCAACTGAAGACTTTCAGATTAAATAATGTAAGATCTGGGATTCACTTCAAAATAAACAAGCGTAGGGAGCTACAAGGCAAGGGAGAGGGTGATACATGAAACAGGCTTGACTGTGCGTTGATAACTGTTGAAGCTGGGTCATAGGTCAGTGACAGTTTATGATACTATCCTCTCTACTTTTTAATATTTGAAATTTTCCACCAACAAAGAAAATATTCTAAGCCTTTGAAACATTGAAATGTAGGGAACTACATAAAAGAGTGTTTAAACTGATACACAGCAAAGTGTAGCTGCTTACATTTTTAGCCTGTAATCGGACAAAAGAGAAGACAGTAAAAGCAAACTGATGATTTCGGCTATCAACACAAGCTAAATTAGGTACATAAAAAGTAAGATCTCCTCTGTAGTCATAAAATGGTAACTATACTTCTCAGAGTGAGCATTGTATAATGTATAAACGTCAAATCACTGTGTTATGCACCTGAAACTAATGTAACGTTATATGTCAACTCTACTTAAATAATAATGAAAAAATTAAAGAGTAAGAGCATCCTATTAAACAGATTAAGGTAACAGGAATCTCATGTTTGACTTTTTTGTTGGAAAGCTGATAACGATGGTATGTATAATATTGTTTAAATGCCAAAACTTAAAGAAAATCTGATCACTACAAAAGGAAAGGGAAACCTGTGAATCTTCTAGAAGAAAAGATATTCTCAATTGAAGGATTTATCCACATTAACCAAACTGAGGAGGAAGATAAAAAGATGCCAGGTCACAAAACGCACTGGAGTTTTGATATCCATTAAAAATATCGTTTCTAATAAATGCCCAAGGAATGAGGAAAACAGAAAATCACCATTAGAATCCCACAGCAATTATGCTGCAGGCAAGTTCTTCTGATACATGCTAAAATTAGTGGACAAAACTGTGAAAAGAAACAGGATATTGCACAGGCTCAAAATATCTCTGCCCAAAATTTATAAAATATTGTGGTGGTTTTAAGATACATCAGTGAATTCTTTGAGACTCCTCCCTCTAAAAGATGGAGCTTAATTTTCCTCTCCTTGAGTGTAGTTTGAACTTAGTGACTCTACCCAGCGAGTTCACACTTACAGTGGAGAAATCTGGCACGCCCCATCTCAATCAAGTGCTCAGGGTTAATGTTTTCACTGACAGCATGCACCCCTGATACAATGTGATGAGAAGGGCTCTTCACCTCCGAGGCATTCTTCCCCCAGATCCGTAACATCAGTCTAAACCTGAGGAAACATTAAATGAATAGCAATTGAGGGACATTGTACAAAATACCTGATGGATACTCTTCAAAAGCATGTAAGTCATGAAAGAAAGGGAAGGACTGAGAAACTATCACAGATTTAAGACAGCAGGGGAAATTGTGACAACAAAATGCAATGTGGTATCTTGGATTGCATTCTGGAACAGAAAAAGGACACTAGTAGGAAAAAAACTGAGCAGATTTGAATAAAGCTGGTAGTTCAGTTAGAATTGTACTTCTCAGTTTTGGTAAATGTACATGGTTATGTTAACATTAGGGGAAGCTCTGTAGTAATTTTCATCTCTTCTGTAAATCCAAAATTATTTCAAAATAAAAATATTTCAAAATATGTCATAAGCTTCCAAATAGCTGGCTTTCAGTGATGCCAACCACAGCCATATTGTGATGTTTGCCTTAATTTGTCCATCTACAAAATGAGAAGACTAGATGAGATGCTTGTCCAATGATAAGGGCAAGCAATGCAAAGAGATGTCCCTAGAAACGCTTCAGCTACATGAGTTCTGAGTAACCTCCCAAGATGCCCTTGATCTTGGGAAATACGTGTGGTTAAGGATTGTACTCCTAGCTTTATGGTCTCCCAAACTGATTTTGCTGGCACAATAACACCAGAACCAAAGTCAATAATGCTCACTTTAAACTGAGAACATAAAGATCCATTGCCATAAACCAGAATACCAGGCTATTTACAGAGAATTACAGTAGTCAGGTGAGCCAGATGTTCCTGTCCTCCCTGTGGGCCAACTTACAGAGCTACCAAAATGATCAGAAAACAGCTCCATGAGATTGGAAGCAGAACAAGGGCAGTAAGTTATTCCTGGTTAAAAAAAATTGGTAAAAATTACCCAATTTTTAATAACATTGAGTCATGACAATCTGATAATTCACTATTCCAAATAGAGATATACCTTCCATTTAGATCACCTCTGTCTGCTCTTGCATTGGGAAGCTCTCTGCCCTACCCAAGAACCGCTTCTTCCCATGTATACCGAAGCCTACTTCCCTAGCTAGAAGGAAATTTTAAAAAGAGATGTGTTCTTTTCTATTCTGCTCTATAGGAAACAAACAGGAAGGAAGTCATTTTTATCATTAACATCATTGGTTGATTCAGTCAACAGACAGTAAATGGTTGGTAAGCTCATGAATTTGTAGACCCTTAAGATAATTCCATTGACCACCTAGAATCTGTGAACCACAGAGTTGAGGATACCTGCTCTAAGACAACTATCTATGCTTCGTGTCCACAATTTTTCCTCAGTAGGATACCATATGATTACTTAGGCCTCCACTTATTCAGTGGTAATCACATTCCCTAA
Organism: Cryptoprocta ferox; assembly: GCA_028646485.1. Classification (NCBI taxonomy): domain Eukaryota; kingdom Metazoa; phylum Chordata; class Mammalia; order Carnivora; family Eupleridae; genus Cryptoprocta; species Cryptoprocta ferox. Next base: position 33,962,842 of record CM053572.1, on the reverse strand, counting down.
GATTATCCTAATTTGGATTTGTCCTGGAATAGTCACCCACTCATTTGCAAGCTTTGGGTTTACTAACACAGACGACTAGATCTACGTCCACTGTGTATGCATTTTACTAACTTAACTCTCAGAACATTTAGATTTGTCCCCAAAATACTCAATATTACAATATCTTGGTTATTAATACAAACAGTACATCAAACCCACTGTGTAAACACTTCTTTTACTGAATTGGTAAAAGGGATCCCTTCTCTTTCTTATATTAACAACAATCCTGTCTTTTATGGCTCACTCCAGCCCCCAAATCATACTATTAAAATTTTGTTTCTCAAAATTAAAACATCATCTCAGGAATCCTCATTGAAAGTTAATATTTAAGACTCTATTATATTACAATTGTTTTATAGACTGTCATATACAATTTCCCCACATTGCTACCTCGAGAAGTTACAAAAGAAGTTTATTGGAGAGCTGACATCATCTGGTCCAACATTCTTTGTCTACAGATGGGGAAATAGAGACCCTGAGAGATTATTAACTTTATCATAGTCATATGTCCAGTTAGTGGCAGAGACAGGACTAGAACCCAAGTCTCTACGACATTTACTTCCTTGGTTAAATCTGACTGAAAGCCCTGTCACTTAAAATTTAGAAAACTCAACATCTGCCATGTGTCATTAAGCATCACACCAGTGTCAGGACAGATTGAGGCAATAACTTCTTATTGCTCAAGTAATAACTCACCATTTTAGAAGTTACTTGAACTCTTCTCCATTACACAAAATGTATCAGACCAAGTATTCTAATTTTGGATTCAGAAGATAATTAACTTGTCCATTTGGCAAATCCATTCATTTATCCATTTAGCAAATATTTAATGAGCATTCCTTTTGATACAAGAATACAGTCTAGAAATTGTCCATGGAATACAGTCTAGAAAAGGGGGTAGATAAACCAAATCTTGGAACTTCTCACATATCTCCTCGTGTCAGTCAAACGCGGCAGTTACTTATCATCCCCACTTTGCAAATGAGATTAGAAAAGTTAACTGAGTTGCCCAGTAAGTGCCCTAGTCAGGCAATGCCACACCACTACATTTGCTTCGAATGTTTATGCCATACTGCTCGGAACTCAGGCAGAATCACAGAAGGGGGAATTATATTTGGAGAGAAACTGCACTGTGGAAGTGGAAACTGAGGCAGCAGAAAGCACTAGGACAGGATGTATTAAGGGCAGTGTTTTGGAAGTAATTTTAGGAACTACATGACAAAAGAACTAATGTATAGGGGAGTGGCAGGTGGCAGGGCTGAAAAGGTGGGTGAGGTTATATTTTATTCGGCAGGTAATAAATTATTTGAGAGTTTCAAGTGGGGGACAGGATCAGATCTGCTTCTTAAAATGATCACTTGGACTACACTGCGGATAAGGAGTTAAAACAGAGCAAGATTGAAGTTAGGGAGACGGTAGAAAGTTTTTGTTATTGACCATAATGAGACTTTGAGCTAAGACAATGACAGGCCGATGGAGAAGAGGGAGCAGGTTCAGGAACTATTTAAAAGTTAGAATCCAGGGGCGCCTGGGTGGCTCAGTCGTTTAGATGACCGACTTCGGCTCAGGTCATCATCTCGAAGTTCAGGGCCCACGTTGAGCTCTGTGAGATCAGACTGTGAGATCATGACCTAAGCTGAAATCAAAAGTCGAGCGCTTAACCAACTGAGCCACCCAGGCACCCCTAACTTTTATTCTTTTTACTTGATCTCTGCTTGCTTTATTTATCTCTCCATGTCTGGATCTTTCTCTCTGATTTACCTAGCTCTCTCTGTTGCATAAAATGCTCTCAACTTTCTCATGGGTAACTAAGAAATAAATATAAACTATTAGTCTAGTGTCCAGTTCATAATGGATATTTCTGGTAAAAATAACCAACACAAATTAAACCTAAAAATTGCTATGGCTGCTTGTAGTAAAATATGGTTGCTGACTAAAAATTGACCAAAGGTCAAATCTTCAAATGCTAATTTGCAATATTTGTCTCAGAAAATTTGGGTCTGGGGGCACCTGGGTGGCTCAGTCGGTTAAGCGATAGACTTCAGCTCAGGTCATGATCTCTCAGTCCATGGGTTTAATCCCCACGTCGGGCTCTGTGCTGACAGCTCAGAGCCTGAAGCCTGCTTCAGATTCTGTCTCCCTCTCTGCCCCTCCCCTGCTTGTGTGAGCACATGTACACTCTCTCTCAATAATAAATAAACATTTAAAAAGTTAAAAAAAAAAAGTTGAGTCTAGTAGAAATAACAGTCACTGAAGAACCCTCACGAAAACAATATAAAAATAGGTAAAATTTGATGCAGATGGAACAGCTGGCTGATTTAAATCTTCATTCTGAAATTTAAGTGAACACAATTCTGTCAGAAAGACAGTATTATTACTTTATTATTATATATTATTCTTAGTAAATAAAAAATCAATAACAAAAATGGTAAAAATATTTCATAATATAGAAAATCAATCCACAAATTGGTTGATGTTTTGAGGGCTCTATGACTGTTGGAGTTTATTGGAAGGTCTGGGGGACTATTGGTGTTTGCTCCTAAAAAAGCTTCCTCAATGAACATATAATAATGTCGCCGTAGGGGCGGCTGGGTGGCTCAGTTGGTTGAGCATCCGATTTTGGCTCATGATCTCCTGGTTCGTGAGTTCGAGCCCCATGTTGGGCTCTGTGCTGACAGCTCGGAACCTGGAGGCTGTTTCAGATCCTGTGTCTCCCTCTCTCTCTCCTCCTCCCCTGCTCAGGCTCTATCTCTCTCTCTCTCAAAAATAAATAAATATTAAAAAACATAATGGTGGTGTAATTTTGTTTCAAGGTCAAAATGCCACTAGACTCCAAGAGTTGGGATGGGCATATAGATGAAGATGTATGTCAGTGGGTGGGTGAGGGTGTGTGCACACACAGATGCCTAGTTCAGGAAAAAAACAAAGTTCGGGGAAAAAGAAGTTCGGGGGAAAAAACGAAGGCAGCATGGCTTCAAAAATGGAGCAGCACACAGCATATCCCTCACGCCACTAGGAATCTCATGTTATCCTAACTGATGGGCCAGAGACAGAGCAGTACACAGTCTTCAAGATCAGAGTTGCGTTGAAAACGGGTCTCCCCACTTACTAGCTCTCGCCTTGCAGAAGTCACCACTTCCCCAGACCTCAGATTCCTCATATGAAAATGAAAACAACAGTTGTACTCACTTATCATGAGGCCCACCTGAGTTAAGGCCTTTGGGCAGGTGCCTGGCACGCAGTCAGGCCTCAATATAGATGTTAGCCGCCATTGTTTTTATGGGACTTTTTCAGTGTGTATGTGCTCCTCGAAGTTACTCATCCAGCTGGCAGTCAGCTCTGAGTAGCTTCTTCTGAGAGGGGCCTTCTGATCATATTTCTAGGCCCCCGCAGCCCAGTTTCCAGGACCCCAGCACAATGCCATGCTTATCATCTGATCCCAGCGACATTGAGCCGTATGTTGAACACATAGCAAAGAGAGAGAAATAAAAGGGGAGAAATAAAGGGCACTAGGGTCGTGGCTGTTAGACATATGGGGTACATCAAAGGATTGTCAGGCAGATGGTGAGCAGGGGAGAGGCTCAGAGCAGGAAAACACCTGGGAAACAGTTACTAATTAGCTGACAGGTGGGTCAAGGACTGGAAGAGGCAGGAAACAGTATGTTGTTTATTTCCCAGAATCAGAGGCTGCCTGAGGCCAGATTCCCTAAGACCCCTACTCCTCCCGGCTGAGTTAGGAAGAATAGTTAGAAAGAGCTGATAGGAACAGCAACTCTCTGTTCAGACTAATTGGGTAAAAGTAAGAACAAGTTAAGAATATGTTCTGCTTCACCTTGAAGAAGCCCGGGCCTGGTGCAGAGAAGCTCTGCTGACAGGTTTGATAACTGGGCCTTTCAAGAAGGGCTCGGAGCCACTGTGGCCTCAGCTAGTACTCCGCTTCCTCCGGTCATATCTCCCCTGAAACTAAAATACGGCTTGGAAAGACAGCTCGGTGCCCTCACAGTCGCTGTGGCTTCCTCAAGCCACGACACGCTCTCTCTTTTATGAGGCTGCGGGGCTATCATTCTCATCCTCTGACATTTATGGGAGGCTTCATATTAGCAAAAGGCTTTACAGCCATTTTTATGAGGGATGCCTCCCCGGGACCTGTCGAGTATAATCACCCAGACTGAGCAGAGGGAAAGAGAGCAAAGCGTACACGCGTATGGCCCTCACCTGCTGGCCAAGAAGGAGCCAGGGTCAGAGGCTGTAAAAGCCTCTTGTCTTCAGCCGAGTGTCAGGGCTGATTTTCTTGCCCTTGGCAGCTCTCTATCACCGTCTTCCACCTGCAGCCCACCCCCAGGTCCTAAAGGTGCAACTCCCAAAGGCACCGCGGGTCCATCCATTTCTGTCAGTCTCCGCACGGTTGCTCCGGCCCAGCCTGACTCCCACCCTGCATCCCAGTCCCGTCCCCTTCCATTATCCACATATGATACAAAGTATATTTACTTATTAGATGTTTACTTATTTATTTAACGTATGCACCTTTGTACGCTTCCTGGTACTTCAGGAAACATCTTTATTGATAGCCTATAGCAAATAAGTTGCATCATAAAGAATAATGTTTTAAAACCAAAAATAGCAAACTTCAATAGCTTCCTCTACAGAGTAAGATTTATTCAGAGTAAAATCCAGGTTCCTTTGCAGACCACAGGGTCCCTCCATGACCTGGTCTTCCCTCCACTCTGTCCCCTGCTCTGCACTGGGTCCAGGACCCGCCTAGCTCTTTCCTTGCCTCCAGAGTTGACACCCCTTTCTTGATCTGCCTGGAAAGCCTTTGGTCCTGCCCTCAGCACTGCCAGCTTTGTCTCCCTTCCCAGTCTCAGTTCACATGTCACCTTCCCTGCCCATCTGATCTTAAAGTGTCCCTTCTCCCCCATTTCCCTGGTAATTACTTTCAGAGCACTTTGAACAACCTTAAAATGTCGCTTATGTGTTGCCTTATACAGAGCGTATTTGTAGACTTTGCTAGAAAGTCTTTCACATGAGGACAGGGACTTCGTGTGTATTCCTCACTACTGTATTTAATGCCTGGCCCAGAGTCTGCACAGACTATAAGCTCGGTAAGTATCTGTTGAGAAATTAAATGAAGGAATGAAGCAATCCACTGAAAAGCCTCTCTTCTTCCCTGAATCCCCCTGCTAGTCTTATTATTATCAGTAGAGGGCAGCAAAGACCCTGAGTTATCTACCCTCTGATGTTATGCTGGGAAAACTCCAGAAAACTTCCTTTCCTTTGCCAAATAGCAGACATGGGTTTATCAGGGATTTCAGGAAAATATCCATCTTTACAAAATCTTTCTTCTCCTTGTTCCTGACGCCTTTTCTGCTCTGTACCATTTATAGGATTTTTTTTTTTTTTAATATTTCAGGCTGACAACACTTCTTAGGAAATGAAAGCAGTTGTTGTACTGACTAAGCCAAAAAGAAACCCAGTGGCTGGAGCCTGTCCCTTCCTGCCTGACAAGATAATGGGGGGAAAAAAGACACTCCGATCGTGGCTGGCAGCTGTTTGGGACTTAAGGATTTGCAGCTCTCCCTTATGGTGTATGGGGAGGAGCAGGTACCAGCTAGGCAGCTGCTGTTTGTGTTCTGAGCATTTGCAAGGGCCAAGTGTGCATGCGTGCGTGTGTTTATGGTTCTATCTTCTGCTTGTAGTCCCCTCTTTTTGTTTAACAACCCCCCACCCAGGGTAAGAACCTGCCTTTCTGGGCTCCTTCACCAAGAATGCCCACTGAACCCAGGTAAGCAGCAGCAGAAGTGGCATCCACACACTCTTAAATGGTGTTTTCATTCACTGTCTGCCCAACGAATACTGACCGAGTCCTATTCTGTTCTCTGTGGGTACGAATACTCCTTTTGATTGAAAGAACAGTCATTAGAATCAAAAGGGAGGCCGGGGTTCTCAATCTCAGCAATTCAGCAATATTGACATTTTGGACTGGATAATTCTTTGTTGTGGGAGCATCCTACGATGTTAAGCCATATCCCTAGCCTCTGCCCGTTAGTTGCAGGTAGCACTGACCTCCTAAGTTGTGATAACCAAAAATGTTTCCTGACATTGCTAAATGTCCCCCTGGAGGCGGCCAAACTTCACTGAAACCTTGCAAACCACTATCTTGAAGATCATGAGGGATAACTTTGGGGATATCTTTCCAGCCTGGGTCAACGACCCCTTTCTCCTAGCGCTGTTCCTCCTCCCTGTCCCATGCTTGTCTGGCTGTGACCTGAAGCTTAGGGACTTGGTACATTGGTCATCTGACCCAACGTAGGCCTCTCAGCTTCTCTCCTCTGGGAATTTGAAACTAGGACCTAGGTACTGACTACCACCTGAGTTCTTTGTGGGGCCAAAACTTTAGTGCAAATTTAGAAGGTGTGGGTGAATGTTTGATAACATGGGACCAGCAAGCAGAGACATTCTACTGCAGAGATAAGAATGAAACAGACTCCACAGAAACACAGAGGAAGAGTCAGAGAGAAGTCACCTAGTTCTAGCATTTTCCAGACAGGCCAAACTTCCACCCTTGGGTAGTTTAAGATATTCGTGTACATTTATAAGAAATTGCTCTTTCATGCTGGGGCAGTTTCTTGTTTGTTTGTTCTGTTACCAGCAAATGAGTCCTAACTGGTATATTCTGTATGGCCTGGAACCAAAATCATAACCAGGAAATGAGGGGTGTAGGCCGTTTTGCCCTCAAGGCAGCTCCACCCTCCTCAGCACAGGTGATGTTTTCTCCTTTCTCTCCCAAAAGCCTTCCTCACCCCCTCTAGAGAGTTTTCTCTTGTCTTTCACTTTGGCTTGTACACAGCCTGCTATGTCATGGCCTTGACTCGGAAGCAAACTCAGGCCAGGTTTCTTGGCTCAGATTCCTGACCAAGCGAGTCTGATTGCCTCATGTGGCAAAAATGGTTGGCTGGCCATCCAACAACCATCCCTCCCAATCAGTTTTGTTCAGGTGAACAACCCCACGTGGTAAACTAAATTAGTTTGTAAAGGCAAAGACATGTAAGAGGAATCTTCAGGAAAGGTGGGGAGGCTTATGGGAAAGAATTTTATCCTTGATAGAAGAAGGCAAAGCCAGTGGAAGAGGTAGCCATGCCCTTCCTGCCGGCTTTGGACATGTCATGTGAGGATGTGATAGTGGAAGCTATGGCAGCCATTTTGAAATCATGAAGTGAAGCCAAGAGAACTACAGACAAACTGACAGAGAGCTATAACATCCTTGAGCTGACGAATTAACCAACTCTGGAGCCATTTACCTTTAGACTTCTTGTTACATGAGATAATTAGATGTCCTTACAGTTTTAGCTACTTTGACTCAGGTATCCTGTTACTTGAAGCCAAAAGGATCCCAACAGATACAGGACAGCTCATCTTTTCAGGCCAGGTCACTCAGGTCCTAGGTCACTAGCTGGCTACCTTGCAGATTTACTGCCTTGAGGTCATGTGCCTACCTCAAGACCATATGTTTATCCTACCCTAGCCTTTTATGATGAAAATTTAAAAGCCAACAGAAAAGTTGAGAACATAATACAATGAACACTCAAATATGCTTCACCTATATTCATCAGTTGTTAACATTTAGCTCCATACAGTCATTGTACATATTCCCCTACATAAGGTTATTTTTTTACTGAATCATTTGAAAGGTGGTGAGAGACTATGAAGCTTCACCCCAAAGTATTTCAGCCATAAACCTTGTAAGAAACAAGGTTTGGGTTTGTCTTTGTTTTTATTTTTGTTCTTATCTGGGATTCGTCAAGAATCACATGCTGTTGTAAACCATCTCCCTCTCCTGGGGCGCCTGGGTGGCTCAGTCTGTTAAGCGTCTGACTTCAACTCAGGTCATGATCTCACGGTTTGTGAGTTCAAGCCCTGCATCAAGCTCTGTGCTGACAGCTCACAGCCTGGAGCCTGCTTCAGATTCTGTGTCTCCCTCTCTTTGCATCTCCCCTGCTCACACTCCATCTCTGTCTCTCAAAAATAAATAAATACTAACAAATAATAATAATAAAGTCATATCTCTCTCAAAAGTCTCTCCTTTATTCTAAAACAATTCTCCTGCCCTTTCTGGGTTCTTTTGTTTGTCTGTCTGTTTGTTTGTTTGTTTGTTTGTTTTGGTCTTTCCTGTCATTGACTTTCAGGCCAGTTCTTTTACACAATGTTCACAATTTGTCTGGTTGTTTCTTCAGAATTATATCCAGTTAGAGATTTTTAGCAAAAACTCTGCAGAGGTGAAGCTGGTACCAACTCAGTGCATCACAACACCAGTGCCTTTGTGTTCTTTTGTTGGTTACACTAAGTTGAATCCATCAATTGAGGTGTTGTCTGTCTGCTAGCACTCCTCACTGTAAAGGCATCTCTTCCCCCCTTAGTGATGAATGAGTAATCTGTGGGACGGTACCTTGAAAATATGAGAGTATCTTGTGCCCCCAACATCTTCAGTGACTGTTTTAACAGTCATTAATAAGCCTTGCCTGAATCAACTATTATATTAGTGATTGCAAAAATCACAATTTAAAAAACTCTTATCATTTTTTCCATATTTTTTAGCTGGCACCCCACTGTTTAAGAAGAAGAGCTTTCTCTTCCCTCACACACACTTTTGCAATTTTCTTGAATATCATGATGAACTCAGAATATTCATTACCACTGATTTGCTTTTTAATTTTCAGTTTGTCCCAAATTTGTCCCCTCCCACGTAGGAGCCCCTTCAAATGGTTTCTGTGTCCTTCTGACACATCCCTATCTGTCTCTGAGCGCTTCTTTGCTTTTCCAGCCAAGGAAGTCCCAAGCTCATCTTGTACTTTCCTTGACCCAGACCTGGAATCAGATCTGGTTCTTTTCAGTGAGAAAAGGTTGCTAGAAACCAAGAACTGAGTGGTAAGAGTGCTCACTGCAATTGGGATGTCACAGCTTCTAGGCCCTTTCAGCAGACCCAGACAGGAAGTGTATTTTATTTTAAATCATTAATTTATCTCAATCCCCAACTCCAATCCAACACCACAGGGTTCTTCCTCCTTTCCCCAAGTCCCTATTTTGTCTCCTTTCTCCCACATTGAAAATCCCAATTTTTGCCAACATCAGTATAGCTACTCGTTTACTGCTCCCTACAATGCACCCAATAGTATCAGAATTACCATGTCAATACCACTGCCAACAAATTTACTAATAAAATACAAGATTGTTTGACACTTTTATCTTGTCCTTAGAATCTAGCCCTCTAAAAGTAACGGTGTGTTTAAAAACCTTTAAACCTTGAAATAAATTCATTTGTTTATCTTCAAATTAGGGTTTTCCTGTCCGTGTTGATTTCTTTTAATTTTTTTTCTCTGTGGTAGTGGGCTTTTTACTATTTTTATTTTTAAGGATTTTATTATTTTTATTTTTAAAAATTTTATTGAAACATAACTGATATAGAACATCGTATAAGTTTCAAGTAAACAACATAGTGATTTGATATATGTATGTATTGCAAAATAGTTACCACAGTAAGTTTAGTTAACATCCATCATGAAAATATGGAATGCAAATTTGCATTCATGTTTGAATTTGCATATCATGTTTGTACAAGGGTCCTGCTAATCTTCTCTGTCTCGTTCCAATTTTAATGCATGTGCTGCTGAAGGGAGTGCTCATATAACTTTTGGAATATGTAAAATGTTCCATGGTTCAAAAGTTAAAATTATTTGAAAAGGTAACTCAGAGAAGTTTTCTTCAATTCCTATACACACGAATTTTATTAGTTTCTGGTTAATCCTTTCTTATTTGCAAAAATAAGCAAATATATACATATACACATAACATACATCTGCCCTTATTTTGCCTTCCTTTTAATTCAAGTGGTAGTATATGGTGTATACTCCTTTGCACTGTATTCTTTTCGCTTCATATCACTCTCTTGTTGTATAATGCAAGTCTTTCATAGCACTAATTTTTCACTATATGGTCTACTTTATTTGCTCTCTCAAATATATTTATACGTACTTTATTTTAATGGTTAGTTTTATATTAAAGCTAAAATAATCTTAGTCCCCCCCCATCTTATTTTTGTTATTTTCTATTGGTTCTCTAACAACATTTAAATTAGTTAATAATTTCTTTTCTCTTATCCCAATTCACCAGCTTCACGTGTGAATAAACATGCTTTTACCCCCATCAGTAACTATAAAATAATCAACAAGTATATTCTGGTTTTCATTTCTCTTACATCTGGCCCTTCAGTTATTGTATAATATCTACTTGGACTGGGTAGGTACTTTTCTTATAAACATCATAGTTTCATGGATAATTACATACTTCTGCTCATTGTTAGTCTTCTTAGCAATGCCCTTCCCTTTGGGTGGTCTAAAACACCTTTCCTTAGGAAATTCCTCAGGAAGGGCACATGGGAGCAATAGTCTCTGGTTCTCTCATGTTAATAACTTTTGACATGTTGGCTAGATATAAAATCTTTGCCTTATGTCTTCTTTCTTTGAATATTTTCAATATGCTACTCTATTTATTCTGGAATAAAGCCCAAAGATAGTCACTTAAGTCATTTGGTATTTTGACTAAATGCCCAAATGATTTCTTCTGTAAACTCCAGACATCTCTTAGAATATATCTTGACAATGATCATTCAGGATTGATTTCCTAGGTACTAGCGTCAGATCTCTTTATTTCAGGAAAGTTTTCTTAAATGTTACCTTTTTATTTCCATTGCTTTTTATTTTCTTCTTTGTCCATCTTCTAATAGAAGATTATTCAACCTATGTAAGTGTGTGTTGATATTCTTTGCTTACCTTCTGTACTCACCACTTGCTCTTGAATCTCTTTAATTTTTGAAATTCGCTCCTTTTCATCTTTTATTTATTTTTAAGGCATGATCTCTTTATTCATCTTCATGTACCATTTTAGTCTTTACTTCTCAAATAATTAATATTTTTTAATGTTTACTTTTGAGGGGGGACTAGAGGGAGATGGACAGAGAGAGAGGGAGAGAGAAAATTCCAAGTAGGCTCCCCTCTGTCAGTGAGAGCCTGACATAGGGCTCAAACCCATGAACCGTGAGATCATGGCAGGAGCCGAAATCAAGAGTCAGATGCTTAACTTACTGAGGCACCAGGTTCCCCAATTAATTTTAATTACAATTCTGAGTTCTTCCACCTCACTTCTAAGATTTTTCTAATTCTGATTATAGTCCTTCCTTATTTAATATTTTATTAGTTTTTAAGCTCTTCTTGAAATAATAAGTTATATTTTTAATCTGTTTTATAAGTATGCCTTTTTGATGTTTTCATTGTTGGAATGTTATTCTGTTCTTTATTGTCTTTTTTTCTATAAAAACTTACTTGGATTTTTTTCACAGTTTGAGATATAATTGGCCTATAATATGGTTTAAGTTTAGGGTATACAATGCAATGATTTTATATATGTATATATTATAAAATGATTATCACAATAAGGTTAGTTAGCACATCCAACTTACTGTTGGATTTGAACACGATCTAATTCTATTACTTCCTTTCATATGAATTCAGGTTTCTTTTTTACGAAAAAGGGATGAGTCAGTACAACTTTTCTAGATTCAGTGTACTAGATCTCCCTCTTATGAGGTCCTCAAAAAGAATTCTCTTTCAAAAACATTTATTTATTTATTTATTGAGGGGGAAGGGGTAGAAGGGAGAGAGAGAATCTTAAGCAAACCACATGCTCACCACAGAGCCCCGATGTGGGGGCTCCAAGACATAATGACCTGAGCCAAATTGAAGAGTTGGGCATTTGACCAACTGAGCCGCGAGGCGCCCCAAGAATTCTTTTTAAATGGCCTTATGCTTTCTGAAATGTGATTCCTTTGCTCTTTTATTTAGGCTTTCTTTTTCTTTTCTTCTACCCTTTTTCTTTTCTTCTGATTTGAATACTACTCTCAGAACTCCACCCTTGGTGTGATACTTTCTCCTGAAACGAAGCTTAGTCATTTTGAAAGTTCGCACGCCCAAGATTATACCAGCTCCGTTAGACTCTATCTTGAACCCCACAGAGCCTCAGCTTTGTTGGAGGGTGCAAAAGTCCTTCTCGTACTAGCTGTTCTCAAATTGCTTCACTCTGCATTTCAGTGAGTCCTGTTGTCAGTTTTAGAGTTGTGTTCTCAGGTCTGTCAGATACCTCTCAGCTCCCTCTTGCCCTGATACCGATACACAGAGCAGTGCACCTTTGGTAACTGGTGATGTTCCTCCACTGGCTCATGTTTTGGGGTTCATGAAGATACCGTGTTCATCTAGATTTTTTAAGGTGTTGACATTGGGCCTTGGATTTTGCCATTAATCTGTCTTTTTTTATGGGGGCAGGAGGATTTCGGAAGATTTAAAAACCTCCCTGCCCCTGCTACCATCTTCCCATCACTCCATTGATTTATTTATTCATTCATTTATTCAACAAATAATTTCAAGCCCTGAATTGTAATCTTATATCTTTTCATATTCTCTTGGTACCATTAACTTTCAGGCCCCTGCTGCTTGTTCTGGCCTGACCGCCATTGTAACTACCTGATCCCACTTAGGCGCATTGGTATCTGCCACATAGGGCCAATCATCCATTATTGGGAGAAGTCAAGAGCCCTCCCCGCCATTGCCTCTGTGCAACCATACTGCAGAGTTATATGCCTTGTGTCTCTCACTTCTCTCGCCACATCTGGATTTATAAAATGCTACAGCAAAGCGCATTTAATCTGGTTTCCCAAATAGCTGCCAGAAGGAATGCAGGAAGAAACGTGAGGCATAAGAGAGTTAACTTTCACTGGGGCAAACCATGACCATTGGGAAACAGAAAAAAGGATGGAGCTGGGCAGATAGGTTCCCTCTAACTTCTTCCTACCTGAGACTATTAAAGGCATCTCTTCTTTGTTCCGCCTATCCTGAGACATCCATGAAGTTCACTAAGGCACCATCGGCCAGCCAAGGAGTGCTGCATACCTCTGCACCCTGTTCTAATTCACACAAGAGTCAGGCACAGGCTAATAGCTGCCCCCTGGAGAACAGACATGTATGAACAATCATGGTCACCTAGAAAAAGGAATAGGAACCTCAGAAATCATCAAATCGTCACCTACCACCCAGTTCCTTCTATTGCATCTTTGCCAGATGGTCCACACTCTGCTGGACTAATCCCTATGAGGTGTTCACTATCTCATTTTTGGCCTTAATTGTTTGGGACTTCTCCCTTTTTCTCTTTATTAATTTTAAGTTATATTTATTGATCTATAATTTATACAATTAGTAATATAAAGTATGTTACATTAAGCTATAACTATAATCATATATCAACTATGTATAATTATACAAACTACAGATAGAAATATAAACCATAAATTATAGTTTATATTATAATAACATCAAATTATAGTGTATAATACAGTATATTATAGATAACATCATTATAAGTTATCATATATAATTTTAAATTATTAATATATGCTAGTATATACTATGTAGTATATAATATGTAATTATAATTATACTTAATTACACTTACTAATTATAGTTACATATTATATACTATATTGTATATAATTATAATATAAATCTTCTTTATAATTTAACCTATAATTTAAATTTTATAATTTAATCTATGATCAACTCTTTTTTGATATAAAGTGAGTTTTGATGAATGCACACGCACCTGTGTGACCACCAACGCAATCAAGTAAGAATATTTGTATCACTCTAAAAAGATCCTTTGTGATACTATATAATCATTTCCCTCCTCTCACCCCCAGCAACCACTGATCTGATTTCTGTCCCTATATTTTTCCTTTTTAGTGCATGTCATATAAATACAATCATGTGTAACCTCTTACGTCAGAGTTCTTTCACTTAATTCAGCCATGTCTTACACCTGTCAATACTTTGTTGCTTTTTATTACAGAGTTGTATCCTCTTGTAAGGATGTACCACAGCTTATTCATCCGCTCACCTATAGATGGACATATGGATTGTTTCCATCTTTTAGTGATTATGAATAAATCTGTTTTAAATATTTGTATACAGATTTTTTTGTGGGCATATGCTTTCATTTTTATTGGGTGGATAAGAATGCATTTGCTAGGTCACATGCTAAGTGTATGTTTAACTTGATAAACAACTCCCAAACTGTTTTCAAAAGTGGCTGTATTGTTTGGTATTCCCAGCAGCTATGTGTAAAATTATGTTTCATTAATTTTTAAAATTTGACAAGTACTACATGAACCTATTCTCCTTATTTAAATAAGTCAATCAACACTGAGATGCATAATTTCTATTTTTCTTAGCAATCCCTCTCCACTCCTTAAATGCGGCCACTGTGACAGATTTGGTGTGTATAAAAATTCTTTCTTATTTAAAAAAAAATTAAAAACTCTTTGAAGCACCACATCCACCACCAAATTCTAATACCTACCAGAGGGCACAGCAGCATGGCAAGACTGCTGGCATTGGTGTCAGCTAAACCTGGAATTTTGTCCTGGGTCTGCCACTCTCTAGCTCCAAACGAGGTGTGGAAGTAGCAGCATGCATATAATTAAGATGGAGGTATAAATATCTCCTTATAATTAATATATAAAAATAAAATATTTAAATATACATTATATATATTTGAGTTTCCATCTGCCACTCCTAATTAATATAGATTTCTACTTTTTCTGCCATTACTGGACAGGAACGGTTAACACATTACTATCAGATTGCCTTGGACCCTAGACAGGGCACATTAGTGTAAAATATTCATCTGGAACTTAGTTGTCCAGAAAAGTCTGCAGGAAAGCCTTAAGATGATGAAACACAGGAGCAGGGACTATATATATAGCCCATTTCTAACATTTATAAATTAGCTGTGACTGACCAAATGCCGTCATGAGCTGAAAAGTAGTGAAAACTTAGAAGGGTGAGTGCCAGGGGCTTGGAGGGAGGGGAAAATGGGGGAGTTGCTGTTCAACAGGTATAAAGTCTCAGTCATGCTAGATGAGAAAGCTCTAGATCTGCTGTGTGACAATACAACTGTATAGTGAACAATACTTAACGATACACTTAAAAAGTTGTTAAGAGGGTAGATCTCACAGTATGTTTTCTTAACACAATCATCAAAAAGGGAGGGATATTAGTGGAAAATTTGGTAAAATCCCAGTGAAATCTGTAATATAGTCAATAATATTGTATAAATGTTAGTTTCTTAGTTTTGACAAATGGATAATGGTTATGTAAGACATCAACATTCAGGGAAGCTGGCTGAAGGGTATACACTAATTCTCCACACTATCTTTGCAATGCTTCTGTGATTTTAAAATTATTCCAAAGTAAAAGGTGTATTTTTTTTAAGTAATGAAAACCAAGTCACCCATACAAGAGTATTTGCTGTATGACTTTTATAATGGCAAAAATTGGGAGGAAAATCATTTAGGAAGGACTTGGCTAAAAAAAACTTAGTGTATATCATGTAGTTACTAATCAGATAAAGTTGATGGTGAATATTATGTAACAACATGGAAAGCAGTGCATAATATATTATTAAGTAGGAAAAGAAGCTTACCAAAGCTGATTTGTGTGTATTATATATTTATTTTTAATTATATGTAAAAAATATGTATGTGTGGGTTTGTATAAAAGATGCCTAGAAAATTAAACACCAAACTGTTTACATGGTAATTTATTCAGGTACTGGCTGGGGGAAACTATGTCTGTTTTTTATATATGGGTTGTACATGTAAGTTGTGTTGAGTATTTTATTGAGCTCAGGACAGCCCTTAAGCCTGGTCAAGAGAGGCACCTACCTCAGAATTCAAGAGTTTGAAAATCACGAGCACACAATGCAAAGGTAAATTTATTTAGGAATCTGGCACCCGCTGCTGACACAGAGCAGCCATAATCCTAGAGTCCACACTGGCGATTTACACCATTCAGGCCACAGGAAACGTTTCTCTGCATCTCTTGCCCTCTTGCCTTGTTCTAAAAACAGTAGGTGACTTGATCCGAATGTCATGAGGAATCATGGGTTGTTCTGCCAACATTGTGGAAGGACATTGCTTAGGAGTGTCAGGAAAATCTGGAAGCACTTAGGTAAGAGAAAAGACAAATTAATTAACTTGTCAAATCCTTCCTCTCACATATCATCAATGTTATAGATTCTTGCATAATAAAGTATCATTTCCCACGAGTATTTAGCATCTATTTTCTTGCTTTCTTGAAGTTCTAGTTTGCAGACCTATAACTACTCACAAATTACTGCAGTATTTACAATAGTTACATATAGCAGTCAAAGAACAGTTTGCAATAATAAACAAAACATTCCTAATTCTTTTTTTTATACATAGTCTAGACACAGCATGCTTGAAGCATGAAGCATAATCCCAATTTTTGCATTAACAACTGATGATCACAGAACACAGGAATTGCAAATCATTTTATATTTATAAAAATGTCTTCTAAGATATAATTAAATTTTAAAACAAGTAACTAAGCTTTATTTGAATAGTTTTGGTTTACATTTTACTGTTCATTAAATATTATTTCTTTTTTTTTGCTCTTTAATAACTTTTAGAGACCCTATAGGAAAACTAATTTTAGTTTTTCAATATGTTAACATTTACTTTAATTACATTTTTGATGAAATACAGGCAAACTTGGAGTCTTTTGAATGTGATTACATTTAATCTTTTAATCCTATAGATCATAGAGAGTGAGAACAAGCTGGCATTGGGAGAGAACCACACAAAATGAACATGGAGCTCAGAAAAGGAAGGGCTGAAAAGAAAACAGAAAAAAGTGGCTTGCTTCAATTTTTTAAATTGCAGATGATAAAAGTAACCAGACTTCTGCTAAACATGACCCATAAACAATTACAAACATTACAAGTTATTTACCTAATGAAGACTTAGTAACTGAGCAAAACAATAAAATGGGCAAGGAAAGTATTCCTAGCAAATCTAGAACCTGAACAGGTCAGATCAAACACTTGTAGTTTTATGTACTTGAGTAATACAGTGTTTTTTCCTGATAATGAAACATAATTTTATATAAAATTCACAACTTAGAAAAAATAAATGTGATTCTGGCCTGCCCACCAGACAATAAGAAATTACTAAAAAAAATTGGCAAATTGGATGAGAAAAATAAAAACTTTGAATTTTTACTGTTTATTGGAAAGTGATCCTAGGAAAAGTCTGTCATGATCTTTTAAAATCCTAAGAATGCTTCCAGAACAACCTAAGTTGATTCAAATTATTGGTTATGAATTCTCCATTGGATAAAGATGGGAGAAAATGTAATATTTCATATTATAATAAAAAGGTTTTTTTCAAATGGAGAAACTGTAGAAATTTTGTTGTATTTTAAGTTCAAAGACAAAGTACTATGTTACAATGTTACCACACATTTCCCAGCCAGTCTTCGCAAGTCTAGATAAGGAAAGTGTTTGTGAGTGGAAATATTTAGTTTCTCAATTAAAAGAACTGACAATGTTACTTGCAACCAAAAATAAATCAACAAAACCAAACAAAAAACCTGTTATGCAAACCCAAGAACTGTTAAAAAAAAAAAAAGTCTAAAGTAACAGTAACTGAACAATAGTAATCTACAAAGAAACTAGTAAACACAGATAGAAAATACTGCTGTGATATGATAAGAGATAATAGTAATAGATGCTCTATATTTAGCCAACCTTGTGTGACCACAGCAGCATAATATTCACAGACAACAATGGAAATTTTCTAGCATAGTAGAAAAAAATGACTTTAAAATTTGATGCCAGAATAGCCAAGTATATAAGGTAGATAAAGGCTAACCTTTGAAAATCACATAAAAAGAGGGGAATGCAAAATAGTATTAAAAGTGAGCAAAGAAATTACACATAAATTTCTAAAAATTAAAAGCTTCTTTAACTAGATTATATGAGGACAGAACATACTCAACAACATTCATTATGCCTACCGTCAAACTATCAGAAGATAAAAATAGAAGAAATCAAAATTAATGAGTATTTTATTGGTGACACCCCTTGTAAAAAAAAATAGAATTGCAAAAATAACTTTAGGCATTTTTAGGCATTGGTTTAAAAGAATAACCAGGGCTAGCTACTGATAATAGCAGTTGGTAAATAACAAGCATTTTTTGTGAGCCATGGACAAAACAGCATTTGAATTTCTTATTAAGAAACATGTTCGTGGGCCGCCTGGGTGGCTTAGTTGGTTAAGCGTCCAACTTTGACTCAGGTCATCATCTCACAGTATATGAGTTCAAGCCCTGCCTCGGGCTCTCTACTGTCAGAGCAGAGCCTGCTTCAGACCTTCTGTCTCCTTCTCTCTCTGCCCCTCCTCGCTCTCTCTCTCTCTCTCAAAAATCAATAAACTTTGAAGAAATTTGATACAAAAGAAACATGTTCTCATCTGTGCCAATAAGGGATAGCATCTTTGAACAATTCAATGATTGCATATTTTCTGTATCTGACCAAATAGCAGGCATCATGAGGAAAATCATGTCATCTCTGCCACGACAACCACTTTGGGACACACAAAAGCAATGCTGGTTAAACACCATTAATGCAGTAAGATTTAATTTATACATGAGAACAAGATGGGAGAGAATTGTACAAGAAAGAAAAGATGATGCTTAAGTTAAAAAAATCATGATCTTCGGCAGGAAATTATCTTTGATTTTGCACTATCCACAGTTACCCGGAGTAAACTATTGCCTACTATTAATAATGTTAGCCAAAGCTTGCAGGAATTCTAAAAGCTTACACTGACAGGACTTGGGCTATTTCGCCTTTCTAAAATTCATTTGTGTTTCATTTAGAGAAAATGGTCTTTTACTAAATTGAAATAAAGTGTATATGATGTATGTGATAAATGCGGCATTCCTAAAAATATTAGAAAATCAGAACATGTAAACAAAACATTTGCAGCACTATAAAAAAGGATATTCAGAGACAAATAATCTCCAAACTAATTGCTATTGAGACTATTTTGGGGTTATTACAAATCAACGTATTATGTCAATTCAAGAGAGATTTGAATAAGTCACTTAACATATTGCCATTTTTTTTTGTTCTCTTTGAATTCCAGTTTTTGAAAAAAAGAACTTAAGAAATATTTTATAGGGGCGCCTGGGTGGTTCAGTTGGTTAAGTGTTGAACTCTTGATATAGACTCAGGTTGTTATCTCATGGTTCATGGGATCAAGCCCCACGCTGGGCTCTGTGTTAACAGGGGCTTTGTCTGCCCCTCCCCTGTGCTCACGCTCTCTCTCTCTCAAAAATAAATATATAAACATTTAAAAATATATATTTTATAGTTCTAGATATTGCTCTTAGAGAAGTTGAAAATTGCAGTAAAAGTGATCGTGATTTATATGATTAAATCAGAATATTTTATAACATTTTTGATGGTAACAATTTATTATGAGAACCCATTACACTATTTGCACTTTTTATTGTAAAATCTGCTAATTTCTGAACAAAAATGTTACTACATAACTTTATTGACAACTATTGGCTTACCATCTTTTCTCGATATTAAATTAATTTAAAAATGAGGGGACGCCTGTGTAGCTTAGTTGGTTAAGCATCTGACTCTTGATTTGGGCTCCGGTGATCTCATAGTTGGAGACATCGACCACAGTGTCAGGCTCTCCACTAAGTGTGCGGAGTCTTCTTGGGATTATCTCTCTCCATCTCTCTCTGCCCCTTCCCCACTCTCTCTTGTGCCGTCTCTCTCAAATAAATAAACTTAAAATAATTTTTTAAGATTAAAAAACTTTTAAAAAAGATGAAAGAGAACTATATCCAATTAATTTTGTTACAAAGGTAACAGGAGGACAGGAGCACCTGGGTGGCTCAGTTGGTTAAGTGGCCAACCCTTGATTTCTGCTCAGGTCATGATCTCACAGTTTGTGAGTTCGAGCCCCACATCAGGCTCTGTGCTGACAGTGTGGAGACTGCTTTCAATTCTTTCTCCCTCTCTCTCTCTCTCTGCCCCTCCCAAGTGCTTTCTCTCTCAGAATAAATGGAGACTGCTTTCAATTCTTTCTCCCTCTCTCTCTCTCTCTGCCCCTCCCAAGTGCTT
>CM053572.1:33898659-33942597 GCA_028646485.1 Cryptoprocta ferox | reverse complement strand
TGTCCATAGCTTTTAAAGATTTAGACATCTGGTTCCCCACTTATATTTTTGCACCAGGTCCACAAATTCAGGGGTGGATCTGATTGATTATGTATTAATTTTATGATTAATGCCACTAATAACTACTATTTATTAAGTGCTTATTGTGAGCCAGGCACTGAGCTTGTTATGGTTTGTACAAGAGCTCACAATACCTCCTTGAGGTAAATATCCGAATTTCACTTTACACCTAGGGAAAGTGAGGCTTGGAGAGACAAAGTCACTTGCCCAAGTTAATATTCACTGTGCCTACCCTGAAGGGGACTAGCTGCTAAGGGCTGACGGAAAACTGGGGAATGAGCTTTATAAGTGCAGGGCATCTTCTGGGACAGATCTCTCTCTTTTTCCCCGTTCATGCTGCCTGAAATGCCACCATGATGCACTGATTGCTTGCTTTTCATTTACAAGACTTTCCAGTGTGCGCCTGGGTGGCTCAGTCGGGTAAGCGTCCGACTCTTGATTTCCTCTCAGGTCATGATCTCAGAGTTAGTGTGATGGAGCTCTGAGTCAGGCACCATGCTAAAAGCACAGAGCCTGCTTGGGATTCTCTTTCTCCCTTTCTCTGCCCTCCCACTCATGTTCACTCTCTCTCTCTCCCTTTCTCACTACATAAATAAACAATTAATTAATTTAAAAAAAGAGTCTGCCTCTTGATTTCAGCTCAGGTCATGATCTCACAGTTCGAGAGATGGAGTCCTGTGTTGGGCTCTGTGCTGTCACTGGAGAGCCTGCTTGGGACTCTGTCTCTGTCTCTTTCTCTCTCTCTCTCTTTCTCTCTCAAAAATAAATAAACTTAAAAAAAAAAGACTTTCTACTTTCCAAAAGAAACCAGTGAAACTGGAAATACCCTCCCCGCCAAGGGAGACTTAAGATGATAGCATGTGATGCCAGTAGTATTTCCCATATTTTTTCCACTAAAGCAACCCATCAGATGAAGAGAGCATTCCTAACACCCAGGAATCTGAGGGCTCAGCCCAAAAGATTCTGATCAATTTCTTTAAAGTCTCTTTAAAATCATATATATTTTTCTCCATAGTGTGTGTGTGTGGGTGTGTGGTGTGTGTGTATGTGAGTGTATATATATATATACACACACGCACACAGTTTTCCCTTTTCCTGTCTTCAAGTACTTCCTGTCTTCAAGTAAAAACAATGCTTCAGAAGAGATTCTATGTTCATCTTAGAGTTCAAGGACTCTGACACTCTGTCTTCTCCACTGGTTTGAAAAGCAGAGCCTTAAACTGCTATCAGTGGCTACCTTGGTGGGGTTTACTTGACCCTTAGGGGACCTCAAGGTCCTGCAGGAACAGGGGAAGCTAGATTAACTTCTTCCCAATTTAGTTCAGGACCTGTCCAGTTTATCTTTGATTTTAGTCATCTCCTGAGTCTACCTCTGACTGTTTTGAAGGGAAGTGAACTCCCCATCATTACAAATGTGTAAGCAGACTGGGCACCTGTTTGCTTGCAAAGCTCCAGTGCCGGGGAGGGGGGCAGGTAGGAGATTGGGCAGGGCAATGAAAAAAGGAAACTTTCAAATTTGGTACCCTATGATCCTGAAATTTTCTATGTCCTCTGAAGTTGCAAGTTCAAGAAAAATGTCCTCGATCCAGTAAGTATCTATTCAGCTCTTTTTTAAAGTACCAAATACTATACAAGGCAGTGATGAACAGAACAGACTTCTTGAAACTCAGTTTCGTAGGAGAGATATAAGCAAGTAGGTAACTATAATACAGCCTACAGCCTCTTACAGGAGAAGCATGGAAACTCTGGAGGCTCAAAGGAGGGTCACCAAGCCTGGAACAATAGACATCGATCCCGGTAGGCTTCTAGGAAAACGTGACATCTCAGCTGAGGCTTGAAAAACGAGTAGGAGTTTGCCCAGGTCCTTCTGAAAGCCTCTGGAGTTGGCATCAATTTCAGCTAGCCTCAGGTTTTTTCCTTGCCTTGCTACATTTTGTTTACCCATTCTACTTGTCAACTAGGATATTTAGGAACACAAATGCTAACTTCTTTTTAAGTTTACTTATTTTGAGACAGGAGCGCGCACACACACACACTCGCACACTCATGAGAGGGGGAGGAGCAGAGAGAGAGGGAGACAGAGAATACCAAGCAAGCTCCGCACTGTCAGCACGGAACCTAATGTGGGGCTTGAACCCACGAACCACAAGATCATGACCTGAGCCAAAATCAAGAATCCATCGCCTAACCAACTGGCCACCCAGGCACCCCAGAAGGGCTAACTTTTTAATTATCAATTGGAATCATGGAGGTGAAGGGAGGAAAAGGAGTCCATCCCATTACACAGAACTACATCAGAAAGGCAGACCAGACTCCAGGTTTTTGGCATCAAAGTTACTGGGAAGATCCTAAACTCATTTTAGATATTCACAGCTGTTTAACAGAGGGGAAGCGACGGGGGGTGATTTATGCTGTATTTGCCTCGTGGGCTGTGAACACAAAGGAAAGAAAATATTGTTAAGTGAAGAAGCAAGCTTCTCCTTCTAGTACTATGTTTTTTGGTCATCACACAGTAGACAGCCAAGCCAATAACCCCGTCTGCAAAATTGCCAGCTAAAAAAACCAAATCCTTTGAAGTGGCTAATGAATACGTTCTTTTTAACTTACTCCGATCTCATTGCTGAGAGCTGTGCTGTTGCTCCTGGGCAGAAGTTTCACTAATGTAGGGATGTTGACTGGCCACTGCATCAAATATTTATCAAGTCACAGATGGGAATCTACAAAGAGTTTGCAGAGAGGTTCAGTGTCTCCCTTTGGTTCTTGGGGAAGCACGTCAGCACCGCAAAAAGCAAGTCCACAAACACACTTTTAACCTGAGGCTGACCCATTTTAAATAGGTTAAATGGAGCCCCACTTAAAGAAATCACTGTTTTTTTCTTAAAGTAAAAGTAGTACATCTTCACTGTAGTCGTTTTTACAAAGTACCTTTACCTTAGAAGAAGAAAACTCACCCTTAATTTCACCATCCAGATGTATTGTGCCCATCTTTTAAACAAAACTTAAATGCTGCTGTATCCAATGTTCTGAACAAGTTTCACTGTTTTGCTTTTTCTCATTTAACAATAGATTTTTAACATCTCTGCACAACATTGATTGCTTCTCTACACATATTTTTATATATTTATACAACATTGTAGTGTATGAATGTGCCATGATTTACTCAACCAGTTTGTTGAGGTTGGATATTTATTTGTTTCTGGCTTTCTACTACTGTAAGTAATGATTTTGCTAAGTGTCTTTATAGTTAATTATTTGTGCCGAGTGATGATGTTTTCTCAGGCAAATGAGTGGAAAAGGAACTGCTGGGTCAAAGAGTGAGTCTGATATACCAGTTTACATTTCCCTGATCAGAGTCTTAGAGGGGGCGGGGCTGTTGCTTCCAGTGGACTGTCAGCTCATCTGTCTCAAGCCGGATGGTCTGTGAGGTCATTGAGAGCTACAAATTGGTCTGGGAGTTTGGGGGTGGTTGGTTTGTACGTTTGTTTGTTTTTGTAACAGCCGCCTTGAAACTTGAACTTTTTTCCTCTTTAATTTAACGGCTATCTTATTTCGCTAATCTCCCATCTTTATTTAGTGACACTGGAGAGAAAGAAGGATCTCTTCAATGATAAACAGAGCACCTGGGTTCATAAGGAATTATGGCTTGCTGTCTGGCATTACTATCAGCCACAGTTATTATGCCGGCTCTATCAGTATCTTTTTCCTCTAACAATAGAAGGCAAGCTGCTTCCTGCAACTGAAGTCTGGAACAGAGGTTCAGTGATACGTAGAAAAAAGTAGAGGAGAGAAGTGTCAAAATAAGATTGCCAGCTCTTTGTTGGCCAAAATAAAGATATTAACAGTAAACAGTGGTCATTTACTATCATCAAGTAATCACTAAAGAATGTGCATTTAATACACAGGCACTTGAACCAGAGAGGGAGGAGGAGGAGGAAGTGGAGGAGGAGGGGCAGGAGGGGGAGGGGGAGGGGGATAGGGAGGAGGGGGAGGAGAAGGGGTTTGAGAGAAGGTAATTCCAGAATAAAGTGCATTCTTACCTAGGAAAGAACAATTGGCCTTCTTGTACTGACATACACATTGTCCTCACTTCTCACAAAGGATTTGGAGACAACGTTTTGGATCGACATCAATCTGTGGACTCTGGCTTGAGAACCACTGTTCCTCCTTCCACAAGGAGTGGGATCTGACCCAGTCCCCTTCGTCCCTGGACAAGAGAGAGGTGAGAGAAACCCTCTATTCCTTCCGGAAGTCTATTCCTACTTGCTTGGTTTCTGTAGCATGTCCAGACTGCAGTAAAACTTGGTATCATTTTTACAGCTAGCACATCTCCACAAACCACCTGTATTGTTATTATTTAGCATTTGCTTTAAAGCAATACTTTTTCAAACCGTGAAAATATTTTTTTGATAAAGAAACTTTACAAATGTTAAAAAAAACAATATCATTTGTCATAAATACAGTGAAATGTGTTATTAGATTCTTGACCTAATTTACCTGTCAAAGATTTCGGGATTGAGTCCTGCATTTTCTTGGCTTCAAGAGAGAGAGAGAGAAAGAGAGAGAGAGATTGAATAGCAAGTTAAAGGAATTAAAGATATATTAGCACAGATATGAGACTCTGCCCTCGGCAGAATGACAGAACTTGAGGGGCAGCTGGCATCGAAATAAATGTCCCACTATGCGAGGTCATGTGTTTTAATGTTTTGTATACCACTGGTAGGGGTCCCACAGTTTGGAAAGTACCAGTAAAGCAGAAAGAGAACTGAGCGTGGTTTCCAGCCCTGACCTGGCTGTTTTCTGACTATAAATCCTCAGACAAACCACTTCGCCTCTTCTTAAAAACCTCGGCTTCCCCTGCTGTAAAATGGGATGATCAAACTCTCTACCAGGGATATCACAAGGAATAAATGAGAATGAAGCATTTTGTCATGTCTGAAATGCTATCCATGTCATGGAGGACTAGCCTCACTGTGAGGGTATTTTTATTTACGGTTATCTAATCTTTTCTCCAGTGGCTCAGAATACACTTCCAGGCTAAGCCTCCCACAATAGCCTAAAATTAGTAAGTGGATTAAAGCCTTTAAAAGTGAATTACTGGATCCTATATCATGTGGGACAGAACCTAGTAAGATTGAACTAAGCATTCTTAGGAATTCTGATCACTTGATCGATGGCTCTAATCAGAAGGGCAGGAACCACTCCCATTTCTTTCACTTCGTCGTCCCTTGCAGCTAGTTCACACCTGGTTCTCAGTGTGGCACATGGGGAATGCTCACAAAATTCTGAGTGCCATGAATGAAAGAATGGCTAGGTGAATGAGAGCATCCCTATGTTACACTTCGGTCTTTGGAGTAGGTGTCTGTGGCTTTTTGCCACCCACTAGTGTATTAATCATGTTTTTAGTTCTCTATATTTTATGATGCTTTGACATCATGGGGCCTCGCAGACCCAGCAAGGGACAGCCCATCCCAGGGGCAGCTAATTCAACTTGCTGGTCGACCACTCTTTTAATATGCAAACCAATCAATCCTGAGTCCATGTCCCCCATCCACCTCCCTTTTGTCAGACTCCTGCAGTGTACACTATCCCCTGTCTTAAATCACCCTAAGGTCAGGTATGAAATAGCTAGGGACGACCTCAGTAGCCCAGAGCCCACTAAAATAATTCAATTATTCAAACTATCCAATCCTAAACCTGGTCAGCTGTTTCCCCTTTCTTGCCCATTCCTTCCCATGAAAACCACAAAAAGGCTTTTGCCCTGCTTTCTTTATTTTTTTAATTAATTTATTTATTTGGAGAGAGACAGAGATAGAGAGAGTGAGTGGGGGAGGGGCAGAGAGAGAGGGAGAAAGAGAATCCCAAGCAGGCTCTGCATTGTTAGCACAGAGCCAGACATGGGGTTCGATCTCATGAACCTGTGAGATCACGACCCAAACCAAAACCGAGAGTCGAATGCTTAACTGATTGAGCCACCCAGGTGCCCTGCCCTGCTTTCTTTTCTTTACTCTTGACACTGCCCCCTGATGTTTCCTCCGTATGGCCCTGCTTGGTGTGGCTCCACCCCTCATCTTGGGAACGGTGGGTAATAAACTGTCTTTTCAATGGCGGTCCTCTCTTGCTGTATTGACCTGGCCATATCTGAATAACCAACTCCAGGTATACTTTAAAACAAGGATCAACTCTGAGAACACCCCAGTCTCAATTCATGGTTAAAGAGAAGTTGATCCCCCCTCCGACTCACGGAGGAGTATACAGGGGTCAGGTTTGAGCCCATTGACTCACGGTATCAGGGTAGTCTCAGAAATGAACACATGAGCACATTAAAGTTGGAACAAATGTTTTGCTAGGACAAAAACTCTTGATTTTTTTTTTCCCTGCTGGATTAGAAACTAGAAAAGCTTTAGGTCTGGAGCTATGCAGCCATTTTGCTAGCTGGAGGCAAAGAGCCCGTTTGAAATGGAGCCAAACTGAGAAAGCAGTGCCAAGGGAGGAAAAGAAATCAGTTCCTTGAGGCTTCATTTGAGCCAACCCCACCCCCGGATTTTCCAGCTCCCTATTTTTAAGCCAATTTAGATTGGGTTTTCTGTACTTACAAATAAAAGAACCCTAATTTACAGGGTTTTCTTTCCCCTTTTCTTGATGCCCAAAGCCACATTTGGAGATATTTATAATTGCAATTTTAATTAATTCTGTTCCATAGTTAGTGCGTGCCAGACACTGTGCTGGGCCATAGTGACACAACATCTACCAAAACGCTTGAAGAGCTTCGGTTTCTATGAAGAGTTTTTGGAGACAGCGGGACCAGAGTTTTCATAGAGGTTCATGCTAAGGCTTCAGAGCAGGAAAAGAACAATGGAATCTGCCTGCTGGTTCTCCCTTTTCTGTCCTATACTGGTCACAGCCTTGACTTAGCCCAGTCTTGAGGGGTGTCTCTCCCACCTCGAGGAGTATCAGTTCTATTGAGTGCTAGCATTTAAAGAGGGCTTCCTGCATCACTGTGCCCAGAGTCGTGTCATTCTCTTAAAGCAGACATTATCCTCTCCATTTTAGGATGAAGATTCCTCTATTCAGAGGCTTAGCTAGGGTGAACAGCCCCAGTCAACCCAATGGTAGAACTTGAACTCAAATGTAGAATATCTGACCCCAGAGGCCACACACTTCATTGTTAAGCCACTCCTCAGTATTTGCTGAGGACTCATGGCATGCCATGCTCTACCCCATTCATTACATTCCAACAGAACTGGCTACATTATACTACAGGGCAAATGGTAGTCAATGGAGAGAAATCTTTTTAACACACAAGTTATTTTGCGAACCACAACTAGTGAGTAAAATGAAGTACACTTGTGTCTGTGCTCATGTTTCCTCAAGACCCCAAACTCTCCTTTGAGACGTCTCTCTGCCTTGTGGTCCTCTGAGAGTTGGGACAGCCAGATGCAGCCCTAAGTGGAGAAGACCCCCTCGGGCCCCAAGATCAAGACTGCCTGCGGTCGGAAGGGATGAGGGGGGATTTCCAACTGACACCGGTCAGTGAATGGTGTCTTTGCTTGGAACAAGCATGTAGGGCTTTTGAGAATTTCACTGTGCCTGATGGAGACACCGGAGGCAGCCTGAGCCCCAGGCATATCGGCCACCTTGGCAGATTTCCTTTTTAAGCTTCATGTTGGCATGTCAGCCTCATCATCCCAAACCAGTTAAACAAACAATTTATTAGACTGTCAGCCCCTCTGGACACTGCAACTTTTATATAAGGGACTGTTGGCTTTTCCACTTTCAACTACACTGTAATGATTTTCTTTCCAGAGGAAACAGCGGGGATCCTTCAACTTGGGTAAGAAGTGTATTATATGGATGTGGACGTGCAATTCATACACCGACTATGAATATTCATAGGCTCTCATAGACCTATCAAATCAAATCTGTGCAAGGGAAGAAGTATTTCACTTTAAAAATCAAAGCTGAAGAGGATGAGAGGATGCTTTTAAATCATCATTAGGTTTTTATTATAAAGGAATGCGTTTATATTACATTTGGATTCGAATTAGGAATAACTCACACAACGCATAATTAGATAACTTTCTTTCTTCCCTTAATGGTATTTCTCAAAGATCTCTTTAGGATCATTTAATTTTGAGTCATTTGAAATAGATGTGAACAGACATATTGGATTTTGTAACACATTACCACCTCCTTTATGTCAAAATCACTGTTTTAGTTTTCTTGACAACTAAGAATGGTCTTATTTCTTTCTGACACTTTTTCCAATGATTGGTCAGGATCACTGGGATTTCCCTGCCCTATCGTGTAGTCACAGATCTCCTAGGAATTTAGTTTTTGCTCCTATGAATTCCTGATTTTATCACTCATTTGTCACAAGAGACATACAATTCTTAATAATGACAAGGGAGTGCCATCTGCTTAAGTTTACTCTCCGCCCCTCACTGCACCTTGTTTACATCTTGTAACAAACCCAGGGGCAAGATTCCATTGTTCTTCTCACTTTATAGCTGAGGAAATTGAAGCTCAGCAAGTTTAGGGTACCTTGCCTAAGAAACCTTGCTCAGGAGAAAAGGAACCAAATTAGCCACTCATCCACTTAGTCTGCCCACTGGGTCTTCTATTCCACACACGCCTGAGCCCCTTCCACATCCCAGCCACGGCCTACACCTACAGCCTACATGCTGGAGATACTGTGCAGAGAGGGGCAGACAAAGCTCCCTGAGAATGGCTGGCAATCTCCCCAGCCTCCCGATTAAGGCTGAATCGTGAATCTGGACTTCCCAATCCCCAAGCTGTGGTGTCAGGGCCACACCCCGGCACGACTGCATGCCCTGGGCCATTGGAACCCACTGCTGAGCATTTCTCTGTCTGGGGCTGGGGTTTATTTCCATGCTAGTTCCGTGTCTGCATCACTCCAAGTTCTTAATACGTATTTGTAGTTGTTGTTTGACATTTGGGCCTCCAAAAGATGGAGAGGGAGAGTTGCTTCAGAGAGCACTTCATTTAAATATCCCTTGGAAAGTGTTCCCGCTTTGATTTCAGTGTTGACCTGAATTTGCTCTCCTTTCTTCACTTTGCAAGGACCTGACATGGCTCTGAGGATGGTTCAGAAGGCACTGGCATCTGGTGTCTCACACAAGTGTTTCTATCCTTTCTGAGGACCAGCGCTATACTCCCTCTGGCCCAGTCTCTCCCCTTCTAAGGCTGCCACTTTTCAGGAGCCTGGCTGGCTTCCCACCCCTTCGGGTCTCCAAAAAAACAAGAGGGGAGATAAAGAGAGGGCTGCTAGCATCTCAGGCCTTGCCATCAGATTTACAGCACCTGCCTCTTGATCAGCAGAGAGGGGGAGATGAAAAGACCCATCAGCCCCACCCGCTCTCTCCTGTCTCTGTCAGAACTGCTTCTCCAGCCTCCAAAGCATTTGGAGCTTTCCCACGGCAGGAAACTAAAATGCTTTTTTCCCAGACATGATAGCTTAGGTTCTTCCCAAGCCATGGGACCTGTCTGTCTTCCATTGGAATCTTTCATCTTCGTTTACATTCCCTCCTTTCAGAGCTTCTTCAATAATTGATGGTGTTCTGAGTGGCACGGTTGGCCGTCGCATCTGCATGGCTGAGTAGAGCTGGGGAGGATGCGGGAGAGGAAGGTGGCTCTGCTGTGGTTCCTGCCCAGTGGGAGCCCGTACTCCCTTCTCTGCACCCCATCCTCCAGCTCCCTTGCTCAACACACCATCCACCCAAAGAGACCTGTATTGGGTCAGGAGGTGTAGATGCAGAGGCTGAGATGAGGATTCTTGTGCAAGTGACTTATTGAGGACTGCCTTCAGAAAAAACCTGTAATGGGGGGACAAGGAGGAAAGAGAAACAGGGCAGGGCAGGGGGGGGAGAGTTGGACAAAGATGGGGCTTAGGAAAAATCCAGCCCAGACCTAATTGCCCTGGGAGCTCTGCAGGACGAATTGCATCTCAGAGGTTGTCCTGCCCAGGTAAAGGGGCTGGGCCCTTAGGCTCCCTCCACCCCATCAGTAAGCCAAGCGCCATACCTGCCCTTGGGTTGGGGTATAGAGTCCCAGGCATGTCCCACCAAGAGGCTCTCTGCAGCCAAGAATGGCCCTTTTTAGACAAATACAAGCATGAGGGACAGTAGCAGCCAACACGTGCAGCAGCTGGGGGTGGCGAGTGCAGGCCTGGTAATGGGACCCAGGTTGGGTGCCAACAGCAAGTGCCATGGTGTTCAAGAGCTAGTTTCTGAAAATGTGAGGGTGACTAAGCAATTCTATTCATGCTGGAGATACCTAGGCTCCCTCTTCCCTCCCTCCTTCTCCCCTCCTCCCTTCCCTTCCTCATCCCCAATTTTTCTTCCACCCTCCCCCTGTCCTCCACTCCCTCACTCCAACAGATATTTATTAGTAAACCAATCCTCACGGAGCTTATAGTCTATGTAAGGAGACAGGCAGTGGACAAGCAAATGAATAAATACACAATGTAATTCCAAATTGTGATCATTGGTCTGAAGGAAGTAGAGTCCCAGGATAGAGAATAACAGACAAGGTACCGAGGGATCCATTTTTGGTTAGATAGTCTAGAAGGCTTCTCTGAGTAGGTGACTTGTAAGCTGAACCTTGAAGTTAGAGGAGACCCCGGTAGTGAGAACCTAGGGCCCAGGGGATTCCAGGGAGGGCAGGCCACCACGAGAGTACACAGGAAGGAAGTAAGTCTGCAAGCTCTAAGAGCTGATGCAAGGCCAGACAGGAGCTGGGGGAGCATGACTTGGCCCAGATGATGCTGAGCCTTGTGGGCCATGGGAAGGGGCCTACAAGTGATTTACTTGTAGCTGGAAACCTTACTCAGCTGCATTCAGATGTGCCAAGAAAATGTAGTCTCTTTACTTCCTCTCATAGATCCAATCTTAACTGTCTCCTAACTCCAGAAGAAAGTTGACTTGTCAACATTCATCTCTCACTCTCATAAAATGCCAGGATGTGTTGGCCCCTTTCCTCCCCAAGATGGCCTCCAGGGTATGGGCAGCTTACACATGGATCCTTGTTGTGGCCGGAGGGAGGGCCTTGGACCTAATCTGGGTCCTTATGAGGGTCTTGGAGTATTTCCTAGGACCTGCAGCAGGACTTCTTGCTCTCCTCTTATTACATCCCTCCTGCAGAAGGCTGTAGCTGGTGAGCATGCCTGTGTTTATCCCTAGTTGTGTTCTCCAACCTCCCACACCCCAGCCCAGTTGCCTGGCCCCAGTCTTGATCTTACTGGTACTGCACACCTGCATCCTAGACTTGACTTCCATTCTTCGCTGGACTTGGAGGTCAACCTGGCATCTTCACCTTTTCCAAGGTCAGTAACCTTTCCAAACACCTCTATCACAACCGTCCACAGAATACATGGGAACTGCTGGACACTTTTTGTGCTGTAAGGGGCCAATGCTAGGTTTTTTGTGATTTAGCTCTATGCGTGCCATCACACCAGTTTTACCCTGATGTGGTAGTTCCACATTTGCCTGGATGGTACCCTACAAAATAGAGACACCCCGCCCCCTACAAGTCAAAATCAGAATCAGTTAGCCAAGTGAAAACATCCCCTCAATCTACCTAACAGGGGATATCGAGCACACATGTTTCACCATCTCTGTCCCCTAATTCCTCTGGTGTGGATTTCCTGCCTCACTTTTTCTTTCCTCCAGGAATGACATCACCATTCACTATTACCAGAGGAAGCAGGCACAGATTAGTTGTTTGAGACTGTTCTTTATGGGGGAAAAATAATACATTGGTTTAATATTTTCAAATTATTATTCCCATTATAAATGGTATACAAAGATCACTGCAGTTGCAGTATAGAAATTCAAGGGGCCAAGTACAGAAGCAAGGACCATTAGAAGCTGGTGTGTAACTCTCCAGGGCAGATGTTTGTAGTTTAAGCTGGATTTGCAGTACAGTGGAGGGGAGTGAACAGAAGTGATACATAGTGTGGGTGTAGATGTGGTCAACAGGCTATCTAACAAGCATTTATTGAGCACATGCTCTGAGAAAGGGCCTGGAAAGACACAAAGATGAGGGGGACATGGTTCCTGTACTCAAAATGCTTGCAAAATAACAGATGATAAGAAAAGACATGTAAACATCCAATGTCACACTAGGTTAGCACTGGAATTATGGATAAGGGAGATGAGAAAGAGGAATCCATAAGAGTAAACCTCCTAGGTCCAGTAATGGTTAATGCATCTCACTATCATCGTTCCCATAATAGCTGTGTGACCTTAAGTAAGTTACTTAACCTCTCCAAGCCTCAATTTCCTCAAGCCACAAAAAGACAAAACAAAGCAAAGCAAAAAAAAAAAAAAATGAAGGGGGGATACAATGATAAAGTCTACTTCATAGGGGTATACGAGGACGCAATGAGATTGTCTGTAAGGCACATAGGATATCGACTGACTCATAACATAGATACATATTTTTTTTTATCATCCAACAACTTAATTGAGTACCTGTATTACTTCACTTCCCTGAAATGCACTTCCCTGACTATACACTCTATTTCTATAGGAGGGCTTCCAGATGGTTCAGTCTTCCAGGGCAAAGTCAATGTTAATCAGCCACTGGTATCCACCCAGCACTGTCTGCCTAACACTTGTAGAGAGGATGAGAGCTAACCTACACCATTATGGAGTCTCACATCTGATAGGAAAGAAAAGGCTTAAGTATGTGAATAAGGAATAATACAAGGCATCATGTGAGTTAATGATTCATTCAACAAATAATTTTTGAAGGTATATGGATTGTTAAGAGTCTTATTCAATCCCCCCAGATGCCCTCTCAGGGAGGCATTAGCAATCTGTTTCACAGATGAAGAAACTGAGGCTCAGAGAGAGAGTACATAATTTACCGGAGATCACGCAGCTAGTAAAGGGCAGAGGTCTGACTCTATAGCCCACACTTGTAAGTAAGTGTTATCAGCCAGTCAGAAGCTACCTCTTGAATGCCAGCTATGTACCAAGACATTGTGCTGAGCTCAAGGCAGTGACTTTAGGCTGGTTTCAGACTGTGATATAGACTTGCAGAAAACAGAAAGGTTAAATGTGTACTACCGTGGCTAGGAGGAACTCCAGGTAAGGAAGAGACACAAAAGAGCCTCTTCACTATATGACACTTTAGGCAGGTCTCATGACTTCTGTTTACTCTTAGGAGCTTTGGTCACTTTACTTTATAACACATTGCTCCAATTTTATAATTAAAATGGCCAGTCACCATGTTTTAATAAATATGTCTAATATGACTTAAAGTTAAATGTTTGCCTCTCCCTCCTTAGACCTGGAGTTGGGGATGAGATGTGATAGGCTTCTGTAAGTATCTCTAATTCTCCACCCCCACCCCAGCTCCTGCAGGGCCAGGCAGGCTGAGGAAGAAAAGGTAACAGAAGTAAAGTTCTCACTCGATGATGCTAATGATAGACTTGGCAGAAGTGTAAGGCTGACTCTCTTGAGGGGCTTTCATGTGTTCTTTGGAGACCCCATCAATATAGATTGCTCTTTCAGTTTCCTTGACGTGAATGAATGCTTCCTATTCTGATTGCTTATGACTCTATCCATAGCTCTGGGTATCTTGGACTCCACTCCCTGTACTGAGCACCCCTTGCCTCTTCTGCTAGTCCTCTTGAGCAGAATCTAAGATGGTCCTACAGTGGTGCTCTCTTATACATGGTCCATATCTGATCATGGAAAACACTCATACATTCTTTGTGCCACTACACTCTGACAGAACAGTTATGTCCCAAGTTTCAGCCCTCTATTCAGAACCAGAGGCTACTTCAGCCAACCTCAGGTTCTTAGATTTCTTGGACACAGCTCATACCTCTCCACCGCATATCAGAAGCAGCAAAGGACTCATTTTAAGCTCTTTAAAAAAATGTTTATTTATTTATTTTGAGAGAAAGTGAGAGAGAGAGGAGGGAGAGAGAGGGGGAGAGAGGGAGAGAGAGAGAGAAAGAGAAAATCCCAAGCAGGCTCTGTGCTGTCAGCTCTGGGCCGATGCTGGCCTCAATCTCACAAACTGAGATCGTGACCTGAGCCAGAATCAAGAGTCTGATGCATAACAGACTGAGCCACCCAGGTATTCCTCCTTTTAAGCTCTTTGAGTGGTCTCCTTGAAGTCTTTTCCTTGTGTTTCCATGATGTGTAGCCCCACTTCCCTCCCCTTGGGATGAAGAAATCATCTTCAAAAATCCTCTAATCCCCAAATAATGGTGTTCATACACCCTTGAGGTGAGGGAGGCAGTTCTCAGGCACCTACTTTGAATGTTTGTATCTGGTTCCAGCACCTCACTTTAGAATGTGCCTCAGCCAAAAGTTCCTTTTAATGTCTTATTACACTTACAACTCAGTGAATGAGCTAATGACTCATTCTCCCTTGGGGTGGGCAGGAAAGCTCCCTTAACCAGCCATTACAAGCCCTTGGTTCTTCTCCTGACCTCAGCCCAGTTCCTCCAGGTGACCTTGGAGCAGCCCCTTCGTTGCTCTGGGTCTCAGCTTCTCCTCTCAGTGAAATGGAAATCAAATCTCTGTTCTCGCCCTCTCTCGAGGGAGGTATTGTGAGGAATAATAAGGCAATGCCTATAAAGTGCTTTAAGTACTTCGGGGAAAGACGTTGGCTAAATACCAAATGATAATAATAACACCGGCATCATCCTCCACATTATTATTCATGGGTGGAGAGGAGAGAGCGGTTGCTGATGGTGTCTTTGCTCTGTGGGAAGGAGGACTTCAGTCCCCAGGACGCTCTATCAATAAGTCAAAGCCAATAAACCCAGAGCACAGGAGGTGGGAGCTATCTAGTCATAAAGGCTGAATGTAGACACCCATTTGTATTTGAAATGACAGCCACCAGCTCCATTTCTCATTTTTATTTTTGTAGTTAGCGCTCAGAGCAGCTAGAATTGAGGGGAAATTGTGTTCCTTTCTGGGAGATGGGGGAGCAAGGAAACTTTTTTTTTACATGTTCAATTTTGCTATTCATCCCTCTTCTTGACATAGCAGTATATATATATATGTGTGTGTTTGTATACATATGTAAATGTATATATACATATGTATGTGTATATATATGTATGTGTGTATATATATGTATACACACACACACACATATATACATACTCCCACATTTCCCCCAGCTCTGCTCTCTGTCCCACTCATTTCTGAGCCGGAGCTCCAACCAGCAGGCAGGACGGCAGTCTGGTGGGACGTGAGGAGCAGAGAGGTCCAGAGGTGAGCCTTGCAGACAACCAGACTCAGCATGGGCAAGGGAAAGAATGTGGTTCCCTAAAGCTCCCCTAGAGCTGATCCAAGTTCACTCATTCTTTTGTTCCTCAAAAATAGAGCATCAGAGTGTATTACAGATGTACTTGGTGCCACAGTTGAACCCAGAAAATGGGACTGTCCTTGCCAAAATTCAGTCCCTCAAAATCCTGCGAAATCTTCACTGGAGGCTTAGTAGGACAGCGCAGTTCAGTGAACGTCTTTACAGAGCAGCGCATCTAACAGAGGTTGATTTTACCTTCAGAAGCCTTTGCCTCAGATAGTTCCTGAGTTTACACTTCTGGTTTTAAAGGAAAATTTTTACTCATCACCCCCCCCACCAAAGGAGCAGGGGATGGTCAGGAATGCACACGATTGTTCCCAAATGCACACGTATCTTAAAGTCTGTGACACCTAGTGCTGTGGACTTCAAGTCTGAAGACCAGCTTTCAGTCCAAGTCTATTGTCTACAATCCTGAATTTTTCTGAGCCTCAGTTTCTTTATATGCAATTGAAGGGAAATAGTGGCTGCTCTGTGTACCTCCCAGAGTTGCTATGGGATCACAAGAGAGGATGAAATCAGTGGTGAACAGTGAAGCTCTGTTCAGAGAGAAATGATTCTTACTGAACTCTTGCTCACAATGTGCCAGCATACTGCTGAGTGAAATAGCTCCTGAACACTATACAGCTGGAAATGTGAGTAACCAACCCAGCTGCCTAAGCATTTAAGGACTTGCTATTTTCTTTTCTTTTCTTTTTTAACATTTTTATTTTTGAGAGAGACAGGGAGAGTGACAGAGTGGAAGTGGGGAAGGGACAGAGAGAGAAGGAGACACACAATCTGAAGCAGGCTCCAGGCTCTGTCAGCACAGAGCCCAACGTGGGGGTCTAACCCATGAACCTGGGGATCATGACCTGAGCCAAAGTCAGATGCTTAACCGACTGAGCCACCCAGGCGCCCCAAGGAATTGCTATTTTCAATTCTAGGAATCTGTGGGCACTGAGATAACAGGGACCTAGTTTTGTTACCTTCTTAATTTTTAAATTTTATTCAAATTAACATTATTGTGTTTATAAAGTATATAAGGTCTTTGCAAAAAAAGAAAAAAGAAAAAAAATGAAAGAAAATCCAGACAACAGAGAAAGATATAAAAAATGTTTAAATATGATACAATCTTACAACTATGAATGTTTGGTGTTATAGGCTTCCAAACTTTTTGCTATGCATCCACATGCATACTTTTTTCCAAAGATGGCACCTTTCATACACACTGTTTCACAAACTGCCCTTTTGTCACTGAGCTTCTCACCTAACAGAAGTGGACAGCTTCCCACCTGCCTTTGTTTAGAAGGCTCTCTGACCAGCTCTGGAGGTCTGTTCTTGTTGAGACACAGCATCCCCTTTGAGCTCTTCCAGCATCCCTTAGGGTCCCTTTGATGGAGGAGAATCACTTTCAGCAGCCACAAAAAGCGAGAAACTTCTCCAGCTTAAAGCAATTCCAGATTGGATACATTTACAAGCCCTACTTGCTAGGTTCCGAGACACTGACATCTTGTCATTTTCCCCCTCTTTTTCAAATTTCAAGTTGAAGTTTGATGTTGAATTAAAAATGTTGCCAGGGGCTGCCTGCAGGGCCCTCAGGCTAAAACAGTGCCAGCATCTGCCAGGGGAGACCCACAGGTCCTTCTTCGGACCATGGCAACCCACAGCTGGCATCTGAGCCCAGCAGAGGAGGGGAGAGACGTGCATGTGAAGGGAAATTCAAGGATCACTACTTTTTTTAAAAAGCCAAACTTGGCACGTGCTTCTCCACTTTATTTGGGTTTTATGACTAAATACCTGTGAGACATTTAATGATTTTTCCAAGAGGGTGGAGAAGGAGCAATAGCTTGTGGGACACACGCCAGACCTCGTTAAATGTCTCAGGACCCGGGAGGAAGGCTGTGAAGGGGACATGCATGGAGCTGATCAACAGATTTCTTTCATGCAATTGGGCTGTTTGCTGGGAGGATCAGAAGAGAAGTGCGCGTAGATGTGCTCTGGAAACAGGAAAACCCTCTACAGATGGAGCCTTGAATCCACCTACATTCCTGTTTAAGCAGAGAGCTAACTGCAAGGACTTCTAGAATGAGGAGGATTGGAGTTGTCCCTAGAAAGAGGAACTGGGAGATGAGAGAGGGATGGAGACTTACTTTTCACCCTGTACCCTCCCCCACACACTTTTAATTGGATACCATGTGCATGATTTGCCTTTAAATACCCTAGACACACAGACAAACTCAAAGGAATTCTGGCTCCTGGGACCCATCCATTAGCAAAAATGGGACCCATCCATTAGCAAAAATACTCGTTGGGAAGGGCAGTCTTTCCTTATCTCTCAAATCATGCTAAAGTCCACTGAGTCTTTTCACTGAACAGAACTGATAGCCTCATTTTTTCTGATAGGAAAAAAAATTCAAATCAAAGAACCAGCAAAAATTCTTTAATTATTCTTGTCATTATGATTTGGTGTGCTGTATATTTTCTGATTGTGGAAGAAATGGAAAAGAAGTATAATGACCTCAGATGGCATATATAGCTGTCAATTAATGGGAGTGACTTTTGAATGGGTCTGTGACTGTACTATATTACTTAATATCCCTATTATTTATAACTAATATTATGCATAATATACTTCTAATATACTTAAATTAATATACTTACTCTATCATGCAGCTTGGCCTCAATCCCAGTTGTGCTACCTTAACAAATTACTTAACCTCTCTGAGCCTCAGTTTCTTCTAATAGAGAATGGGGGCTAACAATAGGACCTGCCTCACAAGGTTGTAATGAATTAGATGACAGTGCATTAGGCCTGGCACAGAAAAAATTATTCTTATTGTTAATATTTTCTCCATTATTACTATTTTGGAGAGAAGCAGAGGTTGAAACCAATTCATAGGCCTATTGAGGCACAAAGACGGCTGTAAAAAGGAAATGGAAGCAGTGTGGGAAAATGCTAAGTGTCCCAAGATCTAGAAATCCTGTTAAGAAAATCCACACGGGTCTCATAAGCAATGCCTTGGCTCTCAGTGTGTCTTTTTTCTGATGCACAATGTTATTTTACTGCCCTTAACTTTACATCTTTCTCCCCCAGATGCCATCTTGCACAAAAACAATAATGGGCCCAGCCATTGCGTCCTTTGCATGCCCAAGATTTGGCCTGTCTTGCTCTAGGTGAAAGCTACTCCTGGTGATGGCTATGGTGAACTATGAATGCTGGGAGAATCCTTGAGGAAAAGATGGATCTAAAATTCCTCATCCTTTTTTTTCTTTCTTTCAACAAATAATTACTAAGAGTGGCAGGCACTCTTCTAGAACTGTTGTTCTCAGCTGGGGATAATTTTGCCCCCCAGAAGACATTTGGCCATGGCTTGGGACATTTTTAGTTGTCACAACTAGGTGCTACTCCTGGCAACTAGTGAGTAGAGGCCATGGATTCTGCTAACCATCCTACAATGCCCAGAAGAGCCCCCATTGCAGAGAGTCATACAGCTCAAAGGTCTTGGTGCTGAGGATGAGAAACTCTGCTCCAGAAGTTTGGGAAAGTTACATCCCAAAACAGACAATGACCCTTGCCCTTTAGAATATAAATTCTACAAGGAGTCAGAAGACAGACTTTAAAAAAATAAATAAGTTAGAAAATTATTGATACTAATACAAAAAAGACAAAGTTTAGCAAGGTAAAGAGAATCTAGAATATTGGGCATGGGAGTATTATATAGGATGATCAGATGGTGAGTGGGTAGAATTTGAGTAAATATATCAGGGAGGTGAAGAAGATAGTCAAATAAGATATCTGTGGGAAAAGCATTCCAAGAAAAGGGAATAATTACAGCAAAGACCCTAAGTCAGAGTGGCCTAGCGTGTTTGCCAGATTGTCAAACAGTGAAACAGGGGACAGTAGTACAGGATGAGGTCAGAGAGGCAGCAGGAATCCAGATCATGGACCACTGTGAAGACTGATATTCACCTTAAGGGAATGGTTTTGAGCACAAATGTGACATGAACTAACTTATCTTAGCAGTTTTGTTGAGAATGGATGACTGAGGGGTAAGGGTGGAAGGAAGGGGACCCCATTTGTCAGGAGGCTATTATAATACATAATGACAGCCTGGATTAGGATGGTAGCTGTGGAGGCAATGAGAAGTGGGCAGATACACTTTGAAGGAAGAGCAAACAGAATTCCTAATGGGTTAAACTGAAGAATGACTCTAAGGTTTTTGGCCGGAACCCCTGGAAAGACATAATTACAATATACTGAGATGGGGAAAGCTGGGGCTAGCACAGCTTTAGTGAGGAAGATCAGGAGTTCAGCCCTGCACATATTAAGTTTCAGGTATTTATCAAACATCTGAGTGGAGATGTCAAATCAGCAGTTAGATACAGAAGTCTTTAGTTCAAGAGAGAGATGAAAGCTGGAAATGTGCATGTGTGCATCAACAGAACAAAGATGGAATTTTTTGATGTTTATTTATTTTTGAAAGAGAGAGAGAGAGAAAGAGTGCAAGCAGGGGAGGGACAGAGAGAGAGGGAAACACAAAACTCAAAGCAGGCTCCAGGCTCTGAGCTGTCAGGAGAGAGCCTGATGCGGGGCTTGAACTCATAAACTGTGAGATCATGACCTGGGCCAAAGCCGAACGCTTAACTGACTTAGCCACCCAGGCACCCCCTGAGACGGGATATGATGAGATGACTAGGAGAGTGCATGTCAATGAAGAAAAGATCCAAGGCACTGCAATTAGGAGCTTGGAGAGAAAAGGAGAAACTTGCAAGGGGAATTGTGAAGGATTAGCCAATGGTACAGGAGAAAAACAAGAGAATGTGTCATCCTGAAAGCAAAGTGGGGCAGTATCAAAGAGAGCAATCAACAGGTCAAATACTGCTGATGCGTTTAAGATGCTGGGAATTGCTTATTATCCATTGGATTTAGCCAAGTGGAGGTTACCAATAAACATGATAAAGCAATTAGAGTGGAGCCCGAATGAACTGGGTTCAAGAGAACTTGAGAGAAGAGAAATTGAAGACAGGAAGTATAGACAACTCCTGAGAAGTTTTGATGAAAAGGGAAACAAAGAAATGGGACATTACTAGCTGGGGAGGGGAATGGGGTCAAGAGCAGATTTTTATCAGATGCAAATAATCTGTAGAGGGCAAAAAACTGACTATGTGGGGACAGACTCACCGGAGTTATGACTTGAAGTAAGTGAGAGGAGAAAGGATTTAGTGCAGAAGCAAAGGTATTGTTTTTAGATAAGAGTATAGAAAGTTCATCTATGGTAACAAGAAGGAAGGCACTTACATGGGCCAAAGTGTTGAGAGGTTTAGTTGTGGTTACAGATTACTTCTGTTTTCTTACTGAAGGATGAAATTGATTACAGAGGGGGAATGACAGACTTAGAGAGGACATGTGTAAGATAATTGTCTAGGTTATTAGAGTATATATAAATCAAGGCAAACACTGTGGTTGTCTGGTAGGGGCCACTTGAGTTTCACAGTCACCCTTTTAAGGTGAGACTTTAAAGTGTGTTTATGGAATTTTCTCCAGTACATTCAGCTACATGGATATGGGCTCAGAGTAGGTCAGTGTTAGAAGGAACCAAAGTTATGGTTTTCACTGAGTATGATGAAGTGAAAGAATAACAAAGGAGAATATATTAAAAGGAATAATAATAATAATTCTTCTTAGAATTTGAGCTGTTCACCTTTTAATAATATTTTTATAACATAGGTGTAATCTTGTAACACTTTGGTCAGTCAGACAGATACCAAATTTGGAAAGCTTTTTAAATGAATTCTAACATCTAGAGATATCATCTAGTCCCTTCTTCTATCTGCTTCCTAAGCAGGTAAGACTCGTATTTTGTGTCTCCCAAGGAGATACAACCATACCCACAGAGAAAGCAAGACTAATGTTTACTAACCCAAGCTTACAGAAGTATTTCCCAAATAGGTCAATGAAACTCCCCTTACTCCCATTTAAATATTTTCTCTTCTTGCATTCTTGGTAGTAATAAAGAATTATTTGCTCACTTTTATTATTCTATGTTATTCATTAATTCATTGAAGAAATGCTATTACTATCTACTAGAAGTACTATGAACTAGGTAAAATGTGTAAATGGTGTAAAATGGTGAGAAGCCATGCTCTTTTATCTCCCAACTATACAGTCATGTGCTGAAAGCACGTGATTTCAATACATTATAATTAGGGACATGACTGGAGAGAAACAGAACCTTATATGAACACAGAGCACCAAGTTACAGACACTAACCTAGTCAACAGGCAGAAGGAGGAGAGGGGAAGCTCATGGAAGTCTTCCAAGAAGAAGAGATGTGGAAGTTGAGTAGAAGTGAAAGTAGGAGAGACAAAATTCATTCCAGGCAGTATGAACATGTGTGAAAGGCTGGTGGAGAGAAGGAACAGGGTGCAGCAAGTTCACTGTGCCGGGGCATAGGGA
Organism: Cryptoprocta ferox; assembly: GCA_028646485.1. NCBI lineage: Eukaryota > Metazoa > Chordata > Mammalia > Carnivora > Eupleridae > Cryptoprocta > Cryptoprocta ferox. The sequence goes on along the minus strand of CM053572.1, from coordinate 33,920,744 downwards.
GGCAGGAGGAATCAAATAAGGCTGGAGAGGCTGGCAAGAGACTCTTACGAAGGGCTAGCCATTTATACCAAGAATTTGGGCTGCAACCTAAGGGAAGTGGAAGTAGTAATGGGTTTTAGACAGAGGAGTGACATCATCAATTTGTACTTTGAAAGGTTTTCTCTGGATGCCTGATACAGGTAAAGAACTTCAGGAGAGCATAACTATCTAGAATGCTATCGCAGTCATGGAGTGAGAGATGATGAAAGATTGGACTTGGGACACAACAATGGAGTGGAGAGAAATGGATGGATTTAAGAGATGTTTTAGTTGGTTGAATTGATACATGCTAGTGATTAACTGGCTTTGGAAAGTCAATGAAAGGGAAAAATCAAAGAAGATGCCCCAGTTTCTGACTCTGAAAACTGGGTGGCTGGTTATGCCATTTGCCCAAATATGACACACAAGGCAATAAGTCAGTTTTGGAAATGTTGGGTTTGAAATGCCCATGACATATCCAAAAGAATATTCTTGAGGGCTGTTATATAGAAAGATCTGGCAGTCAGGGATATCTGAAAGAGAAAGAGAGAGAGATACACATTTAAGAATTATCTTCACATAGGCAGTAATTGAAGCCATGGGAGTAGATAAAACAATCATCTGTGTGGAATATGAAGAAAGGAACACCTCAGAAGAACACCTACATTTAAGGAATGGGCAGAGGAAGGGGCCTCTCAAGGGAGCTGAGACTTATCCACCAGAGATGCAGGAGAAAAAAAATCAGGAGAATGGGAGGTCAGGGAAGCCAAAGCAAGAGAGTACTTTAAGAAGGAAGGAGTGGTCAACAGTGTCAAATACTGCCAAGAGGCTGGATAAAAGAGTATCTAAAAAAGGCCTATTGGATTTGACTATGGCAGCCACGAGGAGAGCAACCAAACTGCAGTGACCTGAAGAGTGAATTGAATAGGAGATGAGGAATTATAGATAACATTTAAACAGTTCTTTGAAGAAGTCTGTTATGTCCACATGCAAAAAAAAAAAAAAAATGGAGAAATGGGTGCAAATCTTCACATGAATTGTCTCTTAAATGACACATTGGTCCTAGATGTTAAAATATTTCAGGAGAAATATTTTCACATAAGTTTCCAAGATAATGTCATCAACTCTCCATCTTGTTTAAAAGCATAGACTCAGTCAAAGGCAACTAATTCAAATTTCCTTTCTTGGGACAGAATTATGTTTGTTTAAGAAGGCCCCACAAGGGGCACCTGGCTGGCTCAGTCCATGGAGCATGGGACTCCTGATCTCCAGGTCATGAGGTCAAGCCCCATGTTGGGTGTGGAGCCTATTTAAAAAAAAATTGTAAGAAAGCCCCACAAATCTATCACCTGCTAATCAATCTTATGACTATCCTCAGAATGCTTTCCAAATTCTTCAAGGTTCTCTTCAGCCACTGAAGCGTCACGAAATGTAAAGTTTTATAGTAGGAACTCTTCAACTAGATGAAAGAAATTGACGGGTTAACTTAAGAAAAAAATGGAGAGAATTTTCCAGAAGGCTCTGGAGGAGCCCACACAACCATAAAAGCTAAAGAACCAAAAAGGACAGAAACCAAAGCAGCGTGGTACATCTATGTTGCAGGAACTGATAAGAGCTATCTCTCATGGGCAGCACTCTTAGTGTGCAGTATGGACTGCTTTTGGCCAGAAGGAAGGATGCCTTGATTGACAGTCCCATCAAGAGGAACAAGAGGAAGAATGGATGTCCCTCCCACACACACACACAAAGGAAAAGTGAAGTGCCAGAACAGCGAATAGAGGCCAGACATTCACCACAACCCCTTGAGTACCTAGCTGTATGTAAGACCTCTTACAATTGAACCCTGAATAATCATTTAACCAGAGATCCCCTGTAGTATAGCTTACCCTCCCTCCCCAGCAACCTTCCTTCTTTGGCTATGATTTGTATCTGCCTCTCCTTTCTCTATCTCCTTCATAGGCTTAAACATATAGACAAACCTTCGTGCACTACAACAGAACATGCTGTTGCCATCTTTCTGGCCAATCCTCCTCCTTCCTCTGATTTAGAGTTTCAAATCCCAAAATTCAGCCTAGGACGTTGATGGATGAAGCATCTGAGCTCTACACCTCCCTTACCTGGCTCATTTGATTAGTGGCAACAGCTCAAATAGAAAATTCAGACCCCAAAGTATGTTTTGAGTCTAGATGATTCCATTTGGCTGAATCCCCAGACAGAGGAACTGGAGAGCTATCAAATACCCACTTTCCTTTGTGCTGGGCACATGCAGCAGGCTGAGAATCCTAATGCCTTTACAGTAAATAACCTCACACACTTCGTTGTTATCCCAGGCTACAATTGTCCTTTACGCATCTCAGGCATCACTTAATCATGTGCGAAAAGAAATGTCAAGATCTTTCTCTTTTTAACAATTATGGAGAAATAGCTGCAGAGCAGAAAGGTTATAGGCAAATATCACCTTCCTGAACAGGAGACTCTTGTTCGCAAAACAGATGTGTTTTTGGAAAGATACATGTAAACTGATTTTGGGGATTTGTTTTGTTTCATTGTTGTTAGATTAACTGATACCCCTTTTCCCTACTGGCAAATAAGTTCAGAATGGCTTCATTTCCACCTAAGCTTCAGTCTTTAGAAGCATGATAATGTGCCAGTTACGTGTTCTGGCTTTTGAAGCAGCCAGCCGGAGGTTGAATTCAAACTTCACGCTTGCAAATCCCATTTGTTATCATTGTTAACCAGAGACTGTCCTTCTCTTAGTGAACAATGCACAGCAACACACAGTGCTTGACATAAAGTAAAAACCCAGGAGTAGCAGTTATTATGACTTTGAGCTCTTTAAATTTCTGTGCTCTCCAGCTATGTTAAACTCCACTTAAAAAGAATTCTTTAAAAAAAAAGTGTGGTGCTTGGGTGGCTCAGTCAGTTAAGCATCCGACTTTGGCTCAGGTCATGATCTCACCACTTGTGAGTTTGAGCCCCACGTCAGGCTCTGTGCTGACAGCTCGGAACCTGGAGTCTGCTTCGGATTCCGTGTCTCCCTCTCTCTCCCCCTTGCCTGCTCACACTCTGTCGGTCTCTCTCAAAAATAAATAAACATTAAAAAATAATAAATAAATAATTTTCTACTGTGAAATTAGAAAATGTTTGTTGTAGAAATTCTGAAAAATATAGACTAAAAATAAAGAAAAACATATACACAAAGAATGACCCCTAATCCCACCTCTGAGAGATAACCATCCTTGATGCTCTGATGTTATCTATGCATATAGATGCCCTTTCTTATACTCAATTCTTCAAAGTACTAAAAGAACTGTTAATTTAAGGGACCCTGCTTATATAGGTGAATCCTTTTTTAAGAAGTATTTTTATTATATTTTTTAAATATTTATTTTTGAGAGACAGAGAGAGAGAGAGAGAGAGAGAGAGAGAGCTGGGGGTGGGGGTGGGCAGAGAGTGAGGGAGACACAGAATCCAACGCAGGCTCCAGGCTCTGAGCTGTCAGCATAGAGCCCAAGGCAGGGCTCGAACCCATAAACCATGAGATCATGATCAAAGTTGGACAGTCATGATCAGAAGCCAAAGTTGGACGCTTAACCGACTGAGCCACCCAGGAGCCCCAACCCTACTGACATCTTGATGTAGGACTTCTAGCCTCTAGAACCCAGAGACAATAAATTTCTGTTGTTCAAAACACCCAGCGTGTGGTACATTGTTGTAGGAACCCCAGGAAACTAATACACATTGGAATGATTCATCTTGGCATCCAAACTAAATATCAGTGACATCAGGTTAATGGACATCTGCTTGACATCAATTTCTCTTCCTTTCCGTCACCCTAGACTACTGCTTTTTCGTTTTTGTTTTGCTTTGCTTTGTCTTTTTTAGCTCTTTAACTATTGGGATTTTTGTTCTTTAGGCCTAATTTCATCCACTGAGCCCTTCAATTTCCTTTGATTTTAAAACATTTGTATAGCTCTTTTGTGGTTAGCTAATATTCAATATAACTGAGAGCATTTCCCTTTTCCTTGCTTAATATGTAAGATGGGTTTTCCAGTTTTTGGTGTTCAATGATTTATGTTGCTTATAAGGAAGAGGCATTAGGTTTAAGAGACACCCTGATTCTTTTTTTTTTTTTTTTTTTGAGAGAGAGAGAGAGTGTGTGTGTGTGTGTATGTGAGCGCACATGAGCGGGGAGGGGCAGAGGGAGAGGAAGAGAGAGAATCCTAGGCAGGCTCCACACTGATAGTGCAGACCCTGATACCAGGCTGCATCTCACAAACTGTGAGATCATGACCTCAGCCAAAATCAAAATTTGGACATTTAACTGACTGAGCCACCCATCTCCCCTCTTTTTTATACTTTAAGAGACACCCTGATTCTGAGGTGATCCTGGATTCAAGGGGAGACTCTTAGAGAAAACTTGCCTGCAGAAAGTGTGTGGGAAGAAAGTATTGGTTAAGAATTTTTTTTTTTTACACTTCATGCCTAAGACATGTAAATCTAGGGCCAAAGATACTTCTGGGGACATGGTGTGGGGTCCTTACTAGAAAGTTGACTGGAAAATACATAAAAGAAAGAGTGGAGGGGAAAACAAACAGATGGTTACCATAGGGGATGCATGAAGTAGGTGATGGGAATTAAGGAGTGTACTTATTGTGATGAGCATCGGGTAATGTATGGAAGTGGTGAATCACTATGTTATATACCTGAACCTAATACAACACTGTATGTTAACTAACTGGAATTAAGAAAAAATCTTTAAAAAACAAAAAAGGGGGAACGTGGAGGGAAGTTCAAACAGAGTGGGGCCACATAAAGCAGCAGAATTGGACTGCTGTAATCATTACATATTTTGAATAGCGATAGAAGACTGGAAAAATCAGCCGTGGGATTCTATACAACAGTTCATAAATGAACCAGTACTGCCTGTAGCAACATGGACAAATCTCAGAAACATACAGCTGTTCAAGGATACTTACAGTTCAGAGCAAACACAAGTTTTGTAATGTACATGGGTAACACACATACCATTAGCATAGGGGTTACTTCTGGGGGATGTGAACAGCAGACAAACAAGACTGACTTTGGAAGCACCTGGAAGATGTTAACCGCTTGTGCTTACCAACAACCACATGCTCTGTTAGGTGAGCTTATGTGCATTACTCCCAGATATCCCAATAGTCTCAAGAGGTAGGTGACTTTATGATCTTCATTTTATAAGTGAGGAAACTGAGGCACAGGGAGAGGAAGTAGGTGTCCAAGATCTCACTGCTGCTGAGTGTCAGCTCCAGAGCCTGTGCTCTCAAAATCCACACTGCTGGGCCGTCTACAAATGTTACAAACACTAAATTGCTGGTACTGTTATGACAAGAGAATGGAGCCGTTTTGATTCTCCTTCAGGAAACTTCAAAAGAGCAAGCGGCTTCTCTGGAAGGATCGGATGCCCACTTGAACCTCAAATATTACGCTTGGCTTATACGAAGGCTAAGTTCTTCCATAAAGCTGGGAGAGGAGGGGTAAATGGCAGCATTTAGCTTTTGTGACTGAACTGTGGGGGCCTTGGAACCCTTCCACCCACTTGAAAAACGGTCGCCCATCTGACATTAATAGAAAAAGACCATTAAAAAGCTTTATGCTATTCTGTTCTCCTGGTTCTGGTCCCTCTTTGCCTTTGTTGCTGCTGGCATTTTATAAATTATGGATGCGCCTAGGTGCTGCTATTCTCCCGTTTCCTCTGTAGTGCCGCTCGCTCCCCGTGCCTGCATACATCCTTCCTCTGAGCGAAGGACCGCGCGGCCCAGACCCCACATCAGTGTAATTAGCGCGCCGCACACAGCTCGGGTGTCAGGACCGCTTCCACTCACTGCCAGCCCTCCGCCAGCCCCTGTCACTCACGAGAGAAAGCACAAGAAAGTCAGCCGGGCGGCGGCACGGCCAGCGGCGCAGGCCCCGGCAGCGGAGAGGGGACGCTCAGGGTGGAAATTCGGGGTCCCCTGCTGCCAGCTGGGTCTGGGGATACCTCTGGGGTTTGACAGCAGCCTCAGACAACATGTGATCACAAAGGCAGACAATGTGGAAAGGAGGGGCATTCATATCTGCCCCTTGACGGGCTACGGAGGAGGTTGGGGAGCCGGTAATGAAAGGTGGGTAAAAACTCCCAAGGGACCTACGGCTGGAATGGTTTTGGGGGAACCAGTGGACCCGTGTTTTCTCAGAAATGCTGCAGGGGAGATGTGCAGCGTTGGGGAAAATGGAGAGTATCTGGAGTGGTATGCTAAGGAGAACTTTTTATTTAATGGCTTTGGAGGTTTTTTGTTTTTGGTTTTGGTTTTTTTTTAAGAGACAGAGAGATGAGACAGAGATAGCATCCCACTCCTCAAACCCACACTCACAACTTCATGGGCATTGTTGTTAAAGTACATATACTCTTACATCCAGCTGTATTTTGGAGAAAAATTATGCACAGATCAAATGCAGATATATCCAAATAACACAAGGAGCTCACAAATGACACAGATTTGGGAAGAGACGGCAAGAGGGCCAGAGATTCTTAACTGTTTGGAGGGCCATTCATCCCTGATGAAAGCAGAGGACTTACTTCACTCAAACAAACAAACAAACAAACAAACAAAACTCCACATACACTCACAAATTTAAGGGGCAAAGGCAAGGGCTTTAATCCTTTGAAGGGACACCCGGACCCCAAGCAGAGACCCTCTCAGCTACACTGTGAACTCACAGGCAGGAATTGGGCCTCTCACCTCACTGTATCCCAGGCACCGAGGAGCTGCTCAAAAATGGTTGCTTAAGATGTCAGTGAGCTGTAGTTCAAATCCTTATGTTTCCCCGAGAGCCAGAGAGATCAATGGATTTGCCCCAGATCACAAAGCTAAAGGCACACACTCATGTCTCGTGACCCCAGCTGCTTCACTACATGTTCCTGTCTCCCACCCGCCTCTATCCTCTCTTTAAACGCCCCACTGCTGCTTCTGACTCTCGTCTGTATCCACTCCTGAGAATTGGGTTCTTGGGGATTCCAGAGATGGAAGAAACAGTAGAAGAAGGAAAGCAGGAAAGGGTCAAAGATGGTGTCAAGTTTGGCCCTGGGCCCTGCTCCTGGCACTCCCACCCCACCGTCCCTGGCGAGCACCCTAGGAAGGGCAAGATGGAGAAGGTGGCAGCCCCTAGGCAGCCCTCTGTGCCATTTGTCAGCGATGGCATGGAGGAAGGAGACAGGAGTATAGATTTAATTTCCTTGGAGTGCTCTACCTAAGCCCCTTTCCCGGATGGTTATGAGATGCACAAAGTTTACATAAGAGACCCGTTAATGCTCTGTGTCTGGGGTTAATATTTAATTAGACAGTTTTTAAAAGTGCACACTCTTACCAGGGCTACTGCTTCACTGCTGTCTCTTTCCTCTGGGATGCAGTGTGCAGACACAGAATTCTGAGTCCCTCATGGTTTCCATGGAAACTCTTGCCACTGGTGACTCCAAGCCGGGCACAGGGGCCGGCAAAGTCCCAGCGAAGACCCCAGATGTAGAAGACTGAAAAATCTCTTGAATCTCCTCCAAGGGTTGGGTCAGAGACCATCTGGCTGACTGTGTACATCATGTAAAGGATCTCACTACACTAAAGGCAGCCTATGCATTTTGGAGGGCCATTTGGATGGTGACAGAGGCCTTATGCAGATTAAGATCAAGTCAGTACTGAACTAGTGGTCTTACTTCAGTAATTTGCAGCCACAGAGACCAAGTCTAATTCCTCTTTTATGTACAGTTCTAATTATCATTATTATTAGAGCATTTCTATATGGGTAGGTGTTTAGCAATTTACATACACATCTCATTTAATATACACGCAGTCATGTGATAGAGGTATCATTAGTATTTCATTTTGCAGGTGACCTGACCAAGCCCATGTAGTGAGTAAACAGCAGAATGGGATTCCAACAAAGGCATGTGTCTCGACACCATATACCATTCTCTCCATCACAATGCCACACTGCCTCCTACTGCTTCGCCTCACGAGCCTTTTAGATATTTGAAGCATTCATGTTCTCCCTCCCTTCCTGCCTCTTTCTTGGCTAAACCTCCTCAGTCCCTCCAGCCCAAAGTACATAATTTCTGCCTCCCCACCACTGGGGCCAACAGTGGTGATTCTCCAGTACCCGTGTTCCACTTGGTCTATGCCTCAATTCAAGGGCAGGGGGGCAGAGGGGTGCCCACCACCTAGTCCAGCATCCCTGCTAGCTAGTTCAGAGCACATGGGCCTTTTAACCTGCTTATTCAGGCAGAGATTGCCATATAAGATGGAATGAAATTTCTCTAGGTTCATATTTTACGTTTAGGCTTAAACCAAACCCACATGTATTCTATTGCATGAAATTTTCTCTAGTCAAGCCATGTTTTCCAGTCTTTGCCTTTCCTTGTCTGAAGCTACGTATACATTTTTAATTTTCATTTCTCATCATTTACATTCCATCTTTAAATCTAGCCTGTCACTTCAACCTCTTGAGATCTGTAAGAACTCCAAATCTAGTCTGTCATTTCAACCTCTTGAGACCTGTGAGAACTCGGTACTCATTCCATTTGTTCAACTCCCAATTCTGTGCTATTCCCAACTGTGATAGACCTGTCTTCCAGGTTCCTGAGTTGTTGATACACCCTGAACAGAAGTAGGGAGAATACCCGGAAGTTGAGACATGTTTGGATATTGCAGGGGCTTTGTGTGCCCTGTCCATGCCTTCTGTGCACCTGATATCAGTACAGAGCTGGATAGCTCAAAGCTCATGGTCAATGGCTAGGGACCCCTCTGGTGTCTCTCTGCTATTCTGCTTCCAGACTTTCCCCAAGGCCAAGGATGGCTACTTCGCCCAGGCACAGCACAGCCTGAAAGTTGAGGACAGTCAAAACTTCCAAGAGCAATCCTCATTTACTGGGGCATAGAAGTCAATGGATAAGTGCCCAACTTCCCTCCCATCTTTCAGAACCACAATATAGCTGAGGCACTGATCTCATGGTTCCTCAGAGGATCCCCAGGGAGGCTGTGCTCCAATTGCTCCAGTGGTAAACAGCCCACAAGGGCACCCCATATGTATTTGCTTTTCTTCACTGTGCCTCATCTTTCCCATTCTTTCAGCCAGGCTTACTAGGATCACCTCCCAGAGAAAATACCTGCATCCAAGTTTGTGTCTTGGTTGTTGCTTTCAGGAAATGTAAGCTGAGGCAGATATTGGAGGTAGAAAAGAGATAGAAGATGGATCATTTCTGTTGTATTTCAGGAGATCTTTTGAGATGTTTTATGTTTAAATTTTTCATTAAGAAAATAGTGTATTTTTAAAATGGAGAAACTTTGGAAACTAGAGGATGGAAGGGGAAAATCTAGCCATAATATCACCACTTTAATAAAATTATAGCTGTTATGATGCCTGGCTGGCTCAGTCTGGAAAGAGTGTGACTCTTGATCTTGGGATCATGAGTTTTGAGTCCCACGTTGGGTGTAGAGATTACTTATATAAGGAAATAATTTTTTTATATTTTAGCTGTCATTTTTTGTATGCTGTTTTTCTTTTCAGTCTTTTTCTCGGCATACTTTAATATCAAAAGAATTATACTCTACTTGCCATTTTGTATCATACGTTTTTAACTCATTATCTCTTTATTCTTTCAATGTTACCAATACTCTTAAAGTCACTACTTTCAATAGTGCTACTTAATAATCATCTCTCTCTTGTCAGTGTCTCCAGGGATCCATGACCTCTAGAGAACTGGGTCTATATATGCTTATCTTCTTCATAGCACTAGCTCAGTGCCTAACACAGGTTATGTGTTCATTAAGGCTCATTAAACTGATGAGCAGACACACCATAGTTTACTTTGGCATTTTTGTTTGGCTACATGGGAATTCTTTTCATATTTTCAAGATTGTCGTTCATGTTATTGTAAACATCGGGTATTTAGAACATTTTGGATTGTCTATCACCCCTTCTTTCTCTTCATCTGTGTTGGCCTTATTCATGGAACAAACTTTGGCAACCCAGTTCACATGAAAAGTGGTAGAGCAAATAACTCAGAACCTGTTACCTATTTCATTGGCTCTGCAGCTTATAAGCAGGGGTTCAATTTGGATAAACATACCAAACAGGTAACACTAAACTTACCATCCTTATTGTAAATTTCCATTAAGGTTATTCCATGCTAAGTAGTACTCCAAGGTTTCCTGGAGAGGACACATTTTAATTCCTTCCACTGGTCACAGACTTGAGCATGTCCAATTTATTTACCTGCTGACATCACCTAGTTTTCAAACAGCTTCTAAGTGCTATGCCAATGAATAAACTATAATTCAATAATAGTAAGAGATTCAACTTATTTTTCACCCCTAATGTACCAGGTACTCCATATATGTCATCAATCACATATAATTGTCATAGTACAATTCTCTGGGTGTTTACTACTATCATCCCTATTGACTAAATGGAGAGATGGGGATTCAGAGAGGTTAGATAATTTACCAAGGACTACACAGAAGAATAGAGAATAACATATAATTTCATTTCATAGAACAAAATTTATTTTACTAAGAATTAAATATTAACTGCTAGAACTCATTCTATGCATAGGTGGAAAAGTTGCCTGCTGGAATGGCATAACCTGAGGGATATTAAAATATCGTCCTGACCCCAAAACTTTATCTATCACTTTATCCTGCTATCGTGCCCCCAAAATGCAACAAATTTGCTTTTAATTATGGCATTGACTGCAAAGACCCTAGTGAAAGAAAAAATGAACTCCCCTAGTTGGGGTGATATATTAAGACATTTGCACCATTGACATATTAACTCAAGTAAGGCTGTCAAATTAGATAACCATGTGGTTCTCAACTCTGGCTGCACATTATTATTTCTAGAGAGCTTTAAAAATTGCTGCTGCCAAGATTTCACCCATACCCCCTGAGATTTTGATTCAATTGAGCTGAGCTAAGGCCCAGACATGTTTGAGGATCCCTGAGCTAAATAGCCATTTTATAAGACACTGAAAAAAATGAGATATAGAACAAGTAAGGTTTGTAGAGAATATCTACTATGATCCCAAGTGAAAGGGAAACTGGTAAGCTCAATAAGTAAGTGGAAAATACTTAACAACAATAAAACGGTTGTCACAAGACACTGAAGACAAATTTTCTCTATGTATTTGCCTTAGACCAACCTGTTTGGTGTGAGCTCTATTTTGGAATTCTCAGTACTTTCTTCCAGCTTCTACCTAATTATTTATAATTTATTTGATGACAAGTGGGGTCTTGGGCCCCATCCTCAATACAAGCTTCCAAGCCTGGGCTGGTTACAAAGGGAGAAGAGTACTGGCCAAAGAAGAAACTGAGACCAAGCGAAGCAATTCATTCTATCCAGGTCTCACTATGAAAGGGGCAATCAGAGAAACAGAATTTTGGCATGAAAGAATAGGATGGGAACTGCAGAGTCCAGGACAGAGAGAGAGGCATTTGAACAGAGAACAGGGGGAATGGCCTGGAAAGTTTCCCTCAAGCACTGGCAAATGAGCAAGGAGGACTTATAGAGATACCTGTGCTATGACCTCCAGTTGAAAGGGAGCCTCTGAGGCCACTGAGCCAGGTAGAGAATTCTCCCATTCTCTCAGGAAATTCAGCCTGGCATTTGAAGGAAGAAAGATTCCCTTTGGGTATTTTTAAAAGATGAAGTAACGGGGGTGCCTGGGTAGCTCAGTAAGTTAAGCCTCTGACTCTTGATTTCAGATCAGGTCATGATATCACATATGAGACTGAGCCCTGCATGAAACCCCATGTCAGACTGTGTGCTGACAGCAGGAAACCTGCTTGGGATTCTCTCTTTCCCCCTTTCTCTCTCTTGCTCTCTCTCTCTCTCTCTCAAAATAATTAACTTTAAAAAATTAAAAAAATAAAAGATGAAGCACCGAATCCCACTATAGTAGCAGTGTTAGACATAATTAATTTATTGATTGCCTCGACTGCCTCAAAACCATTTTATTATCTTATTTCATCCCCACAATAACTCCATAACATAGTCACTATTATTTTCTTGGTTGGATATGGTCAATAAGTACTCAACATCAATTTCCATCTTCTTTGAGGTACCTTCCTGCTTTTAAAAGGCTAGAAAACTAACAGGTCTTTTCCAGACTCCCTTCCAGCTAGGGTTCTACATGTGAGAGAGATTTCATGAAGTAGATGCACTCAAGCAAGATTTGGAAGGCACAAATGAAGTAAAAGGCAAATTCCTGCTATGTTTGCTGTTTTCAAATGGCAAGAAAAAGTATAGAGATACTAAGGTCTCATCTCCAGTTTCCAGAGGCAGTGGTAGTGGTAGTGGTTTTCTTCATGGTCCAGTGTTCATACTGGACATTGCACGGCAGTGGAGACTTTCCTGATCTCTGGATAGCAGCCAAGATGGTGTGTTCCAGACCTCACTTGTTCCATTGATGAGCTGCCAATGACTCACTGTCCTGAATGTGACAAAGACCATAGCTCCCATAATATTCTGTGAGCTATTCCTACATGCCCAACTACGGCCCAAGCCTTCAGCCCTCACAACAATTTTGTAAATACTTAACTCCCGGTATTAAATCCCTGTGCTTCAAAATTGCTAGGGTGATTTTAGTGTGTACTAAAACTTTTTTAATGGATATGGAAATTGAATGGATAAGAAAATTATACTCTCTTAATAGAATATAAATAGATGTCCAAGATTACACAGCTAGTAGAAAATAGATCCAGAATTGTATACTTCATTAGACAAAAAAGTGCTCCTGAATTTAGAACAAGAGTGAGGGAATTCACGGGCTGTATTTCTAATAGATCTGACAAAGCCAAGTACTGCAAAGCCAAGTTCGCATATACTCTCTTCCCACTTTTAAACCTATGAGTTGCACTTGTGATTGCGGTAAGTGCTTAACTTAATTGGTTTGCATCCATGCCGGGACCTCTGGGATGCCACTTACATAACTCATCCACGGGAGTCTATCTTGCCAATAAGTACTTGCAGAGGCCCTCACTCAATAGCCACATTAAACACAGAGCTCTGTTCTCTATAACTAGCTACATGTCTACCCCAATTCTTGGGGGTCAAAGGAAGTAAGGGCAAAGGAATAATAGTAGTTGACACATATCGAGCACTTACCACGAGCCAGGCATTGTTCTGCTACATGACATAACCACCCTGGGAGGTAAGCATGATTATTATCTGGGTCTTAAAGGGCAAGAAACTGAGGCACACAGAGATGACGTCACCCATCTGAGGTCATGCAGCCAGGGAGCGGCAGAGCCTAAAGACCAACCCAAGTGCTCTCTTATTTCTAATGCTATTCTGCCTTCTAGTAATTCTCAAAATGCTTTGTTTAATTTTAGTTACCACAGCAAACTGCATGAAATCCTCCCTGTACTAGGGAGGCCAGATCTAAATAAAGCCCCTCCTCACACTTAGGAATTAATTCCTTCCTTTGGGATCAGTCCTCTTGTGCCTTGGCTCATCCCATCCCTGCCCTCTCAGGGCGCAGCCTCTTCCAGATGTTGTTGAGCTTGTCTTTCCAGCTGCTCCAAACAAGCCGGACCAGGTGTAACCTACCTTGCTGTGATAGTTCGGAGGACGACATTCGTTTGCTCCTCCCTTCATCTTTCTGTCAGTGTGTCATAGAGGCCACATACACAATGGCTCCCCTTTCCTTGGGCATATGTGGCGAGGGTGCAAGTGTGTGGGCACAGGGAAAGAAATCAAAGAGAGTACTAGAAGATGGTCAGACCTCACACTCTGCAGTCTCATGAAAGTTTAAAATCAGAGTAAACATGAGGCTCTCTAATTAGACAGTCCTCTTTCTCCTGACCAGCGTTTCCACCCGACGCACACTTCTCCTAGAAATAGATCGTCACGAAGGCGAACATCTTTTTAAAATTCTGTGCTACAGAGAGCCAGACTAAGATGGTTCTGTCGAAATTACAAAACACTATACTTTCAAATAGCTGCTGAATTATTTAGTGACTTTACACTGTCCAAATGCTAGGCTCTTTGGGTAGGCGATGTCTTGGTTTTCCTCCTATTTCTTTTGTTATGACATTCAGTAAATGGAGAGATATTGCTCTTCTTAATAATTTATAAAATAATAATCCACATTAAGGATCAAGCTCCTCTGATAGATTTGGGGTTTCAAATTGGGTAGTCAAGAGAATGAGAAGCTCAAAATTCTCTTTTAGTGACGTGTTTGGTCCCAGCACGCTCAAGATTAACTTTTCAGTATTTGCCTCATTCTCCTGTCAATTTTGTCCCCTTCCTGTAACTTTTCCTTCCCCTAAGTGATGGTTTGGTCTGTAACTGAACTTGCTATCACTGCTTCTTCAGATCTATCTGATGGGGTCTTGGAGTGGAATATGTCCTCTTGGCAGCAGAAAGCAGGACAGTGTGTTTTTGTCATGCATCTCACATTTCAAAGCTTCCCATTTACTTTGGCAAAATCATTTTTTCCTAAACTGTTCCTAAAAGAAAAGAGAGAAGGAAGGGAGGGTGGGAGGGAGGAAGAAAAGGAGGAAAGAAAGGAGGGAAGGAGAAAGGAAGGGAGGGAAGAAGGGAGGGAGGAAGGGAGGGAAGGAGAAAGAAGGGAGGGAGGAAGGGAGGAAGGGAAGAAGGGAGAGAAGAAAGAAGGAAGGAAGGAAGGAAGGAAGGAAGGAAGGAAGGAAAGAAGGAAGGAATAAAGGAAGATGAGGATGGGCTTGTGTGTGTATTCTCTTCTCTCTGGGGCACACACACATTCCCTCACCTCTGTGCAATTCACTGTAAGGTCCACAGCTGCGACAGCTATAGAAATTATTAAAATGAATCAGAGAATGCTAATAAACTCTGTGAGTTCTTTTGAGAGCAGGGATCCTGCTTGGGTTTTTTTTTCACTGTTTCCCCCAACAGAGTTTGGTGTGGTATCTTTCTTGCATGTCCACCCGGTAAATATTAACTCCAAGCTTATAGTTCTCACTGAGGAGACACAGGTGAGTAAGACCTGAGTGTAAGTACACAAACAGGTATGACATGTGTGGTAAGGGCCCTAACAATGGTGTGTGGTGTGGGAGAACAGACGAAGGAGCCTGAGTCCGCCTAGGGAGGACAAGGAAGCGGCACGAAAGTGGCATCAGGCAAGGACTTGAAGGATGATGGCATTCCGCCAGGCAGAGGGTCAGCATGCAAAAGTCATGGCATGTGAGAGAGGAGATGACATGATGGGAAATGCTGATACTTATGAATGTTAGAACATCCATGTGGCATCTGAGCACATGGAGTGGTGGCTGAAAAGACAAGTAGAGGAGTTTGTGTGGGATGCTGAGGATGTCCTGGAAGTGTGGGCCAGAGCAGGGGAAAGAGGCTCATACTACTGCCAGGTACATTCAAGGCATAACCTTTCTGGAGAGCAAACTGGCAATATCTATCAAAAGTAAAAATGCACATCCCCTCTGACCCAGCAATTACACGCCTAGTAATTTATCCTAGAGATGTCTTGTGAAATTACATATGTATGAGGTTACTCATCACAGCACTGCTTGTAAAAGCCAAACGTCTGGGGGGGGTGGGGGTGGGGGCTGCAGCACCTGGGTGGATCAGTCAGTTGAGCATCTGACTTCAGCTCAGGTCATGATCTCATGGTTCCCCAGCGTTCATGGGTTCAAGCCCCACATTGAACTCTGTGCTGACAGCTCAGAGCCTGGAGCCTGCTTCAGATTCTGTGTCTCCCTCTCTCTCTCTCTCTGCCCCTACCCAACTTACACTCTGTTTCTCTCTCTCTCTCTCTCTCTCTCTCAAAAATAAATAAACATTTAAAAAAAGTCGGGGGGGGAACCCCAATTCCACTGAGAGAGATTGGTTAAATAAATTATGGTATATCCCTAGAATAGAATACAGTGGGCAGCAGTTTGAAAAGAGCAAACTCCTTATATACTCACAGAGAATAAGCACTAGGATATATTAGTATAATAAAAAGTGTAGAACTATATGCATACATCATCTGCTACCATCTTGAGAAAAAAAGAACACATGAAAATAAATATAGATTTATGCACACATATATACAAGCAAACATATATGCTTATAATTAATAAAACTTCTCTGGAAAGATAGGGTGGGAAGAGAAGTCAAAGGAGGAATTTTCACCTCTTCCATTGTGAACCATGTGAACCACCTCGTCAAGTAAACTGAATACCATGGAAACTAACAACACCGTCAACGAAAAGGTGTGACATAAGCCAACATGCCTCTGAGAAAGGTGATGACTATGAGGAGCAACAACCAAAAAGCTAAGAGGCCAGAGGCAGGAAGACTAATTAGGAGCTACTGCACACATCCAGTCATGAGATGGTAAAGCCCTGAGGTCAGTGAAAGCAGGCATGAAACACAGATTTCAGGTATCACTTGAAGGTGACTTAACCTGCCTTATTCTAAGCATTTACTATATGCCAGGCATTATACACATCAAGTAGTTTATTCCCTATCAGCTTTAGGGATCTGCTGGCTCCATTTTACAGATGAGGAAACTGAAGCTCAAGAGATTAAGTGACTTGCCAGGAATCATACAGGCAGAGCAGTTGGTAGAACCAGGATTCAAAGCTCTCCCCCCATGCCACTCTGGGGGCTTTGTGGCACCAGAGTGAGTGGCCAGATCTGGGGGCAACTTGCTGTGAATAGAAAAAGGGAGGAATCTCAGAGGTATTCCTTGGTATCTCTGAAAGACTTCTGGAGCTCCTGTGGTCAAGGACAACTCAGGAAAAGAACTAGGGCATGTACCCTCATCTGTGGGCTGGAAACCAGGGAGATTCTTGAGGGGCAGATGGTCCCACTGTCTTGAGACTGACTCCAAACTTTGGGAGAAGCCTCGACCTTGCAAGGACCCACTGAAGCCAGAGGCTCCATGAAGCTCCCGGTGCCCTCCACAGGGATTCAGCTTACGGCTCCTGGGGCCAGCTACAGCAAGATGTGCCTCTCCCTCCCCAGCAGGAAGTGCTAGGAAGGGGTTCCCCGGGGGGCCATTTAGCTGGAACAGCCTCCATATTTTCCTATCCCATCTCCCTGTGGTATCAAGTGTGTGACTATTGATTTCCTCCCTGCATTTGTTTTTGTTATCCATTATTTATGGGATCATTTTTCCATCCTCCGTGCATGAAGGCAAATTTTGTGTAAAAATCAATTGAGTGAGCGCCGCCGATGGCTTGTTGCATTTTCTTGGCTTTCATCTCTGAGGCACCAGTCCTGGGAGATGCAGAGTGGGATATTGGGGAACACACCAGACTGGGAAAGGGAGCCAGGGACAGTTCAGGGTTCAGAAATTCTCTTGAGAGACTTAGCCCCTCAGTCCCTTTCAGTCTTTGGAACAACACACTCTGTTGAGCTCACCTGAAAGTCATAGGTAGGGATTAAAGTCTTCCTGCCCTGATCTGATCTCTATTCCCCTTGTTCCTTTGCTAGGCTGAAGACAAAAACGGGGTGGAGTCCCAGCTGCAGAATATCTTCCATTTCACATAGATTTATTCCCATGTAGAAACCCACAGCACTCTCCAGGATAAAGGCTTGGGGGTCCCCCACTCTCTAGTGATTTAACCCAAAGATTCCAGGAAAGTCACCCTGAAGGATTGAACATGGGGGAGTGGGAGTAAGGGCAAGGCTGACATTTAAAAAGCACCTGCTGTATGTCAGGCTAAGCATTTCATATATATTCTTCTTTGAATTTCAGCGTACTTTGTGAGGTGAGTAGGGTGTAAAGGAAGGAGCAGGTGATTTGGCATCACAAAGTCCTAAAGTCCCTACTTGGCCCTTTCCTAGCTGTGTGCCTTTAGGGAAGATATTTAACCTCTCGGTGCCACAGTTTTCACACTTATAAAATGGGGATGAGAGTGCTTATCTCAAAGGAGTGCCTACATTTAAGAGAAGGTGACTGGTTCATGGTAAGGATTCAGTCAATAAAAATGTCTTCAGCTCAGGTCTTATTTCCGCATTTTACCCCAAGTAACATGATATGTCAAAACTTGGCAATTACTGTCTGTCATACTTTTCTGTCTCCATGAGGGCAGGCACCTCACCTGTCTTTGCCCAGATCCTGGTGGGGTGCCTGCATGGCACATCGTGGACATTCAATAAATGTTAATTACTATTACCATCATTCTCGTTTTCCAAATAGGGGCAGAAGGGCCAAGTCATGGGGCCTGCCCAACGTCACATAACTAGTAAAACACAGCTAGCATTCACACGTGTCTTCCTGACTCCAAAGCCTATTCCTTTCCCACTCTCTCCACTTTCAATTTGTCATGAGGTCAAGTTCAAGTTAATGGTTGGCAAAACTAGAAACTGGTAAGGTGTCTCCTGCAGTGCAGCTTCCTCCATCCAGACCACTGCCTGTTTTTTTCAAATATTTATTTATTTTGGTGAGAGTACAAGTGGGGGAGGGGCAAACAGAGAGGGACAGAGGATCTGAAGTGGGTTTTACGCTGCCAGACTGACAGCAGCGAGCCTGATGTGGGGCTCAAACTCATGAACCGCGAGATCATGACCTGAGCCAAAGTCAGAGGCTCAACCAACTGAGCCACCCAGGTACCCCTGGCTTCCTGTTTTTATAAACAAAGTGCTCTGAGAACGCATCCATGCCCATTTGTTTAGGTATTGTCTATGGCTGCTGCTGCCCTATGACAGCGGAGTTAATCAGGTGCAACAGAGACAGTATGGCCGCAAAGCCTTTACTTTCTGACCCATCGAGAAAACCTATGCCACATTGTTTCCCAACTAGGTTCTAAGGAACACTAGCATCCCTTAAAACAAAGGAGGCCGTTGAGGAAAAAAATGGACAGTGACCATTCCCTCATCAATTATGTGTGAGAAATGCTACATTCTGGATTTCTCTCTTGGAGATTCACGTTCATTCCAACTTATAATAGACTCTGAAAAGTTCTGCAGCTCAGGAGCAACAACAATAGCAACAAAACTCTTTGAAAATTGCCCAAACTTATTTAATTTGTCCATGGAATACTTCTTATGGTGACACGATGTGAATGACCAGTGGTGTGTAGACCACAATTCAGTAAATATCTGTAAAACTCAGATTGCCAAATTTCAGTCATTTGTATGGCCTTTATAACTGCCACATGTATATACTTTGTAAATACTATTTATTAAATATGTTTACTAAAAATGTCTCCTAGACATTTTTCTTAAATTTATTCCCTTTTAAAACTCTATCTTAGCCAGGCAACAGCAGCCATGAAATCATGGGCTGAATGTGTGTGTGTGTGTGTGTGTGTGTGCGCGTGCACATGTGTGTGTAGGGGGTGGGTGTAGCTACAAATACATGTTTTTCTGTCTTAATCATTCACATGCACCCCATGAAGGAAGACGTAATGCATGCTGGGATATAATGATCCAACCTGCACTGCCCCGTTCAGTAGCCAGGAGCCACAGGTGGCTTTTAGATTTAAATTAAATGAAGAATTCACTTGTTCAGTTGCATTAGCCTCATTTCAAGTGCTTAGTAGCCACGTGTGGCTCCTGGCAACCATATTGGACAGTGCAGACATAGAACACATTTCCATAATTATAAAAAATTTTCCTGGACAGCACTGGACCTTTCTAAAATATTTTAAAACTACTCAGCAGTGTTGCCTAATCCAACTTCCATCTCCCCCCAGTTTTGTATAACTTTTTCATCAAACTCTGAGAAGTACAGCTATTGGGGCCTAAGCCAACACTGTCTCTTCATCTTATCTCTTCACCAGTCTTCTCTTCCTTCCCCATGTACTCTGCCTCCCTTTCTCTCTCTCTCACATGCACTCCAATGCCACCAATTTCCACCCGTTTATACAGGAAGAACCACGGCCACCCTCCAAGATCCAAAAACCAGTTTCTTGGGCCCTTCTCTTGGGCAACACTGACATAGAAGCATCCTCATTCTGGGCCACAGGCTCCAAGAATGCAAAAGATTTGGTATTATAAACTGGTGGTCTGTGAGTTAAATCTGGCTTGCGTACGTGTGTACTTTAGCCTGTTTTTTTTAACTTTCATTTTAAGGAAATTATCACATTGTAGAAATCTAGATCTCCAGTGTCACTTGAAAAATCAAGATTTAGGGGCACCGGGGTGGCTCAGTCGGTCAGATGTCTGACTTAGGCTCGGGTCATAATCTCACGGTCAGTGAGTTTGAGCCCCATGTTCGTATCCAGCTATGTGCTGCCGGGCTCGGAGCCTGGAGCCTGCTTCCCATTCTGTGTCTCCCTCTCTCTCTGCCCCTTGCCTCATATCCCTATCCCTATCTCTTCCTCTCTCTCTCTCTCTCTCAAATAAATAAAACATTAAAAGAAAATAGAAAAATCAGAAGATGTGCTTACTTTGGGCTCATTTTCCCACACAGCAGTAACAGGTTGATGCCAGGTAACTTCTGCCCCTTTTGGCCAGCTACAGGCCCTCCGGTTCCGGTTCCGCATAATCTGCACCGCTCTACCCCAGACATGTGGCTTGCTGTTCTCATCTACTTGCCCTTCTGGCATTTGAATCTATTGCTCTGAAAAGATCGTCTCAAAGGTTTCATCACTTACTTTGCACCTGTGATTTCAAACATGTGAGTGCTTGCTCCTCAGGATTAATGCGTGGTTCTTAGGACCTAGACAAGAACTATGTGACACAATGAATAGGAATGAACTGGTCTTCAAGGACTGTTCAGTCCCAGTGATTGAACCTTCATCTATTAGCAGGGTTGGAAACCTTGGGGCTGGTCTGCTATTTTCCTAAATTTGAAGACCTTCAAGCTTATGCCACCTTCTTCCCAATGTAACATAAACCTAGCCTCTGGAGAAACGATACTTAGATTCTGAGGACAGATCACTTTAAGAATTTGATAAAACCTATGGACTTAGTAAGGGTGGGAATATACACATAAAGACACATAATTTTGCGTAAAGTTTCAAGGGGTTGATACAAAGACACCCTTCGAAGTACATCCATGACTCTTCCAGGAATTCCTCAGACCTTGGTTCAGAATCCCTGCTCTGGAGACTTCCAGTTAGAGTAGGAGAATGAACACTTACATCAGCTCCTTTTCTCCCAGAACCTAATTGTAAAATGATAATTAAAGGATATTTAAAGCATAAACCTACAGGAACAAAGAGAATTGAAAAAAAAAAGACAATTACCAAAAAATGTTTTTTGGAAACTGGAGAGCAAATAAGAGGTAAATGATAATAGACACAAGAAAGCTGAATCCTAAGTCAGCAGGGGAAAAAGCTGAGAAGCAACCCCAAAGGCACTTGCAAAGTGACAGTACCTCATACCTCCGGAGGTTGGAGTTAAGACGCGGCTGCAAATGGGTGACTTGGCCGCGAGCTTCTTTAAAAAGCAGTTAGATCTTCAGATGAGCACTCAGACCTACCTCAACCACCTGGCACAGGTGGGAAACTGTCTCACCCAAACCTAGTAGAACGCTGGCAATTTATTCACTAGAAAAATGTATGTGGGGTTTTCGGGGACACCAACCACAGTTAAGGGTGAGAAACTACATTGAAAACAGAGGCGTTAAATACAATTTTGCATTCTAAATGTTGACAATCATACTCCTTTTTTGTCGCTCAGCACCCTGAACATGAACTGCCAGAAGCATGAACATACATGCTTGAAAAGGAAAACAGAGATTCTTCTCTGGGGATTAACCAGAGGGGATCTTCTCTGGGGATTCTCTGCACTAGAAAATCTTCAAGGAAGCAGCCCCACCAGGTCATCTGAAACCAAAGTATACAAGACCAATTCATGTGTGCAGAGTTTCTAATCAACTTTTTACCTGATTAAATAGCATTAAGGCACAGAGACTATAACAGTCATATTGAAAGTAAAAGCAGGGGCACCTGGGTGGCTCAGTTGGTTAAGTGTCTGAGTCTTGATTTCAGCTGTTCATGATTCCAGGGTTGTAAGATAAAGCCCCACCTCAGGCTCTGTGCTGGGCATGAAGTCTGCTTAAGTTTCTCTCTCTCTCTCTCTCTCTCTCTCTCTCTCTCTCTCTCTCTCTCTCTCTCTCTCTC
>CM053572.1:33798055-33898559 GCA_028646485.1 Cryptoprocta ferox | reverse complement strand
ACAGACCTTGAGGGAAAAAGAGATTTAAAAGAAATGATTAGTAATATCAGATATATATAATTGAACATAACTAAGAGCTGTAACTAAAAAGATGGCACCCATGAAATAAGAAAATTTTAACTTAAAGAGCATAAAGGTCTGTTAGAATTATTTTAACAGCAAAACAGTGGGAGAAACTAAAAATAATAAAAGGGTGGAAATAGCAAGTTCTCAGGGAGTATGAGGGCCACCTAAATGAGACATAAACCCAAATAAAAGATATTGATTCTGGGAAGCAGAAAATTCAACCCAAAAGAGAATCTGTAGAATGATGGCAAACAGGGACCTTAGAATTGCAGCTGTCAGCAGGTGTAAAGAGCCACTACTTCACCCTGAAGCAGGTGAGAAAGCTCCTGGAGAGGTTTCTTCAAGATTAAACTGATAGAACATTTTGTGTGTTCAAAGGTCTTGAGATAAGATTTACATAAATGGGGAGAGTTTGGGGTTCATTAATAATAAACAGAAAACAAAACAGAAAAAAGCAATAAAAATAAAATATGATGTGGGAAAGGAAAAGTAACTATACTTTCTTACATAGCTCGGCAGTCAATGTTGTTTGAGAATAAAATATGAACACTGAATATTGATCCAAACAAAATTAAGATTTAACTATATTGGAATGGTGAGGGAATGGAAATTAGGATAGGGAATGAGAGAGAGCTAAATCTTCATCTCATTACTGGAAACTGAACACTCAATAGGTACCAATATAAACATGATGTTTAGAGATAGCGAAGTAAATAGCAAGAGAATCAGCTAAAAGAGGTGAAAGAGATCGCCCAGAGAATCAGAGAAGGAGGGGATGAGGACAGCAAGGTATTTCTTTATCATATCAAGCCTTGCTAAATTATTTGAACTTTGAAATAATGGACACATATAACTTTTTTTTAAGTTTACTTATTTATTTTGAGAGAGAGTGAGTGAGCAAGGGAGAGGCAGAGAGACAGGGAGACAGAGAATCCCAAGCAGACTCCACACTGTCAGCACAGAGCCCAATGCAGGTCTCGATC
This sequence comes from Cryptoprocta ferox, assembly GCA_028646485.1. Taxonomy (NCBI): domain Eukaryota; kingdom Metazoa; phylum Chordata; class Mammalia; order Carnivora; family Eupleridae; genus Cryptoprocta; species Cryptoprocta ferox. The sequence continues at coordinate 33,897,510 of CM053572.1, read as the reverse complement.
CCATGAACCGTGAGAACACGACGTGAGCCAAAATCAAGAGTCTGATGCTCAACCGACAGAACCACAGAGGAGCCCCACATACAACTCTTATTTTAAAAAGAAGTTTGAAAGAAAAGGTCTCTTGCTCTGATTCCTAGGGGTAACACAAGCATCACCTAATTTCTAACCAACCTAGTTTCTGACTATCCTAGAATGTAACCTGCCTTGTTGTCATCAAACCTCTCATCCTTCAGGGAAAAAAAAAAAGCAGATCACCTTATACTCCCCCCACCCCATGTAATCATTTTAACTGGGCTTAAGCTCTGAAGAGTCCAGCTACGTACAAGTCAGTAGTTGGTTTGTTCTGGAGAAGATGTGATCATCTCAATGCACCATGGACACAGAGGAGGGCCATATGAAATGTGGGTCCATGCAATCGGTGGCCCACAGGGAGACAAAGGAAGTGGTTCCCTCAGTGTAGTGGCCAACTGTAATTCCCGGGAACACACATCATTCTCTCCAGGCAATTGTTACTTCCTCTTGTCATTTTTTGAAAAAAAAATCATGGTTGAGTTCCATAACTTGGTGCCAACTGAAGTTAAGTCACAAGGCTTTAGGGGTTATTGTTTATCTCTTCATTTCAATCTCTGTGACTTTTCTCTCTGAAGAGAGGTGAGGAAGGAGGACAGCAGTATTCATATGTTATATACTATGCTAACAGAGATATTCAGAAAGGTTGGGGCCAGCTCCCAAACACTACAGACAGGTAAAGGTCAGGTTAAATGGGTTAACACTGAACACATTGGTCCAGAGTCCCAGGAATGAGATATCGCTAGTCTCCAATTTGAGTGTAAGCTCCATGAGGACAGGGAGAGAGTCCCAAGTTCTCTGCTGAGTCCCCAGCACCTTAAGCAGGACCTGTCACATATTAATAACATAAGATATATTTGTTCAATGAATTATATTTCTAGACGTCAGCTATTTCTTATGAAGCCAGGTGTACACACAGAAATCAGAAGAGACTCTACTTTTCTTCAATTCTTTGGTCAAACTGTGCTAGAGAATGGAAAAAAAAAAGGCACAGTTCAGGGTATTCATAATCATTCTTATAATTGTATTTATTTTATGTTGGGTCAAAGGAAGATCTTGAGAAGCTTTAAACACTTAATGCTTTGTTATCCTTTGCCTGTATGAAGTTAAAATCACTACCTCAGGAAGTCTAACATAATTCTGAACTTGACTATAAGAATGCTTTTTTAAAATATCAAATGTTGAAGTCTTCCAAAACATCCTTTCTTATTTTGGTGTGTCTTCGCTTCACATGTTTAGTCTGCCTTTTGGCAATTGCGCCCTGGCTTGGAGCATATATAGCCTCCATAGTCTGCTGCCTCTACAACACTCAAGGGTCAAAATGAGAAACATAAAAACAGTAACTAGTCCTCCCAAGCACTTTGACACTGTGATTAGGGAAAAGAAAAGGAGGCAGGGAAAGAACTAAAGGAACAAAAGAAGCTTTTTTTTTTTTTTTTTAAGAAGGAAAAGATGTGGGGCACCTGGTTGGCTCAGTCACTTAAGCATCCAACTCTAGATTTCGGCTCAGGTCATGATCTCATGGTTCGTGAGTTTGAACCCTACATGGGGCTCCACGCTAGCAGTGTGAAGCCTGCTTGGGATTCTCTCTCTCTCCCTCTCACTGTGTCTCCCCAGCTTGCTCTCTCTTTCTCTCTCTCTCTCTCTCTCTCTGAGTAAATTTTAAAAAGAAGGAAAAGATGAGATAAAAGATAAAGCCACTCCAGTGAGAAAAGGCAGTCAGGGACCCCAATCTAGTCCCTACACTACAAAACCATTTTTCAATGACAGCTTCCATTTCCCTCAAAGTCTCTAGTGACCCTCAATGGCCTGAGTTCTTCTTCTTTTTTTTTTAAGTTGATTAATTTCTTTTGAGAGAGAGAGCATACATGAAGGAGGGGCAGAGACAGAGAGACAGAGAAAGAGAATCACAAGCGGGGCTTGAACTCACAAACCATGAGATCATGAGGTCATGACCTGAGCTGAAATCAAGAGTCAGATGCTTAAACAACTGAGCCACCCAGGCGCCGAGACCCTACGTTCTTCTAATATGGTAAGCTGGTAAAGGAGCCGAGTGTAATATCTTTATTATTGGCTTCAAGTATATATTTTAGTATTCTAAAAGGCAAAATGCAGGAATAAAAATATTAAAATATTATTTATTTTCCAAGCCTCTTTAAGGAAGTTGTACATTTTTTAGAGGAGATAGTTCCTTTATATTTTTCACGGGCAGTCTCTAAGACTGGGAAAACATCTAGAACAGTGGTAGCTGTCAGATTGGAATGGGACATGACCTCATTCAGCCAAACAGCTGGTGCTGAAACCCACCATCTACCCCATTCCCCATCATCACTCACTAAAATCTCTGCCTGAATCCTCCAGAGCAGGGACTCACAGCGTAGCCCACTCCTTCCACCAGGTTGACTACCAGAGCCCTCTTCTTACATGAAACTGAATTTTTCTTCTTGTGATTTTCATTTCTTATCTAATTATACCCCGTGGGGCCCCATAGAACAAGTTTCTTTCACATAAAAGTCCTTCAGATTTCACCTTTAGAAATGTAAGTCCACAGGAACAAGAATGGCATAGTGGGAAGAGCTCTAGAGGCAGACAACTCTGGATTTAACTCCTAGGTTCTGTCATTTGTAGTTGCATGTCCTTGGAGAAGGTGTTTAACCTTTCAGACAACTCATTTTTAAAATATGTGTTATGGTATATGTACTTGGCCTAGGTTTGTAAAACATTTTAAACGGAGCAGTACTTTTAAGACAGGAACACTCTGTACATTTAAATTTCCTTCTTCCCTTCCTTCGCCATTGGAGGAGGGTTTCGGTTCAGAGAACAATAAGAAAGAATAGCTCATTCATAGACTGAACTTCAAAATGTGTTAAATACTTGCTAAAGTGATCATCAAAGCTGTCACTTGTTTTACTGTTATTTACCATATACCTACAGCTTTGCTTTTAGGTCTAGTTTTTGCCCTATAATAAAAAGAGGTTGCGTTAGAATTTACTGGCAATTTAAGCTACTTGTTCTTATGAACCACATATGAGTGTTCAGGGTGTGGCTGTACCAAAGGTTCTGGTGCTGCCACAATTTATTTGTTAAGTAAACTAACATTGCAATGGTGGGGAGGGCAAAACAGTCACAGATGTGTTGTGAAATGGAAGGCAAATTTTATACCACCATTAACGAAAAATGTATTGAAAGCAATTTTGTGTTTCAGGCTATATACCCAAACTCCAGCGGTGGGGCACTTTGGCAGGGAGAAAAAGGTGTACGAAACATCTTCCTATATCTGAGTAAGTAGGCAGAGTCACATGGAGAGAGTGTGAAAAATACAGATTCAAGAGCCCCTAGAAATACAGCACGATGTTCTCCAGCTAGAGGATCTCTATGAACTCTTCTTGCTTCACATTCTAGGATTTCATGTGTCTAACAGAGATAATATAAAGCATTTGAGTAGATAATGTTAAAACTCTTCTCATGATGGAAAAACCCTACTGTGACAGTCAAGAAATACAGACTCTCCCCTGAATGACCTAATAGCACTAGAAGTCTAGGGCTGTCCTACCCAAATCCATAAGCAATATTAAAATACCATCAGAGAAGAACTCAAGAACTAAAAACTATAGAACATAGGATTTAGGTGAAGGTTGTCAAAAGTTTCAAAGTTCCAGTTATAAAATAAATAAGTGTTGAGAATGTAATGTACAACCTGATGACTATAGTTAGCAAAACTGTATCATATATTGAAAGTTGATGAGAGAATACACCTTAAAATTCTCACCATGAAGGAAAAAATGGCAACTATGTAAAGCAATGGGTGCTAACTAATCTTACTGTGGTGATCATTTTCACTATCTACATATAACAAATCACTATGTTGTACACCTTAAGTTTACACAATGTCATTTGTCAATTATCTCTCAGTAAAACAGGGGTGAAGCAAACTATAGGACAGGAGAGACTTCAGGAAGCTGCAGACGGAAGAGTTGAAGGTGGCCAATGCTCTAATCATTTTACCTGAACCATGTGACCAGTAATACAGCCCCTCAAAAGGCTGACAGAGCTCGAAGCTGCAAGCAACGACCCAAGTCAAGGGGGGAGGGGGAAATGAAGATCCTAGCGCTGAGAACAGGAGCTCTGGTCAGCATTCTCTTATCTGTGGATTCCAGCCAGAGCTGGAATGGGCTTTGGTAACAGGTGCTACCCTGCCCAGCCCATAACGACCCCCAGTCCTTCTACTACCCACTGGGCTGGGGCTCCCAAGACCTGCTGATGAAATGGCTTGGCTGAGCCAGGACTCTTTAGTCTAACAAAATGTTTTCATTTCATCCTGTCTCCTACACCCCCCAACTGCCTTTAATTTTTAAACTTACAAACTGTTGGTGTTTTTATTTTTTCATTAGGAAGTGGGGTTGTGTTTCTGCCACATGGTTTTAGAAGCCTCAATGCTGGGAACCCAGCAAACATCACACTCCATAGCCTCTCCTTCCAGTTCTACTTTGATTGTACAACTACCATTTTGAAAACAACTTAGAAAAATAAAATAAGTCAAAGCAAATATTAAATGTAAGACATGCCAGGGGCGCCTGGGTGGCTTAGTCGGTTAAGCGTCCAACTTGGGCTCAGGTCATGATCTCACAGTTTCTGAGTTAGAGCCCCTTGTCGGGCTCTATGCTGAGAGCTTGGAGCCTGGAGCCTGCTTAGGATTCTGTGTCTTTCTCTCTCTGTCCCTCCCCCGCTCACACTCTGTCTCTCTCTCTCTCAAAAATAAACAAATGTTAAAAAAAACTCTTTTAATGTAAGACATGCCAATGCTTACACACACAGAAGCTCACATAATGTCACAACTGGAAGCTTCAGAAGTCATCTGGCCTGACCCTCTCATTCTACCCATAAGAAAAGAGGAGGTCAGAGCAGGGAAGTCCCCAGCTCAAAATCACAATTCTATTTGTTGGCAAACTGGTTTAAAAACAACAACAACACTAGATTTTGACCCCTAATGTGGTGCTTTTTTTTTCACTCCACTACATTGTCTCTTGGGAGACTGACTATTGATCTGAAAAATAATTTTTCCAAAGCCATTTGGAGTCTTTATTGACAATTGGCTCATACTCTAATTGACACTTTATTTTTACCTTCAGTGAAGTTCTTCCCAGTTTGCTAAGCTGGTCTCAGTGCTTATGGGTATTTGACCACACATTCAGATGGTCACATGAAGAGTAGCCTTTAGATGACCTCTTCCAGGAGGCCTTAACCTGGGACTCATAAAGTCATGGAGTGAATCTAGCAGATACATGGTTGATCTTCAAGAAGTTAGCCAAAATTTTGAGTGCACAGATGTACATTTTTCTGGGCTAAGGAAATAGTTTTCCGCAGATTCTTAAAGGAGTCCATGATTCCTCACGAGAATTGAACTACTACCTAATTCAATTCCCTACATTAGAGTTGGAGAAACTGAGGCACTGAGAAGCGAATAGAGTTGCCAAGACCACAAAGAACAGAGTAACGCCTGCAACGCAGACCTTTCTGTGTACATTTCAGGTTCTTTCCCACTGCACCATGTGGCCTGTATGCTGACAAGAGGTGACTCTGATTCTCTTAGTTAACTCTTTCAATCCATGCTTTTCACTATAAGAGGAATTTATTGAAAGAGTGCTTGCAGGGCTCAGTACAAATCAATCCCACCCCCAGAACAATGGCTCCTGTATATCACCCATCAATCAATCAGGATCACCATCTTGAACTTCTGTCAGAGACAGAATTTATGCTCTGAGGTTCGTAATTCCCTCACATACAGGAGCTCAGCTGCAAGTTCTATAGTCTGGTGTTCAATCCCCAACCCTAGGCAGATTATTAAATGATGTCACTGATGTCTTCCCCAGTTCCATCATTGCTGTGTACACCAAAGAAAAATTCTTGACTCAAAAATGGGCTCTGATTCCATAGAAACTCCAAAAATGACTACTGATTCCATAGTAATTACAGATAGGCTGCTTTAAATTCTATTTGGATGGATGTAGGATAGAATGCAAACCAATTTATAAACATTCTTTATGTTTTTGAGTACACAGTTTTTACACATTTTGGAATGTGCATCACCAAATTAATTTTTGGTCAAGAAAAATTAGACTTTTCAACTGGCCATTCAGTTCATATTTTTAAAATATTGATTCTGTATAAAACTTTCTAGGTTTCTTGGTATAAAAAGATTATTCAAGATTATTATCATTTCTAGTTCTCTGATACCATAGCAAGAAATTAATGCACAGTGATCGAAGACGGCAAGCCAAAAAATGACAGCCAATAAAATGTCTCTGGAGGATACACAAGAAATTGATAATGTTATTTGACTTCAACAAAGGGAACTGGGTAACTTGGCTTGAGGATGGGAGAAAGACTTTTCAATGCAAATCTAGTTCTTTTGAATTTGAATTGTGTATTATTTAATCAAAACAGAAAGACATAAACTCTGAACTTTAAAAAGAGAAAAACAGTATCAAAAACATACTATTTAGACATGTAATTAGCTTCCAAAAGAAATCTCTAAAAGTGGCTAAGGGTGGGGATTGGTCAAATTGTCTTACTGTGTTCAATTTTCAAGTATATGCATGAATTACTCTAACAAAATATAAAAGGAATTTTAAAAAGAATCACCCCAACCTACTCATTTTACAGGTAAATAAACTAAGGCCATGAGAGTGGAAAAGACTAGTTTCCCCAGGTGGCAGAGCACAGATATATAGGCAGGTTGCTGTGTCTCAGTCCAAACCTTTCCTTATCCCCGACAGAGACTCTCAGAGTGCCTGGTGTCTGTCTAAATGCCCTCTATTGCTGTTGTTGTTGTTGTTGCTGCTGTTGTCGTGATTATTATTATTAGATTAAGACATTTTTAGAATATTTCAATAAAATTGACATCTCCTTATTCTGATCCTCTGTGCTAATAATTGTACCCTTTTTTATTCATTCAATTACAAGCAAATTGACAGAAGACATTTATATGAGGCAGCTTAAACCCCAGCTAATGGAGTGCCTAATGACTAATTGATCAGATCCCAACCCAGAGAGCAGCCCTGAGTGGCCTAAAGGAATTTATGCAATTAGTTTAGGTTTGGTAGAAATTGAGTGCATATGAAAGTAAGCTTTTTATGGTCTTGATTTATGAGTGCTGGACATTATATCTGCCAAGAGGTGAACTGTCTAGCAAAGCCCCAGGCACTGGGAGGCTCTGTCGCAGGAAGGGATGCTGGGGTTTTGGAGCTGGGCTGGTGTGTGTGTGTGTGTGTGTGTGTGTGTGCGCGCGCGCGCGCGCGCGCGCTTTCGTGCGCGGGATGGGTAGAGGGCCTGAGTGAAGGAAAAAGAGATACGGTACTGGAAGTGGAATTCGTCCAGAGACCTTGAAATTACGGTGGTGCTCCCTCCCTATGTAATTCAAAGTAAAAACAATATCAATCCTAAAAATGTATAAAGAAGTCCAGCAAAATTTTGATTATCCCAAGATGAACACTAGGATTTGTGTGTGTGTGAAATCCTAAAACTCAAACTGAAACTCAGAGACAGACAGTGCCGTTTCGGTACCAGTTTGCCTCCAGTACCAGGCTGTACGGTGCTGGACTGAAGGAAGAGGTAGAGAACCGACGTCTCACGGAGACAAGTCCTCCACGCGCCTGAGACAGAAAGCAGCGGGTGGTAAGGACTCCCCAGGAGGAGCCTGAGCCTGACCGCTCCTCCCACACTCCGGGGGGCTCCCCAGGCCGGAAAGCCGCGCAGAGGAAGCCCCCTCCGGAGGCGCGAGGTGGAGCCGGGCGAACCCTGACCCCGCCGGGGAGCCCTGGGAGCCGGCCGAGTGCGGAAGCGCCGTCGGGGGGCGGAGGGAAACCTGACCCGATCTGAAAAGAGCGATCGAAGAGGGGAGGCTAATTCGTCTGCCGGGGTCCTCGCTGGCTCCTTCCGCCCGTCCGCCGGGACAGGGTTACCGCAGGAGGCTCCCGCAGCTCAGGCGGAAGAGACGGAAGAGGGGAAAGGGGCTTTCTGCGCGCCGAGAGGACGCAGCCCACCTCGCTTCCGCGCTTTGGGGTCTGGATTTGGCGCCCGCAAGGGTGGAGGGAAGCGAAGAGCGGGTTGCGTGGGAGACAAGCAAATACACCGACACCGATAGTGACCGAGACGTGGGAGTTGGCGCAAAACCGCGAGGGAGAGACCCACAGAGATGGAGAGCGGGAGGAGGGCTCCAAAACCCGGCGAGGACGGCGGGCAACGTCGGCTTCCACCACCCCCTCTGCTCCCGCCGCACCTTCCGCCAAATCTGACGCGATTGCACCACCCCCAGTCCAGGCGGCCGCCCCTTCCCTGCCCTCTGACGCAGCTGGGTCTCACTCCGGGACCAGTGAGGCGAAGAAGCCGGCGTTTTGCCGGATCTCTCCGCCGAATTGCAGTCACGACTTGTGACTAGGGCAAGTTACATAAACACTCTGTGCCTCCAAGTTCTCATCTGTAAAATGGGATTTAAAATGGTACCTACTTGTGTTAAGGATTAATATGTTAATGCGCAGAAGGAGCCTGGAACAGTACCTGACGGACAGGAAGCCCTTAATACATGTTAGATATTATTATTCACTTTTCCAACACACCTATGTGAAGCGCCCACTCTCTGGGAGGTTCAGCGCAGGGTTCCAGGAGACGGGTCATGGAGGTGGTACTTGCCCCAAGCTCATTTACTATTAAATAAATAAACAGGGTGCTGACAGGGAATGATAAGGACTAGGAAAGAAATACAACAGAGTAGTACGACAGCGTGACTGGGGAAAGGAGCAATCTAAGGCAGGAGGAGCCAGCTAAGTTCCTCCGCACGTCTGAGCTTCAGTCTCTCCTTCAGTAAAAAGACCGCGCCCTACGGCTGACGGCTGACGCGCTCTGACGCCGAGCCCAAAGGTGGGAGCTGGGCCCCAGAGAACGAGTCGGAGACCCCACCCCCCGCCTACTCTGCCTACTGGAACCCGACCCTTGAGAAGGAGGACTGCGCTGTTTCCCAACAACCAAAAGGTTGATGCTTGCCAGGATTCTGCAAAGGAGGAAGGCGCGAGTTCCAGCAGCCGAAATTGGGGTCGAGCTTCTCAATGGGAACTCATATTCTCAGGGTGGACTCCAGGAGAGCGAATTACATCGTCCCTTCCGTACCTGGGACACACCGTATGCAAAGAGATTACTTGTACGCTTTCTGGTTTACCCCGTAACAACCACACCGGAGCTGGTAGTCACTGTTACTGCTCTAGTTGTATAGATGAACAATGTGGTGCAGAGGGGGAAAAAGTTGATTCCAGCGGAGGCCAAGCCCTGATTTTGTCCCTGGAACACCAAGTCTCACTTGTCTGAGTATAAGTTATGTTTGGAAAAAATTAAATATCCTTTAATGCCTGTTATGTGTCAGGCCCTGGCCTTGTGTGATACTCATCCCCGCAATCCTGAAAGATAGCCTTTTTTCCTATTTTGTACGTGAGAGCACTGGGGCTCTGGGAGTTAAGGGCACTTTTACGTCTAAGAGGTGGAGTAGGTATTCCACCCCAAGTCCCCACCCCCCCACCCCCAGCACCACAGTTGTTTCTGTTTCAGCAGGAAAGTAAAATAAACTGGGCTCCAGGGCCAGGAGAGTGTCAGGCACATTCTGCAGGGTAGAGGTCACCCCCTGATCCTTTTCCCTGATTCCTCTTCTAGGTTCTGAGGGCCCATATCACAGAGGACCCCTTCTGTACCCATGATAACCGCAGAGGGAGGCAAGGCTTCTTCTATTAGGAAGGAAACTTGTGCCTTTGAATGGAATCTGGAGATACATGCAGATCACCACCTTGACCCTGACCCCACTCCCTTGTCTATACTTGAATGGTCTCTGTTTTCCTCTACAGTCCCCATTATCTAGAAAGGATGGGGCTGGAAAGGATCCTTTCACTTTACAAAACCAAAGCCTCATTCATTCATTCATTCATTCATTTGACAGATACCTATCGTCTGCCACTCTGGGCCAGACTTACAGCCTGGAAGTGGGTATAAACAGTGAACTGTTTTATAAAACTGATGTGTATTAGGGACAGAGAAAGGAAGCTCCTGGCTGGAGATCACACAGCCCAGACCCAGGAGCCCAGGATTCCCACATGCACATTCTGCCTGTCAGGGGTTCACCCATGCCGGCCTTTGTATACATGGCTCATTCGGGGGTCACAACGTAATTCCAGACAGCCATGTGCCTAGAGCCTTTCCCTAGTCCACACATGACTCTCAAAATCCCACCTTGAAAGGCCCAGGGCAGCTTTCCATACAAACAGCCCTGAACTTTGGCCTTCCTTTCTTTTAAACTCCCAGCTGGGCCAGGACAGTGAATGTTTCAATTTTTTTTGGAGGTATTTTGCAAAGGAAAATCTGCTCCAGAGTGTTTTTCAGTTACTTTTCAAAAATTGTTTGTGTGGTTTTGCAGCCATCAAGACAGGCTTCCAGGAGTGATGTGACTCGCCCAAGGTCACACGGTTAGGAAGTGGCACACCAGGATGCAAACCAGGCCTATGTGAACCCCAAACCGGCTGGTACCTACCCACCCTCCACTCTTGAGAGCTCTGTGCCTCCGCCTCCGAGGAGTGGCAGAGGCAACTGCACAATTCCGGAGAAACCACAGCTCCCATTGCTTCCTGAGAGAGCCCAAGGAGAGAGGCAGCGGCGCCGACCCGGCGCACTCAGTGGGTGGGAGAGGGTGGGGCACGTTGTGGACCGGGCCGCAGCTCCCGCCCGCAGGTACAAATTGGTCAAAATACCGGTGCGCTCTGACAGTCCCGGCGCCTGAAGCGGACCAGGTGCAGAGGTGAGAGCACAACCCAGCCAGTCCCGTAATGGAGCAGATATTATTTTCAGGCGGCTCATCCCGCTCTCTCCAAAAAAAAAAAAAAAAAAAGTCTTCCAAACTTTTGAGGTTATTAATTTAAATATATATATATATATACATATATATATGTATATATATATGTATATATATAACAGCAGGGAACTTTTCAGAAAGGAGATGGAGGCGGCGGATATCGGGTTCGTTCCCGGACCAGAAAAGCTGAAGGCTCTTACCTGCAGGAAATCTCGCAGCCCGCAAAGGCGCGTCTGTCTGGAGCGCTTCACTTCAGCGCGGGACGCTCACGGCCGCCTCCTCTGCAGCCCGGCTGGGCTCCGGCCTTGTGTTTTATACCACTATAGGCAATTAATATTGCATCAGCCGTATTTTAAATTTTCAAAACCCACAATATAATGTAATGGCATAAGGGCATTTATTATTAAAGGACACCCGATGGAGAAGGAGGTGGAGGCATCGCTGGGGCTGTTGCGCTCGGTGGGGGCGAGGGGCTGAGGCCCAGGGGCTGGGGACGATCCCTAGGTTTGCTGTTGCTGCAAAGGGAGTGCACTGCGCCGAGGAGAGACCCACTCTGCTCTGAATTTTGGGCAGGAGGTGATGACCCAGAGCTCTTTGAAAACACAGAGGGGAAATGTGCGGAGGACTCCCAGACTTGGAACATTAATTTTTAAATCATGAAGGTGTTCTGCGGCTCACAAATAAAAAGGTTTCTTCCCCCTTTTAGAGGGAGTGAAAGAGAGAGAAGGGAATGGCCATCAGTTGAGCACCTACTATGCGCAAGGCACTATCCTAGGATCTTGACCACAGATGTATCATTTAGCACCCCTTCCTCATAGAGAAGACGAGATAGACCATGAATTGAGTAAACTCTTGGGTGACAGTTTTAAGTGAATTTCTGAAGTGACCCCAAAGGAGCCCCAACGGACTTTATCCCAAGGAAGAACACTTTTCTCCATCTTTGCATCTATCCACCCACTTCCTATCTGGCCACTTGAATCTTTTAAAATAATGTTTCATCTTAAGCACCAAGCACTACCAAATGCCTCAAATAAACAATCTTATTTAGTCTTGACAATAACTTTGTGAGGTAAATATTAACATCTTCATCCTTCAGGCAAGCAGAGCAATCCGAGGCTTAGAGAAGGTAAGAAACTGGCTTCAGGATCATTCAGCCAATGAGTGCAAGTACTTGGCGCTCCTACTCTCATCAGTCAGGCTTCAAAGCTTGCAGTGGATCTGAGTCACGTTGAGCGAACAGAGGCTGATAGATTCACATGCATGGAAGTGTGGAGGTAAGTGCCTTGTAACCCTGAGGTCCAGAGAGGAACGGCCACATCTCCCTAGAGGAGATCTGGATGAGAAGGTGCGGCTGCGTGGAAGAGAGGAGAGATGGCCAGAGACTGGCCTGCCAGAAGTGAGAACCCAGACCTTATGGGTTCTCACTTTTAAATGCTTTCCAAGACTAGTACTCCTTAGCCTCTGAGAAAGAAAAGCACTGTGATTCGGGTTGAAAAATAAAGCATTTATTTTAGAAGTTAATTCAAGGGGTAAAGAGAGAAGAAAACTTAGTATTTTATTTGTATCTATTTGGTAAACAAAACCAAGGTCACACAGCAACACGCAAATTACATGAAGCAACGAAAGTTAAAATGTGGTGGGGTGAGAGGGTCAGTGGTGAGAAGTGTCCAGGCCAGTAGTCTGGCTCCTCTTTCCGCTCCAAATACAAGTGAACCTCCACCGGGAGACACCCATGTAAGGGGGATGGAAAGAAGCAGAGTTAAATAAATAATAGGCAATAACAATGCTAACAACAACAACAATAATAAAATCGCAATGAGGTTAGACGTGTTGGAAGGACTTGCATATGATTCAGAGAAGTTACAGTTACTTTCAAAAAGCCGCCTCTACGCTGCGCTGGAAATCTGGCTGCAGCAGCAAGCTGGGGGCAGAGAGTCCTCAGTCCAACCGGAACACTACCAATCTCACCCCACCCCACCCCCCACCTCCAGCAGGCAATAATCACCCCCTCAAACACCATCAGATCTTGGAGGATGGGCCAAAGCAGTTGCCGGCTGTTGCTTGCAACCAGCTTTGAGACCCCAACGTTATCAGTCGACAAATTGAGCCCATCTTTTAGGGAGCCCGACCTACCGCAGAGAACAGCTGGGACCTTGCAACTTCACGCACACTTTCCCTGAACCTAATCCATGCTACCTTAGGGAACTTACAGCAAACCAAAGGATGAGATGGGTAAATTTTAGGAGAGGAAAGGAGTATAAGGCTATCCTTTGGAAACATACATGTATTTTATATACTCTAAATAAATCTCCAGTACATGTTTGTGCCCCAGTTAGACTTTGTATTAGTATTTATCACTGCCTTCCCATCCCTTCACTCTTTGTCTAATCACGCTTAGCAAAGTGGCGCCTTCGCCCCGGAGTAGTGCGGTGCGGTCAATTCACTGTCTCCTGCTTTTGGGCTCCTGCCCCGTGGTCTCGCAGTCCAGCGCGTGAGGGAGATTTTCAGCACCACGGACAGCGCTTGCCCCTCCAGGACTGCCCTTCATGAATTTTTCCTTAGCGCCGTTAACTTTTCTGGTGGGAATAGAAAGGAAAGAAGAGAAAGAGAAGGCCGGGAGGCAACCAGGTAGGATAAAGGGGAAAGTCTGTGGTTTCGGGGGAGAGAGCCTGACCTGCCAGGAAACGTCTTGGAGTTCCCCGTAACCGTCCCCCCCGCCACACACACTCTGGGGGTGGCATACACTCAGCTTTCCCGGCCCCGGACGCTGTGCCCCGCCGCAGTCAGTGGACCGCCGAGTACTTCATTCGTTTCTGTTTCTGTCTCTGGTTGCAAAACCAGACCCTCACCACGTTCTTTTTAAGGTCCAGTTTCTCAGCAATGGCCGCGATCTTCTCGGATGAGGGCCTCGGCTGGATAGCGAAGTAGGCCTCGAGAGAGCGCTTCTCCGGCGCAGCGATGGACGTGCGTTTGCGCTTCCGCTCACTGCCGTTGAAGAGCTCTGGCTTGCTGTTTTTCTCTCGATAGGCGGCCTCCGCTTCCTCCAGCCAGGCCTGGAGCACCGGCTTGAGCGCGATCATGTTGTTGTGTGAGAGAGTGAGCGACTCGAACCTGCAAATGGTGCTCTGGCTGAGCGAGCCTACGCCGGGGATCTTGAGGTTGGCCAGAGCCGCACCCACGTCCGCCTGGGTCACTCCCAGCTTGATGCGCCGTTGCTTGAAGCGCTCGGCGAAGGCCTCGAGCTCTCGCGGGTCCGACTCCACGTCGCTGAGGCACGCGGGCATGGCGGTGTGAGGCGCCACGGCGTGTGGGTGGCTCATGCCCATGGCCTGGTGCAGGTGGCCCATGGCGCCCAGGTGGTGCGGGTGTATCTGTGCCGGCATCACCGAGTGCTCTGGGGCGCCCAAACCGCTCACGCTCAGCGTGGGAGAGATGTGCTCTAGCAGGTCACCCTCGAGGCCCTGGTGCACGGCGTGGTGCGGGTGCGAGGTGAGCGCGGCCGGGTGGGATATGGGCACGGTGGACGAAGTGGACGTGCAGGGGACGCTGCTCATGGTATGATAGGTGGCGTCGGGCTTAAACGGATGGTTCTTGCCGTGGGAGACGATATCCACCGCCGCCAGAGCTTCGGCGCGTGCCAGCAGGCTCTCATCAAAGCTTCCAAATATATTACCCTGCAGCTGCAAGCGAGAAGGCGCACAGCACGGTCAGTGGGGAATACTGTCAACTCAGGATTAAAACACATTTTCAAGCAACCGAGATGCCTCTCCTCAAAGCCCAGGTCATAAAAATTAATACGGAGACAGAGGCTCTGCTGGAACAGACGTGTGGATCAGAGAGACATGAATGAGAGAGAGAGCGCGCCGGGAGAGAGCGCGGGGGAGACAAGGAGAGGGGTTCAGACAGCGGCGATTGTTCTGGGCGACATGAAAAAAACATGAAGCTAGTGCCTGTCAAAAATGTGCCTTAGAGCGGTAATTATGCTCCACTACGTACCTGCGGGGCTGGGAGACAGACTCGGCGCATGGCCTCGGAACCGGAGTGCAGGCTGGAGAATTTGGGTTCTTGAAGCACCGGATGCATGCCGAAAGGCTGCTTGGCGTTCATGGCCATCATCTTCGCGCGCCTGGCAGGGAGGCAGCGAGGGACATGGATCAGGCTCGTCTCGCTCGCTCGCCGCGCTCCAAGTGAGCGCCGCTCAGCGCCCGCGCTCCCCTCGCCCTCTCGCTCGCTGCCTCCCCTCTCCCCCACCTGCTTCTTCACTCATCTTACAAGCAGCCTGCCAGGAAGGGCCCGGGCGCGCGCAGGCGTGCTCACGAGCCCGGGACTCGCAGGGGCGGCCCGGGAGGCGAGGCCAGGCAGCAGCTCTAGGAGCGCGTCTGTGCGCCCGCCACGGCCGCCCCCGCCACAGCATTTATACCCCGGCCAGGCCGGGCCTCTCCCGGCCTGCCCCGCCCCGCCTGGCTCCAGCCCCGCAGACCTTCCGGATTCTTTCTTCTTCTTCGTGGACTAGTTTTCCCCAAAGTCTCAAACCTCTCCGTCCTGTCCCAACTCGCACTGCCCAGATCGAAGGGCAGCCCCGCGCTGAGTGGGTCCAGGAAGCTGACCCTACTAAACACACACACACACACACACACACACACTCCTGCCGGCCAGGCTGCCGCCAAACTGCCCATTTCCAGGGCGCTCCTGGCCCCACGCCCGAACCGTCCACCAGAGTCCGGCCCCGCGGCTCAGCGAAGAGGCGCCTCCAAGCGCCCAGACGGGCTCCAGGGAGGGTGAGGGGCTGCCAGAATGAGCCCCCGGTGACCCCAATCGCCCGGCGGGGTGGAAATGGGGGAAATAAACGTCTGCCGGGTCCTGGAGACTAGCGCCTTCCTCCAAACGCTTGCAGTTCTAGCCTTCGCTGGAGAAAGACAACTTGGCCCCCTCTCCCTTTCCCCAACACGACAGTCTAAGGAAGCGTACTGAGTTAGGTTTAGAACAGTAACAGTTCAGAACTGCCCACCCGCCTTGGGAGTCAGTCGTGCACTTTTCACTGGGCTGCCAAACCTTTCAAGCCCCATTCCCCAGAACAATAGCTACCATTTTTGAGCTCCTACTACGTGGTAGGCTATTTAGAGACTTAGCTCCTCGTATCCTCACACCCTACGGAGTAGGTACTATTACTCTGCTTTCCAGGTGAGGAAAACGAGGATCGGAGGAGTTAAGTGACTCGCCCAAGACATCAGAACTAGTCGGGAGCAGAGCCATTCGCTCACTCGTTCCATTATCCTTTCCACGAATATTGACTTATGGCCTACTGTGTGCCTGGTGCCACATCTGACTCCCCAGGCTCTTAATCATTTCGTACTTTTCGTCCCGAAGTTTTAGGACTCGAAGTGCCCCGGAGTTAGTTATTGCTCCGCCCCCGCCTCGCTCTGATCCCCTCTCCTTCCCCCTGGTGTCCTCTCCTTTCCCCGCGCTAGTAAACATCGTGAATAATGGATGGGGAATCCTGGGACCGCGGCAGCGCAGCCCTCCGGGGTTCGCAGCCTAGCCCTGCACGCCCAGCTGAGCCCACCTCGCCTCGGACGCCGCCTCTCCCAGGGAGCTACCAGTGGGTTTCAGAGCTCTACGCAGCGGGAGGGCTGGGCCTTGCGCGCCTGCGTGTGGGGGGCGGATTTCCCAGAGTGTGAGCCTAGCGCTTGGGTGTGGATGGGTCAGCCCTCGGCCTAAGAAGAAATCCTGCCTAGATCTGGGCTCCCCACGCTCGGATCCTGCCAATCCCACTTGCCCGCATTGCAGCCAGCCCCCTTGCCTGGGTCCTTTCCATCCAGTAACCGTCCTGTAACCGCGGAAGAGGACTGAGCCCAGGTGCCTGAGGCCAAGGGCTGCCCTCTCACTAAACCTCTCTTGAGCCTCTGTTTCCTCGTCTGTAAAACGGCAATTGCACTCCTGTTTGCCTTCTTGGGTTCTGGTGAAAGTATTTCAAACTAGAATAGAATAGAAAGCATTGAGCACTGTACCTAGTGGTCAGCAAACCTCACAACCTGATGCTTCGGCACAGCCTTGCCCTCAGATTCAACATGCATCTCTGTCTCTTGCTGACTTAGAGGCCATGAGCCACCTCAAATGTTGTTGAACTGTACTTTCATCATATGTTAAATGGAGAAATAGTTTCTCCTCCACTAACTGTTGTGAGCAGTGCACTGAGATAAGCTTTCGGCACCCTGCCTGGCACATTGAAATCATGAAATTAATGTTTGTTGCTCTCTTCTTCTTCCCTCAACTTAAAGATAAAGCACTGGGGAGCCGGGGTGGCTTGAGGAATCTCCCTGGAGAATGGTTGATCTAAAGGTGCAATCTGGTTCCCTGCTGTCCTTCATTCAACACCTACTATGTGCCAGACTCCACATGGAGTGCTGGGACACAGATGTGAATCAGACTCCATCCCTGCCCTAAAGGAGTCACCAGTCAAAAATCCACTGCAGGAAATTGACTGTAGACTTGCACTGCAGTGGCGAAGATGTAGATTCACACACAAGACATGGAGCAAGGCTGGTGGGATTCTTGAAATACGGAATTAACACCAGAACTGTGGGCCTTTGGACGGCTGGGTTTTAGAGAGCAGTCTAATATTGGGCTTTATGTGACCCTGGTTGGGCCTCAATTTACCCACAGGAAGAGGGCTGGACTGGATGGTAAGAACTTCCAGCTCCAGCCAAATAGTACCATTCTGGCTAATTTCAATAAAACACATTTTAAATGAGTCAAGAGCCTCTTTCCTAGGACCCTTCACTTCCCAGGAGCTGAATGCAGTATTATTTTATCACATCACCAGCATTTCTGGACCACTCATTCTAATTTTCTGCCCAATGCGGGAAGGCAAACAGTAAGGGGGGAAGGAAAAGTAGGGACACCAGATCCTCCAAGGAGATTTTGTAACTTGCCCGATCCCACGGTGCCCGGAGACCCACAGTCACCTAACCATACCCTAATTGTCTATGAAGCTGAACCCTCAGGAACAGAAGGGAAGGACCATCCACATCCATCCTTCTCTGCTTTGTCCTCTCAGGGGCCCAAGAGACACTTGCCACGGTTGGTTGAGGTCAGGCAAGGGTCAGAGCTAGAGCAAGAGTAACTGGCCCCCTTAGGCCTCCGTGCTGACCTTCAGCTCACCAGCCCCTGTCCTAGCATCCCCAGGCATTAGCACCACAAATCACAAGCCACTCATGCATCAGGCAACCTGTGTTCTCTGGATTTTTCTCATCCTTCCCTTCAGTGAAGGTCTACTGGCAGGTCTACACAGCCAGCAGTAAGGTGACACCCCTCCTTAGGGAGCAGTCTTTCGGAGAAGGCCCTGGAGAGAGAAGAGATGAGGTAAAGACCACAGAGAAAAGAAGGAGAAGGAGAACTCTGAACACTGTATACTTTATAGGATTTGCAAACTTGAGTTCTGTCAGGAGCAAGTCCAGTAAAGTAGATCAGTTGGATATATAAAGGTAAGATTGGGACTGAGGTAAAGTGGAGAGCAAATGACCCATCCTCACCCCGTGGTATTAAATTACAATTAAAATGCACATGCACATCCTCCCCACACACACCCCCTCCAAACGCACACCCCGCATAAATGCCAAACAAAATCGGTCTCAGGGTCCAAGTAGGGACCACATGCCACATGGGCATTTATGTAAGTGACACTAATGGGGGCACTTTCTTCATTCCACAATCATTTCAGGATACCTACTGATGACTGGGTCTTGTGATACGTTCTGCAGGCGTAGAGCACACTGCTTTGCGGGTTCAGTCTCTGGTGGGGACAGAAAATTGCCACATGTAACTCTAAATCAGAACACAAAGCACGGTGTCCCTCAGGAAGGATTAGCCCTGTAGGGAGGCTAGGTCAGAGGGGCAGGGGCAGAGGCAGTTTCCTGTGGGCCAGTGGCTTTCAACTTTAGCATGAGCAGGAATCATCTGCAGCCTCTTAAAACACAGCATCCCAAGACCACATGCAGAGATGCTGCCCACAGGAGTGAAGTGCCTCTTTTTTTTAGAGAGAGAGAAAGCATGGGGTGGCGGGGGGGGGGGGGTGGCAGAGGAAGTAAGAGAGAGGGAGAATCCCAAGCAGGCTCTATACTGTCAGTGCAGAGTCCCAGGGGTAGGGGTGGGGGCCTGAACCCCTGAAACATGATATCATGACCTGAGCCAAAATCAAGACACTTAACTGAAGGAGCCACCCTTGCACCCCTGAGGTGCTTCTTGATAGACATTTATGATTTGCATGCAGATGACCTGGGACCCTCAACTTGAAAACCTTGAACTGAAAAACTTGTTACTTGACATTATTTTTTTAGGCCCTGAAATAATTATTTAAGTTTCTTCTTTGAGTCTTTTGGGTCCTTCTCTATTATCTCTTGGTAAAAACATGATGTTTTATGATCTCAGCTCCTTGAAAGACCCTGGGACTTCTTTGAGGGTGGGTCTTATCTGTCCCTGTGTCTCCAATGTCTGTGTCTACAGACCAAGTACCATATAGGAGCTTAATATAATAATGTGCATCACATGAATGCATGCATGAATAATATCTTCCCAGGGATTCTGGCAGTGGGATGATGGTAACAACAAGAAAAAACAATTATGGACTGCAGCTCTGGGTTATGTGCTTTAGAAAAGAATTATAACTGAATCTCCACATCAAGACTTTGACATTGATATTATTATTTCCATTTTCCAGATGAGAAAACTGAGGCACAGAGATACTGATTTTTTTCCAAGGGCACACATTCAAGCATGGTAGGGTGGGCATTAGAACCCAGGTTTTTCTAACTTCTGAGCCCATGCTTTTAAGGTCCTGGCTGGCACTGGATTCCCCACCCCATCCCACCCCCAACCACAGACGCTGAGACTGGGAGGAAGAGCACGGTTTACTTCTCTGCCAGAAGGGGAGGTGGCCTCTATTTCAGAGGCTCAGAGCCTGGCCCTGCTCCAGGCTTGCTTCCGGCAGAGGTCACTTGCAGAAGCCAGCAGCTATTAGGTCCCACCTCCATCCCTGGCCGGGCTCCACTTCGGAGAGAAGGGGAGGTGAGGAGGAGGGATGGAATGGGAGATGGCCCGATAGGACTCCCCGAACTCAAGATGCCATCTCGGGGAGGCAGCTGGTGGGGCTGCCGGGCCAGGTGTTCGCAGCCACCTGCCTTCCTCTCCCTTTCTCTCATCTCCTCTCACAAACTTCTCACATGTACCTGCCGCCTGCGCAGCTGCTGCCTGACTCGCCTGTCGGCCGCTTGCCTCACATTGTCTGCGCTGGGTTCTGAAGATCCGAGATGCCCAGAGGGACTCAGGAGCCCCAGGCTGAGCACCCATGAGGGGTCGGCACGTGCCAGCCCTCCCCTTCCCTGCCGTCCCAGCCAACTGATTTCTGGCACTCGGGGGGGTAGGGTTGCCGGCAGGTCCCTGACTCCTTATAGCCTCAGTTTCCTCATCTGAAAAATGAGGGGACCAAGCAAAGGGATGTCCTAGAGCCCTGGTCCATCACACATTCTTTCACTGAATGCATTTATTGACCACCTTCTCTGTGGCCCTCAGGATGTTAGCAGATGGGAATTCAGCTACAAACAAGACAGCCCTCCCACTCCCCCTGGCCCCTCCCCTCTATGGAGCTGATGCTTCCCCAGCAGGTGAGCAATAAACAAGATAGCCTGGAGTCTGAATAACTGCTACAGAGAAAATAAACCAGAGAAAATACAGGAATAGAGACCACCTGGACAGAAAGCAAAGGAGTGATCTGTGAGTGAAGGCCTGAGGCATAAAATGGAAGACAAGAGAAACAGCAAGTGTGAATGCCTGAGATGGGAGCAAGAATGGTGTGTTCTGGGAAAAGCAGGAAGTTGAGAGTAGTGGGAGTGTAGCAAGGAGACCGCAAAGGTGGCCAAGGACAGAGTCAAAGGCAGACACCAGATGTTGCAGGGGAATTGGGTTTTGCTCCAAGGAGGGTCGTGAAGGGCACTGAAATTTTTAAGCAGGGCAGTGATAGGATTCGAGGTCTACTTGTGGCAGCTGTATGGGAATGGGGTTGCAGTGGTCCGGAATGGACAAAAGAGACCCCAAGTTTTCTGGGTTTAGTCTACTGCTTCAAGGAAAATCAGTCAGTAGTTTGGATTTGACATGCCATTCCCCAGGAGACTCTTCATAATAACTTCCTATGTCAGTGTGTGACTTTTTCATACTCTACCCCCACCACTACCACCACCACCCAGCAGGTCCTGCTGTGTCATCATCTTTGAGCTCCAGGCTTTAACCTATCTGTGCCATCAGGAGCATGGCCAGCTCTCTGCTTGTCCTCGAGAATCTGGACTTGATAATCACGTGGTCCTATCCCTGGCCCACGAAGACTGGTTTTGACTTTCCCTTCTCCAGTTCATAGGCATCCTAGAGTTCAAAGTCATGAAGTCAATCCCCATGTCACCCAGTTACCAGTGCATGGGTGGTTCACTGGTAGAATTCTCACCTGCCCATGTCACCCCGTTGGTTGTTAGCTCTTCTATGGCCAAAGGATCAGGCCATTTCTCTTACCCAGTCAGCTTGGTTGTGAAGAGGCAGCAAGGGGAAAGGTCTGGGTTCAAACATGGATATAGAGCTAACCTTGACTCTGGACAAGTCACTCATAAGCTCTGGGCCTCTGGTTACTCAGGACTGGATCCACAGGCCCTTTCAATGTGGATATGTCCAGGTTCTAAGTGGGGATCTTGGAAAGAGGGTAGAGCTCAGATCCATCACCATAAATAGAAACCAAGTTCAAAGCAGAAAGCTCTGTTGTTTCATGTAGTCATCGTATGCTTGCCAAGGGCTTCCTCTGAGCTGGGCACTTGTTAGGTCTGGGGATGCAATGATAAACAAGGTTTGCATGGTCCCTGGTTCAAGAAGCTTAGAATCTGGCTGTTGTCTTATTCATTCCTCATGATAGCTTCCTAGAAGTGAATTATCCTTCCACCTTTTTCTATATAGATGAGGAAACTGAGGTTCAGAAAGGTGAAGTAACGTGTCTGCCAAGGCAGACAGAGATCATTGTTTCCTAAGCTCTCATTCTGTCCGCCTGGCTGTGTGCATTATGTCAATTAATCCTAACAGCCACTCTGTCTATGATGTAGGTGCTATTGTTACCTCTATTTCACCTAGAGGACTGCTGAGGCTCAGAGAAATTGTGTTCCTTGTAGCCCCACAGGAGTAAGTGGCAGCTATAGGATTGGAACTCAGGTAGGCTGCCCTAAAGCACAAGCTTTCCCACATACACCAGGCAGCCTCCAGGAAAGGGGGTGAAACTTCCTGCAACTTGTTCACTTCCCCCACCCCCACCCCATACAGCAAAGAGAAGCAGAGCCATTAACCAGCCTCTGTAAATTAAAAGGAAGAAGAAGGGGAAGCAGAAGGAGAAGGAGAAGAAAAGTAGCAAAGAAAAAGAAAAAGGGAAAACAAGCAAAGGCTTTGCTCCCATCAGGGGGGAAATCAGCATCTTGTCGCCTAGCTCCATGCCCTGATTTATGATAAAAAATTTAGAGGAAATCATTTATATTTTAAAGCATCTAAATAGCTGCATGAAAGTTTTATCTAAAGTGCCACTGTATTTATAGGCAGTTCTTCCATGCTGGAGGTAATTAATAGATGTATAAATCGCAGGGCTCCAGGCTCCCCTGCCCACCCCCCCAGGCTGGATGGTGGCAGGGGCCTGGGCACTTGGGGCAGGCATGAGAAGTGGGGGCAGAGAGTCTGGCTCCAGACCCACCCACCACCCGCCCTGCCCCCACCGTTTGTGAAGCCTTGGCTGGGGCCCCGGAGCTCATTCATATCGGACTAGTGCAGCCTGAAGTCTGCAGACTGCGGTTCCCTGCTGCCCAGCTTCTAGTCCCTTGAAGAGTTGTCAAAAGGGAGCTTCAAGAGGTGACCCTCCTTCCCTTTCCCCAGTCCAGAGGCCAGTGCTCTGGCGGGTTTATAACTCGGGGAGGTCTTGGTATGTGAGATCCTGGGCTCACTCTCTCCCTCACTCAGCTCTAGCCAAAGTCCCATTTCGGTATTTGTGCCCCCTGCTCAAGATGCCGGGCACTTGTTTTGTTTTGGAAAAGGAAGCCAGTTGCAAGAGGCTGACAGCTCTCAGCTTACTTTAATTAAGGCTGTGAAATATTGATGGTTTTGGCTCTCTCCGTGGCCACCACACCTTACAAGCTGGGAGAGAAGCCCAGGGATGAACAAGTTAAGGTAGGCCAGATGGTTTCCCTTTAGAAATGCCGTTCAGACCTACAGAGGTGTCCCTGCCTCAGATCATCACGGAGCCCTACATAATTGATGGGTCTCCTGAATTCGAAAAAGAAAAAATCCACCAAACTAGAAATAGCAGTGATGACTCATTGGGAGTTGAGAAGAGGGTGTGCCTACCTCCTGGGCTGAGGGTGGACTGGCTGAGGGACAACGGGGAACCACCTTGGACCTTTTCTTTCATTGGGTTCCTTCCTGCAGGGCCGTGTTTCTGTCGGGATGTGGGACAGACAGAACCTTCCCTACCTAAACACCCTCCTTTTTCTTCCTTGGGGAACCAAGAGCAGGCATTCCTTGATGAGGAATCCTTCTCCCTTCTTAAAATCCTTTAATTACCTGTGCTGTCATAAAGTACCACCAAAAGTGGCTTTAAAAGAAAAGCACACAAATCCCCTATTTACTCTACCATTAAGTTTGAGCTGGATGATAAATGTGTGTCTGTGGTTTTTTGCTGATCCAGGGGTTCTAAACGCCTCTACAAAAGAGCTGCCACCTTGAGGCATTAAGATATTCTGACCCAATAGATTCGTTCATTTATGGGAGTTGGAAGAGGAGTGTGTTGGTGTTGTTTGTGGTAGTGGTAGTGGGGGTGGTGGAGACTGTCTTCCAAGACCCATGTCTTCTGTGTGTGTGAACAGGGGTAAAACATTATTTTTGACACGAGATGACCTTGTCACTGGCATATTTCTTTTTAATGTTTATTTATTTATTTTTGAGAGAAAGAGAATGGGAGAGGGGCAGAGAGACAGAGAGAGAGAGAGAGAGAGGGATAGAGATACAGGATCTGAAGCAGTCTGTGAAATGCCAGCACAGAGCCCGATGTGGGCTTGAACTCACCAACCACAAGATCATGACCTGAGCCAAAGTCGGATGCTTAACCAACTGAGCCACCCAGGCGCCCCAGCCATTGACATAATTTAATAGAGCAGTCCAGAAAGGGTTTATAGACAGTTGCCTTCTCTTTACTAAAATTCATCACTTTACAAATAAAACACTATAAATATACGCTACCCCATTCCATTTCTTCTAGTGTGTATTTATCCATAATTTATTATATTTCTCAAACAATTGTTCTTAGTATAACAAAAAAGACAATGAATGTCTGGCTCTATCACTGGGTTCAGCATCCAAGTTCTAGTGGATTAGAAATATAGAGACCCTGGAAGCTCATGTCTCTTGTATCCCCAGACATTTTTATTTGTGTGAGAATGGCAGTTCATCCATTTCTTTTGCTCTTGCATCCTCCTTCCTGAACAGGTTGGGGGTGTAGTTTTTGCATGCATTTGCAACTGAGCCTTTCAGAATTTGAAGGAAATCAGGTCTGGTGGTAAATAGAAGGATGTAGATATGAATGTCATATTCCCAAGGGCTTGTAGGCATCACAATATGGTCGCTGGTACTCTGTTACATTTCACTTCACATTTATAACCTCCTTTTTCTCCAAAGAGCATATTACACACGAAGGGCCAGTTTCAGGGCAGTAGGAAATGACCACATCCTTTGTGAATAAGTGGTAAGCCTTTGATAAATTCTATCAGTGTGAGGAGTGGCTGGTCAGAGGGTTTGGACAGTCAGGGAAGCTTTCTCTAAGATGCTAAGACCTGAACGAGGAGAAGGAACCAATCATATGACAACCTCTGAGAAGAGGTTGTAGACAAAGGGCGAGGATGTCCTGCATCCCAACCTGAGAAACAGTTTGCATGTTTAGAGACCAAGAAGAAGGATACTCTGCTGGGGCCAATGAACAAGGGAGAAGAAGGAGAGGTGAGTTTGGACAGGTGAAGGGATTAAAGAGGACATTATAAGCCATGGTAAGAAACTCGTGCTTTGTTCCAAGGGCAGTGGAAAGTTTTAAGCAGGAGAGTGATAAGCATTTTGATAGAAGTCTCCTGAAAGGGAACACAGGCCCAGGCCAGAGGCAGGCACGTGGCAGGAAGGTTTTCTGGAAAAAATTGGTACTCTCACTGTTCCCTCTGTCTGGAAGGCTCTTCCTGCAGTCACATGGCGCACTTTCACACCACCTTCAGGTATCAGCTCAAATGGCATCTTCTCAGTGAAGCCTTCCCAGATGACTCCACTTACATTTTCAACGATCTCATCCCTCCTACTTCTATGCCCTTCTCTGCTTTGTTTGTCTCCAAAGCACTTAGTATCTTATATACTTTATGGTTACATTTGACTTTTTTATTAGTTTGGTGCCTATTTTGCTAATACAATATAAGTTTGACAAAGGCAGGGACTTGGCTTTAGTCACTTCTATATTCCTGGTGTCACTAACATTGCTTAGAACTCAATAAATATGTGTGGAACCAATGAATTAAACTGAGCTGAGTTTTGACAACATCTGTTTTTTTATACAAAGAATGACACTATCTGTCTTTGGTAAGGCATATATTTGGGCCCCCTCATTCAGGCCCCCGTGGCTAAGGGGAGGCTACCCGGTGTTGTTGCTGTTGTTTTCATCTTGGATGGTATGCAAGGTGAGCAGCCAATGTGGGCATCAACCTCACCTCATACTGTGCTTCCTGTCGATCCATTCATCATGCTAAGTTCACTCCCATCTCAGAACCTTTGTCTTCATGTACTTCTCTCTGGAATCTCATCCCCCCATTTCTTCACCTGGTCAGCTCCTCCGTGTCTGTCATTCAGTTCACATGTCCCCTCATCAAAGAGAACTTCCCTGGCCTTCCCTGACCACCCAATTAAAATTATCTCCATATACTCCCTCCTCCCTTGGTCACTCTCTACCCCATTACTCTCTTTTTGTTTTTCAACCTGCACTTAGCACGGTCTGAAAATTACTTGTCCTCTTTCCTGTTTATGTGTTTATCACCCCTGTGTTTTCACTAGAATGTAAGCTCCATGAAAGCAGATAAGGCCAACCTTGTTTTTCATGGAATCTCCAGTGCCTGGCACACAGGAGGTGCTCCAAGCATGTGTTCAAGGAATGCATAAATGAATAAATAAGTCAGACAAGTTAAGGTTGGCCTGGAGCTGCAGAGCGAGTGACTGGCATTGCCCAGGAAACCCAATTCTCAGTTCCCTCCTCCCCTTTAGACTGCCTTCCCGATGTATGTGGGAAAAGATAGCTGAAAAGATAAACAAGAAGAGCTGAAAACTTTTCTAAGCCCAGACTGAAGGGGAAATGCTGGGCTCTTGTGGAGGAAAGAGGAAGCATGTCTCAGCTTTGGGAGGATCATTGCTTCCATTGTTCATTTGAGCCTTTGGGTCAATAAAGCAGATTTCTGACATCATAAAACCAATTAAGACCAAAAAAAAACCCACACACAAAACTCGACACTGGCTATGACATGACTGTTCCATTGTACAATCTGATCGAGGAAATGTATCTAGGATTACCCAGACAGTCAATTATTCATGAGCTAAACGTCCAGGCATCAATTACCTGGCTTGATGCTCTTATTCATTAAGGAGATTGAACAGCCCAACTTAACAAAGCAGGAGAAAGTTGCTAAGTAACAGAAGTTACCTGACCAGCCCACAACACGGCAACTTCCACAATATAAGTCTTTTCATGGCAAGAGAGGGCCCAAAGATCACCAGCACCAGAGATCAAGTGGTAAACCCCGGTGGGGCTACTTCCAGCCTCAGCAAAGGGAAGGGGGCTAAGAGGTTAGAGGTTTGATTTAGACAGCTCTGGAAGGAATGTACAAGATACAAGCTAAGTTCCCTTTATCAAACAAGGGGGATATTTACCAGGAGAATGAGAATGTTTCACAATACATATTACTTAACATTTTAGTAGAAAGTCAAAGATGCCTATCTAACATATAATTGAACAAAAGTAGACTATGAGTATAAGAGAAATTCCCTGGGTGCTACAAATTCTTAGAATATCTCTTCAGGCATCCATCTAAGAGTGAGTCTAAAAATCATCCTAAAGATTAAAAAAATGTATATATCGGATACAAAAGTTTATATAGAAGACACAGAGCTTTATATACTCAACAAAGTTAACTTTCTCTTTATAAAAACTTGTTCCACTACAGATAAAACTGTAGTTCCCTTGACTACTCCTTCTAGTACTTGTCTGTATTACTTTTATAATGAGAAAGAAACACTCAAGTATTTTCAGATTTGAACATACAGATCTTGAGGGAAGGAGTCTCTGTTTGGGGCTTCGATGCATATAGCGGTTGACGCAGAGGTTTCCAAAACTTGAGGTGCATACCACAATCCAATGTATTGTTATGAGAGATAGTGTGGTGTCAGCAAGACCAATTACATAGTTTGCAGGGTCCAGTGCAAGATGAAAATGTGGATCCCCTTGTTCAAAAATTTATTAAGAATTTCAAGAGGGCAACAACAGAGCATTAAACCAAGCACGGGGCCCTTCTAAACACAGATCCCTGTGCCACTGAACCAGTTATACACCCCTGAAATTAGCCCTGGGTTGCAGAGTTAAGAGCACAGGCTTCCAAATGAGACAGACTCCAGTGTGAGCTCTGACTTCACCTTTAGCAGCTGTAAGGTCTTTTTAATTTTTTTAAGTTTATTTATTGAGAGAGAGGCCGCAAGTGGGGAAGGGGTAGAGAGAGAAAGAGAAAGGGAGAGAGAGAGAGAGAGAGAGAGAGAGAGAGAGAGAGAATCCTAAGCAAGCTCCACATTACCAGTGGAGAGCCCAAGGTGGGGCTTGAACTCACAAACCATGAGATCATGACCTGAGCTAAAGTCAGACGCTTAACCAACTGAGCCACCCAGGCGCCCCTACCAGCTATAAGGTCTTGATGAGTCTCATTTTCTGAGAGATAATAATAGGAGCAAAATGAGGACAACATGACACCATGCCTGGTGCATGCTGACCACCCCAAAGGGGATAATTATCTTTAAGGCTGTAGAAATATTAATGACAAGTTAGTGACAATGAAGCAAGGCTGCTCCTGGCCCTGGTGGTAAGTGTCTGCATGGGCTAACATTACTCAAATGTGCAAACTCCAAAACAGGGCAAACCCTGACTGAATAACGTTCTCTCTGCACTTGGGTATAACCAGGTCTGGTTAGGTGGAATTCCTTTTCTTCTCACAGCTATTAGCACCTGAGGAGGGCCCTTACCATTGGGTTGATGTGAATATTTCATGTGAGGTGAGGCTGTTGCAAGTTTGATAACTGAGGTTCATTCTGAGCCGACGTAATCTGGCTCATTCATTGATTCATGAAATACTTTGATGCTCATTTGCTGGCACTGGGGAAATCTGTTCCTATTCTGGAAAATACTGCCACAGTCTTTTGTGTGAGTGACTTGCTTTCATATTTTTAGGTCTCGGCTCAAACATCAGCTCCTCAAACAAGCCTTCCTCCCCACCCTCCGTAAAGAAGACTGCCAGTGACTGTCTCATCACCCCATTTAGTGCCTTCAGAGATCCTGTTGACTTATTTGTAAACAACAGAGACCATATCTTGTTCATGCTCTATCTCTAGAACACAGAGAAAGTAGTAGGAACACAATAAATATTTTTTTAAAGCTTTGTTTATTTATTCTGAGACAGAGAGAGGCAGAGAGGGGGAGACAGAGAGGGATTCTAAGCAGGCTCTGTACTACCAGTGCAGAGCCTGACATGGGGCTCGATCCTATGAACCGTGAGATCATGACCCAAGCCGAAATCAAGAGTCAGATGCCTAACCGACTGAGCCATCCAGGTGCCCCAATAAATATTTTTCAATAAATTAATGAATAGAGGAATAAAGACGTTTGATGGTGCTGTGGGAATACAGAGGAGAAGCACTTCATTCTGACTGAAGTTGTTGCAGATAGCTTCCCAGAGGAGGTGCTGTTTCAGATGGGTCTTAAGGGATGAAAAGCAGAGTTTCTGTCAAAGGTGAGTAGATGTTCTAGACTGACAGGACAGCATGTGCAAAAGCAAGCAGCCCAAGAGAGGTCAGGGACGGAAAATATTTGGGGGGAGCAAAAGTAGGTGCAAGTCATACGACGGAAGGAATGAGGCCCAGAAGTTGAAGTGGAAACCAGATCACTAAAAACATTGCACAGAATTCTAAGGAAACTGAGTTTTATACTGGAGGCAGTCAGGCAAACTCCATTTACCTGCCTGATTGGTGGCTGGTCTGCCGGCCCCAAACCAAGTATAACAGGTACAGCAGTGAATAAGAGACACATAGTCCTTGACCTCAGGGAGCTTACCTTCTAGCAGGGAAGACACACATGACATAAATACATAGTCATTTATCATTTCATCATTAAAGAAAGCTACAGGAAGCACTGTGATTAAATATTACAGAGAAGAGCAGGGTGTGATGAGAGCCCATAACAAGCCATCAGTTAGGGATTGGAGAAGCCTCCCCTTTTTTATTCTCAAATCAGTCCTGGAAAAGTCCTTTGCTTGATGTTAAACGTTAACTTGAACTATATGCACTAATAGAAAAAAAAAATCTCCATATATACTGAGGAGTTCAGCAAGTCCATTCTCAGAAATACACATTTGGTTTGATGCCTTTTGCATAATATTTCTTAAAAGTTTATTTTTGTAGGGTGCATGGGTGGCTCAGTCGTTTGGGTGTCCAATTTCAGCTCAGGTCATGATCTCGCTCATGGGTTTGAGCCTGGCACCAGGTTCTGTGCTAACAGCTCAGAGCCTGGAGCCTGCTTCAGATTCTGTGTCTCCGTCTCTCTCCGCCCCTCCCCTGCTCATGCTCTGTCTGTCTCTTTCTCTCTCAAAATAAACAAACATTAAAAAAATGTTTTTTTAATTTTGTTTTTGCGAGGGAGAGAGAGAGAAAGGGTGGGGGAGGGGAAGGGAAGGGACAGAGGATCCAAAACAGGCTCTGCACTGATGGCAGCGACCCTGACGCTCGAACTCATGAACCACGAGATCATGACCTGGGCCAAAGTCAGACACTCAACCGACTGAGCCACCGAAGTGCCCCTATATATTTTAAAGCATGTGAAATATTATTATCTGTCACTACAAGCATATAGCATAAAGACAGGCCTGGGAATGAGAGACACCAGAAGCAGTGTACTGGCTCCCTTGGGAGTAAAGGTAAAGGTTGGAGTAAAAAATATCACTGGAGAGGTTGAAATGAATTTTTAATGGTTTATTTCTCAGCTGGGGATAGATCTGTGGGTTCATTTTATTCTCTGTTTCTTTTTGTATTTTTGAATTATTTCACTTTAAAAAAAAATAAAGTCAGGGGCATTTGGGTGGCTCAGTCACTTAAAAGTGTCTGACTCTTGATTTTAGCTCAGATCATGATCTCACAGTTTGGTTTGTAGGATCAACCCCCAAGTCGGGCTCTGTGCTGACAGTGCAGAACCTGCTTGGGATTCTCTCTCTCTCTCCTTGTCTCTCTTCCCCTCCCTTCTTCTCAAAATAAATAAATAAACTTAAAAAAATAAAGTTAACTTAAATCTATGCTATTTTTTTTATTAGTCTTCATTGCCATAAAAGAGATTGTAACATCCGTTCTCTAAGACAGCACAGGAAATGGAAGTGCATAGGCAGTACTAATTCTATCCCATATTGCAAAATAAATAAAGACCACAAAAGTTTTTACTAGGTCAAAAACCTTCCCCAGTCTTGTAATTTCTTCCCAGAGATTCTGTATATAAAACCAGAAGTAAGTAATGCAGAGAACTGCTTTTTTTCTTTTTATGTCTGTCCTTGTAAAAGCAGCTCTTCTTGTGCTGATGCATAGGGGCACATGTACCCCAATGTTCATAGCAGCACTTTCAACAGTAGCCAAATCATGGAAAGAGCCTAAATTTCCATCAACTGATGAATAGATCAAGAAGATGTGGTTTATATATACAATGGAATACTACATGGCAATGAGAAAGAATGGAATCTGGCCATTCATAGTAACGTGGATGGACCTCGAGGGTGTCATGCCAAGCGAAATAAGTCAGGCGGAGAAGGACAGATACCACATGTTTTCACTCATAGGTCTAACAGGAGAAACTTAACAGAGGACCATGGGGAGGGGAAGGGGGGGAAAAAGAGTTAGGGAGAGGGAGGGAGGCAAATCATGAGAGACTCTTGAATACTGAAAACAAACTGAGGGCTGAAGGGGGAGGGGGAAGGGGAAGGGGGGTGATGGGCATGGAGGAGGGCACTTGTGGGGAAGAGCACTGGATGTTATATGGAAACCAACTTGACAATAAACTATAAATTAAAAAAATCAGCTCTTCTTATAAGCTAAGACTCTTCAGTGAGTGGCTGGACTTCTTGCAAATTCAGTTTATCTTTATTTGGGAAAGAGGCAACTAAAATGAGAAGCAATCCAGAGAAGGCAGAAGGAGCTGGAACCTCAAATTCTCACCAACAGTGCCAAAGTCTAGGCGCCAGTG
Source organism: Cryptoprocta ferox (assembly GCA_028646485.1). NCBI lineage: Eukaryota > Metazoa > Chordata > Mammalia > Carnivora > Eupleridae > Cryptoprocta > Cryptoprocta ferox. The sequence continues at coordinate 33,865,948 of CM053572.1, read as the reverse complement.
GAGCAGCACCCTGATCGATGTCTAAGTGCACAGGAATGGCTGGTCTCCTGCCCCATCAGAAATGGCTTTTGGTGATGCCCCTCTGAAAGGACTCCTGGACCTGCATGCCTCTCTGGGCTCTGTGACCAAGGTCAAAGTTGGCATAGGGAGGAGGAGTGGGCTTCCTTGTTCCAGAATATTTTTTTGTGAGTCCATGGTGGGTCTCTGTGGCAGTTCTTAAAATAGCCAGTGAGGAGTAACTGGACTGGCAGCCAGTTATTGATCATTCAGCAGAGTGCTAGCAGCTGTCATCAGGCCAGAGTAATAGAGAGACCATGTACCTTCCCTCCCCTGGCAGAACATATTTCCCCAAATCCTTATCACGGACGCAGAACTAAAAGCTCTACCTAATTTGCTACCTCAGCAGCACAGTGTCTGATAATATCCTCTGATAAATGGAGATAAATAGTGTTTGGAAGCTGGACAGTGCTTTCTAGATTGACAGCCCAATTCTAGGAGACACAAAGGCGTTAAGTCATCATCCGAAGTGAAAGTCTATAAAACCATCTGTAGGGGAGGCTCTTTTCCACCCTAGACATGTTTCTATAGGCCTATTCAATCTCTAAATCCATTCATCCATCCATCAAAACACAGTTCAATGTCTATCTGTGTCAGTCTCCATTTCAGGTTACGGGATATGAAAAAGACCAAGAATCTGGCCTGGAGGAACACACAATCAACGTTGACCACACACCTGCTGCAAACAGGACCTGGCAACAGATTTCTAAGGAAAAAATTCTCCCTCCAGCCTTGATATGCCAAGTGAATTAGATGATGAGATCGGTGGTGAAGGCCAATGTCTAGGAATGACCAATACATGTGTTATATTCTTGTGTCACTTATATTCAACTGGTGATGGCTGTCTGAAACACTGTGGTAAGAATGGTTCTGAGCATAAGTTCAGGTGGTGGGAAGGAATACTGTGGTTGATTAGTGATTTCTGTTGCAAGTGAAGAATGGGGGAGTGGCTGCGCATATTTGCTTTCTCCAGTGCAGTGGAAAGACAACAGGCTAGAAGCCTATACAGAGAGAGCTGGATTTTATTTCTGGCAACAGCTGTGTAGCTTAAGCAAGTTTGCTGCTTTCTCCCTGTTCCCTCATCTATAGAACAAGGATGATAATGTATTCTTTGCTCTATTTTCCTCCCAAGCTGGCGAGTAATAAGCGAATGAGATAAAATATGAGAAAGTCTTCATCACCATGTAATTATATTGTAGGTTAATATTATACTGAAAGAATTGGGCTTTAATCTGGGTGGGGTGGGCATAGGGTAGAATCAACCAGTTTGTTTCCCTTTTTAATGAATGTGATTTTGTTTTTCTATGTGGTCCATGCTGCGGAGAGCACTTGAGTAAGGTAGGTCTTTTTGATGTTAAAAATCATTCAAGATAGGAGAACAGTATCCTAAGAGTTCCATTAAAATGAGGAAAAGAGTTCTCATAAAAACCCAGGATAGTGGGGGCTCATGGAGACTGGTCCCCAGTTCAAGATAAGGAGGATGGTTTATGATCAAAAGTAGCCCTATGGACTTATCACTGTCTCGGTAGTTGCAGTCTGATGCCCCACATCATGCTTACTCCTCTATGTGATGTTGGTGATAATAATCATGATGAAAAAGGTACTCATTATCGATGCTGTGTCAGGCACTTCACCCAAGACCTTGCTAAGATATCTTCATTCAACCCTTCCAACAATCCCATGAGGTATTCTTATTTTAGAGATGAGTTGGTCGACCTCTTAAGAGGCTAAGCAACACCAAGGTCACAGAGCTAATGAAGACCATCTGAAAGCAAAATCTGGGAAGAGTTAAGACGGCAGAGTAGTACGGGACCCTAATCTGGCCTTGTCCCCCAAACACAGCTAGATAAACATGAAAGCAAAAGCTGTTGAGGTCTTACCCACTGCACTCCACTACCACCCATCCCACAAGTCTCTGACTGAGATGATTTGACCAGCCAACAAAGAGTAACTCATGCCCCATGCTGGGAGTTGCATTAGAACCTTGAGTGCCTCAACAGCTTGGAGTTCTGGGATACTAGCCCCAGGAACACTGATGGAAAAGACTACTGTTTTAAGTACAAGCCTTATTTTTCAGTAACAGGCAGCCTGATAGAGTCGAAGTGAGCATAATTAACTCAGGGATGTTGTAGTTCTGCTATTCATTTTTTTAATACTTTAAGTTCTAGCAAGGCAGCAAAAATTAGAATTTTCTCCCATTTCACTCACATTACTTGTTTCTGTTCCCAGAACTCGTAAAATTTCCATTTTCTAATATCACATTTTACAAAGCCCTTGTCCATAATGTAGACCACATCCTTTTAGCATTTACATCCTAGTAGGTAAATAACATTAATTTTAAGAAGTTCCCATCATATGCTTCTTAAGAACTAGCTAAAGTCTATATATAGTGCAAGTGCTTGGGCCTGTCTAGACCACCAAAATGAACTATTCCACCATAGAACACTGGCTAAAGTTTGTTCAGTCAACAGCCCTCTTATATACACTGGTTTCACAATATCTTGTTGAAATTTCACAACTTACACTGGGTCTGTTTTGCCCACAAAGTGATTCCAAAAACTTATGGATAGACAGCGTAGCTAGTTAGAGCTTGCTGTTTAGTCCCAAATTCTGTTCAAGCATAGTGGCCAGAGAGTCCCACCTTTAGGTAGAAAATTTACAGAGAGCCACTTATATGCATTCAGAGTGTAAGATTTGGTATCTAATCATAAGGTTGTTTTAAGAGGAAAAAATAAATTAATGTGTCCAAAGTGTTGAGTGCCTGAAACATTTACACCCTCATTCATGAGAATGGCTGTAGTCATTGTTGTAGAGATAGCTGTGGTTGTCACATTCACCTCACCACACCCAAACATAAAGCTCTGCCTTAGCCTTTTCAGGACCACATAGCATTCCATTACAAGGACATTTCATTATTTACTAATTCCTCTGTATTTTCTGAATTTCTTATAGTGATTTAAATGTCTCGCATAAGTAACAAACATTTTTAAAGACTGGAACTTGCAGTCACTTGTTCTTGCTACTAAGTAGATAATCATCAGATATTGAAAGTGCTCATTAAAGACACACATTTGTGGGCACCTGGGTAGCTCAGTAAGTTAAGTGTCTGACTCTTGGTTTTGGCTCAGGTCATGATCCCAGGTTCATGAGATCAAGCCCCGTGTCAGGCTCTGTGCTAAGCGTGGAGCCTGCTTAAGATTCTCTCACTCTCACTCTGCCTCTCTCCCTGACTCATGCCCTCTTTCTCTCTAAAATAAAATTTTAAAATTTAAAGACACATTTGTAGGACTGTTAGAAAGTCTCTCCTGGCTGATCCTTAAATAATAGAAAGTTTCCCATATTATTACTAATGAAGCATCCCAGAGAGAGCTAGCACAGGTGACAACTCTCTAAACTGAGAAAATTAGATCCCTTTGTTTATTCTTTGCAATGTTAAGTCATATTCAGATTGCAGACTATTCTCTTTGGCTATTAACTAATGTCATTAAGAACTTGAGTACAAATTTGGTTCCAACCCTTGTATAAGAGTGATGTCCTCAACAGTCCTTTTACAGTGGAGTGTGTAAGTGGGCTGTGTTAGAATCCACACATAGGAAGTATAACTGTCTGCCACCTTCATTTTGGGAATTGTGGGGACACTGAAGGGAAGTTTCTTATCAAAATGCAAACTTTTTAAAAATTGTATTTATTTTTGAGAGACAGAATGCAGGCAGGGGAGGGGAAGAGAGAGACGGAGACAGAATCCGAAGCAGTCTCCAGGCACTGAGCCGTCAGCACAGAGCCTGACGTGGGCCTCAAACTTACAAATGGTGAGATCATGACCTTGAGCCGAAGTCAGACACTTAACCGACTGAGCCATTCAGGCGCCCCTGAAAATGCAAACATTTAAAGTACGACACAAACTTTTTAAAGGTGTATAAGAATTTCAAGCCTATTATAATAGGTCTCTTCTCTCTCTCTCAATTATGTATATATAATAGAATGTCTTGCATAGCTAGTTCTGAAATGAAGCATAAACCTTTATTTTTCCCTGGAGTGTTTAAGGCTTTCTCCAAGATCACTGTAATTGGAGCAAGGATGTCTATGTTTCTCTTCCAACTGTGTGAATAAGTTACAGCTCTGCTCTACATTTTGTTGTGACTTCCCCTTACTTACAGTGTAATGTTTGTGTTGTTCTAACTACGTGGTTACCCCAAGTCTCCTGAAAGGCAGGAGTGTGGAAGAAAGAAGACTTTTCAGGAAGCCTAAGCAACTCTTTGCGAAACACCATTTCAGTGCACTGAAGGGACCACGGGGCCTGGGGAAGCGCTTGTGCAGTCCGTTCCCCAGGGATCCCTTCCACTCTTGTGGATGAAAACCTAAGTGCTGTCCACTTCGCCTGTGGCATTCTGACTTGTGTCTGTGAACATGTGAGCGTGTTCCGAAGCAGCAGTTATGGGTACTAGTGGTACAACTAGTGTCTCCAGTGTGTTCCTTGAAGCAGAATGGGATGAGAGAGAACTAATGTCTCCAACTCCTGAAAGGACACATGGCATGATAACAATCTCCAAAAATACTTTAAATTCACCGGTTTGGAAAACAGAATGTTTGTATGAGACCCTCTCAGCAGTTACAGAGCTGGTCCCCCAGGGACCCACCTCTGCTTAGTCCACAGTAGTGGCTGGTGCTGAAAACTGGAGGCACAAAGCCTTCTGTCACACTGGTTAACAGTCTTGCAGCTGGATGTGTTTGCAACAATCAGAATGGCAGATGGGTAGCAGTGAACATGCCTCTCCTAAACAGGGGCCCGTGGGTACACAGAACCGCACAGGTCAAGAGGAGGCACTGCACCAGGTCTCTGGGAGCAGGTGGGAAAGAATAACTGAAGAGTCAGTTCTAGTATTGGACACATAGGAGCTGGAATCCACGCTTTGCCTCTTCCCAGCTGTGTGTAAATTGTGGGGCAAATTAATTAACCACTGTGAGTTTCAGTTTCCACATTATAAAGTTCTATTCATACCTACCTCCCAGGGTTAGGTGTGGGCATTCATTACAATTGGTGCAGACAAATAAGTGAGTCCTTATACGTGGAGCCTCTTCTATCACTAGTCGTGCTCCCCCAAATCACATATGATAAACCCAAAAATGGCACTGCTAGTAACTAACATCTACCAAGCATGCACTCTGGACAGGTATTGTACGGAGTGTTTATGGGCACTGCCGATCCTGATCCTCACGACCTCAGGTGCCAGGTATTAGTTGTATCCCCATGTACCAGTGTGAAAACAGAGATGCAGATTGTCAAGTAACTATGATAATGGAGACCAGAAGGAGTCACAATGTGAACTTCCACCGGGGTCTGAGTGACTTCAGAGTCATCAAGTTGTTATAACAGGAAGACAAATATATGCATAGTTGGTAGGCTCAAATATGGGCTATGCTTAAGCAATGTGTACTTAAAAACTTACTTTTACCACCCCCCCCCCACACACACCAAAAACTATTCCTGTACATAACACTTTCTCCCTTCCATTTCTTTTTCTTAAGCCATAGTGATATCTCCCTAGGGCTACCTCAGAGAGAGTGGGTGCATTTTCAAAGTCTGCAGCACTGGTGAGGGCTCCTGGAGAACTTTGCTGGGCTCCAACAATCCCCAAGTTATAAATGGAAAACACAACTTATCTCTGTAAAAAAAATTATTATGTGCTTATTATTAAAACATTAGGTAATATAAAGACACACAAAGAAGACCATAAAATGTCTAACATTTTAGTAGCTTATCCTCCTACTCTTCCCCCCCTCCCCAAAACACTCGGACGCATTCATACAACTGTTGATTTCTCCCACATTCACCCCGGGTCTCAGTCATCTCATATCACAAAGAATAGCTCCTCTTTCACAACACTTTCCATCTTACATCAGTGGGGATGGGAAGTGGTCCCTGCCCCGGTTGCCCTCACTCAACAATGAAGGGTGACTGAATCTCTACCCCCGGGCAGTTGCAAGACCAATGCAGGAAGGAAAGATTACAGCAAATTGGACGTTCCATACAGGTTTCCACAGGGAACTGATACATGTCGTTTCTGTGTCCTTTTCATGAACCAAAGGTAATCTTATGGCCACACTTAACTCCATGGAGATAAGGGAAGCATGACCAATCATGTGCCCAGACAGAGGGGAACCCAAAGTACAAGGTGCCTACAAAGTTGGAAAACATAGGAGAATACATAGTGAATATTATTGATATTATAATTCATGAAGGAATTATATTTTGTTTCCAGACTTTTGGATACTCTGCATTTGGTCAACGGCACTAATGACTCCCACAGTGCAATGCAGAAAATGTCTTTCTCGTGTCTGGGGATCCTGAGAACATATACTGGGGATCTGGCCCCTATTTGTGGGAAGCGATGTTTGCTGAAGGATGAGTTGCTCCAAGGAGAAGGAAGATGTTTCAGGGAGAGCGAGCTTCTTGGGCGATGTGTGTGGTAGGCAGGAGTCATTGAAAGAGTCAAGGGGGAAAATAGTTCATGATGGACAAAGAGAGACAGGCAGGACCAGGTCCCTGTGTGCACTTGTGTGAGGGTAAGAGTATGTATGCATGTAGAATTTTTACAAAATTGGCATCAAACTCATTGTTTCATAGCCTGTTGTTTTATAACTTAACATTATATCATAAACAACTTCCCTTGTCATTATAAGCATTAATACAGCTTATTTTTAATGACAGCACAGAGCCATTATATAACCAAATCATCATTCATCTAACCAATCTCCTCTTGTTCCGTTTTGAAATGGCTTCAATTTTTTCACCACTGTAAATGACACTACAGAGAAGACTCTTGTAATTTAGGCTTTGTCTCTTCCACCATTATTCACTTTGGATGAACTCCTCAAAGCACAATTGCTGGGTAAATGAGTACACACATTTTTTAAGATTTTTAAGAATTTTTTTAACGTTTTTATTTTTTTTAGAGAGAGACAGAGACAGAGGGTGAGCAGGGGAGGGGAAGAGAGATAGGGAGATACAAAATCCAAAGCACACTCCAGGCTCTGAGGTGTCAGCACAGAGCCCGATGCGGGGCTCGAACCCACAGACATGGGATCACGACCTGAGCAGAACTCAGACACTCAACCAACTCAGACACCCAGGCGCCCCTAAGCTTTCCTTAATGACTTGAAAAATTCATCCTCTGGACCGCTTCTGCCTCTCTCTACTTACACAACAAGTACGACTTTCCTTTAAATGTTAAGACATTTGTAAACTTCTTTTATTTCGCTATTTCCTAGCCCCACAGGTTATACCAGAGCTGAAGCAAGGAGTAGTGAGGAGAGAGATCTCCAAGTGCTCAGGGATACTTCACTGAGGCAAAACAGCAAAAGTCATAAATCAGGCAATAGTTTCCAGTAAGAACTATCATCTCATCCACCGTATAGATCTCTCCGGCAGCAAACATTTAGGGGCCCTATTATTCAGGAGTTGTTGTTGAAACAGATCAATGGGCCCTGCACACGATAACAAGCTTTCACCCGCAATTGAGAGCAGGGGAGTCAGCGCCTCTCCTGACAGAGCAGCCTGGCCTGTGAATGGCAAATCACCATTCAGCGCTCAGAGGGAGGCAGCCCTTTCCTTTTCAAGCCCAGCCCTGAAGCAGCAGAAGGGGAAGCAGTGTGGCTTTGTGGTTTGATTACAGGACTGGGCCATTAGAACTTCTCTTTTGGGCTCTGCCACTGACTTCTCCCGTGGCCTTAGAACTGTCTCTCTCTTTTTATCTAGTGGTAAAATAGAGAGCAGTGCTCGCTAGTTTCTTCCCCATGAAGAATACATCCAAACGCTTAAAGACTTTTAACACCTCTGCACATTCATAAAGGAAACTTTGTTGCCCAGGGCAACTATTTTTTTTTTTAACCACCAAGGTGTCACAGATTTTGTTGGAGCACTTCAGAAAAATCTAGGTTTCGTGGTCGCGTAAAGAGGGCAAATCAAAATGAAGGCACCGGTGAGAAATATGAAATGTGGCAAATCGTCTTGCCTTTGTCTCTACAACGAACCAGTAAGCTAACATGATACTAACATACAAAGCTTGTTGGAAGTATGAAAACAATGTAGAGGAAATATTTTTATAATTATGAAAAAGTAGTAGCTTATTATTGAATGAAAAAGATTATGAAAGCAATGTAATCAACATAATTCCATTTTTTGAAAACTGTGAGCATAAATATATGTAAATACATCATCACAGACGAAAAAGTCTAGGGGTATACACACCAAAAAATATCTTGTGGTTGTCTGTGGGTTTTCATTTTTCTTCCTTTGGCCAATCTCTATTTTCTTATTTTTCTACAATGAACATAAATCACTTGAGCGCTAAAAATTACTTTAAAGTAAGTGATGAATATTTCAGAGGACAATGATCTTTGTGAATCTAAGTAGAGAATAAACCAGGAAGCTTTCATATCATATATATGGACATGATCCAAAACTTAGTAATATGAAATATTTGTTTTCATTGGAAAGAAGTCAGTAAATCAAGGGGAGAAAGCATTTTCTGACTTGAAGTAAACATTTGGGGACCTGATTAGGAATAGTGACTGACTTCTGTGTCACCACTTAGAAAATTCTGTCTCTAAATGTTGTTACAGATCAGATTCTCCTTCTTCTCTGCAAACGATGTAGATTTTAGCTCCATAGACCCTATTATCTCTTCAAATTACACTAATAGTCACCAGCCTAACACCCGGCACCATGCAGTCTCAGGTAAGTCTGGAGGGTTCCCACAGAACATCACACGTGTCCAGATGTACCAAGTACATGCCTACTATACCAAGTAATCAAGAGTTAAGTGGGGTTCACCCATGATTATGATGATAACAAGTCTATATATGGCAGCTCTTCTTAAAGACTCCTTGCTCATATCATCCTGGGGAGGGATCAGACGAAACGTTGAAAGATATAATGTTAATCTGACCATCATCCCTTCCCCCTTCTACTAGTATACACTCCAATTTTGCCTGGGAGAATGAGCCCTTCTTGAATGGATACAATCTTGTTGGGACTGGCAATCAAGACTCCCACCCTCCTGTGGCTGATGGTTTGGTATATGACTCAGGCTTGGCCAAGCAAGTGTTCTCATCAGGGACACCGAATCCTGAGTGGACTGACAAGGGCTGTGGGAGCTCATTCATGACAGTTACAACACCTGAAAGTTGGGTCCTTTCAATCCTGCTGCCTCAGAACTGCCTGGCTCCTGCCATTCCCTGAGCTCTTCAGCCTTTTCTTCAGTTCTGTGTGTTACTCTATATTTTCAGTACATTTCTTTTTTAAATGAGCTAGATTTATTTTTCGTTGCTCACAACCAAGGAGCTCAAAAAGATACAAAGACCCTTTTTCATGGACCAGCCTTCTGGAGTCTGGTGACAAGAGGTCAGAAAATCTCTATTATTCCCTGGAAATGAAATGAAATGAAATTAGACACGCACACACATACACACACACACACCATATAGATATAGATACACACACATATATGTGTATGTATGACATAAATATATCATAATGTATAATATTCATTTATATAAATATATATACAAATACATATATTTAGTAATACAGTACTCTGAAAATAGTACTCTTTTGAGATTAAATGAGTCTCCACCACCACCACTATAAGAAGAAAACATTCTGAAGTATAACCAATGCAAAATAAACTAAACTTCAGGAAAACATAACCCAAAGTGATGATGATGTAGCAACAGAAGTTTTAGCGGTCTCCACGTACAGAGTTCTGAGAAGGGAGAGCAGGATAAAAGAAACAAAGATGGGACAACATAACAAACAAACTGCTCTAGGCTGGGAATCAAAAGGGCTGGTCTTTAGGATGTAATTAGGAAGCTGATGACTCCAGGCATTTCTTTCTTTCTTTCTTTCTTTCTTTCTTTCTTTCTTTCTTTCTTTCTTTCTTTCTTTCTTTCTTTCATGTTTATCCATTTTTGAGAGAGAGACAGAGCATGAGCAGGAGAGAGGCAGAGAGACAGGGAGACACAGAATCCGAAGCAGGCTCCAGGCTCTGAGCTGTCAGCACAGAGCCCGACAAGAGGCTCGAACTCAAGACCCATGAGATCATGACCTGAGCTGAAGTCAGACGCTTAACCCACTGAGCCACCCAGGTGCCCTGACTCCAGCATTTCTAAACGACATCACTCCGATCTAGGAAGGAGACAGCATTATTTCTTGACCCTCTCTTTCTTTGTCCAAATTCCCAGGGGATAGCCTGGCTGATTCTGTCCACCAGTGACTGCTTTCCCCTAGGTCAGGTGTCCATTCAGGGTTTAATCTCCTGAGGTCACAAAAGGCAAGGTAATGTCATATGAAAAAGAATGTGGAAGCCCAGCCCTGGGGGAGTTCAGGACAGTTATAAAAGTCAGGGGCAGGAGCTGGGAAGGGCGTGTCTGCTAGAGCAGGATAATTTTAGAGCAAGACGGGGGATTAGAAAACAGGTCTCCAGTGCCCAGACCAACGTTGCAGCTACCAGACCACATTATCACCCAGAATACAAGCTTTCTGAGAGAGAGAGAGTCCGTTAGATAATTTCCAAAGCACTGCCAGCAGTAGAGCACTGTGGTAAAGGTTCAGTACAGTTCGAGGATTACTCTGTGCGTAAACAAAGAACACTTCTCCGCAGTATTCGTCAGTGGGGGTTGGTATATTGTATGGTGATCCAATGGAAGTTTTGGAGTCAGACTCCCTGGGTTCAATCCTGGCTCTCCGAGCCACCTCGTATGTTTTTTTATGACAGACACTCACAACAGCCGAGACAGACAACTCGTTGTGATTCCAGCCATTTTCCTTTTATGAGATATAAGGAAATTTTCTGTTATAGCAAAAAAGGATGGAGGAAGAAAAGCTTTTCTCTCTCCAAGCCTGATGCCAATTTTTAGTCCATAACGCATTTATAATCTGGTATCAACCTTTTGCGATTATCCACCCGATCTCAGAAATAATTCTTTATCAGGGTGACCTCTTTGGATAAAGTCAGATGAATACAACACAAATCACTATTTCATCATATAAGCATTGATAATTGATTTCTTTAATGGTGAAGGAAAAGGCACTTCTCAGTAAACCCCGGTTCACACAGTGAATATTAACATAACCTCCTCCCTCTCCCCTCCCCCCAGCTCTCCCCCACCCCAACATTCTCCTGCCTTCATCCTTCCTGTGAGCATCTCCCTCACATTGTCCTAGCTCCTGTGATGTACCCTCCCAGGACTATCTTCAATAGAGGGAAAAAATACGCTTTTTATTGATTTCATTTCATATACATTTATGCTGTTGGTTGCCTGCTTTTATGTTACATCCAACCTTCAGAATTCAGGTTGAATATGTCATTCCACGATGTGCAGGAGACCTGCGGAGAGAGCGCCCCTGGACTTTAATGGGAGCCGAGTACATTCAAAGGAAGAATTTTGCTTTCAGTGTATTTAACACTGTTTGCCTAGAGACCTGTCTCCACAGGGGCTAACATCTGTGTAAAACAGCAGGGAGGGGAGCTCCTGGCCCAGGCCCTGCTGAGAACAAAGCCAGGACACCTGAGAATTAAAAGACTCCTATCCTTCAAAGCTTTGCTGCGACTTCTCATCCCCCTGCATATCTTGACACCTGCACTAGCAAAACAATGCGTGTCGGCACCGCTGTGCAAGTTCATAGACTTGATGTAAGTGGCATCGCATCATACACATCCTCTTGCCACTCTTTCTGAGATTCAACCGCCTCGCCCTAGTCCGTTCATTTTAATAGCTGTATTGCATTTTATTGTTCATAGTGTTTTGTTTCTCGAGCTGAGCGGCGGGTACCCTTGGTGTTTGTTATGTTCTTTTCTAAACTTTGCAGGAGGGCTGACGTATTTCACGACTTACAAAATCAAGTGCACACGGTCTTTCGGGTTTCCCTGGACATAGAGGGCTGGACGCAGCAGCATGTGACTGCCAAGCTAGGTTGCAGGGAGCGGCTCCCCATTCATCCGCATGGCCGGTTCTGTAGGCTTGAGCCCAGCACCTAATAGTCTCATGGTGGTGCTACTTGTGTTTACGGAACGTTGATGCGGTGCCAGGCACAGTGCCAAGTGCTTTGAGAGGGTGATCCCGTTGAGTCCTCACAACAATGCTACAGGGTGGGGGTGTCATTATTATCCTGCATTTATAGCTGAGAGAAATGAGGCTCAGAAGTTCGGTGTCATGGCCAAGGCCTGATGGCTAGGAAGGTGGAGGGCCAGTGCTTGCAAGCAGGCTTCTCTGACTGCCAGATTCATGTCAATTCATGTTTTCGCCACCATATCATGTTTTTCCATAGATGGGGGACGGAGGGATGCCTTTGGCTCCGTCTGGACACTGTCAGTTTGCCTGTCCCCTCCTCAGGACATGCTCACCCGGACACCCATAGTAGGATGGAAGGGACGAAAGCAGCATTGGGATTGTGACCTCCACCCAACCCCTTCTTCACACTTTAAGAAGTGCTAAAATGGTTCAAAGGACCAGACACTACCCCAAACCTACTTCCACACTGCACACGGGCATTTGCACAGGGGTTGTCGTCTCACACTACCACTCAGACCTACCCCATGGATTGGCCAAGAGGCTCTTTTGGGAAGGGCCTTCATACCTCTGAAATTCTTCTCCAAATGAGGGTATGCTTAAAATTGTGTAATTTTTCTTTTTTTTCCTCCTTTTTTTCCTTTCCTCCTTCTTCCTTGAATAGGAAAAGCATTTATATTATTTAACGTGAGGATGTTAAACCTGCCAATTTCATATTCTCATCTTTTTTTAATACAACAGGAACCTTTAAAGCATGGCAGTGCCTGGACTGCCGAGAAGGCTCTCTGGGGCTCTGTCGGGGGTGGGGGAAGTGGAGGGAAGGGTTAGGGTCTTGCAGGTCACCCTCCTGTGTGCTGGGAATGCCCTCTGCTACCCTGGAGAGCTCTCTGCTACCCTGGAGAGTTGCAAATGAAGCCTCTTGTATGGGTCTGCATTCACTCTTTGGAGAAGACCTAATATAAGGTAATATGTTTTTACCGTATTTCCAATCCAAATTGGCACTGGCTATGGAGGAATAATTTTGAAGATTAAGGGAGGCAGGACCATGCTGACGGGTGGTATCTCTCGACCACAACCTTCCCCCCAAACCTTCTCCAACAGCTCCCCAGCAGCGGTGAATTCTATTCTGTGGCTGTGCTACCAAAATCCAAACCAACGGGTGAAAAAATCAGCACTTATTCATCAATGCGAACCAGGAAGCTGCTCCCCTGTTTTAATAATTCCAACCATTTCCGAGGAGGACGGCTGCTTTCAGAAGAGACTGCCATAACTTCAGGCCCTTGTGACAAAACCTAGGTGAATTACTAGACAACTTCATGCTGGTCTGCAGAGTGATGAAAACAAGTGGCCTTGAATGATAGCACATGTTATAAAGAGATGGAGCCTTTCAGTTATAAAAGATGTATCAATCGGGGGAAAGCAAATACAAATTAAAGTTTGATGAGCAATTGGATATTAATTGGTACTAACTCTGCTTTTTATGTCACTTTGATGTGGAGCGGATCATAAACATGGTAAGCGATACTAATAATGTACATTCGCTTCAATACAACTTTATGGCACCATTTATTAAAGAAACCAATATTGAGATTGAGTGGTTTGTCACCGGCATGCACTTTTCCTATTGTGTACCTTCACCTCACTCTCATCACGCACGCTCTCAGCCCCAGCCTGCAGGGGGACCTTGCAGTTGGTTAGACACAAAAGAAGCATTGCCTGGTTTTTCTTTATGCAGCAATTCTAAATTAAAGTGGAAACAGATTTAACAGCAACCTAGGGCCTTACCATTTTTTCCAGAGTTTTTTTGGTTTTGTTTTGTTTTGTTTTGTTTTGTTTTGTTTTGTTTTACAAGTTGCCTGCTCTTTTCTGAATGTAGACAGCAAGTTCAAGGAAAGGAATGCCATCTTATGGTTATTAAGTAAACACCAAAGAGATATTGTGGCGTACTTCTATAAATAGCCATCATGTTTTATGTCAAGTCTAATTCAATGTATTTTATTTCAAATATAAAAGAAATTTTTCCCAATCACAAAATGCAAAAGAGATTCATGATTACTAAGAAAAGAAGGAATTTAAAATTGTCTTCTTAAAAATTAAAATGGGAGGATATTGGATATTAAGTTTCATAATGTCTTTTGTCCCTTTAATAATCAGTTGGGCCAATATTTCAATTTTATTTTACCTGGATTCATAGCCCAGTTCTGCCATGTCTTCACTGTGTGACCCTGGGCAAACAACTTAATCTCTCTGTGATTTCTCATTGTAAAATGGAAATAATCATATGCACCTTAAGAAGTATTTGTAAAGGTAAATGAGACATTTTTTTAACACGTCCTTTAAAACTATTATTTAGCACTTAGCACTATGCCTAACATGTTTCCAAAGTTAGCTATTTTGGTGTGCCTGGGTGGCTCAGTGGGTTAGGTGTCTAACTTCGGCTCAGGTTATGATCTAACGGTTTGTGAGTTCGAGCCCTGCATCCCTGCATCGGGCTCTCTGCTCTCAGTATGGAGCCTGCTTCGATTCCCCTTTCCCCCATTCCCTCTGCCCCTCCCCTGCTCGCACTCTCCCTCTCAAAAATAAATAAAACATTTTTAAAAAGGTAGCTATTTTTATTATGGCAATATTGCTTATAATGGATGGGATCTAATCAGTGCATTGCTGAATGTAATCAACAAATAATGCTGGTCTTCAGGCTGACACCAACATTTCATTAATACTTGGCATTATTACCTTGGAATAAATATCTAGGAGCCCACATGGCTAAGAAAACAGCTAATGAATATGGCCTCTGTTTGCTGCAGTGGTTGCCATTACTTAGAACTTTAGCACAACATATAGGCAGAGCATATTTTATTACAACCTTTGAGGCACTTCTGTATTACAAACCTGTTCTACTAATTCTGTTGGTTTTTTTTTTTAAGTTTGTTTATTTATTTTGAGAGGGGCGGAGAGGTAGAGAGAGAATCCTAAACAGGCTCCCTTCGTGTCAGTGCAGAGCCCGATGCAGGGCTTGAACTCACAAACCCTGAGATCATGACCTGAGCCGAAATCAAGAGTCTGACACTTAACCGACTGAGCCACCCAGGCGCCCCTGTTGTTTGTTTTTAAATCAACCACAATTTCCCTTTGGTTGAGAGAAGGGTAAGCCAGCTTAGAGCTAGGCTGAATAATTGCTTGAGATCCTTAGGAAGTCTATGAAGGTATTTTGTTGATATTTGGAGGGGATAAGCTTTCCCTACTCTGGGGGTCAGAAGCAGGCGAACACTGACATGCATTTGATTTTTTCATAGGAGGAAATCTAACTTTTAATTAGCTAACGCTCTGAGGGAAGTATTTCACTGAGCTATATTTTTATTTTCTGCCTATTAATTTAAACGGATAATTCAAAGGGGCTGTGTATTAATAGATAGCAAGGGAGGGAATTAAAGCTAATGTGGGAAAAGGCTTCTACCGTGTGTATGTGAACTTAGAGGAACCCCCAGCAAGTAGTGAAATGGGCTGTTGTACAACGAAAAAGAGTAAAGGAGGCAAGTGCAGACGTAGAAGGGATCTTTCTGTTTTAGATTTATTCGATTAAAAGGCAGGTTGACTGTCATATTTTGTAAATATGTCAGTACAATAATTACTGCTTGCACTAAATGGGAGGAAAAGGCAGGTTTGTGTGAAAACTAGAGAAAATGGTCTCAGAATGGGCACCTTGTAATAGAAAGCTCTTAGCAAACAAAAGACATGTGTTGCATCTCATTAAAAGAGGATTTCCTTTCATTGCCATTGAGGGACTCAGATGTCATATTTTCCCTCCAAAGTAAATGGTCTATTTTCAAAATAGGCAGAGTGTCCCTACTCCTTGTATCTGCTCTTAATTCAAGAAATATATCTAACAGTCGTCTAACAAGAGTCAGTTTCAGAAGAAATTAATGAGGAACATCCATTAATTATTTATGCTCTGAAACAGTAGTTCTGCTAATGTCTCTGCTAATCACCAAAGCTAAACAGATGTATCTTCATAAATACAACCTTGAAGAATAGAATGAGTATAAAGAGGTGCAAATAGGAAAAATATGTCTATGTATAGTGATGACAGGAAACAATGATAGTGGATGCATCAGTGCCCTCGAGACAATATTTGTTTAAATGGCAAGGCACAGTGAAATTGTCAGAACACGTTCTGTTCACATGTCCCAATGTGTAAGTATTATATTAAGCAGCAATAATAGAAGTTGAATGTAGGGGTAGAGGACAGAAAGAACGAGACCACGACTCTTTGAAACAGCCTCCAAAGGTGCCCCCTTTCTGTAATCATTGCAGAAGCATGTTCTTCCGCGGCTGCTAAAGGAGTGGTAAGGCTGTGAATTTTGAAATCATCGTATAAATTGCAATGATTCAAACCTTCATTTTTTGCTTTCATATGGATTGAGTGAGAATAAACTCGATCAGTTCCTTTTCTGTGTTGCAAAATTTGTGTTAGAAGAACTCCCTGCAGAATGGAAGAGCAGTTTCAGGGGGCTGTGTCTGAGAACCCTGGCTTTTCCACTTACTAACTTTGGAATTTGGGCAAATGAAGCTCTCAATACCTCACTGAGTTTCCTCAGTTTCCTCACTGGCAACATCTACCTCAAAAGGTTGTAGAATGAGAGGCACCTGCGTGGTTCCGTTGGTTAAGGGTTCGACTCTTCGTTTGGACTTAGGTCATGATCTCACGTTTTGTGGGTTTGAACTCTGCATTGGGCTCTACACTGACAGCAAGGAGCCTTCTGGGGATTCTCTCTCTCCCTCTCTCTCTGCTCATGCTCTCTCTCTCTCTCTCAGAATAAATAACATGTAAAACAAAAAATGTTGTAAAATGAGTTCTTAGGACACCAAAAAATATGTACTCAGTTTTTGTGAGTTATTACATATTATTACTCACTATTATTATTATTTTATTTTTTAAAATGTTTTATTTATTTTTGAGAGAGAGAGAGACAGCATGAGCAGGGGAGGGTCTGAGACAGAGCGAGACACAGAATTTGAAGACAGGCTGCAGGCTCTGAGCTAGCTGTCAGCACAGAGCCGGACGCGGGGCTCAAACCCACCAACCGCGAGATCATGACCTGAGCCGAAGTCGGACACTTAACCGACTGAGCCACCCAGGCGCCCCTATTATTATTATTTTAAAGACAGCTTTCTTGTGGTCAATTTATGAGTATGACAGTAGTGGGTATCTTACACAGACCTGACATTCAGTAGAGCCACAGCTTTCAAGATGGCGTGATAATGACAGGTTCCACCTTGCCTTCTAACTCACATTCTCTGTCATGACGATTTCTCAGGATCCTTTGAGGAGAACACAATCCCCTCCATGTTCCAAGAAAGATGTGCAGGATGGTTGGTATCAACTTGGGGACCAAAACGGGGGCCACAGGAGACTGGTGTACTAAGCCCATGCTTTCTCCAGCGCTCCTTTTCTCACCTCCGCTGGAGACTGAGGAGGAGCTCCCTTCAAAGGCGCTGATAGCCCTCAGAACTTGTATCCAAAGGGTCATGGGGAATGACCCTTCTCTGGGAAGGTCATCCCTGTCCTGCCTGTTGAATCATGTGTCATCAACGTATGGAGTGAGCCAAGGAAGCATTTCTCACACCACATCCAGAATCACTCGGGAAAGTTTAAAAATCATGTACGTATATTTATGTATGTATGTATTTATATTGAGTGTGTGGTGTGTGACTGTGTGTGTATGTTATGTGCATGCACATGCATGTGTGTGGTGTGTGTGGGGGGGTGTGTAGTGAGTGTGCATGTGTGAGTATGTGTGTCTACTCAAGCCTCTCTCCAGGACTACTGAATTAGAATCTTCATGGCTGGGGCCTAATAACCCGTACTTTCAAAACTATTTTTTAAATTTATTTGTTTTGAGAGTTGGGGAGGGGCAGAGAGAGCGAGGGAGAGAGAGAATCCCAAGCAGGCTCCGTGCCAAGGGAACCATGAGATCATGATCTGAGCTGAAATCAAGAGTGGGAACCCAACCGACTGAGCCATCCAGGCGCCCCAATAATCTGTACTTTGTAAAGTTCACTGGTGTGCCGTCAAGTTTGGGAGCTACTACTCAAAGGCAGTTATTCTCTACGGTGCATCCGTGTGTCTCATATCCTTTGCTATGATTTAAAGAGTATCAACATTTGGGGCACCTGGTTTGCTCAGTCAGTTAAGCGTCTGACTTCGGCTCAGGTCATAATCTCCTGGTTTGTGAGTTCGACCCCACATAGGGCTCTGTGCTGACAACTTGGAGCCTGGAACCTACTTCAGATTCTGTGTCTCCCTCTCTCTCTGCCCTCCCCCGCTCACACTCTGTCTCTGTCTCTGTCTCTGTCTCTCTCTCAACATTAAAAAAAATAGAAAAAAAAATGAAGTGTATCAACTTTTATGAAAGACCCACTGTCATAAATCAGGGTGGATTTGAGCTTATCCCCTTAACGCGGTCACTCTTCCTCCCTCCTGCGCTTGAACACTTACTGCACAGAGAGAAGAGGGAGTTAAGCTGCAAATGCAGAAACCAGCTTCCTGTCTCCTCTTTGCAGGAGTCTGTAGTGAGCGAGGGCCACTGATGGGCCGTTAGTACATGTGGTTGAAATAATGTGTTACGTACCAGGAAAACTGGGGGGTGAGGGGAGAACTATTTTCAGCAGCTAGCACAATACAGTCCTGGGAGTGCATTGCTCAGGGGATCCTGCATTACCCATCAAACAGGTCTACAACAGACCAACAGTGTGTTCTCCCAGGGCAGAAGGACTCTCGTCTCTCCAACAAGAACCTGTCCCTGGCATGGGTCCACCCTCCATCCACAGGCAACCTCTTTTACTGCCTGTGAACATTTTCTGCTCTGTGCCTACTCAGCTGGGATGGCTTCAGCCAAGGACCCACAAGAGACTTTCAAGACGAGAGAGTCAGGAAACGACAAAAACAATAGATCCTTTAGTATCCATCCTTCCATCGCTTCTCGGCCTTTTGGCTAAGATCAAGTGTAGTATCCATCCTTCCCCTGCTTCCCACCATCCCCTCTGCATATTCCCTTAGCCTCAAGGATACCTGGACCAGTCATTAGGTTGTGAAATTAAAATAGAAAAGCCACAAAGAGAGGAGAGCCTATTACCTAAAACCAAGCTCTCTGAAAGTGGCACATTAGCTCATTTGTCCAAATGTGGGGGAAATGTGCAGGGGCTGGGCAAAGTGTGCGCACCATTAGCCATTCTAACAATCAGACCCAATGTGCAGCTAAAGCTCTCTACGTCACTTCTATGTTTTATTAAACAACACAACCTGTCAGGTCATGTAAATGGCACTGCATCCTATACACAGACCAAATGAATTAGAAGAGGCATTCAGGTGTATGGCAATATTATAGTTAGGTCTTTCTACCCACACTGGTCACATTTCTTCTTCTTTTTTTAATGTTTATTTACTTTTTTGATAGCACGAGTGAGGAAGGGGCAGAGAGAAAGTGAGAGAGAGAGAATCCCAAGCTCCACACTGTCAGTGCAAAGCCCTACGTGGGGCTTGAAGTCACAAACCCTTGAGATCTGAGACCTCAGGTGAAATCAAGGAGTCAGAGGTTTAACTGACTGAGCCACCCAGGCACCCCCACCGGTCACATTTCTATTTCCTTCTGTACACATTTCTAATCTGAAGGACATGTTTATTTGCTACATGATCTGTAAAAACACATAAACTCTCACAGAGCAGAATGGAATTAATCCGAAGTAGAATCACAAACACCTTATAAACCAGAAAATGAAAAAAAAAAAAAAGATGCGTTTGGTGTGGGGGGGCAGTGGGAGTGAAGAGATGAATAGTTTGATTACCAGACTGACAATTCTCATGTGTTTTGTGCCACATTTCAACAAAAAAAAATTTAATTTCCCTGCGAAGGTATTGAAAGTTACAATTTCCAGACCACTCTTTTATTTACCCCAACTGCACAGATATTTTTACTTTACGATAGGTGCCACTACCTTTAAAAAGAAACACCTGGAATAGTACCCAGTACTAAAATATCTGCAGAGTGCCTTGGAATAACAATTAAACCAAAGGAAAGGAAAAGAAGACAAAAAAATAGTCATTCCAGAATTTCTCTTCTTCCCAGTATTGCCAGCCTCTTATTGCTCAGGAAGAAACAATCCTTAGAAACAGCTGAGCTAATAAGGCTATACAAATTTCTTTCTGAACACGTCTACAAAGGCAAGGGAACTAAAAGCAAAAATGAACTATTGAGACCTCATCAAGATAAAAAGCTTCTGCACTGCAAAGGAAACAATCAACAAAACTAAAAGGCAACCGACAGAATGGGAAAAGATAGTTGTAAGACATATCGGATAAAGGGCTAGTATCCAAAATCTATAAGGAACTCACCAAACTCCACACCCAAAAAACAAATAATCCAGTGAGGAAATGGGCAGAAGACATGAATAGACATTTTCCAAAGAAGACATCCAGATGGCCAACAGACATAAGAAGTGATGCTCAACATCACTCATCATCAGGGAAATACAAATCAAAACCACACTAAGATACCACCTCACACTGGTCAGAGTGGCTAAAATGAACAACTCAGGAAACAACAGATGCCAGTGAGGATGTGGAGAAACGGCAACCCTCAACCCTCTTGCACTGTTGGTGAAAATGCACACTGGTGCAGCCGCTCTGGAAAACAGTGTGGAGGTTCCTCAAAAAATTAACAACTGGGGCACCTGGATGGCTCAGTCAGTTAAGCATCCAACTTCAGCTCAGGTCATGATCTCACGGTCTGTGGGTTCGAGACCCACATCGGACTCTGTGCTGAAAGCTCAGAGCCTGGAGCCTGCTTCGGATTCTGTCTCCCTCTCTCTCTTCTCTCCTGCTTGTGTTCTGTCTACCAAAAATAAATAAACATTTAAAAAATTAAAAAAAAATTAACAATAGAACTCCCCTATGACCCAGCAATAGCACTGCTAGGAATTTACCCAAGGGATACAGGAGTGCTGATGCATAGGGGCACATGTACCCCAATGTTCACAGCAGCACTTTCAACAATAGCCAAATCATGGAAAGAGCCTAACTGTCCATCAATTGATGAATGGATAAAGAAGATGTGGTTTATATGTACATGGAATACTACTTGGAAATGAGAAAGAATGAAATCATGCCATTTGCAGCAACATGGATGAACCTGGAAGGTATTATGCTGAGTGAAATAGTCAGGAAAGGATAGATATCATATGTTTTCACTCATATGTGGATCTTGGGAAACATAACAGAAGACCATGGGGGTGGGGAAGGGGGAAAAAAAAGGTACAGAGAGGGAGGGAGGCAAATCGTGAGAGACTCTTAAATACAGAGAACAAACTGAGGGTGGATGGGTGGTGAGGGAGAGGGGGAAATGGGTGATGGGCATTGAGGAGGGCACTTGTTGGGAAGAGCACTGGGTGTTGTATGTAAGCCAATATGACAATAAATTATATTCAAATAATAATAATAAGGCTATACAAACCAACTTGTATGGAGGAAAAGGGCAAGGATGTTTCTTCTGTGTTTATTACATAATTTAATATATGCCTGAAACAAATGGGGAGATGACACTTATTTGTTTCCAATGCAATTCAGTAAATAACTTCTCCAAAAATTCCCTAAGTTGCTTTTCCACATTACTACCAATGAAGAGAGTGACAATAGCAAATGATCTTTTCCTACAGGAAAGGTCAAAATTCTCCTGTAATCTGATTCCCACGGTGTAACATACTAGAACGTACTAGAATGCTGTAAAGGTTTGAATGATTACATAATCCTTAGGTTTGCTGCCTGAGAAAAGCACCTTGTTGATTATAAGACAGGTTCATTTATTTTTCCTGCAGGTGCTTATTCTTTTGGATTACAGCATAGTGTTGGACCAGAATCCACAGGTTATAGTCATTACCAGTCGAAAAGGCCCCTGCACCTATACTGTTACCAGATCTAGTCCACATAAAGCCATTATCAAAAATTTTACACCTGCTGTCTATCCCCCTGTTTTGATTTTAAATATGAAGTGCAGCTTTGCCTCTGGCTTCTGGGTAGTCACATTAAGTTAATCATCCCAACAATAAGAAAGAATAAGGCAGAAGAGGGCTGCAGAGGCCAATGAATTAAGCATACTACCCCGGGCGATCCCTGAGGGAATTAGGTTGCCAAGACCTCCTTTCTTCCTAATGTGAAATCCTTTGCTATAGGAAATGGGTTTTAAAAAAGAAAAAAAATCTTTCCATTTTATGAATGAGGAGATGATGTCCTGAGGAAGTATAAAATAGAGATATAAAAGTCTCAAAGAAGAAAAAGTCTCCCACTGGTTAATAGTGTGGTTGAGTTAGATGTGAGGAGGGGACGCCAGCAAGGGGAGGATTTCATCCTTTCCAGACAAAACGTGTCTGTGTATTTTCAATTTGAGTGTTTAAAACATTTTTTATCTTCCAGAATGTTCAATAAATCAATACATTTGCTTAAATGGTTACAAAGAACCTACTAAAAACAGAAATGTTCAATAGTTTTAATAACATGATTCCTTTCAGTGTGTACCATCTGGATGATCATTTTATGAAGAGATGAAGAAAATGACAGCTTGCTTTTATTTTTTTTATTTAATATAATTTATTGTCAAATTGACTTGCATACAACACCCAGTGCTCTTCCCAACAAGTGCCCTCCTCAATGCCCATCACCCATTTCCCCCTCTCCCTCACCACCCATCCACCCTCAGTTTGTTCTCTGTATTTAAGAGTCCCTTAAGGTTTGCCTCTCTCCCTCTCTGTACCTTTTTTTCCCCCTTCCCCATCCCCATGGTCTTCTGTTATGTTTCTCAAGATCCACATATGAATGAAAATATATGATATCTGTCTTTCTCTGACTGACTTATTTCCCTTAGCATAATACCTTCCAGGTTCATCCATGTTGCTGCAAATGGCATGATTTCATTCTTTCTCATTGCCAAGTAGTATTCCATTGTGTATATAAACCACATCTTTATCCGTTCATCAGTTGTTGGACAGTTAGGCTCTTTCCATGATTTGGCTATTGTTGAAAGCAGACAGCTTGCTTTTAAATATTTTTCTGCCTTTTATCCAGAAACACAAAGTGAACAATTGGCCAGTTATTATGATGTACCTATTCAAAGGCTGATTCTTGTGTCCCCAACATATTCCATACACAAAATAATTTAATCCATTTTCTATTTTAATTGTTTTCCTTTGGTCACAGCTTAAAGCATAATTCACTGACCACCTTGTTACACATGGGTATCTACATTGTACAGAATTGGGAAAGCAAAGAAAAGTCTCATTTTCCATAACTAAGAAACTCACAGTAAAGGATTGACTGGGGCTGGAGCAAAATCATGTGGCAAATACCACAATAGCCAGTGTGCACCCTCGCTGAAGTACGCCTGTTAAATCAATTCCCAGGTCAAAGAGCTTGAGACTTTGGGGCGATACTTGTACTCTTCTGTGATACATTCCATAAGCATACAAAAAAATAGTTTCTTTCAGGGGAGGATGCTAGGGGGATCCTCGTCAGGAAATCTGAGCCCCTTCAATCTTCTGAAGTAAGTGACTTGTACAGTTGAAAATTACTGTACTTGACTTACCTCACGGCTACATGTAAAGTCCGTTTACAAGTACTCAGACATAAGGAAATGTGCTTATCGAGAGTCTAGTTGTCCCTATCTGGGTGATTAATGTGGCATATTAAAGAAATACAAAAGGGCCAACTCAGGGTATGAAGTATGTCCTAGTCTCCAGCATGGCAGAACACATTTACTTAGGTAATGCCAGTAGATTTAATACCCAAAGTAGGAGATTCCATGGTAGTTGAAAATAACTGATCAATTTGATGAAGCTCGGAAGATATGCTCATAGTGGCTTACATCTCGCAAAGCACTTTCAGAGGTTTTATCT
Source organism: Cryptoprocta ferox (assembly GCA_028646485.1). Classification (NCBI taxonomy): domain Eukaryota; kingdom Metazoa; phylum Chordata; class Mammalia; order Carnivora; family Eupleridae; genus Cryptoprocta; species Cryptoprocta ferox. Next base: position 33,841,885 of record CM053572.1, on the reverse strand, counting down.
CATTTAATGCTTATTGCGATCATGTGGACACTAAATCAGTACTGATAGTAAAATGCCCATTTTATATGAGTGAGTTGAACATTTAAGGCTAATTAATCCTAGCATGCACAGGTAGCAGGCATTGGGACATGAACACGGTATCAAGCAATGTTTGAAAGTCTTAACTTTGAAGTCAGATACAACGTGACTTTACATCTTGGCTTTACTTTGAGACTATGGGTGACACAGCCCATCTGTGGCTCACTTTTCCCTTGTACACAAAGAGAAATATCATAGTATACTTTACAGCATTACTGAAAGGACTAAATGAGAATGTTTGAAAACATGCCGCATAGTGAGTCACATCAGGAACCTTGAAACGATAGCCAGTATTATTTTGACCTAAGGCTGGGGCTCTCTTGCCCACCATATGGTGAGGAATGCTCTAGTTGTGGGAGAGGACCTGTGGGTCCTCAGAGCTCTGCTTGCCATGCCTCTTCACACAGAGAATACTGACATTAAAAGTACTATACAAGGGTACCTGGGTGGCTCAATTTATGGGCTGATGTTGGGGCTGTAAGTTTGAGCGCCATATTGGATGTAGAGATAACTTAAAAATAAAATCTTTTTTTAAAAAAGTTCTACACAAAAAAATGGTACTATGCTTAAAGAAACCAACATTTAAGTAAAATAATTCACAGGAAATATACTGGCAGGTAATAATAGCCTTCACAATTCCTTTTCCAAGTTTATAATCAGTTCTTAACACCATTAAAATTGACTGTGGTGAAGCGAAATTAAAATTAACCAAATACAGAGCAGAGATAGTTACTATCTCTTCTCGTTCTTCTAATCGTTTACTCAACAGTTACTTGTGTGTGCAAAAGATTCCACCCTGTCTGATCAAACACGTTTTCTGAATTTCTTATTTATGGCACACTCACACAAATGCATCATGTTTCTGGGCCAGAATGGTCAAGAAGCCCTGATTACAATGTTGAAGAGAATCAGGGTGCCAGGGTGGCTCAGTCTGTAAAGTGCCCGACTGTTGATTTTGGCTCAGGTCACGATCTCACCATTCCTGAGCCTGAGCCCTGGGTAGGGCTCTGCACTGATAGCGTGGAGCCTGCTTGGAATTCTGTCTCTCCCTCTCTCTCTCTCAATAAATAAACAAACTTAAATGTTTATTTAAAAGAGAATCCAAACTTGTACATTTCTCCTTTTATTTCATTTTAGATAGTGTGAGCAGGGTAGGAGCAGAGAGAGAGAGAGGGAGAATCTTAAGCAGGTTCCACACTCTGCACAGAGCCCAACTCAGGGCTCGATTCCATGACCCTGGAATCATGACCTGAGCCAAAATCAAGAGTTGGACGCTCAAGTGGCTGAGCCACCCAGGCGCCCCACTTTTCTCCTACTTTAAGTGTGCAAATTTTCTTGGGAATCTGACTCATGAAGACCACAAAGAAAAAACAAATGAAACCATCTACTGTAACCAGTTCTGCCACCCAAAGTCTGTGAAGCAGAAAAGCCCTGCCAGTGATGATCACTGAAACCTAAATGAAAGAAAACGCAATCCTCCTGGGCTGCAAGATAGGAGATGCAAAATATGCTGTGTGCTGTGTTCGCAGAGGACATTCAAAGTCTTCTGAACGTGTCATAATGCACTTGATAGGGTTTTTTTTTTCCTAGATATGGCCATTTCTGAGAAATTGATAGGTGTGTACAACTCACAAGTAGCTTTCCAAAAATATTAAGAGCTCAGCACAGAAGCTGGCCATAAAAAGAATCCTTACATAAGTAAATCTTTGCTTCTGGTAGATTTTGATCATTTACTTGAATCTTCAAAGTCTTCTCTTTAGCTTCATCTGATTTATCAGTAACAGTCACCAAAAATATAAAACTAAGAGTGGGTGAAACTTGCCTGACATACTTGGGGCCTCAGGAGATCACACGGCACCATTCTATTGAGAGAACTCCAAATAATTCTCACATGACTGGCTAAAGTGCAGAAATGTATAATTTATTAGGATTTAAATAAATCACAGGGAGAGAAGTGCTTTAAAGTTATTGGTAGAAAATTTTCAAGAAGTAAAAAAATCGTAGTTCTAAGAAATTAAGTTCTGTATATAAAGTTTTTGCCCATCTTTATATATTTCAAACCAAAACAAGTTGATGATGCTTTAAAAATAGCACAGGTTTTTGAAGCGTTGAATGACAATGGAATATTTGTTAATGACATAATCCAGTTTTAGGGGTAAACACCTAAAAACATGTAGTTACCAGCAGGATATTATAACCACTGTCTTTTGTCTCAGCAATTTCTGTGACACAGCTGTTATATGGGAAATATTCCCAATGGCAACTAAATTGTCAAGAATGAAAAACTTTTTCCTGTTGAATCTATAAGTACATGCCTAGTTTTCTCAGGGGCTGCCAAAGGGGAAAATAATTTCCCCTTTCTCCCAACGATGCTTACATCTGTTGAGGGCTTTTTTGTTTTGTTTTTTGTTTTATTATTTTTTTTCAAGTGACAATTACCACCATACCTTAGTAGTCAATAAACATTTCATAGTTGCCAAAATAGCTAAAATCAGAAATTCCCCAAGGATCTAGAAAAGACATTACTAAAATAAGAAATCCAAACATGTAAAAAATCAAATAACTCTATAAACAATAGAACAATGACATGAACATCAGTTTTATTCACTGAGAATATATTCTTTTAAAAAAATCTATGGCATAAACATAACTATAAACGAACACTGCTATTCTCAGCACTTTTTGCCTAGAAAATTCAGTATACTATATGAAAACATCATTAAATTAAAGCATGTAAACTTATTTATGTACAACATGATTTTTTTAATGCCAAGGTTAAAAGGAAGAAGGCACCAGAAATATTGAAAAACACAAAGAAGCAAGGTAGAAATACTGCAAGATTATCATAATTCAGTTTGCCATAGAGAAAATATTTAAGATAAAATTGAAAATAAAATAAACATAGGTTATAAAATAGCCAAATTAGTGTGAAATGTATCAAATTGGTTGGCTGTACATCATGGAGGTCACAGAAAATGACTTTAAAATGTTTCCCCACAAATTAACATATATAAACACTGTTCTCCATGGTTTCCAATAATGCTACCTAAAAACACAGTGTTGCTCCCCAAGGGAGCTTGGTTCCAATCCAAGGCAGATGAAATAGATGGGAGTCAGAATGGCAGTGCTTGACAGACACTGATAAAAAAGGCCAGTGACATTCTACAGACTTGCAATATTCCATTTTATTAGAAGCAGCAGAGCACAGAGGTTAAGAATATGAGCTCGGGAGGCAGACCCGTGTTCAAATGCTGATCCCACCACTAAAGGTTGTGTGACCTCCGGGAAGCCACTTGACCTCTCCAAAATCCAGCTCTCAAAGCTGAACAAAGGAGGTTAGAGCACTCTTGTCTAAGGGCAGCCACAAGCACAGAATGCAGGCAAACTTCTGAACTGTTACCTGGTACACAGCCTGCATTCAATACTTGCTCGTTGTTTTTAAAAAGTGAATAGTTTCAAATGATCAACCAGTTTAATTGAAAATATTTCCTTGGTACTATTGGTATTACAGGAAGTCACATTATATTGCTTAAGGAATGCCACAAGGAATGTACAGAGAGATGAGAGAATAGGCCCAATAGTTTACACTTGCATGATTCGTATCCCTTTGCTTTGCAGACTTAATGGGTTTTCTTCTGTGGCTTTCTGAAAATATGGCAAGTCATGTTGCCAATATGTTCCCAATCTTTCTCTTTACATTTTAGGAAATGAAGCAGCTCAGGCATGTAAAGATACAAATGACACACTTGCCCAGAATTAAGAAGAGTGGAAAGGATTAGGTACTTATTTTTTTTTTACAGGGGTTTATCAACATCTATTATAAACCTACAGGGCAATGTGTTTGAAAGGGTAAAACTAAATGGCACAATGTCAGGATTTGTAGTGTTCTCAGAGATACCATACTTGTTTTGAACAGTTAATAGCTAAGGTAAACTCTAAATGCAAAATAAAATTCAAAGTCAAATAATTTTTATTGATTCACAGACACTAAGTAGCTGCAACTGTATGGACTTCACAGGCAGGTCCCCCTGCTTTTTAAAAAATGAATGTCTGCAAAGTGACTTGAATTTTGTAAAAAGTAGCACCAGTGTAACAGTATTCCACTCCCTTCCAAGGACAAATGACAAAGATATAAAATACTGCAGGTATGTTTAAAAGGTCTCTAACAGTTGTCGATTTAAAAAAAATTGAAAACTACAACACAACTTCACGTTCAAGAGCATTCACTCACCAATAAAGACGTTGATGCATACATTACTTCCATTTTTAATTTTAAGCAAATGGTCAACTTCACACTCCAGACTTACTTTTCCAATCAAAACACAGAAGATAAAATTATCATTTTATACTCAAAATAGTAGTGACGATGTGACAGCAAGGGAGACAGTGGTTTAAAAATGCAATTCCCCCTGCAATTCAAAAGGCTGTCTTCCAAACTGCAGTTCTGAAAGCCAAATAGTGGGTCCTGAAATGAATTTTTAATAAAAAATACCAGGTGCACATTGGGTAATAAGGGTACATATTTGTTGGTAACCTTTTTTCTCATGTGTTGTGTGTGTGTGTGTGTGTGTACTGGGTCACAATGCAAAATGTGTTTTTCACTGTGACTTGCTATGAAAGATTCAGTCACTGCTCTAAGGCCAACTAAATTTTGCCTTCTGGAGCCCCCTACAGGCTCTACTTGTTCAAAACTTCAACCCTATAGTAAATAAATAACCGTTGTATTACAGGGTGGTTCAGAAACTACAACTCAATAGTTTTTATACAGGAACAGGTAAAGAGGCAGTGTTTGGCCCAAACACGTAAACTGAACATGTGCGCAGCCTCATTCCTGAAGCCATATCATCCTCAAGAAACTAAATGAATTTAGCAAGGTCTGTATTAGCCCTTAGCATCTAACTTAAAATTGGGAGAGGGGCACCTAGGTGGCTCAGTCAGTTAGTTAAGCATCCAGCTCTTGATTTTAGCTCAGGTCATGATCTCAGTTTGTGAGATCTGAGCCTGGCACTGGGTTACACGCTCTTGAAAGCTCAGAGCCTGCTTGGGATTCTCTTGCTCTCTCCGCCCCTCCCCTGTTTACACTCTCTCTCAAAATACATTTTTAAAAAACTCTAAAAAAATATTTAAAATTGAGAGAAATATATCCATATTTCACAATTTTTCATATTTTCGTATTTCATGACAGCTGTCTGAGGGCAAACTGAGAGATGGAATCACAAGGATTTAGACAGCTATTGACCAGACATTGCCTTCTTATGAAGTTTTTACAAAACATGCTAAGAAAATCAACAGGAAAGTGGCTAGGGTCAATGAAAGGCTTTTCACAACTCCATTCCCCAACAAAGGATTGAGTAAAGAACAATTCTGAAATGCCAAGTACTAGTAACTTTTTTTAAGAACTAATGGATCTTTATACCAAAGTAGGAGAACTCTATTAAGGGGTTAGAAAACTGAGGTGATGTAGGCAACCCAGGCTGATTTTCACTGGAAGCAAGCATAGGCTATTAGATTAGGGCCTTCTTCCCTTGTTCCTCTTTCATAGAAAGAAAGATAATAAAGTCACAGCAATGTTTCCTCATGCTTAATCACCACCACCAAAAAAAAAAAAAAAAAAAAAAAAAAGTTTGCAGAAGGCCAAGGAAAGAGTAGACTCAAACAAACACCTTGGCAAACAATCATCCAACACTATTCTGACCTTAATTTCAACTGTATCAAGTCGCCTGTATCAGAACACTGGGATGGTTTAGTTAACCTAAGGTCGAATGCAGAACCAGGGTAAGAGGCCAAATGGTAGATGATCCGGTAGAAAGGAGATCACTTGGCAATAAGATCAATTTATAAAGCATAAATGGTGATTTGAAATACAAGCAATAGCAGTGTCTCCCCTCAAATAGATCTTTGAGACCACAATCTCAAAGATTTTTGAAAAAAAAGTACCCTGCCAAACAACGTTGGCTCATGTGTCTAAAGCAATCCTGACTCTCATCTAAAGTGATCTCACACGTTGACATACACACTCACAACTTGTGTTTATAGTAACATAATTAGATCTAGACCAGATAGTACCCTGGGGCTCAAGATTAAAAAATTTATCCTTGGCTTTTGAAAATTTACATCAAAATCAGTAAAAACATCACATGAAACCAATAATTTCTGTTGAGAGCTCCACTTGAACAAAATACTTGATTTGCTACCATTAAACAGAATTATGTTTAGAAGTGCTCTATTCTAAACGTCCCAGAACTGTTTAATATAAACATAATGTAGGTTAAATTAAACAAACAGTCACATAAACCTCACTTGCCATTTACCGTATTTGAAGAGAATGAAAATGAAATGTTCCCATTCTTTAGTATTTTCCTGTGTAAGTTGAGATCTTAAGATCTCAAGTCTAAGAAAGTCTAAGAAAGAATGACTCTTCTTAGACAATGCCTAATCATTTGAAGGGGAATTTACAAGAAAAACAATTTTTAAAATGAGAAAATAAGCCCGAGTGATACACCTCCCTTTCTCCTCGCCATCCAGGACGTGGTTTCATGTCACTTCCTTCTCCTGTTATTGCTTACGAGCATTCACCACAGTTAGAGCTGACCAATCTTTAGGTCATCTCTTCAAGGTGTTCTTTCCCTTCTCTCGACTCCATTTAAGGAAAATGTCCTTCCTAATCACTAGCAGGCATACTGAATCATTTCAAGCTAACATTAAAATAATTGTTTTCATAAAATTGTTTGAGCTTTGTATTTGGGATACCAAGACCCGTCCATGAACAAAGAAACAGGACTCTCCAAGGTTATTTACAACTAACACTTCAATACCCTTCTCATTCATTTTTAAGACCACCCTGTTCATTAAATATTCTGCTGAATATTTAATAGCCAATGGCTTCAGTACCCAAATTCATATTGAGTGCATTCTCTCATGTACATGAACCCAGCATGAAACACATGCATATCCACTGCGCACTCATTCTCACATACAAGCAGGCATACACACACATTTTCTTTCTCTCCAGAACAAGCCAGAATTACAGCTCTTTTGGTGATTGTTAGAATTTTTGGAATGGTTCATAAAATTTCCAAATTATTTTAAATTCGTAATACTTTTATCTTTTTTTTCTTTTTTTTCCAATTGTGAACCATTCCATATTGCATCTTTATTGCAAAAGTCAACATGCTTCTTAGAAATTCAGATTGTAATCGATAAAACAAACATTACATATATGAATTTAAATGTATAAACAGTTAGAAATTCAACAATATCTCCTATTATACTATTACACAAGTTCACAATTTTGTAAAAACTATAATACAGGCATACTATACATCAAGAGGAACCACTATTCCTTTTCACATGATTTTTTTTCTTTTTGAAATAATGATCCATCACCAAGGACATACCTATAACAAGACTATTTCCCAATTTATCATCTTAGCTGGTGACTGTGTTTTCCCAATGTTACAATATGAAGAAATTGAGGCAAATTCTACCTTCCCTAGGGTTACCTTTTTAAAACTGGGCAGCAATCCACTAGCAAACAGGCTAGCCTACCCAGGCTGGTGGCTGTTACTGCTGCTCATCAGCTACTTAGATGGCATACACACTAAATAGAACAAAATTGGCCTCAGATGCTGTATGTTGTTTCTGTAAATGAAGATGCCAAGAAAACAAGTCATGGTAGTTACTTACTTTTCAGAGAAATTCTAATGCTTGGGGATTTGAGGGTGAAAGTAAAAAAAAATCCTCAAGGAAAAAAATACACACACTCAACTATTTTATGCTGCCCTTAACTAAATTTCCCAGTATTCTATTTAACCCATATTTTGAATTCATTTTGGAGAGTCAAACATGTTTTAGAATTCTTAGGACATTTAAAAAGTATTTCAGTCCTAATGTAAGGTATATCTGAAAACTACCTTTTACACAAGGGCCATCAATCTCCCTGGAACAAGGGTCTGTCTACTCTTTACTTGAATGCCCTTCTCTTTCATCCCCTCTCCCCTAGTAACTAAAAAAAGTCAAATCAATCTTCAACTCTCTCTATACTGAGAGTATTATAATACGATGTCAATTCTGAAGTTAAAAAATCATATGAAAAGGAATTTCATTCTGCTGACCTGTCAGTCTACTGAAAATTTTCTTACAGCTCCATTAATTTACTGTAATTTTCAGTTTCCAAATACAAAAATACAACAATTCTTATTGAAATCTATACGCTGGTAGTTTTAGTACACAAAAAAACCAAACAAATTATTTACAAAATTATACAGTTTAAGAAAAAACTTTGTACAAAAAATATATAAATCCTTTGTTCCCTCTATCACGTTTAAACTGTCAGGACTCAAAATATTCACCACAATGAATCTTTCAAAATATATACCGACTGAGCCACAGACATCAAAATTTCATTAGAGATGATGGAGGAGGAAGGAGCAAGATTGCTTATTCTAGGTACCCCATTGTGTTTTCCTTCTTTTTAAGCTTATTTTAGCTTCAGTGTTATCAGAAAATATAATAACCTAGAAAAAGGAAGTCCTTATTATTGTGAAGGGAAAATTAACATGAACTTAAAAATGATCCTGGTTTGATACATCATTCCAGGAAAAGAGAAAAGATAATCAGAACTTGGGATTTAACTTCTTAGAGCTAAGTAAATCTAGAATCCTGATGGTTTTAGGTTTCTTAGCAAATAGTTTCCATTTTGAGAAACAGCCTTTACCTCAGGATACAAAATCCTTGATCTAGTGATCACCAAGAACCTTCTGAAGCCAACAGGAAGTTTCAAATTTTCACACCACACATATATAAAAACCTAGATGTGTATATCCTTGAAAAAGTGACATCCTATGTACATTAATCACTTTATTTTCCCAGGGGTCAATACAGTGTAGTGTTGCTCCTCTGCTTTTCCATCTAACATTCAGAACACAAGGACATAAATTTACATATATATTTTACTTAACAGATACTCTATTCTATACAGTGTACAGTAAAAATGCACACAGTGAAGAAAACTGTCTATTGAAGGATGCATATGTTCATGGATAGCAACAAGCTACAAAATTATGAAAATATAAAGTCATCTGATCAAAGTCAAGTTATGACTCCCATTTATTACTAGCATACCCATCCCCCTACCCCAGCCCACCCCCACCCTATCCCCAGTCACCTCACCATCATAGTTTAAATTTAGGAAAAGAATTTCAGACACTTTTTAACCCTTTTATGTGACTACTAACTAAACTGAAGCTTCAAAAAAGAAAAATGAAGAAAGAAAAGCTGGTGACTCTCTCTCCCCGCGCGAATCCTTCCATCATTCTCATCAAAACATCACTTATTTATCAAGGTGCTGGTTTAAACTTTTTATTGGGGACTGACTTTTGGTGGTCCAAAAGAATCACTTATCTCAATAGTGGGTAAGTCAGGCCTATTAATAAAAAGGCAAGAGAAAGAAAATGGGGACAAGAAAAGGGCAATAGGTGAAAGCCTTTTATACTCTGGGACTATTTTTAAAAAGGACCAACTGAACCCATTCTCACTAATTTCAAAGCAAGCTAAGGATCAGGAGCATGAGTCCAGGAGAATTAATGATGACAGAATGAAAATACCACGGAGCTAGCTACCGTTGCCTTACGGCATTTAAGAATACAGAATTTGTTATGATTTACACTAAAATAGTACTTGTACTGCACATAAACATCCCCCCCTCAAAAATTTAGACTGAATACAAACTGGGCTCACAGTAAAAAAAAAAAATTAAAATAAATTTACTTTTCTTCCAAGACAACTCTTGAAAGCAAAAGGGTATTTTCATTACATATATCTCCTTCTGTCTGACGACCCATCCATAATAGCTCAGAGTTAAGAGATTCCAGGCAATTTTGACATTTAATGAAATTTTATCAGCAGATTATAATCCAAAATAAAATTTCTGAACACCCTGTCATTTACATCATAATCCAACACCAATAGCAACAAAACAGGTGGTGTGGAAAATAAGGCTCTAGAGATTATCTGTATCATCCCTGTGGATCTTCACAACTGTGTAAAAGTCACTAGGCCTTTGGTGCTTTAATATCATGAACAGTTATGAGATGTGTTTAAATAGCAAACTTGCTGTCCTTAAACCTACTGTGTTGAAAAGAAAAATAAAAAAAATTTTTGGCTCATTGACTTCTTTAAATAATTTTAAAAAGTTGTTCTTCTAAACAATATTCCTAAAAATTATACAGCTCGAATCAGATTTCATCTTCGCCACGAACGAGACTCATATTCATCTTCATCTTCATCATCATCATCATGCAAAAACAAATCTGAGGTTTCTGTTTCCTGAAGAAAGAGAGGGTAAACTCTGTTTAATGGTACACGAAAGTCAAGTAAAATACTTTTTAGGCCAAAGGACAGACAGACTAGTATACAAAACCTAGGAGGGATTTACAAGTGACACACTCAGAGAGTACCCGGCAGGGGAAAACACACACAACAGTTTTTAAATGTATGCATATTCTCCTCTCCTGCTAAGCGTGCTAGTTTTAACAGATGTCCGTTCTAATATCATCAGGAAAATAAAATAATATACGAATGTTAAGTAGAAGTAAAAGAAAAAATATCTACAAAATGTTTCTGATAAAATTTATTAATAAAAATAATTAAATAAATTTTATTTTATTCCATTAACTTAAAATAAATGACCAAACTCCTAAACCTTTCTTCTAATATCCAATTATCTGTGATGGAGAACATACTAACTTCCCCATGATACCAACATTCCCAATCTTATATAAAAACCTAAAATCTTACACAAAGTAGAGATATCTACAAACATTCCCAAAATATCAAGATTCTTCTTTTCTTTTTTTTTTTTTTAACATAGGAAATGTTTCTGCTTTTGGTTTATAAAATTACCCACATGGTCAGGATACTCTTGATCAATCATAAATGCTAACATCTTTTAAAACCAAAATTATGACGCATCAGGAATAACTTGCATGTTGGCTAAAGGTCCCTTTTAATAAACAAATTAGAAGTAGGAGTAAAAAGCAAAATTATTTTTCAGATATTTTAAGACTTTCCTTGGTTTAAGTCCTTGGTCTTCCTATTTCTTCCCTTTTTCGTCTCACTGCCTTAACTTTCATTTCAACTAATTGTACACAGAAGGAAAATAAGAAACTCAAATCTATTACTTATGGAACATTAATACATGAAAAGCTAAAACAACCAGTTAAAATGTATTTTGTACATGTAATCCATGTTCTCATTTACCAGAATAAAAATTTCTAGAGTCCAAATAAAGCCAAAATAAATGCAAAGGGAAAAAAAAAAGTCTCTCCTTTACCAGAAAATATCCCCCCAAAGAGTTTTAATGTCTGCACCTGTTCTGATTCTTTAATAAACTTCTAGACTAGTCTTTGGTTACTGTGTGTATGAAAGAACCATATTTATTTTAAAATTTATTTTATGTACTTCAATGTCCAGAAAAATACTAATTGAGAAACAATCTAATTCAGCACTTATTTTCAATCGTTAAATTTACCTCCTCCTTGACATCTTCCTCCTCAGTCTCAGTGGATACAGAAGGCACCTTGGCCTTGTGCCATGATATTTGTAGCCGACGGTCTTTGAATTTTGACCCTTGGTTTGTAGTCTAAAATAGATTTCAGAAAAACAGAAAAGTTGATATTCAAATTGTAGGCTATTCAAAGGCATAATGACCTCGGGAGAAAAATGTTAAAATGGATCTAAACACAATCTCCAATAAGAGCTAGAAAAAGTGAAGTCCTTTATAATTAAAGAACCATATATAATATGTACCATTTTGCCCAGATAGTCCAGGACTTGCATCTGTGTCATGTTAACTTCACAATCTGTCTTGGTTTAGATGATCAATTAATTATATAGTCACTCTACTTACAAAAGTCATGATGAGAACAACAAATACTATCTTAATACAATTACTGGGCTTCAGGGGCACCTGGGATGGCTCAGCCAATTAAGTGTCTCACTCTTGATTTTGGCTTCAGTCATGATCTCACAGTTTGTGAAATCGAGGCCCAATGTGGGGCTCTGTGCTGACTCTGCAGAGTCTGCTTGGGATTCTTTCTCCCCTTCTCTCTGCTCCCCCACCCTCAAAATAAATAAATAAATAAATATTTTTAAAAAACAATTACTGACCTTTAGCTTTGATAATCTACATAGACTGAAAACTTAAAAGTATAAGTGATTTTTTGGATGCCTATTGATCTCACAGCATCTCTTATAGCCCCAGAGAGATAAAGCTATTCCCACTTCCCCTTCTGAAATGCCAAACAACAATGACAAGTACCCACTCATTCTATACGTTCAACAAATGTTAATCAAACACCTACTATCCTAACTCAAGGTAAAACTGCTCAATTTCAAATGTATTTCTTGGTAATACCATTCAGTTTCTTCTTTCACAACAAATTTCATTACGAGAAAGCAAAAATTTTTAAGACAAAGCAATAGAGACAAAAGAATAGAGACCCAAAGTTTCATTAAACAGAAAGTTCAGGCATTCCTATAACCGGTGCCAGACTGTAGAATATTCCCAATTCTGGGTTCAATTCTGAAAAACCCAAGAGAAGGGGTTCTTTTAAATTTGGAGTTTCACTCTAGTTTTTCTAGGAAGAACGCTGATGTCAGTAAGCACTTGCCAAATGTTTTCATAGAACACTCAGATCACTGCATGTTACAAGGGCACGTTAGGCCAGATGCAGAACAAGTATGACCAGAAGTAGGCCTGTGATATAAGGAAAAAATTCTTATTACCTCTCTGGGGGTAATGTTTATAACCTGACACCAAACATTTTAACTCAGGACATACTGAACTATGTGTATCAAAATGGCCCCATCCAAATACACATTTACTATCTTTTAAAAATCAGGTAGCTGCTAAGAGTAGATCTCATCACAAGGAAAAAGAGAATACTAACTATGTGAGGTGATGGATGTTAACTGAATTTATTTTAGTAATCATTTCCCTATATGTATATATGTTAAATTATTATGTTGTATATTGTAAGCTAATATGATGTGTGTCAGTTAGATCTCAATAAACCTGGGGGGGAAATCTGGTAATGTGTGTAGACGACCTCTTTTGCTTTTACTCTTTTAATATATACAACCCAATTAAAAGAGACTTTTTCACTATTCTGTTCACTTCTGTATTACTTGAATTCCTCTCTCCAGCATTACTGAGATATAACTGACAAACTGTTAAGATATTTTTAAGTGTAAAACACGATGATCTGATATACATATGCACTGTGAAAAGATTCTCCCTATTCAGTTTATTAATAACATTCATCGCCTCATGTATTTACCCTTTTCTGGGGGGGGTAACAATATTTAAGTTCTACTCCCTTGGCAAATTTCAATTATACAATATAGTGCTATCAACTATAGTCACCATGTAAATACATTAGATCCTTAGACTTAGTTATTTGAATTTTTTAAAAAGATCTACTACTTTTATAATCACAGAAAGCAATATAGCTTTTTTTAGCCTATATTTACTGGGTTGCCCTCCAAAGAAGGTAGCAGTTCTGTCCTCCAAAGGGAATTTTAGGGCATTAAATGTACTGTATAAAAAATATTGAAAGAAAATGAGAAATTTACTTTGTATGCAATATAACTCCCACAGTCTAACCTACAACAATAAACAAGATTAGTGATTAGAATAAAGATGTATTTTAATAATACCATGTCAAGAATTCCCACATACCCTGGAGAGTATCTAAACTAATGAAACTTATGTAGTTCATGCAACAACTCCATGTGTATCCAACATAAATGTGTATACATATATACTGAAAGATCTGTAAGAACGCTCCTATCAAAGGTATTCATAAAAGTCATGTGAAAATAGCCCAAATACCTAACAAGAAAACAGAAAAATAAAAAGTGGTATATTTATACAATTGAAAATTATACAGCAATAAAAATGGCAAACTGTTGTTACATCTAACAACATGAATGAATCTTACAAATGTAATAATGTTAAGGAAAAAAACAGACACATAAGAACATAAAATGTGTGGTTCCATTCATGCAAATTTAAAAAAAAATTTTTATGTCTTTATTTTATTTTTGAGAGAGAGAGAGAGTGAGCTGGGGAGGGGCAGAGAGAGAGGAAGACACAGAATCTGAAGCAGGCTCCAGGCTCTGAGCCGCCAGCACAGAGCCCGACGCGGGACACGAACCCACGGACTGTGAGATCATGACCTGAGCCGAACTCAGATGCCCAACCGACTGAGCCACCCAGGCGCCCCCATGAAAATTTTTTAAATAGAGTAATACTGTAATATTAAAGAACGCACATTTAGGTGATACAACTACAGGTGACCCTCATTATTTGTACTAGTTGTATTAAGCTCACCGCAAGCACTGAATTAGCAAACACCGAATCACTGCTCCTCAGGCAGAGTAAGGCTAGGTTCCTGTGAGCCTCTGGTCAAAACATTTTCTTCAACTAATCAATACATAAACCTTGTTTTATGTTTTAAGGACTCCTCATTTAAAATATACTGTTGATTCATGGACACTGAACTCATGGCCAAAAGCACCCACACCTGAACGAAGCTTACCTAACACATGTGTATTCACCATAAGGCACGCCACAGCCTTCTTGAACTTGAGACATAACACTTGAGAACTATACTTGGGAGGGAGGCGGGGGGCATTTCAAATACGGAAATCAACAATGAAAACCACAAAAATGACAAAAATGTGATACTAAATAGACTGCAAAAGGGACACTTGTTTACAGTATGAGAGTTGAAACAATAAGACCACGTGGCACCTTATCTGAACTTCGCTGGGAATGTGTGTATCAGGTAAATCATTTTTCACAGCTCTGCCAATATCTGCAAATAACCACAAGAGCACCTTGAGCACTGATTTTTGATCTTACAAAAAATTTTACTAGGCAGGGTAATGTGCAAGTCCGAAATCCATGAATAATGAGGATCAACTGTAGAAGAAAATCAAGGACGTGATTATCAGAAAGTGAGGGTATGGGTCACTTTTTTAAAGAGGAGAGAAAACAGTGACTAGAAGGGGGCAAGGAGGATGCTGGGAATTTACTTTTTCTTAACCTGACGGGAGGTATATGGAAGTTTACTTTCTAATAAATCACTGAACTATATATATACGTTTTAAATTGAGTATTATCCTTATAATTTAAAAAAGTATATCAAACACCTAAGATATTTATGTTAAAAAGCAAGGTGTGAAATGCAGCTCTGTATTTATCCTCACTTTGGTATATTTTTTCAAGTGAGACTTTGTGTATGTATTCTTATATTCATAATTTTTTTCTATAAAGATATTTAAAATAGTGACTACCTTTTAAGAATAGGCAAAGAAAAAGCGAAGATTTTTACTTTTTATTAACTATATTTTTAACCACTTGTGTGTATTCTTTTTTTATTAAAAAATACTTTAACAACTTTAAGACCGGCCTCTAAAATGTGACCTATCTAGTAAAATACATAATTTTTCTATATGCACGTATGTATTATCTAACACACATATCTATAAACATGGCTTGAAATAATGAAATACTAGGGAAATGTTAGATGTCCATCACTATGAGATTAGAGTTTATTTATTTATTTTGAGAGAGAGAGAAAGAAAGAGAATTCCAAACAGGCTCCACACCCAGCGTGGAGCCCAACTCGGGGCTTGATCTCATGACAGTGAGATCATGACCTGAACTGATATCCACAGTCAAATGCTTAGTCAACTGAGCCACCCAGGAGGCCCACTATGGGACTGTTTAAATCCAGTGTGGCACATGTATGCCATGAAACACCATGTAGCCATTAAGAAGAGAGCAACACCACATGTACTAGTATAGAATAATCGCTAATAACAATCTAACACAGATGCAAAGTGCATATGCAAAAGAGTACTGTATAACATACCACTATTTGTGTTAAAGAGAGATAAAATAATATATATATACAGGAAAAAATATCTTCAAGAAGATATGTGAGAAACAGATAACAGCAATTGCCTACAGGGAGTGAAACAGTGACTGGATATAGAAGGAAACCTGTACACTGCATATACTTTCATTTCTTTTTTTTTTAAAAATTTATTTATTGAGAGAGAGAGAGAGGGAGAGAGGGAAAGGGAGGGAGAGAGAAACACAGGGGAGGAACAGAGAGAGAGAGAGAGAGAGAGATAGAGAATCTCAAGCAGGCTCCATACTGTCAGCACAGAGCCCAATGTAAGTCTTGAACTGTGAGATCAGGACCTGAGCTGAAATCAAGAGTTGGATACCCAATGGACTGAGCCATCTAGGCAGCCCTACATTTTTTAATTTGTTTTATACTTTGTAAATGTGTGCTGCCCCTTAAAATATACGGTAATTTAAATAAAATAATATATACAAATATATATATGAATATGAGAAAATCAAATATATACCGTCAATGAAACTTAGTTATATGCAGTAACTTAGAGGTACTTGGAACCTTAGAGGCAGAAGTTACTAGAAATTCATCTAACCTGACCATTTTCCCAGATCATAAACTTGTCAATTCTGTCAGTCATCATTCATCAATTACGTGACCAGCAAATAAGATAAAATGAAACTCAAAGTGCTACCAAGGACACAGGGAAATAGGCACTCTTTTCCAATGTCACTATAAGTAAAACTTAGTATAACATTCCTAGAGGGTTATTTGGCAAGCTGTCCTAAAATTTTAAATATGCATGCTTTTGATGTAGCCCTCTCCCTCCTAAGAACTAATGTAAAATAGGGTTTTCAACTGAGACAACATTACTCTGGGGGCATTCTGGGTGTCACAGTGACTGAAGAGCATTTACTGGCATTTAGTAGGTGAGAGCCAGGAGTGCTAAAGGTCTTAACATGTACAGGACTATCCTATATAACAAACTATTCCACTCACAAACACCAAATCCAGTAAGATGTCTGTAACACTGTTCATAACAAAACGGGAAAAACTCAAGCCATCAAAAAGCAGTACGTATCAGTAGTTCATGAAAGATCCGCCATTACTAAAGGTCTGAAGAAGGGCAATACTGAAGTGCTATTCAGAAAAGTTTCCCTGAATATTAAGTCCAGAGAAAAGGGAACTTTTGTTCCGGTAAACACAGAGGAAAATTATCTTTCAAATGATAAGGTACCACTTCCATATACAGTAAAACTCTCAAATATATTTCCACACACTTGGAAGACAGGAAAGGGTAAAATCCCTACCTAGAGAGGATACAGGGAAAAGTTAACCCTGTATTTGTGGTAAGTCTTTAGTAATTACAGCAGAAGTATTCCATTGTCTTACTTGAAGGTCCAGGAATGAAGAAGGAGCAAGCAATTAGAGGCTCTTGCCAATAAGAACATAAAAATTTGAATGAATTACATAAATATTTCAGGGGGTACAGAAACTCAGACTTCTAAACCTGTTACTTTCTTAAGATTTAAAATGCTCTCTGGCTATAGATAGAAGGTGGATATGATAGTATGCAATGATACTAAAGTGATTTATTTTTAGAGGCATAAATCCATAAGAAAAAAAAAGAGAAAACACAACAAAGCTAAAAAAAAACACTGGGAGCTCAGAAGCAGAAGGATTAAATATATAATGCTTACAATTTTAAAATCAAGAAATAGCAGTAAAAATGTTTTAGAAATGAAAAAAATACCTCCAAAAATCAGCTAAAAGATTTAGAAGTAGACATCCTTGAAGAATAGAAATTGGGGAGAAATAGAGTAAGAAAATGATTAACAATATTGTGGCTGTTAAGTTCATCTGACTCTTCAAATGATGTTCACATATAACCTTTAAGAAAATAAAAACTAAAAAATTTAAAAACATCAAAAGAATCTAAGGTTTTTGAAGTTGATTTCCTTCTTCTCCCTCCCTCCCTCCCTCCCTCAATGTTTATTCTGTTTTCGAGAGAGAGACACACAGAATCCTAAGCAGGCTCCAGGCTCTGAGCTGTCAGCACAGAGCCCGATGCAGGACTTGAACCCACAAACTGTGAAATCATGACCTGAAGTTGAACACTTAACCAACTGGGCCACCCTGGCACCCGTTTTCTTCTTTCTGTAACTTAATGCATTTCAATTTTTCTTCAATGAACATCATGGAAGACACTGTCTTGCAAAAGAGTGAAACTAGACCATTCTCTTTCACCATATACAAAAATAAACTCAAAACGGATTAAAGACCTAAATGTGAGACTGGAAACCATAAAAGTCCTTGAAGAAAACACAGGCAGTAATTTCTCTATCACTGCTTATAACAACATTTCTCTAAATGGTTCTCCTGAAGCAAGAAAAACAAAAACATATCCACTATTGGGACAACATCAAAATAAAAAGCTTCTGCACAGCAAATGAAACAATCAACAAAACCAAAAGGCAACCTATCGAAAAGGAGAAGATGTCTGTAAATGACATATCCAATAAAGGGTTAGTATCCGAAATATATAGAGTACTTATAAACCCCCCCAAAACCAAATAATCCAATTAAAATGGGCAGAAGACATGAAAAGACATTTTTCCAAAGAGGACATCCAGATGGCAAACAGACACATGGAAAAGATGCTCAACATCACTCATCAGCAGGAAAATATAAATCAAAACTACAATGAGATATTACCTCACACCTATCAGAATGGCTAAAATCAGCACAAGAAACAACAAGTGTTGGCAAGGATGTGGTAAAGGGGGCACATCTTGCATTACTGGTGGGAATGCAAACTGGTATATAGTCACTGTGGAAAACAGTATGGAGGTTCCTCAAAAAGTTAAAAATACAACTACCACCCCTCCCCTCCGACCCTACGATCCAGCCATTGCACCACTGGGTATGTACACAAATACAAAAATACTAATTCAAATGGATACATACACTCCAATATTTATAGGAGTATTACAATAGCCAAATCATGGAAACAGCCCAAGTGTCCATCGACTGATGAATGCATAAAGAATACTCCAATGGAATATTAATGGATTATTATTCAGTTATAATAAAGAATGAAATCTTGCCATCTGCCACAACACGGATAGTTGTGATATGCAACTACACGTGATAAGTGTTATGCTGAGCAAAGTAAGTCAGCAAAAAGACAAATACCATATGACTTCACTCATATGTGGAATTTAAGAAACAAAACAAATGAGCAAAGGAAAAAAAAAAAGAGAGAGAGAGAGCGAGCGAGAGAGAGAGAGCGGCAAACCAAGAGACAGACTCCAAAACTGTAGAGAACTAATGGTTACCAGAGGGAGTGGTTTAAATAGGTGATGGGGATTCATGAGTGCACTTGTTTGATGAGCACTCGGTGACACACGGAAGTGTTGAATCACTATACTGTACACCAGAAACTAATATTACACTGTATGTTAACTGAAACTTAAATAATAACTTTATTTTTTTAATGTTTTTTTTAATTTATTTTTGAGAGACAGAGAGAGACATCGCGCGCAGGGGAGGGTCAGAGAGAGAGAGGGACATACAGAATCTGAAGAAAGGCTCCAGGCTCTGAGCTAGCTGTCAGCACAGAGCCTGATGCGGGGCTCGAACCCACAAACCGTGAGACCGTGACCTGAGCCAAAGCAGGACACTTAACCGAGCCACCCAGGCGCCCCTTAAATAATAACTTTAAAAAAGACACTGTCTTAGTTGTTTAAACCAACAACTACTTATCTCCTTCCATTCTACTGGACCCTGATTTTCATCACTGGTCAAGCGGCATACGGAACCATGACAGGTTTAATTCAATCATGGTAACTGTTTTCCTCAACAAGGATTAGTTTACAAACTGGTAAGGGACAATTCTGGCTAAGACACATGAGGGCACATCTGCTGAGTAAGTGTGGTATATGTCAGGGGTGGGGGGAGGGGAAGGTTGAAAGAGGGATACTTTCTGGGAAGGTTGTCTCCTGATTTTTTAAAATGTCATGAGAAAGGTACTGTTATTTTCTGCCTTCGGACATTCTTTTTAGAGGCCATGATGTCTGTGTGGTTGCTATCACAACCATCAAGAAAAATGCCTACGAAAAAAGCCAACATACTAGGCAGAGCAGACATATGAAAAGAACCTGTGTGGCTGAGTTTCTGAATTAATTTAACCTAAAACCTCCCTAACTCTAAGTTTCTTGAGAAGAAAGAAAATACATGTTTCTACTTCCCAAGTTATGCATCTTTTACTTGCAGCCAAACATATCCTGAGCAGCGTGTATTACCTTCATAATCAGGAAGAAGAAGAAAAAAAAATCAAGTTCTGACCTGTATTATGGAGTACAACAGCTAAACCATACTACCACAGCTCAAAAATCTTATAGTTACTTGATGCAAGCTACTTGAAAATGTCTAAGTGCAATTCAAGTATTCCAAACATCCAAACTTCTATTCAGTAGAAGTAAGTCTTCCTGTTGAAACTCACCAAACCTCTCTTGAATCAGGGGCAAAGGAATGTACCTTAGCTCTTGTCCTGTCTGTGCCCTCAAGCAAGGCTCTATGACTTAACATTTTCATCTTCTGACCTAAAGTTTAATATTAAAGTATTTAAAGGGAATTTTTCATTAAGGTCTTTAATATCCTTAGCTCTCTGTCAAATGAAAGAGACATAAAAATTAGGACTTTTCAAAAAATTCTTTTTAGACTCACTGACTTTACCTTTAAAATACATAAAATTCTATTTATATGATACCTAATACTATATTTCATATTTTTAACTTAAATACTTAATATATAAAGTAATACAATAACATATAGCAGGGGTCTCTGCAAACTATAGTCAACAGGTCAAATGTGGCCCAGTACCTTGTTTTTGATAGCGTGTGAGCTAAGAATGGTTTTTACATTTTTAAAAGTTTATTAAGAGTAAAAAGAAGAGGGGTGCCTGGCTGGCCCGGTTGGAAGAGCATCCAACTCTTGATCTTGGGCTTGTGAGTTCAAGCCCCATGTTGGGTACAGAGAATACTTAACGTGACAGAGACTGTAGACCACAAAAACCTAAAATATTTACTAACTGGTCCGTTACAGAAAAACTCTGCTGACCACTGATAATATGCTATTAACTTATTTATATATTATTGCATGTTTTATGTTACATATAGCTCTCATTGTATGTAAAATACACTACAGATTTTAAATATGTATATATTTTAATTTACCCTAGTTTTTAGAGAAGTACCTGCAATCTAAATGCCAAAGATAAACACACATCCCCAAATTTGGTTTTAAAATAAACAGTATAGGGGCACCTGGGTGGCTCAGTCGGTTAAGCATCCAACTTTGGCTCAGGTCACGATCTCACGGTTCATCAGTTCAAGCCCCGCACTGGGCTCTGTGCTGACAGCTTGGAGCCTGGAGTCTGCTTCAGATTCTGTCTCCCTCTCTCTCTACCCCTCCCTTGTCTGCGCACTCTCTCAAAAATAAGCAAACATTAAAAAAATTTTTTTTAATAAAATAAACAGTATAAGGGCACCTGGATGGCTCAATCAATTAAGTGTCTGACTCTTGAGATGAGCTCAGGTCATGATCCTGCCTGAGATTCTCTCTGCTCCTCCCATCATGTTCTCCTTCTCTCTCTCTCTCTCTCTCTCTCTCTCTCTCTCAAAATAAACAAACATGAAAAAACAATTTTTAATAAAATAAAATAAATAGTACAAAAACACTAATATTTCATCCTAAAGTGAGTGTGATGTTAAAAATTCTGATTCAAAAAGTAGTCTCTGTTCATTTTGAAAGCATGGAAAATAGGTCCTTGGAAGGAAAAAATGAAAACTTAACTTGAATTCTGCCAACTCGGAACTAAAAATTTAAGAGACTTTCATTCCAATTTTATGTATAATTTTGTATGCCACCATTTTGTAACCTAAAAGTCAATTCTGAGAATTTTCTGTCATTTGTCTTTAAAAGCATGTTTTCAGCAGCAGCACAATGCCACTAAGCATTTAGACTGTGCCCTTTTTACCATTACAAGGAGCGCTATACTGAGCATCCTTTACAAGCCCTTGTTTGCATACAACCATAATAATTCCCCTTATGATAAATTTGTAAAAGCAGATTATTTGATACAAGAATAAATGAGAAGACTCCAGAATTAGGTCCTCGTACACTGCAGAAGAGCTTCACTAAAACAAAACAATCTATCATCTTTTCATACATATATAGCCCACCCATAATCCTTTCACAATCATTAAGGACAGTGAAAGAATACTGAAAATATCCTTTGTACTTTGCCTTTGAGGTAGATAGATCTCAAAGAAGAGTGACCCTTTAAGCTTGCTACATCTATTTACAATAGTCTAGGCATACGTATTTCTGTAGATCTTTCAAAGAAAACATACTACACTGCCCAAGTAAGGATTACCAGCGTAAATGTCTAGTATTTAAGACTGTCCACTAGCATCCTATCAACACAAACAACAAAACACCATCAAAACTGATGGCAATGTCTCCTTCTTGAAGTTACCTCAGCTGCCTCATCTCCTTCATTTGCTCCTTCCCCAAATGCTTAGACATACCCCTTTCCACACACCAGAGGCCATATTTCAGCTTTAACAAATGTGTTTCCATCAAAATTGGTTACTATCAGATGCTCTAAAATGATTGATTCTACTTCTAAGAAGAAAAGAGATCTATGTGAGCATGACCTGTGGGTCCAAACTTAAACATCTACATATAGTCTCCAGTGACCCTCAAAAGACAGCATGCAGCTTCCTACCTAACAAAAATTACCTCTTGTTTTTCTAACTAGCACTTTCTGCAAAGTCAAATTTACAATTCTGCTTACTTAGTTCACTACTGCATCACAGAGCTGGCACTTGGTCTAAATGCCCAACATATTTGGCAAGGGGATTCTAATCTTATACACTAATTTTAAAAGCCAAACCTCAACATTCACCCACCCTCCACAACAACAGCCTGCACATGTGTAGTGCTCCTCTCCATATTATCTTCTTTACTCATCAAGGAAGTCACTTTAAAGATAGTCTCCTGGGATGCCTGGGTGGCCCAGTCGGTTAAGCATCCAACTTCAGCTCAGGTCAAGATCTCATGGTTCATGGGTTCGAGCCCCACAATGGGTTCTGTGCTGTCAGTGAAGAGCCTGTTTTGGATCTTCTGTCTCCCTCTCTCTCTCTCCTTCTCCCCCAACTCATGTGGATGTGCGCGCACGCTCTCCCGCTCTCAAAAATAAACAAACATTTAAAATATATAAATACATAAAGTGGGTTTCCCACTTGACACACTGGTGAAAGAAACTGCGTTAATGGTGAACAGAATGCTGCCAGCACAGTTCTCAAATCTGGACACTGTAACAACACACCATTCTCTAAAAGTCAGGGAGAAAAAGGATTAAGGGGCATCAAACTCATTATCAGAGTGAAGTCTTGCTCTTTCAGATTTCCTTCACCATGGGGGTGGGGGGCGCCTGGATGGCATAGCTGGTTAAGCATCTGACTTTAGCACAGGTCATGATCTTGCAGCTCACGAGTTCGAGCCCCACGTCAGGCTCTGTGCTGACAGCTCAGAGCCTGGAGCCTGCTTCAGATTCTGTTTCCCTCTCTTTGCCCCTCCCTTGATCACACACAGTCTCTGTCTCTCAAATATAAACAAACTTTAAAAAAAAAAAAAAAAAAGATTTCCTTCACCATCTTTAACACTTTAATAGGGCTGAAAATGTTCTCTCTCAAAAAAGGTGCTTGAGGAATAGGGATCCCAGATGTTAACAGTGAACTGTATTTTTATCTTGGTTCTGACGCTTACTTACTGTATGACCTTTTTGTATGTCTGACTCACTTTTATGTTTTAAACTTGAGTTTTCCTATCTGTACACATGGGATTTCACATGCACTCTATATGGTTATTTAAGATTAAATGAGATTATGGATGAAAACACTCTAGCACAAGTAACACTCAGTATTTAAGCAGATGAATGAGTGACTGGAAAGAAGATATACTCTGTTTATGAGCAAATTAAAGAGTCACCTGAAGCAAATCTCTATTTGCATTATCTAAAAGTGGTTGCCACCATATACAGAGTGTAACTATATGTGTCTCTTATCTAGAGATCTATTAGAAAAATCTAATAAATTTTTCCTCTGAATTTTGCCTTCATCCCAGATTATATTCACTTATTGACTATGAACACCTGGTAAACCATGTAATAACCCTAAAACAAAAATCAAATATTTGCTTTGGAACAACTTGTCACTACAAACGCATTTATGTGAAGTATTATGGAATTACAAAGCGTGGGCCGCTTCTTGACCTTCAAATATATTAATAAGAATTTGCTAATACCCATTTTTTTACAACTTGATTTTCTAATCTATAAAACATTTGACACTTATACAGAATGCAAGAAAATGCTGAATACAGAGCTTTTAGAGTTGATATCTGCCAACTTTGAAAACTTACTGAGAAATGTTGAAGCAATTCATCTTTCTCCTCCTCAATGAATCCCCCTACTGTTAGTGCTTTGGGGCGGTGGTCCACCACCATGTGATTCAGTGAGCCCCTTCCTCTTCCTCCACGGCCTCTGCCTCTTCCTCGACCTTGAGAGGACATGGTCTTTCCTCGACCCACAGGTAAAATGCCTAACCGTGCAGCCTGAATAACAACAAAAGGGAAAATATAATATACATTGCTAGAATGAACCTTGGAAAAGAGAGGAAGAGGAAAGTATTTTTTGAGGTGTTAAATGTAGTGGGTCAATAACTCCTCTTTAATCTCACCTCAACCTGTAATTGACTGAGTTTTTTCCGTAACTCTGTTGTATCTTCTCCTGAGGATAGCCTCTTGTGAAGGTCCAGTTCAGTATCTAATAGTTCTTTCTGAGCCTTTGGAAAAATTAAGAGTAAAAATGTATTTGTTAGATAACTTCGAAGATCTTATTCAGAACATCATACTTCAAGAATGACAGACATCTCTTTTGGCAAAAGGAGAATGAGAAGATGCAATAAAGTGGAGTGTTTTAAGGAAGGTTAACTGTGAAAACATACAGCGAATATAGTGAAATCAGTAAAAATAAAAAGCAGTATTATTGCTTAAGATGTCCTAAAAATCGGACTCTAGAAACAGTCAAATGAGAAGAGGGAGCTGAGAGTAATTTTCTAATAATAAGGAGCCATAAGTCAAACTTGTTGGGACAAAATACACAGGAAAAAGTCAATAATAAAAACATAAAATCTACATAATTGGCTTTCAGATTTGAACTCTATTAATATTGCCACTCTTTTTGTGTGAGGGACAAACTATCCTTAGATGGTGTGACTCTGAGTGAATTTTTTACTCCCATTTTCTCTTAAAATTTTTTAAGTTTACTTATTTATTTTGGGAGAGAGAGAAAGGGACAGAATATCCCAAGAAGGCTCCATGCTGCCAGTGCAGAGCCCAAAACAGGGTCAATCTCACTAATCGAACCATGAGATCATGACCCGAGACAAAATCAAGAGTCAAACGCCCAATCGACTGGGCCACCCAGGTGCCTCCCTCTTTAATTTTTAAAATGTGCATATGTTCCTTCTATAATGGGGGAAATTTCAATAAAAATATTTTATTATAATTTTTCAAAACAATCTTGACGAAATACTTTATATCCCTCCAGTAATACAGAACCAAAATTTCAAATGTATTATAATATTGGACATAAAACTTTGCATTCTATATATCTGACATATTTCTTATTTTGAGTTCTCAAAGGGCTAGAAATTAAAATTCCACTACAGAGGGGTGCCTCACTGACTCATTCAAATAGTGTGTGTGACTCTTGATCTTGGGGTGTGAGCTCGAGCCCCATGTTGGATGTAAAGATTACTTAAAAATAAAATCTTTTCTAAAAAAATTAAAAATTCCATTCAAAGAGCCGTGGTATAATGTAATCACTTTGTAAAGTAACTATTCTACTAGGTAAGGAAGCAAATGGCAATTAACAAAATAAGACTTAAGTGGATCTAGAACTTTTGATTATTCTTTTCAATAGAAGGTCACATTGTTACCTGTATTAAACCCAATGACACCTTTTGAATATTAAAAGGGATGGTTCCACTGTATTACAAATTAGAGAAACAACTGCTGAAATGGGAAACATCACTTTTTTTTTTTTTACCATCACTCTAGCAATTTCATCCTCAGGAAAGGAAAACATAAATTCAGTTAATAAACATATCTTTGTTCAAACAAGGTATTAGCACCTCTTTCAAAGACAGTACACAGCATCTACAGGAACATTTAAAAAAAATTGTTACTGTGTCTCCCCGTTAGACTATTAGTTACCTAAGAGTTCCAACTGTACTTTCAAAGCACCAAGCATGTAACAGAAGTTCAACAACCCTATGGGGAATGGAAAATGGAAATATATACCTCTGTTTTTGTCTTAACTTTAGATGGTGTGGAGACTGCAGAAGATGTTTTTAATTCATCTTTCAATTGTGAGATCTTTTCTCCAAGCTCTTTCAAAGTCTTCATTATATTTGCTCTTTCTTCTGGTTTCATGTTTTTGTTTTTTTCTAGCTTAGATATTAGCATCTATAATATAAACATAAAAAAGTAAAAACTATGCTTAGTAATTTTTAATATAACTAACCCTTATCAACTTTCCTATGAAGGGTATCTATAAACTCTCTGGTAGGAATCTATTCCAGCTGGCAAATAATGAGCTCTTATCTTACCTTCTGGCATTCTATTTGTTTTTCTAGCACTTCTTGCCTCTTTTTCCTCATATCTTGTTGTAGCTTCATTGCTTCCTATATGAATAGATTTTAAAAATTAGTAACAGATAACAAAATTTGCCAATGATACACCTGCATACATCTGATAAATGAACAACTCATTTCTTCTGGGTCATCCTTATGCTATACAAGACAAATTTCGCTCCTAATCAGCGAAACCAGAGGTGAAACCATTATATGCATTTTCTATGGAAGGCTTTATAAGTGTATTTTTAAAAATATTTAAAATGCTAAGTGCTAATTAGCTGTATCTATGACAATTATTCTTGAATGACCTGAATGTATGTATGAGGAAAAACAAGAGCTGTTTCCACTTGCCAATGTAATAAGACATCCTTTATTTTTTAAGTTTAAAGTTTAAAGAATGTGAGATGCAGGCTAGGGAACAGAAATGATACCAAATTGTACAGATTTTTGCCAGGAAAATATTGCCTCCCACCCCTCCGTTAATCAAATCTCCAATTAAACGGAAATGATACATATAAATATCTATTTGATTTAAAATATTCTATAGGAGTTTATATCTAAGATGACAATGAAACTCGGAAGTCATATGAATAAGAACTACACAAAAACTATACTTTGTGTAAAACACTGTCTAACAAAGCAAGAGAGGAATTAAAAGAGGAAATAATGAAATAAAACTGCTTCTTTACCTTGGAGAAAAAACAAAACAAAACAGGACAACTTAGTGCTGTTTATTTTTACACAGAAATAATTCTTCCCTGTGCTTGATGTAGTCTCTGCAAAGGCAACTGCAAAATACTTTTTTGTCTGTTCACCTTTTTTTCAAATGTAGACTGCATCAAGCAGCAGCTAGATCAACAGTATAATGTAGTTCCATAACATGAACTATTCAAATGTGTTAATAAAATCGCTGAAGAATTCAATGGGTCCTTCACTCTTTAAAGAAATTAGAATCAAGGCTGTTACCTGTTTCTTTTTAAGAACTTCTTGAACATCATGAGATTTAGACCCTGAACAAAGTTTTGAAGGCGTCTTTAAGTTTGAGGAGCTGTAAATCATTTTTGGATGGCCTGGAGCTGAAAAGATCTATGAAACACAAGTATAATTAAAACAAATCTTAGAAATGCTTTAAAGTAAATTTTTAGAAAGATTGCATGCACTTCTTTTTTTTTTTCAGGAGTTAAACTTTAAGAACTTCATTTATAAAACTAGTTTTTATGTATACATAAATTCAACGGTAATGCAAATACAAAAACAAAAATTTTAGCAATGTTTTTTCTGAATGCAATCACATCCTTCTTCTCTTTGTATTTTTTTAATTGAGAGGAAAAATAACTGCAGCCATTTATATCTAGAACCTTCTATCGAGGAGCGGGCCTGTACTCATAGTGAGGCCTTACTGTCCTGTTAAACAATTTCACAGAATATGAACCTCCAACAAACCCTACTCTTGTGACCAAGATGGGTCAAGACAAAACCAAAAACAAATCCACAATCCACAATCATGACTAAACACAGGAAGACAAAACAAAACAAAACAGGAATACTATCCAAATGGTAAAAATGACTGAGTCTCTCTCTAACCTGGCTAACAGAAATGACTGCAGCCTCTTGATCAATTATAGCTTTAGCCTCATTCCAGTTTTCCCCTCTTCTTGGTTAAGACTAATTAAGATATCTGATTCTTTAAGATTCTTTAAACCCTCCTCCAAATCACCTAACACAGGATTAAAGTACTTTGTAATCATATCTATTTGAATCAAATGCTATATGAGTTTATAATCAAACACAAAACAAGTAGATAGCTCACAGGTCTGACTTTACAAAGCAAAGTGGTGGCCACTCTTACTGTGCTAGTTTTGGTATTTAGATTCCTTTCCCTTTCTCAACAGACCACTCTCCAGTTAATCTTCCCTTCTTTAATTAAGGCATAGCAGAGCTACCTGGCACAGTACAATCTCTCTGGTTCAAGTCTTTCCTAACACAAACGGCAACACCTACAATTTACTGAGCACTTAGTATGTATTTAACACTCCCCTTCTATGCTTTACTAACATGAAATTTTTTAATCCCCATAGCAACTCAACTTACTGAAAAGGAAACCAATACTCTCAAGTTATCTAACACAGCTACTAAGAGGCAGCTCAAGTCAATCAGGGCTGTCTGACTTCCAAATCTGTAATTACCTTTGTTTTGCTATCTTTCTATAATATAATTTTTGAGACAAAAGAGTTATATTACAAAGGTGATGTATCCATCACTAAGCACGAACAATTATCAGGACATAAAATAGAGTAGTTCCCCCTTACCCAGTTTGGCATTCCATGGTTTGTTAACCAAGGTCAACTGTGGTCCGGAAAGAGATGACCCTCCTTCTGACTTGTCAGAAGGTCATGAGAAGCCTAACACTACGTCACAATGCCTATACTATTCACCTCACTTCACTTTTCATGTAAGCATTTATTGTATCATCTCACGTCATCACAACAAGGATAAATATGGTACAATATTGAGTGACCTCTCCTTTGTTAAAATATATTACTATAAAAAACTATTCCATTTTAATATTATTATTGTTCATCTCTTACTGTGTCTAACTTATAATTAAACTTTATTATAGATATGTATGTATAGGATAAAACATGGTACATACAGGATTTGGTACTCTCTATGGGGTCAAGCCTCCACTGGGGGTCTTAGAAAGTATCCCCATAGACACTCGGAGACTACTATAATTTTGTTATACGTAAATCCCAACATTCATACCAAACACTATGTTTCTATGTTTTATCTGTAAATATTCAGCTGCATCTTTAAAAATAAGGACTCCTTTCTTTTTAAAACATAACCATAATACCATCATCACACTTATCATAACTCCTTACTATCATTAGATAGTCACATACCAAGATTGTATTATAATTTTCTAAACACCTTTTCCCATCTGAATTGGGATCTATTAAGGTCCATTTACAGCAACTGGTTAGATCTCTGTAAAGTCTCTTCTGATACCATTTCCTTTCCCATCTCTTTCTTTTCCTTGCAAACTGTTTGTTGAAGAAACCAGGTCATTCATCCTGCAGCAGTCATCACGGAATTCTATGATACTCTGTTAACATGTTCCCCTGTCCTCTCAATTTCCTTCAAATCAGTATATCTAGAGCCTTTATGACATCTTCTCATTCTTTGACAGGATTCCGGAGATCACTGACAACTTCGTTGAACAAAATATTCTAGGGTCATCAGGAACACTGCCAGCCCCAGATCTGGGGACAGCCATTTCTTCAATGGATGCTTCACAGATGCTTAAGTCCCAAATACACTTACAGTCCTGTGCTGTATTTATTTTAAAAAACCTTGGTTCCTCTGAGTGCCTGGGAGGGGGCAGGGAGTAAACACCCCCTTGATTATTATTTCTACACCTTTTTGTGAATAGAATAAAGAAATGTTTTGGAGCTTTCTATTGGTTACTGTTTTTTTAAGATAAAACAATATGTGAATGTGTAACAACACAGCTGATCCTTGAATAACTCAGGGGTTAAGGGGCATGGACACCGCCCTCCCAAGAATAAAAGATCCACATATTTAACTTTTGACTTCCACAAAACTTAATAGCCTGGTGCTGACCAGAAGCCTTACGAATAACATAAAACAGTCAATTAACACATACTTTTTATGTTATATTTTTCATATACTGTATTCTTATAAGAAGCTATAGAACAAAAATTTTAAGCAAATCATAAGAGAAAATACACTTACAGTCCTGTGCTGTATTTATTTTAAAAATCCATGTTTAGGTGGATCTGCGCAATTCAGCAGACCCATGTTGTTCAAGGATCTACCATACTTTCAATTCAAACATAAGACCACAGTTTTTACTTAACCTATCATACATGTGTTTTGAACCACAATGAAAATCTCAGTTGTGACACCAGTATAATTCCTCATTTGATTTATCCTACAATGCTCACAAACTGTTTCAGAATAACAACATGTTTGCTGAAAAATACTTTTTAAAATTGCTGTCATCAGGGTTCATCTCATTAGTAATATAAAGTCAAGTAGCTGTGTTTTAAAGTACTCTCTATGGGCATGTGGATGGGGCTCAGTCAGTCAGTTAAGTATCTGACTCTTCATTTTGGCTCAGGTCATGATCTCATGGTTTGTGAGATCTCATGGCTCTGCGCAATCAGTGTGGGATTCATTCTCTCCCTCTCTGCCTCTCCCCTGCTTACACTCTCTCTCAAATAAATAAACTCTAAAAAATAAAGTATTTTCTATGCAAACATATTAGTTCATTTGTTTCCTTTTTTTAATTCTTAGAGATTACTTTTTTCATTTTATGACTGAATGCAGCATTTATATGGTTCCAAGACAAATCTACAAGACAAAGTTGTCCTGTTTCTTGCCATAACCACCAATATTTAAATTTTAGAAACTAAAAAAATTTTTTTTGAATTTTAGGAATTTTTGTTTCTCCTATTAATCAAATACTTATGTGTTCAATGGCCCTATTTGCTTATACTAACAGTGGCTGACTCTATATGTTTTGTACCATCTTCTTTTTTTTTTACCTAATACATCTCATGATCACCTCATGGTACATAGGAAGGTATTTCTCATTCCGTTGTAATGTTGCACTTACGCTACTATACTACATTTTAAGTAACTAGTTCCCTACTGATGGACATCTGGATTGTTTCCAGTCTTTTGCTATTACAGTCTGTAATTACTAGCCTGGTACATATATTTTTCCATAGTTTGACAAATGTACTTTTGGCATACATTCTGAGAAGGAGGGTTACTGATGTAGAATAAATGCATACATAATTTTGCCATACACTGCCAAATTTGCTTTCATGGGGGTTGTAACATTTAGCATTTCCATCAGCATCTAAATTCTCAGATCTTTTTGGAAATTATCCTAGTTTATTATGTAATTTTAAAAATGGATCTAATTTTATCTCTTCTATACGGCTATTCACTTATCCAAATACCATTTATTAAACAAAAAGTCCATATTCTCCCCACTGACCTGAGATACTGTGCTGACATCTAATAAATTCCTATTTGCAAGTGAGTCTATTTCTCGTCTTTTATTCTGTTCCACTGGTCTATCTCTTCATGTGCCAGTATTAACTGACTTAGTTACACAGACTTCATATTTTTTAATGTCTAGTAGGGTTAAGCCTCCCGCCCCCTTGTTCTTTTTCAGAATTTTTCAAGCCCTCTTTGAAATAATCACCATGTGGAGAGTCACTGTACAGATATATTCCTAAAAGCAAAAGAAACTACTTAAAATACATTTCAAAGTGTGACAGATTATGACAGAATTTCTTCACTATATTCTTCTAAAATTCTCAAATTCCTACTTAGCTTTGAAAAAAAAATAGCCAATTTCTGGCCGTATCATGGAAATTAGGTGAGTATACCCTGCACACTTAGGTTAGCGGTCACATTTACTTCAATTAAAGAAACAACACATTATAAATCTGGATGAAAAGGAATTTGTTAATTTCTCTGTGTCACTAAACAATTTTAAATACATTTGAGGATCAAGGCGCCTGGGTGGCTCAGTTGGTCAAGCGTCCGGCTTCAGCTCACGTCATGATCTCACTGTTCATGAGTTCAAGCCCTAGGACGGGCTCTGTGCTGACAGCTCAGAGCCTGGAGCCTGCTTCAGATTCTGTGTCTCCCTCTCACTCTCCCCTTCCCCAACCTGAGCACTCTCTCTCTCTCAAAAATAAACATTAAAAATTATAAATAGATAAGAGTGATTAATCCATTAATCAGAGGGTCACAGAAATACATACCTGGCAATCCTCTCCAGCACCACCTGACTGATTCAACAAGTGTGATGCATCACTCTGGTTACCACTTGTGTGTCCAAGGCGATGTTTAACAGGAACTTTGTTAAGAACATATGCGCCCGATGTCTGTGGTTTATTCATCATCTGCATACACAAAATAAACATGTAAGTGGTAAAAGTTTTAAAAATGCCCAGGAATGATACAAATTCAGGCTAGTGATTACCCTAGGGAAGAAAATTAAGAAATGAGAAGGGAGGGTGTTCCTATTGTCTCTAAGTTTTTATTTTTAAGTGGTAGATATACAAATGATTGTTATTTATTTTATGGATATCTGAAATATGTCATAACAAAATGCATGCATATGTATATAAACTCATACAGATAAAAATTTCTAATAAATTTTTAAATGTTCCCTTTAATATGTAATGCTTTGAAGGATCTGGAGGTTCTAAACGAGAGAAGCTTAATATCACTAACAGTGTGATATGGACACCCCCAAAACATAATGCAATCTTGGGCTACATTAACAGAACACAGTCTAATGGATCACAAAGGGGACAGTATCACTTTTATATGCTATTCAGCCTACATCTGGGGGAAGCACTTGCCTCTGGACTGTAACATGAAGTGGGACATAGACAAAAGAAATGCAGGCTTAGGTGCAGATAAAAAGGATGATGACTAGAGTTAAGATTATGTATGGTAAGGAATACTTAAAAAAAAATTTGAATGCATTTAATTCAAACAAGAGAACAGCTAGGAAAAAATTACCATTATCATCAATATGGGAATGTCTCTAATGCATAGTGTGTTGTTCTTTACTTCCTCCATCTGTTCATTCAAGTATAGTTTGAGCAACATGTACCAGGCCTTGTTTTAGGCACGAGAGACAGAAGGAATAAAACAGGCAAAATCCTATTTTCTCAGAGCTTACATTTCAGTTTTAAAGTTTTAAAAGCTTAAAAAGAGTTTTCTACGTGGAAAAAAGTCAGAGAAACAAGCAGGTAGAAGGATGACTGAATCTAACACAAAACAAAAAGTTCTAGATACAGAGTTGTTTGGTGGTGGAGTTATGACATTTTAGTGTTGAGAAGAATCACTAAGAGCATCTCTTTAAACATGTAGATTTATGGGCCCCAGATCTAGAGACTGACTCTGTACATTTCGGGAGATAAGGCCCAAGAATTTGTACCCAGGTAAGTAATTCTGGTAGAAGTAGAACTGCACTTGTCAAAATTTAGGGTTCATTGAGAATCATGTGGAGAGCTTGTTAAAACACAGATGCTTAAGTCCCAACCACAGTGATTCTAAGTTGGGGTGAGGTCCAGAAAACTGCATGTGCAGTAAGTTCTCAGGAGATGAGATGCTGCTGGTCTGCAGATCAAACTGAGAAGCTTTAATGTCGAAGACCTAAGGACTGCACACTGACAGTGACCTAGAGAGTGGGACCAGGGGAGCTCTCCCTGTCTGCGGACCGGGAGATTACCTTCTGGATACCACCATGTACCGTGGAGGGAGGAGACTGGGCCACCAGCACTTGCTGCTGATGAAGGTGCTGGGGCAAATGATGGTGCTGCTGCGACAGGTGACTAAGTGTTTGCTGTTGCTGCAGGAGGAGCTGTGCTGGAGACTGCACTGCCGGCTGCTCATTATTCTCCCTGTGCCACAGAACTCGAATGAAGCGGTTGTTCAGAACTGCTTCAGTGCTTGAAATGGCTTTCCTGGCCTCCTCATTGGTAAGATATTGGATGAGGGCTGCTTCTGGATCTCCCTTAAAAGCAACCTGTAAGAAAAAACAAAAGCAACAACAGAAAAGCATAGAGATTAGTAAACAGTTAAATGCAAACTCTGATAAAGAATTCAGAAGCAGAAAGGAGCCTGCTGAAATCTATTCTCAAAGCTTTGTAAGTACAGTTCTCCATCACCCTAAAAGATAATAAGCATATTTTTAAAAACTATATATAAAAAAGATTAGATTACTCAATAAAGAATGCTAATAATGTTACCTAACCACTTGGGGAAAAGTTGTTAGATCCCTCCCTGATACCTTACATCCAAATAAACTCCAGAGAAAGAAAATGTTTTACCATAACAAAACAACCAACAGAAATAGACCAATAGAATTTCAAAGATTTCAAAGAAAAAAGGGTGAGTATCTGTATAATCTGAGTGTTTGGAAAACCTTTTTACGCATATCTATAAAAACAGGATCGTAAAGACAAAGAGCAGTAGATTCTATCACATAAAAACTTAAAATCTGTCAGTCAGTCCAAATATGCCCTAAACTAAATAATGAAGAGAAGTAGTATTTTTGATACACATAACAAGCAATGGCTTGGAAAAGCACTATTATAAATGCCTTCATTAAAAATGGGCAAAGACAATCAATAGGCATATCCAAAAAACCTGCAAATGATCTATATAAATCAGAATCTGCCTAGTAATTTAAAAAAGCAAGTAGGGGTGCTTGGGTGGCTCAGTGGGTTAAGCATCTGACTCTTGATTTTGACTCAAGTCTTGATCTCACAGTTTTTTGAGTATGAGCCCCATATCAGGCTCTGCGCTGACTCTGCAGAGCCTGCTTGGGATTCCCTCCATCCCTCTCCCTCTCTTCCTCTCTCTCTCTGCCTCTCCCCAGCTCATGCTCTTCTACCTCTCTCAAAATAAATAAATTTTTAAAAATTATTTTAAGAAAAGAAAAGCAAAATAAAACAAGTATAATTTTTCACTTACGAAACTGGCTAAAAACATTTTGATGGATCCACATTATAGTGTTGATGGGCTTTAACCTAGTGCATGTAGGAGTATCAACTAGCACAACCCTTTCGGCAAACAACGTGGCAGCTCAAATAATTCAGCAATGCATCAGGTTTAGCAACAAGGAGGCTCACCACAGCATTGTTCTTATATAAAATAAGAGAAACAATAGAAATCCTCAACCACAAAGAACAGTAAATAAATCAGGCCTGTTGCTATGGACTGATTTAGGCCCCCACTCCCAAATTCTTATGTTGAAACTCTAACTCACTGTGTGACTACATTTGGAGACAGGGCTTTTAGGAGGTAATTAAAAGTTAAATGAGATCATCAGGGTAGGCCTCCCCTTCCACAATGTGAGGATAGTGTAAGAAAGTGGCCATCTACAAAGCAGAAAGAGTCCTCACCAAGAACCAAAGTTGCCATCACCTTGATTTCAGAATTCCCCCAAAACATTTGTTGTTTAAGCCACCTACTCTCTGCTACTTGTGATGGCAATCTGACAAGACTAATATACCAAACTACATTAAGCCATCTAATTTTTCTAAATGACGTCAACAATAATGACCTAGGAAACATGTAAGAAAACAAGGCAGAGACATCTGATATGATTTTGTATCCTTAAAGTGTGTAAAGTAAGTATTTTTAAAAAGAGAACATGTGTCTGTATGTATATGTGTGTGTTCTTCCATATAAATACCATATGTCTTTTCATCAAAAGATTAATAATTATTATTGTAATGCAGTGAGATTCTGGTGATTTGTTTTTTCACTTTTGTTTAATGGATTTCTAATTATAAAATTAAACATGTACTAAACTCAGGAAAAAACACTGCTTAAAAATCTCTCAAAAAGAGAACTTTGGTTCAATTCTTTGAAGTATCAAATTTCCTCATACTACTTTCTTTTGTTATTTTTTTGAGGGGGACGCATGCACAAGTGAGGGAAAGGTGGAGAGAGGGAGAGGGAGAGAGGGAGAGAAGGAGAGAAGGAGAGAGGGAGAGGGAGAGGGAGAGAGAGAATCCCAACCAGGCTCTGCAAAGTCAGTATGGAGCCTCATGCAGGCCTCAAACTCAGGAACCGTGAGATCATGACCTGAGCCTAAGTCAGATGCTTAACCGACTGAGCCACCCAAGCGGCCCCTCATGCTACTTTCTTCAGGTCTCAGCTTAAATGTCACCTCTCAAAGGACTTTCTCCTGAGTTCCTCTCCTCCCCCTATTAATTACCGTACTATATTTATCTTTATAGCACTTAACCTGTTTTACTTGTTTGTTCTCTGTCTGCTCTCTCAGAAGGTTAGCTGCATGAAGGCCAGGACCCTGATTATCATGTTCATATTTAGCCAGTGTGTTCAACAGTGCTGGTCCAGTACGGCACACCTCTACATATTGGATGAGTACATAGATTGGAGGGGGAAGGGCACAGGAATTAATTGCAGTGACCTAAGGGTGATGCCTTTTTTTAATATAAAACTTTAATTTTTAATGTGATATTTATTTTTGAGAGAAAAACATGGAGTGCAAGTGGGGGAGGGGCAGAAAGAAGGAGACAAAGAATCCAAAGCAGGCTTCAGGCTCTGAGCTGTCAGCAAAGAGCCCAACATGGAGCTTGAACACATGAACCATGAGACCATGACCTGAGGCAAAGTTGGACGCTCAACCTATTGAGCCACCCAGTTGCCCCCTCATACTACTTTCTTAAACTCAGTTACATAACTCATACTTTGGTTTGATGACCAACACTAACCATCAGGGGTTACTCAGTGAAAGTGCAAGTTAATGAGGACTTCAGTACTCTCCATTACAGCATAACACCCAACCACAAATACATAAATTGGAATAGATGGCAAGTAGACAGCACAATACAAAAGTTACAATTTACATGATGTTAGATAACATGTTACATTGCCTAAATTTTCAAGATTACAACCATCCTTAACCAATTACTTTTTCACTGTAATATAAAAATCACTCAGGAGACAAAATTACCATAGAAATTACTAAAAATCTTACCTATCTAGTTAGAATACTAAAGCAGATTAAAAAGTTGTTTGTCCAGAGATAGCACTATGAACAAAAATATACTAACCAACCTCAGTGTCTTTCAGGAAGAGGTTGCAGATAAAAAACAAATGAATTAAAAAAATAAAAACAAAACAAATTCATCTTAATTTCATCATAAAGTTGGGTACAGAGCTATACAGTGGAGCTTACAACACTTAGCAGAGATTACCTCAGCTCGTTTAAGCAAAGTGAACTGTTAAGAGTATTTTCAAAGATGCATAAAACCCCCCTAATCTGTCAGCAACCTAGTCACATTTACCTGAATGTTCACAATAGTTCCAAACTTGCTGAAGTGTTCATTGAGCTTGGTAATGTTGTTCAATTCCTGAGGGATCTTCTTGACTTCTAACTTGGTGTTCGTATACTGATTCTTTCTCAAGAATCCTGGTTTACTCTGACTGTTATTCCCTTGTCTGAAAGGAATATTAATAGATCTTGATTAATTCCCTCACCTTATGCCTAGCCATGAGACAGATCAACAAAGAACTTAAAGTTTATATGTATTAAAGTGGCATTTGTAAGACATTCTTATGTTCTTCAGAAATTACTTAACATTCTTCAGAAATTACTCCGTAATTTTCACATTGTCCTTGTTACATGGGAAAAGAAAGGTTGAGAGAAAGAAGACTGAATAGCAAAAGATCACAAAAAGAAAGAGGCCCAAATGAGATTAAAATTAATATGCTAAAAAGATCCACGAGAATTACCAAGGAATCTAACTTTAAAGCACGGAAAGAACATCATTTTTTTTTTCCATCGGGGTGCTTTTCAACTTCTGTAAAAATAAGAAGTTTTTTTCTTCTCCTCTGTTCTTTCCAGTGTCTCAATAATTCTCAATATTGGGTTGAGCCTAGATATAGTAAATACAAGTTACTAATACCTATTATTAATATTCTGCTAAGTGTTCTATTTTTAAGATGTTCTAATGATGCCTCTGGGAACCCTAGTTTTTGAGACACATAGTTTTAAAATCACGGGTTAATGACAACTGTGAATTTTACAAATTTACTAATGCACAAAAAAATAACAAAAACACCAATTAGAACTACTAAGCAGCAAATTATCTTACTTTCCCAGCCAAGGTTTCTTTGTGAGTGGCCCTTCCAAACCACTTATAGCTCTTTTTCGGCTATCTGGTTCAAGAACTACTCTGGTTATGTTGCTATTAATTGAAACAGGAACCGGTGGTTCAGTCTGGATGACAATGTTAGCAGCTGTTGGAAACAAAAATTAACATTACTAACAATGCATGGTATTTGAGGAATTTCAAATGATTAAAACATTTAGCCTAAAAGCTAAAGCGCAGTGAATAGCACCCAACTACCATTTCCTTTTCAGAAATGCTTAAGAGCAAGAAAAAATTACTAACTGCCTCCTTTTTCTCCTTTGTTAAAAACACAATATTGAAGTTTAAAAAGTCATAGGCAGCTCCAATGTAGTAACTGATTCAGGCAAGGATCATCAATGGTTGCAAAAAAATATCAGTGAAAGGTTGTTAGAGAACAAGATATTTATCTGGTGCCAAAGTACACCCCACAAATGATTACTTACAATGGAGAGATATAACAATTATTATTTCAGACAAGCAATCAAACTTAGCACCATAAATAGAGTGAAATTATTTGTATTCTGATGTGATTCAACAGAAAGTTCACCTGGACAGGGTATTATTATTAAGGAAGTATGATTTTCTTATGTGTAGCAATGATACTGTGCTTATAAAGGACGTCTCATTTTGGGTGTAAAATAAAGTTATCTACAGGGCACAATCTCTGCAGTATACTTTCAAGTAATTCAAGAAAAAAACATGAAGGAAGAAGGAAAGAAGGGATAAGGGGAAGAACATGAATTGCGTGTACATAAGCAAGCACTCAGGCCCAAAGGTGACAAAACTTTAATAAATGATGAATCTAAGCAAAGGTTTTTAGAAGTTTATTGTATTTCTTTTTGATTTTCTATACATTTAAAATTATTCAAACTCAAAAGTTGGGAGGAAAATCCAAAGCACATATTATAAATTGGTATATTTCATTCACAACAGTTAAAACTAAAATACTTAAAGAAACTGACATTACAGTGGCTTATCTGTGGGTGGGAAGAAGTGTGAATAAGTAAGTAACAACACAAAACTATGCCTGATACACTGTGAATATTCTCCTTAACTTTAGTGACTCTACCAAAAGTAAAATTAGTAGCCAAGAATGACATATAGGGCTAGATGCTGGGGTAGGAATGGTGGTTGGGGATGTAATATGTGTGACAATCAGGGAAATAATGATGGAGATTCATCCATTTAACATGTATTTCTTTAGCAGCTGCTAGAGCTCAACAATTATGTTAAACATAACATGTAAATTAGTGAATAAAATAACTATGATCTCTGATCTATTAGGGCCTGTTTTCAGAAGGCTAATGGAAGAGATAGCAATTGTGATGTTATAACACATTCTAGAAGTTGAGATGCCATTGTATCTTCCTAAAATAGTTATGATTACCTTCTAACATTGCCTACTGCTTTTCTTCACTGAAATGCTTTATAGAAAAACAAAGAGATATATAGCTAGAGGCTGGATAACTTGCCAAGGTAACAAACCAAGTCTGCTGTACAAAAATCTTATTTTTTAATTTAAAAAATTTTTTTAAATATTTACTTAAGGCAGAGAGAGAGAGACAGAGAGAGTGAGCAAGAGAGAGCGAGCGAGCGTGGGCAGGCATGTGAGTGGGGAAGGGACAGAGAGAGAGGGAGACAGAGAATCATAGCAGGCTCAAGGGTTTGAGCTGTCAGCACAGAGCCCCACATGGGCTTGAACCCATGAACTGTGAGATCATGACCTGAAGTCAGACACTGAACTGACTGTGCCACACAGGGTCCCCCAAAAAACACATTTCTATCTGAGTGGGATTATCCATAAATTACTATATATGAATGGAGAGAAAGACCAGACTAGTGGCAAAGGCAAAACTTGAATTTCTGAGAAGATGATCTTCCCACTAATTTCAAGTAATCTAGTAATAATATATGCATTATAGCATAGAGGGTAATAGTATATTCTTCAGAATTAGAATGAGCTGGGTTCAAATTCCAGTTCGGCCATTAAAGCTGTGTGACCTTGGGCAAGTTTCTTTACCCTTTCTAACCCTCGGTGTCTTTTATCTGTAAAAAGACAATTAAAATAGTACCTCTTTAAAAGAATCGTAGGAAAGGAATATAAGAGATAATAATATGTATACAAAAGCATTTGGCTTCATCTCGACACAAAACTGTTAGCCTGCAGTGGTAACACTCATATTAATGGCAGTAAATAAAAGTTAATAAAATCGAGATAGGAAAGAAGGTAAGACCAGGAAAATGGTCACCATATAACTAAATCAGAAAAATACTGTCGGGGGTGCCTGGGTGGCTCAGTCAGTTAAGCGTCTGATCTTGACCAGTTCATGATCCTGCTGTTTGTGGGATCGAGCTCCGAACCCAACTCCATGCAGAGCCTGCTTAGGATTCTCTCTCTCTGCCCGTCCCCGACTCATGCACAAGCATACACTATCAAAATAAATAAATAAAACTTCAAAAAAAAGTTTTTTAAAAAAAGAAAAATATTGTCAGGATGTCCCATCGCCAGTTATTCAAATTAAAATTAAATATTAGAAAACCAACTACAGTAAGAAAAACTGGAACCTCATCAAATTTTTTTTTTTTCTTTAACATTTTTTCATTTTTGGGAGATAAGAGTGCAAGTGGGAGAGGGGCAGAGAGAGAGGGAGATACAGAATCCGAAGCAGGCTTGAGGCTCTGAGTATCAGCACAGAGCCCGACGCGGGGCTTGAACCCATGAGCAGTGAGATCGTGACCTGAGCCAAAGTTGGACGTTTAACCAACTGAGCCACCCAGGCACCCCTCAAACTTTTTAACCCAACTTTTGTTTTTTAACGTTTATTTCTGAGAGAGAGACTGGAACCTCATCGCGTGCGCGCGAGAGTGCAAGGGGGAGGGGCAGAGAGAGAGGGAGACAGCATCCAAAGCAGGCTGTGAGCACAAAGCCCAGTGTGGGGCTCAAACCCACTGTGAGATCATGACCTGGGCCAAAGTCAGACATTCAACCGACTAAGCCACCAGGTGCCCCTAACCTAACTTTTTCAGGGGAGGAAAAGGAGGACATCAACCCATATTAAAGGTAAATGCCTGCATTTAATCTTTAAAGGTTTCTGACTATGCTCTGTAAAGATCCTAACATGGTTGTAATCATAAATATTAAAAAACATCACATAATAATCTTATTGCAGTATTTTAGATTCTCAGTTATCAGTGTGAAACATTAACTCTTACAATACAAAGTAGGCCCTTAGGTGATCAATTCTTTGAAGGCAAGGGACCATGACATTTCATCTTTCTTTACCTAATATCTAGTGCAGTGCCCAGTAAATAGCTAAAACACCCTAAAGGTATGCAAAAATAGCAATTAAAAAACAGAAGTATTATTTTTATTTTAAAATAAATATATTACAATTATAGCTTTTTTTTTTTAGAGAGACAGAGACAGCCCAAGTTGGGGAGTGGCAGACAGAGGGGGAAAAAGAATCCTAAGCAGGCTCCACACTGCCAGCGCAGAGCCTGACGCAGGGCTCAGATTCATGAAACTGACCAAGAGATGGACACTTAACTGAATGAGCCACCCAGATTCCCCTCTAATTACAGCTTTAAAATAAAATTTGAAGACGTTATTCAAAAACATTTATTTGAGATTATTATATAGCACTCTTCAAAACGACAGTGTGTAAGGAATTTCGGACCTCAGTGAGGTCTGAAATGCTATACTGAACTCCTATACAACAGCAACAAAGAAAGTCTGAGGCATTCTCACCTCTTGGATTTGCATCCATATCTCCAGATGTTAGGCCAATCAGGTTTGGGCGCTGTGTCTGTGTTCTAGAAAAGAACTGTCTGTACTGAGATCTACCAGAACTGGTAATACTAGGAGCTTCTGGATTATAACCATCTGGTTCGTATGTATCTGGGGGAAAACAAAACAACAAAACCCGTAAGAAATAAGAGAATAGTTAAGTAATTTTTCATTACTACAGAGTAAACAACTGCAAAAAGTGAATTTTTCTTTGACAAATATATCAACCTATACATACATATAAATATATATATTTACATATATATTTGATTTACAATATATATTAATACACTTGTTAGACGTGAAAGAAGTAAAAATGCTCCTGTCTCAAAACATAGATACACATATCCATTCTTGATTACCGAAATATTTCCAGATTCATCTACCTAGCTAACCATTTTTATCCCATATATTAATCACTTAATCCAAACAACACTAAATATTTTTAAGAGAAATATGCACATACATGAATACCATAAATAAAGGACTGGTTGAGTTTCCTCTGTTATCATGTTTCCTCAATTTCTATGTACTCTTTTTTTTTTTTTTTGTATCCAAGTTAGTTAGCATATAGTGCAATAACGATTTCAGCAGCAGATTTCAGTGATTCATCCCCTATGTATAACACCCAGTGCTCATCCCAGCAATGTCTTCCTTAATGCCCCTCACTCATTTAGCCTTCTTCCCCTGACCGGAGGTACTCTTTTAAGTAGGGGGAAATCAATCTACTAATCTGGTTACCTACACCTTAAAATGGAGATATAATAGCTGGTTTCATTAAAAAAAAAAAAAAAAACATTTCAAATGTTTTATTTCAAATAGCTAAAAAATTCATATTTACAAACGTAATCATGATCTTACTAACTCATCAATGCCACTTTTATCACATTCCCTTTGTTTTCTCTACAGCTAAATATTTAATTTTTAACCTTCTAATGCTAAATAGCTATTAGTGTGAAAAAAAATTTGAATACGTTCATCTCTAAATGGTATATGTCCTCCTTATCCTACATAAAATGAAACAAGGGTTGAGTGAAGGCACTGGTTTTCAAAACTGATTCATAAGTCCTTGGGTCTCTTTTCTTTTTCTTGGTGGAAAAATGCTCTATGGTGTTCATATTAAGTTTCAGCTACAAGGTAAGAGGCATTCAGATCCTTATTAATGGCCAATCAATAATATAATTCAAAGTATAAGATCAGCAAATTATGATAAAAAGTTTTCAGTTACCACTTGGTAGTCTTGAAAGAAAATCTCCTATAGCATCAGGTTTTAAAGAAGTTATATAATCAAATGACCTTGTTTTATAATTCCTGAGAATACACAGAACCCCTAGAAACTTAAAAGTCCTTTAGTCAATTATGATGAACCAAGATCTAAAGGGCAAGCAAGAAATGTTAAAAACCTCATGAAACACCCACAAAGCACTCCATAGGTCTTCCGAATGTACACGTAGGTAGGACGGAAGAGTTTTCAAGAAATCACTACATTATATACAGCCAGTCCATACATGGGGCAG